>WOVY01009581.1:0-627500 GCA_013436015.1 Rhipicephalus annulatus | reverse complement strand
ATTGCAGTTTAATTCTACGTGATGATGGTAATTCCCATCCTAATTCATTTTTCATATTGTTACAGCTGTCATTTTTGAGTAATGGCTAAGGACAAACCTTGAAGCCCTGTTCTGTATTTTTTCAAGTTTGTCACTTAAAGACATATGACAAGGGATCTCATACGGAACAAGCGTATTCAAGCATATGGTGAATGTATGCTAAATACGCCGCTGATTGTAGACATGCCAGCACCTGTCTCAGGCTTTGCTGCATAAAGTACAACGATATGGCGACCTTCGCCGCCACTGAATCAACAAGAGCATTCCATGAGTGGCCCTCCATGGTTTTTCATTCGTTCTCCAGCTACCCGCAAGCCCAGAAAAACCTGCTCTTCCTTTCCCACTGCAACAACCAGACTTTCAAGGTGGTTTTTCAGTTCCTTCAGGGTACTGGATAGCTGTCTGTAGAAGGCGGTCGCCGCGTCCTCGGACATAGACGTCACTTATCATAGGAGGCGACAGCAACATAAACCTTCTGCAGCATAGTGAAACATTTTGTAATTTCAAACTACTACTTGATTCATTTGCATATAGTAATAATATTAGTGAGCCTACGCGAGTCACTTCAGATACTGAAAGCCTCATCGATTTATTTATCACAAATGACGTAAGTGATACAACAGTATCTGGTACTGTTATTGCCGATATTAGTGATCACTACCCTATATACATGTTTCAGAATTGCAACAAATATCTTATTCCAACAAAAGTGGCGGCTCCAGAGTCATACAAAATACAATAAATTATTAACAAAACTTAGATAACTTTACGGGTAAAATCGCTCAAATTAATTGGGATTCCATTTCTAAATCAGCTAATGCTAATGAGGCATATGAAATATTCATGTGCCTGTTAACAAAAACTTACTATAAGTGCTTTAAATATAAATCCGTCAAAGCCCTCACAGAAGGTCGGAAACAATGGATCATGCAAGAATTTCTGGAAATGATTAGGAAAAAAAATCTACAGTATGCAAAATTTGTGAAAACAAGAGAGCCTAACGATCTCTAAGAATTCAAGTGGTACCAAAACTTTGTAACCAAGCACTTGAAGAAAACTAAAGATGCATACTATGAAGCTCTCTTCAAGATGGTTAGCACTCATGGTGACGGGCTTGGTGAGAAAAAATTAAGCTTTTAAATAGTGGTTCCTCTCAAAATAACGCACTTGAATTAAACATAACTGATAAGACGGTATAAGGCAAAGAACTTGCTGATAAATTTAACATGTACTTCACAATGCTAGTGTCATCCAATTTATCTAACCTTTCTCGTACCCGCCATAGTGATTAAGTATGCAAAATTTGTCCACTGCATACTTTTTACACACAACTCCTGACGAAGTTTTTTTCCGTATTCTTGTCATTAAAAAATACTACTGCTAGAGATATAGATGACCTACAAATTAAACCAATGAAAGTGGTACTTGATCTTCTGTTACCCGTTCTTACCCATCTATATAACACCTGCTTATCTTCAGGAGTTTTTCAAGACAAGATGAAGCATGCGAGAGTTAGTGTATTATACAAATCTGGAGAGAGAAATGTTTATTCTAACTATCACCCCATCTCCATACTTCATGTTATATCCAAAGGGTTAGAAAAAAATATATTTAAAGGTGTCATATCTTTTTGTGAGAAGTATTCTATATTATCTCCATATCAATTTGGCTTTCGCATTACTGACACAAAAAGAGCTCATACGTAATTGATTCGCAAATAAACTAGTAACATTGCATTTTTTATAGATTATTCTAAAGCATTCAACAGAATTAACTATGAAATACTCTATGCTAAGTTGCGTCATGGTATTCACGGAACGCTCCCTGACTTTCTTAAATCATACCTATCACAGAAAAAGCAATCGGTTGTGATAAATGACAGCCAACCTTCTTTACAAACCATAACCTCAGGTGTACCTTTAGGCAGCATATTAGGGCCCCTACTGTTCAATATTTATACCAACAACATAACAAGAATCAGCAATAGTGTGGATTTTATAATTTATACAGACGACACTAGTATATTTTTTCATGGTAATGATTTGGGTAAGTTTGCAGATACAGCCAATAACATTCTTAACGACATTTTTCTGTGGAGTACCGAAAAATATTTAACAATCAACTCAACAAAATCCAAGACTGTGGTTTTCGCACTGGCTCAGAAAGCTGTCTGTCATGATTTGGATAGGCATCTAGGGTCGGAAAAAATTGAAGTCGTAAAAGAAGTTCCATCGTTAGGAGTAATTTTTCATGAAAATCTTAACTGGAACCACTAAATTAATAAAGTAACCAGGAATATAGCGAAGACCTGTGGTATACTCTCTAAACTTTGACAGATGCTCCCAGAGAAAATCAAAGATTTACTCTATATTGCATTATTTTCATCTCAAACTTTTCTAGTCTCGTGTGGGCAGATACATCTAAAGAAAATTGGAACAAAACATTTTTATTACAAAAAAAAGCGATTCATCATATTGCAAACGTACAACATGACGCACATATAGGTGATTTATTCAGAGAATATATAACATTTTACCCATTCATCAAATACACAGTTTTAACCTTAAGGGGAGACTCTGGTGTTCTAAAGAAATTTTTGTTTATTATCATATTCAAATGAAATTTTCAGGCAATGTATCTTTTAACCTGCTGTGAAGATATATGCAATCCATTTTCTTTTATCTCAAGTAGTTTTAGAGATATTGAATAAATAATGAATAGTTGGATTGCCCACTTATTCTGCAATTTAATCATTAAATATCCTTGAACACTTTATGTGGACATAGTCTAGAATAATCAAGGATCGCAACTATACTATCACTGTATTTTAGCTCTATCTTTATAAAAGTTATTGCCATATGTAATATAATGATTGGGAACATGAGAATTTTCATTAGATTTATCAGCACACAAAAAATTTTCTCTTGACTAAATATAAATTTTAGTAGCCTTATTGTGTATAGGAACTCGTAAGCTGTCAATTGCAACAAGAATCGTTGAAATCTGATCACTAGATCAAAAGATACTGTGGGCAACAGTATAGCACATAGGCAGAAAACTGATTTTGAGAAAACACAAAAAGAAGTTTGAAGACTAAATATAGGTTTAATTCTTGCCAAAAAAGCAACAGATGGGAGTCCTTTTTGCTCTAGAAGCCACCAGGCTCATAATCACCATCACTCTCTTTCACACGCCTCTTCTTCACGGCATTCTTGAAGTCTTCTGCTCTGGTATGCTTTTTGTCACACGCTGCTAGCCGCTGCTGGTCCTTTTCCAGACATCTTTCAACATCTGTGTCGCCTTGGTTCAAATGCAGCTCCTTCAAAATGGCTTCAGCAGCACGTTTCTTTTCAGCATTGAACCGAGCAACCACTTCCGCAACAGCAGTTTCGACTGTGAAGAGCGAGGCGTGCTTGGTTTTCGGTACAAGCGACCAGATCACTCAATGGAAGCTCTCATTTGAGTTTTGAGTTTTGCCTCTTTGGAAGCGCTCCAACAGCTTTCGATCTGAGAGGCGAGTGTACACTGGAAGAAGCGCTTCTGCAACATATTCTGGGAGGTTGTACCGGTGCTTAGGAGGAGCCTACTGCCTTGTAACTGCCTTGTTGTGGGCACACCATGAGTCTTCTCCCTTTGGGCACCGTGAATGTTGTGGCTTTGCATCAGTAGAAGTCACATGATAGTAAGTGGCAAGGACAGCATTCTCCATCTCATCGATGTTTCCATGGTGTGCCTTGAGTGCCCAATCATAATAATTTGTAAGCTTCGTTACAAGCTCAGCAGTGAGCTTTCCTTTGCCAACGAGGCTTGGCCGACCTTCCCCCTTGCTCTTCTGTAGTGGTGGTCCAAACATTCATGGAACTGTCTATATATATATATATATATATATATATATATATATATATATATATATATATATATATATATATATATATATATATATATATATATATCTGACTTGTACTGCGCCAAGTACCTCATGGCCTATGTTTCTTCACCCATGTCCACGTTGCTTGCCCTGTATTAGGGAGGCTCGGGTTCTCCTCAAGTGACAAAACGTCACTTTTCTCCCGAGCCTGCCATCATCCTTGAGATGAAATAAAATTGAATTGAATTGAATTGAAAGGTGTCTCAGTGCAGCACCCATCCTTTTATGTATATGATTTACGCAATCCTCCTTTTCGATAGCCACGAAGCCATACACTTGCTCCTCCTGAAGGCTGTTGAAAGCACGGCTATCGCCATCGCACCGGCGAAACAGAATTTTGGCAGCCTCCACCTCCATCTGGCCAGGCTTGCTCGAAGAGTTTTTTTGGCACTTGTGCCGAGCTCGCCACTGACTGTATCGAGGGTCATCGTCCTTGGGGCCAATCTCGCAACCCAAACAGAAGTTCGAGAGAACTTTGAAGTCCAACACATAGCCCGAAAACAGTTCTATTACAGTTCTCACACAAATGTGCGACAAGTGTCCACGGGTGAGCCAAGTCCCGTCGAAGGAAACTGCGATATTGCCGGGGTTCTCGAAATTCAGTTCAGAACAGATGGCCTTCACAGCTGTTGCGCACTCACTCATAATACCCACGGATGCGTTCATCGCGGAAGGGTTCATCTTGGTTTTGACGTAGTTTGGTACGTTTTGTTGTGCATTCCACGACGAGACACATTCAGGGCCGAAAAAATGTCGTTTAGCACGGTCTGCCCATTGCCCATGCTCATAACTGCACGAGCCGCAAGCACATTTACTTCTAAAGGGTTGCAGGTTGCATTCCCCCCTGCTCTCGGCGAGCTCCATCCGGCGCTGAGATCTCGGCACAGTTCACCACTAT
Source organism: Rhipicephalus annulatus (assembly GCA_013436015.1). NCBI lineage: Eukaryota > Metazoa > Arthropoda > Arachnida > Ixodida > Ixodidae > Rhipicephalus > Rhipicephalus annulatus. Next base: position 622,635 of record WOVY01009581.1, on the reverse strand, counting down.
TCTAACTGCCAATCCGTACTCACAGTCGCCCCGTGAACCGTTCAATGGGCCAGAGCAGAATTCGCATTTCGCGCACCGAAGCAGTTGGTTCAGCAGCGGTAGGCTTAGCAGTGTGAACTCGGTGCCGGACCCCGCCCTTCCGGGGAATCTCTGATAAGCGACTGCATTCGGCGGGTAGCTGATAACGAGGACAGCTTTTGTCGTTGCTCTTCCGCGCGATGCTCAATTGCCCCTTTTTCCGCTTCTGTCACAAAATGCGTATCCACACGCGTTGTTCTCGTGTCGTCGGCCACAGGCATCGCTTGCGTGGCTGCAGCTTCGGTGGATATTGTACACCCGCTGGCGCATGTCCCGGAGCTCGTCGCCATCGATTCACTTGACGCTGCTTCAGGTATCCGAGACCGACGGTTGTGTGTTTGCCGTAGGCATGAGCTGTCGCGAATTTGCGTCGCCCGCCAGCTATCGTCGCGTCCGAACAATTTGTGACAAGGAGTCGCGCATTGTTGCACACAGTCGGGCAGACGAAATTTTCGGTTGTCCAACCAGAGAACCAGAGGATTTGCCCCACGTGGTACAAACGTGCCAATGCCGTGCGAGTATTCCCTCCTTTTCGGTGGCATGTAGCTCCATAGTCGCCAGACTTAGAGTTGTTTTCTCGCCAAAACCGGATTGCTGAAGAAATTAGCTTTCGAATGATTCCAAAATGGCCGCCCTGCAGCTAACGGTTACCGCAGACGACGGCATTGAAATTGCCCGTTCTTGGGAGGGGGGGCGTTTTCGAGCGAGAGTGATCATGAAGATCTGTTTAGAACGCAATAACAAAATAAATACTAATCAGAACGCGTTAATATTCCTGCAATAGATTCTTTTAGACGTCGAGATTTTGAAGAAAAACATTTTGAAAAATTGATTTTTCGGCAAGTTTTCGCAGTAAAAGACCCGTGTCTTTCCTTTAAATTGAAATACAAGCAAAGCTTGTTTTTGTCAAACAACGCTTGTTTTCTTAAATTTTATAACCTTAGGAAAGTTACACAATCCCATTACAGCATTAGGCAAAGTCCTTCCTGGTTCGTATCATATTCTTAAACTACGGTTTAAAAAGACTTCAACACTGCATTCCCGCTTGCTTTAACACGTTTGAAAATAAAAACATTGCCATCTTTGATATAAGTAATAAACAACCTAGGAAGTTCCTCATACAAAATGGCGCAAGTAAGGTTTAATTTCTCCTAATTGTTCGGCAGGAACACTGCGCCTACAAGAAAACACCCTATAATTATGCTCATGTGTGTAATCATGTCTTTCTACGTTGTTGCTTCTTATGTAAATGTTTTTTTTTTTCAAGTAAAACATGTCATATTAGTGTTTTCTATTGTACCTCCTCAGAACTTGTATTTTTCATTTACTTAAATGTTCTACATATATTTTTAATACTTTGTAGTGTTTTGTAAGCCCTTTAGCAACACGCATAAGGTTTTGATGATTGACTGAGTGCTGTTTTCATTTGTTCTTTTTCTATGTACATGCATTGCTAATTTTTATGTAAATCTGAAACTCTGATGTAATGTGCTGTTTGGTATTATTTCATGATTTCCTGAAGTTTGAAAATCGATGTCCAATTGTTTTCGTATTTGTGCTTTCCAGTTCTCTGATGCCAAGTACAAGGAGTAGGAGCGTCGTCAAGCTGCTACCGAAGCAGCTTTTTTGCTCCCATCCTTGGGTTTTTCTTTCCGCAACTATAGGAAAAAAAAAACGCTCAATAAAACTGAATCTGAAAAAGTGAATCTGAAAGAACGGGCACCGGCTCCACTCTGTCAATAGAATAGATATAAAACCGTCTCTAGACAAATTGGATAGCATTGATAATATTATTTTCTGGAGTTTTATGTCCCAAAACCAAGATATGATTATGAGAGACGCCGTAGTGGAGGAATCAGGAAATTTATATCATCTGGTCTTCTTCATCGTGCACTGACATCACATAGTACATGAGACTATCATTTCACCTTTGTCAAAATGTGACCACCGTGGCCTGGATTAAGCCTGTAACTTTTGGGTCTTCAGGCGATATACCGTAGCCACTGCTCCACAGCGACGGACTTGGATTAAATTGAAAGGAGCTTTGTCTGGCTGACTGCGATCCTGCGCTGATATACCTAGTTTGTGAAAATCGCAACCAGCCCCATACCATCAAATGACTTATGAAATTGGGACACCTCATAGCGTCCACTCAGGACACTACTGCCACAAATGAATTGCTAGTTGTTCACTAGTCATAAATATATTGCTAGTCATCCCAAGCTCTGAAAAACAATGCCTGCCAACAATGATGTTCCATTAGAATAATTCTATATTTCTTCACACACTGAAAATGTTTTTTGAATTCCCTCAACTCGCCTATTGGCTGTTTGCTCCCTCTCCTCCTTTCATTGCGTCTCACCTCGGTCCTCTGACAGAAGGCCTACAAGATAGCCCCACTGTTCTAGAAACATGACAGAGAGTAAAATTGAGGAGGAGGAGATAACACTGAAGATAAGGTGCAGGTGAGAATGTGACAATATCTCGCTGGAACAAAATTAAACAATGGTTAAAACAGTAATTGCTGTCAACCAAGGTGAAAAATTCTTACCAATATTTAAGCTCCCCCACACTGTTTTTAACAAGGGTGCAACAGCCAAAATAAAATTTGGGGCAATTTTTATAGCTGCAAAATATTATATTTAGAGCACTAATATTCAAATCTGGAGCAGGCTATGGGGAAAAAACACTTTCAATCATAAAAGACGAAATTTCGAGCAGCATAAAAAAGACTTACAAAAAATTATCTGTACAAAACATTCCACTCACCTAAATCCTCCATAGAACTGTTATTTCATTAAAGGTAATATTCTGAATTACACCACAAACTAAACAATGACGAAGTCCACATTAACATTTGCCGCACCTGTCGAATCCTTTGGCAATGCAAATGAAGCTTTGGCAAGCCAGCGAACTTGAAATTCAGGAGACTGGTAAAACTGAGTAGGAGTAGTGAAAAGAAAAACTGCACAAGTTCTTTTTTTTTTTTAAGGCAGCACAAACGCCATTTGCTGCATGTCAGAAATCATACTAAAACTCACAATTATGCGTGGCATACACGCATGAGTAATTGAACAAAATTTGGTCTGTCCTGTGACTAGCGCTAACAACCGCCTATAAATCATATTACACTTTTTTGCGGGACACTGGTGTACTGCGGCAAAAATGGCATAAGCACCGTTCTGTGCCGGTTAGAACGAGACCATGCAATTTTCGAACTGCTACCCACCCACCCCGAAACCCCGCCTCCACATCTTTTTTTTTTTTTTTCACGATGGTGTTAGGTTTAGGGCACAACTTCTCGGCTCATTTTCAAAAAGCTCGCCATTGTTATAGCAATCCCGGTTTTTGCAGCATGTCAACTTTGTTCATGTGCTGAAAGCGCAGCATACGTTTCTAACATGCCATGGCTATGTTTGCTGACAAGGAAATTCACATTTCCTGGGAGGCATTAATGGCTACGGTAATGCTTTTTTCTTTTTATCTTGAAGTTTCGCCGTCCCGCCAATAAGTATCCGCTGCGGCCAGTGAACTGATGAATACGCTATGTTGTTACCCCATAGTATACTTTATCTGGTCGATTGTGCCTTGTGAGTGTCCTCACCTAACGAGTATATAATTTACACTATGGTTTAGGGTTAAGGTTTACGTGCTTGGTTTGATTGCTGAGGCAAAGTGCAGGTGGCCACTGTGGCATCTATTTCTCACTGAAATCAGCACAACTGAGGTAATTTTGAGGCTGGTTGGGCATTTTGGCGCAGCTCGGTGCAACAATAGAAAATTGTATCAAATTGGTGCAATTGGCACAGCTGTTGGAACCCTCAATGAAGGGCTCAGGTTGTAATAAAAAGGTTACATTTCAATAATGTTTGAACAGTAAGGACACTAATGAACTTTATTCACATTATTTACAACTGTGTTTGGTAGTGGAGGGTTTATCGTTTTTTGTGGTTAAAAGTATTATATTGAAATTGTTGTTAGAAAAGTCTGTCACTGCCTCTTCGGCCACTAAATCTCCCCACAGCCGCCACTTTCTCTCTCTCTCCTTAGCTGCGCTTTTTGGACTAGCAAGAGGCAGTTTGGTCCTGTCAATCATCCTTCCTGGACGCAGGGGTCCTAAACAAACAACTTCTTTCATGGGAAGGCATGCGTGATCTCACGATGGTTTGGGAGAACGGGAAAAACCTAGGTAGGGCAGAATTGGACAAGCACACAGTTATGTGTGTCAAGCCACAACCAGTCCTGTGTAGGAGTCAAAACGTGACCAAGTATTTTTCACCTTGGTCAGTGTCCATCATTGTTTTATTTGCTAAAGATAAGGGCAGGTTGATTTGTGAATAAGCCTCTCGGCCCAACATGTATTTTTATTAGAATAAATACTTTCATTACAGTAGTTCAAATTCAACCACTTGCCCATTTCCTCAATGCCACAACCACAAGACAGTATTTTATTTTGTATGTAGGACATAAACTGGACACAGGGCAAAAAAGCGTGGCCACAAAAAGCAAACACACAGGATAGCCCTTCTGTTCGCTTTATGTAGCAATACTCTTGTGCCCAGAATGATTAACCAACTAATAACTTGTATGCTATTCTAATAACTTGTATGCAAATATGATAATGCAATTTTCGGAGATGAATATTTCCAAGCACAATTCTTACTTGCTATTTGGCTTAAGCTGACAAACACTGTCAACAATGCTCAAGGCAAGCTGCTCCTCAGAGTTCGAGAAGCTTCACCATTGCAGTAGATCATTTTGTTAAAATTGTGTGGAAAACACAAAAACTCGAGCTTATTCTAGAGCTTGCACAATGACTAATGATAAGACTAGAAAATTCGATGCATTATGTTTACAATACGATGTGTTCCAACTATGACCACTCTTTTGACAGTCGACGCTTCGTCCATCAATGTCAGCGTGCATTGCTTCCTGTAGTTTCAGTTTGTTTTCTGGCCACAAGTACAGCCAAATAAAGTTTAATCTTAAATACATTGCCTGCTGCCTCCATTTACATCATGATCATCTGACAATATCTTTGAACAAGCTCCCCATTGGGGTGATTCCTTCTCCCTTCAGTTCCTGTCAGTCAGCTTCCAGTGCCGATTAGGACAAACGAGCCAGACCATAATGAGTAAAAATAAATAGTACTTAAAGAGGTCGTGAAACAGAAATGAAGCTGCACGGTTGTAATTTTCTCTGCTTCAAGAAAAGAGTAGACATCTGTCAGTCAGCTTCCAGTTCCGATTAGGAGAAACGAGCCAGACCATAATGAGTAAAAATAAATAGTACTTAAAGAGGTCGTGAAACAGAAATGATGCTGCACGGTTGTAATTTTCTCTGCTTCAATAAAACAGTAGACATGCAGATTCCAAAATATTTTGGCAGAATAATCAATATATATTTATATTGACACTTGTTTGAAATCACACTTTTCTTGGGCTCCTAAGTGACCATGAAACATCAGTGGCCACCATACCTACTAACATGTGATGTCCGTGTGATGTCATGGAAAAAGAAGTTATAAACACAGTGTTAGCTTTCTTTTGCTATAAAATATTTGATTTACCTAATAAAAATTAGCAGTTTCAGCGTTGTGAGTTGCATATTCTGCTAGTGCACCAAGTGATCTGCTCTTTCAAGAACATCCGGGCTCTGTCACCTGTGCATTCCTGTCTTCCCAGCTTCCTTCACTCGCTCGGTGCAGCGTCCCTGTTTTTTCTTACTAGTTGCATTAGATTGTGTTTTACGGCACGGTTTGGGTGGCTTAGTCCTCTCTATGCCAACCGCGTGCATTTCAGACAATGCCGCACAGCTTATCAAAGTGGAAGCAGCGTTCGGTATGATGCGACGAACCTCAGTCAACTATAATGCTACGAACCTCGGCCAGCTCAACAAGCATCGCTGCATTGCCCGGTTTTGTCAATGATAGAGACTTTTCATGGGCTGATTTGAAGTGACTGTTGTGTTCTGGGGTTTCGGTTTCGAATTGACATGTGAGGATGCCAGGGGGCGCCGCTCTGGCATCCGGGATTTCAAAGGCGACTGTAAAATAAAAGAGTGTGTGTTAGGTAGCCGTGGAGTGCGGTTGTTGTTCCTTCTTTCGGCGCTTGGCGCCAACCCGCGTGTTCGGGCTGGTCGGGTCCACGCTGGCCGCGTACGTCTCCGTCGGCCGTTTCTTCTTCTGCTTCGTCGGGACCAGCCAGCCCCCAACACAGCAATGGCGACGAGGACATGTAAGAACCCGTTTCGTTCTCCGTGTTCTTTTTCTTGCTTCTAATGGACCTACCCGGCTAACCCTAGACGCTCTTTGTTCCCTGCAAGGTGGCTACTGCGTGCTGCGTCGCTTCATTTCTTCATTCAGCTACGCCGCCTTTGCCTTCGTCTTCAAACAGTGTACTGGCGTCATTTTCTTCTCGTCTGCACCTCTCCATTCTTATTGCTTGAAATGGCTTCTCCCATTCCACCTCCCCTATTTCTTCATTCGCCCGGAGACCCGCCACTTCCGTGGGCGGACTGGAAGTTGGTGTTTCAAGCCTACGCAGACGCGGTCGGGGAGGAGGCCAGCAAGCCCGAGCGTCGCAAGGCCCTGCTGCTCAACGCGTTGGGCCCTGCCGGGTTAAAGCTCTTTTATACTTTGGAAGCAACCAACGCGTCGCCGACGCCAGCGTCGGGCGATGCCTTCAAAAATGCTGTTGCTCTTTTCGATGAGCATTTTTAAGATGTTTCGTGCGATTATCTCGCACGCGTGAAATTCCAAGAAAGGCGACAATTGCCTGGGGAGCCAGTCGCCGAGTTCATTACTTCTCTTCGAACGCTCGCCGCGTCGTGCGGCTTCGGCGCGCTCGAAGACGATATGATCCGCCATCAGCTTTTCATCGGGGTAGCCTCGCAAAACGTCCGCTGCCGCATGCTTCAAAAGGGCTCCTCGATTTCATTATCCGAAGCCCTCTCGATTGCGCGAGAGGACGAGCTTATTAGCTCCCAGTTGGAGCAATTCGCTCCGCATTCAGTGCAGCAACTTTCTGCTGCGGGGGGCCAAGGCGGCGGCTCTTCGTTTCACGGGACGCGTCAACAAGGCGGCCCTTCATCTTCATCTCGGCGCGGCGGCCGAAATGGCGGCACCTCTGCATCACGGGGGCGAGGAAGCCGACAATATGGCGACCCCATTCCGCCAAATTCGGGTTTTCAGGAACAGCACAGAGCTCCTAATTCGCGTTCACAATTTTCTTCTCCAAAAGCAACCGCGCATTGCTTTCGTTGTGGATCGGTTCGGCATTTAGCCAATTTTGCGCAGTGTCCCGCGAGAAACCGCACTTGTCTTGCGTGCAAAAAAATCGGACATTTTCAGTCCGTATGCAATTCCCGTCCAGCAAATCTTCCGGAACCAGTTTCTTCGTCTGCTCCTTCGAGCACTGCACAAACCAATACGGTCACTGTTTTAAATGTGGATGGCCTCCACACTACGTCCGAGCCCAGCATCGTAGTTTGAGTGGGCCATGTGCCCTTGTCATTTCTCGTGGACACTGGTGCCTCAGTCTCTTTAATCAGTGCCGCTGACTTCCATAGTCATTTTTCCAACATTCGGCTTTTGCCTTCACACGTCGTTCTACAGACATATTCCAAGGGAAGGATTGATAATTTAGGTCAATTTACAGCTCAGGTTTCCTATCGCAGTCGCACTGCTTTCATTACTTTTTATGTAACAGCCAATGGCAGCTCACTTTTGGGACGTGATGCAATCAGGGCTTTGTCCATCAACATCATTGGTGCGTCTATGACGTGTGCTCAAGTCGACGTCCAAGATGATCTTCCGGCCAACGCGCCTTCTGAATTTCACCACCTGTTCACCCGTGAACTGGGTTGTGTGCGTGGTTTTGTGCATAAAGTGATGCGTCGACCAGGTGTGTGCCCTGTGCGCGCCAAGCTGCGCCGCATTCCTCTTCTTCTCCGTGAGCAAGTCTCTGCGGAACTGTCTCGCCTTCAAGCCAGCGGAATCATCGAGCCTGTCTCTGCTTCCGACTGGGTTTCTCCACTGGTCGTCGTCAAGAAAAAAGATGGATCCCTTCGACTATGCGTCGACTTACGAGAACCAAACAAAGCGATCGTCGTAGACGGGTTTCCACTTCCTCACATTGAAGAACTGCTTCATCAGCTCTCCGGAGCGGTGTGTTTCTCCAAGATGGACCTCGCGTCCGCTTATCACCAAGTTGAACTTTCTGAGTGCAGTAGAGACTTAACCACATTTGTATCGCACGAAGGCTTGTTTCGGTTTCGCCGCGTGTGTTTCGGGCTTGCATCTGCTCCTGCAGTGTTTCAGAAAATGATGTCAATTATTCTTAAGGGTTGTAAGGGCGCCCTTTGTTACTTGGATGACATTTTGGTGTGGGTACGTACTCGCGAAGAGCACGATGCTAACTTGCATACTGTTCTCAACCGCATCAGTGAATGTGGCATGAAGCTTAATAACAAGTGCATTTTTTCTGTGGATGAGTTACAATTTCTAGGACATAATGTCAGTTCCCGCGGCTTGACACCTGTTGAATCTAAAGTTCAGGCCATTGTCAATGCCCCACGGCCTATTGATGTTAAAACCTTGCAATCTTTTTTAGGTCTTGTTGTTTATTATGCCAAGTTTGTTCCTCACTATGCTGATGTTGTTGAGCCACTGCGTACACTACTTCGTCAAGCACAGCCTTTTAACTGGTCAGCTGAAGCTGAGCAGAGCTTCATTCGAGTTAAGTCAATACTGGCCTCAAAGCCAGCTGTTAGTATTTTCAATGAGAAGCTTCCCATCGTCATCACGACGGATGCGTCCGATGTTGGACTGGGAGCAGTGTTTCAACAACTCAGAGATGATCAGCTGATCACTATTGCTTTTGCATCTCGTACATTGACCCCTGCTGAACGCAGATATTCAGTAGGAGAGCGTGAAGCTCTCGCTTGTCTTTTTGCCTGTGAGAAATGGCATGTTTACTTGTGGGGCCGGCACTTCACATTACGTACAGATCACCAAGCACTAGTTGCTCTTCTTTCTGCAGGATCCGAAGGCCGCCGCCCAATTCGCATTTCCCGTTGGTGTGCCAAACTCATGTATTATAATTTCAGTGTTCAATATTGTAAGGGTTCTAATAACGTGGTTGCTGATGCACTGTCGCGCCTTCCTCTTCAGATACCGGTTACTGAAGAGCGGGATGAGGAAGTTGTTTCATTAGTTACTTCCTGCATTACTAAAGCTGAGCTTCAGGCAGCTACAGCTGCAGATTCCACTTTGTCTCAAGTTCTCAAATATTTACGTGAAGGATGGCCTTCCAAAGGTGCTCTTGCTTCTGAATTCTTGCCTTACTTCGCAGTCCGACAGGAACTGTCTTGTGTCGAGGACTTGCTTTTCCGCGATGAACGCGTGATTCCCCCTGCTTCTTTCCGTAACAAGCTAATACAGCTTGCCCATGAGACCCATCCAGGCATTGTCCGCACCAAACAGAATCTCAGAGACAGGTACTGGTGGCCAGCCTTAGATAAGCAGGTCGAGCATGCAGTTTACAACTGCCATATATGTCAGGCAGCTGACAAGTCTGCCAAACCTGCATTTTCTCCGTTGCAGCCAGTCCAGTGGCCTGATAGGCCTTGGCAGAAACTCGGCATGGACATCATCGGTCCTTTGCATAATGTTCCGCAAGATGCCCGGTTCATTGTTTCTCTCATCGACTACCATTCCAAATGGCCAGAAATTTGTTTCACACGTACGGTTACTTCTGAGGTCATCGTTGAGTTTCTGCCTGCAATCTTCAGCCGGGAAGGTTTTCCTGATGCCATAGTTACGGGCAATGGTCCACAGTTTCAGTCCCAACATTTTGAGGCTTTTCTTTCACAACGAGGAAATCAGCACTTGAGGTCATCAGTTTTCTATCCCCAATCAAATGGGCAAATCGAGCGCTTTAATTGCGTTCTGAAGGAACATATCCAGATCGCCCAATTAGAGCACTGTCCCCTCAAGGAAGTCTTGACGGAATGTTTAGCTTCGTACAGGTTCACACCACAAGGCACCACTGGAGTGTCTCCTGCTCAACTTCTCCACAGTAGGCAACCGGGAGTTGCTCTCGACATAGTCTCTTTGCCTCGTAACATAGCAGTGTCTTCTCCTGATCAAATCCGCACCAGGATTTTTTCTCGTCAACAAGCAATGAAAAAGTATGTCGACACCCGTCGAGGTGCAAAGCAGTCCAAAGTTCACACTGGCGATCTAGTCAAGGTTCGTGTGCCAGGCAAGCGCCCCAAGTATCGGGGTCCTTACAAAGTCTTGGGCCAGGTTAGCCCCACTTCTTTCCGCTTAAGTGATGGTAACATCTGGAATGCTTCGCGCCTTGTTATTTTTCATACGTATTCGCCTTCAACACCTAAAAGCCTTCCTCATCACGTTCCGTCCACGCCTTTCAACTACGCATCAGATTATTACCTGTGGGCTCCATGTACAGGCATTTCTTCTTCAAGGGGGGAGGAGTTACCAGTCGGTGTCGCTGGTTCAAGTACACCAAGACACACGGTTCACTTCGAACCTTCAGATACGGCTGAGACCGTTGAACCAGGCTCCAGCCCGCAAAATTCTTCTGGAGCTCATGCTGCGAGCTCTGATGAGACCCAAAATTTTAACGCTCGTTCAGAGCCTTCACAATCTTCCACTCAAGGTGCAGAGACACCTCATTCTACACCCAAAAGGGCCCGCCCTAAACGGAAGCGGCAGAAGCCGCGTCGGTTCGAAGACTATGTAATGAAAAACTTTTGTTCCGAACAGTTATGTACATTTTTTTTGTTTCTCAGTGCATTTTCAGGACTTGTAGTGTGTGAGTTCGGTGTGCCGTGTTTTGAATTTTCATATGTTCTAACGTTCATACCTTGTATATACTTTTGTATCGATTATGTATAAATATAAACAGTGTATAGGTGTGCTTTTTTTGAGGAGGGGATGGTTGTTGTGTTCTGGGGTTTCGGTTTCGAATTGACATGTGAGGATGCCAGGGGGCGCCGCTCTGGCATCCAGGATTTCAAAGGCGACTGTAAAATAAAAGAGTGTGTGTTAGGTAGCCGTGGAGTGCAGTTGTTGTTCCTTCTTTCGGCGCTTGACGCCAACCCGCGTGTTCGGGCTGGTCGGGTCCCCGCTGGCCGCGTACGTCTCCGTCGGCCGTTTCTTCTTCTGCTTCGTCGGGACCAGCCAGCCCCCAACACAGCAGTGACGTCAGCTGTACAGTTGAGAGGAATGTGAACTGGGGAATTAAAATATTGCATTTATAGTTAGTGAAGGAACCAGGATGATGAAATGAGTCAAAGTATAGAATCGAATGAATGGCCAGGATTCTGAACATACACATAGTTGATAATTTCCAGAAAACGTTTCCCGACCCCTTTAGGCTGAGATATGATTCTCATGATGATAGTACTAAAAATGAAAGAGTCAGGACCTCTCTTCCACACCTCTGCTTTTACTTCAAACGACCACCTTGCCCCCTAAAATGAGCGGCTGCTCATGACTCCCTCTGCTTAACAATATCCGGCTCTTCACGCTCTCCATCTTCTCCTCTGCCTTGCTTGAAGAACCATACCTTTCACACTGTGGACTGTGATGTGTGCAATCTTCAAGGTGGTGCTCTCGGTAGTACATTGTGTACTGCTGTAACATTTCATTTCATTTTTAGTTTCAGTGGCTGTGCCGCTAGAGTGTCCACTCCATTTGCCATGCAGGTGGTTACCAAGGCTATCTTTCTGATGCTTCCTCATAGCCCAGACTGCGTCATTTCATCACGCATGCCAACTCTGTCCACTTCATGGCATCACGCAAGTGATCCTGTTGCTATCACACCGCATCTTGCAGCAACCGTTGCAGCAATCTACACTTCGACTGGGCGTGAAATATTGACCCCCAACCCCTGGTCTTGGGTCCAGCTTGGCAGGCACCATCATCATCGACAGACCGCATCATGGCAGCTGTAAAACCGCCGGATCTGCACTGCTCGTTCGTGGCTCGGTGGCTGTGCCGTTAGAGTGTTCATTAACACATTGCTATTCACCATGCAGGTTAGTCAATCTCACAGTTTATTCGCTAAAGGAACGAACAATTACCTGTTGGTACAGCTGCCGAGCCACCGGTATTTATTCTCGATGGTTCGTCAATGTATTGCTGTTGTGCATTTTCTCTTGCTGCAGCTGTCGGGCGACATTGAACAAAATCCTGGTCCTGATTTAGCAGCGGTACTAGCTGAACTGAAGAAAATATCTACTGGGCAATCTAAACTTATGTCGGAAGTACAAGAGCTTAAAAGTCAGCTCCTAGAAACCAATAACACCTTGTTTGAACTCAACAAACGGCTATCGAATGTGGAAACCAATTGCCAGCAAATCGAGCCCCTGAGGCAGCAGCTCGGAAAAGTGCAAACCGACACAGATGAAACAACTCGTCAAGTTTGTAACCTTGAAACCCGTCTTGATCAAGCGCAGAACCACTCTCGGCGTAATAAGTTGATATTTTATGGCATTAATGACACAAACAAATTTGAATCCAGAATTTGAATTCTGTGCTACAACAAATTTGAATCATTTGCAAAGTCAGAAGAACTAGTTATTCGACTATGCTCTGAACAACTGAACTTTTCCTTAGAGCCGAAAGAAATTGAGCGAGCACGTCACCAAGATCAATACTGTCCGGATCATAACCAGCCTATTATAGTCAAACTTTCTTTTTTTAAAACCAGGGAAGCCAAACTGTCAAATGGTCATAAGTTTAAAAATACTCCTTACAGTGTAGGTGAAGATTTTTCTAAAAAAGTACAGATCGCACGCAGACACCTAATCACTTTAGCAAGAAGCAGGCCTGTCTCTTTTTCTCTTCCCTAGAAAACATTATCGATTGGCTCAAAGCGCTACATGTTTGACGAAATATCTCAATCCGTTAAAGAAATATAGCTAACGCGCAGTCACCACCAGCTGTCCCGACGTACAGTGCCTGCCCCTCGAAAATCTTTTTCAATCTCAGTTATCTTTACCAATGTTACAAACTTTGCTTCCAAACATGAACAGGTCTACCCTTTCTGTCTACCCTGTCCTTTTTCCTTTGTTAGCGCGCTGAAACAATCTTGCAAATATGACTATGCACCAACTAGCCCAAGCTTCTACACTTGTGAACAGGTAGCTGACCTCGTAACTACGTCTGAAAGTGACTTACTTATTTTCACCAAAATGTGGCTTACCAATTAAATTGATGACAGAGAAGTTATGAATGAACTGCCGAACTACGATGTTTTTTGCAGGGATAGGCGGGGTGCTCGAGGCAGTGGTGTTTTAATCGCTGCCAAAAAAGAGCTGAAGTGTTACGCTATCCACGTGACTACGAACCTTGAAACTTTATGGCTTATCTGTCGAGCTAACCTACAGCTAATACTAATCAGTGTTTGCTACCGTACCCCCAACAGCAGTGCTGACTTTTCAGGAGAGCTAAACAATATCCTGGCCTTTCTAACGAAAAAATTCCCAACCAGATGCATCTTACTTTTTGGAGACCTTAACTACCCTCAAGACTGGATTAATTATTCTAGCTCAGGTAGCAGTATTACAGGAGTCAAAGATTTCCTTGATATTTGCCTAAATTTTAACCATACACAGATGGTAAGAGAGCCCACACATGCGACTCAATATACTGCAAATATCCTTGACTTGATACTAACCACCCATCCAGAAAGCATGTCCTCCATTAGCTATTTACGCGAAATAAGCGATCACAAAATAATTCATGCAGTTTTTTTTCTTTTTCCCCAGTCAAACATTATACTGATCGCAAAACAATCTACTTATACGATAAAAGAGACTATGTTGCAATAAATAGCGAGTTAGAAGCGTTCTACGAATCATTTGTATCAGGCTTTGAAAATCGCTCGATGAAAAAAAAACTGGTCGCTTTTCCAAAACAAGCTGTCTAATCTTGTTATGCAATATATACCAACAGCCGTACTTCGGCCAAATCACAACCAACCATTGTTCACCAACACGTTAAGAAAACTTGAAAACAAAAATAAAACGGTTGTTTCGCTCAGCTAAACTTCGGCCGAACCCCAACTCCTGGGATAAGTATTACAAAGCTGAACGCACCTACTTGGTCGCTATTCAACAACACAAATATTCATTTTTTCATTCATATTTACCTCGCATGCTTAATAGCAACCCCCGAAAATTCTGGCAGGTCATCAAACCCAATTCATCCTCTGGTATCACAATTTCTAAAGACTGTGAAGTTTTATCCGACATAGATTGTGCCAATGTGTTTCACTCCGGTTTTACATCTGTTTTCACAATCGAACCGCCCATGCCTCTCCCTGCATATTCTATTTCTGTATTGCCTTCAATGCCGGATGTAAATTTTTTACCAGTCGGAATCTATGCACTGATTGGCAAACACAAATTATTCTCATCAGCCGGTGCAGATGAAGTCACTTGAAACTTTTTCATATCTTCCATGTACCTAACCCTGCTGTTCTCACAATCATTATCATCAGGCACCCTTCCAGACAAGTGAAAAAAGAGCGAGGTCGTTTCCAGTCTACAAACCAGGTAACCGTGAATCACCATTGAACTATCGCCCCATATCCATCACTAGTATACCTGGCGAAATCATGGAACACGTCATATTTTCACAGGTTGTGAATTTTCTTGACAGTAATAACTTTTTCCATCCGTCACATCATGGCTTCCATAAGAATTTATCATTTGAAGCTCAATTAGCCTCATTCCTGCTCGGCCTCCACTCAAACCTTGATCATAACATTGTAACAGAACTCATTTTCTTTGACTTTGCGAAAGCATTAGATAAAGTACCTCATCAAAGATTAATATTAAAACTTTCTCACTTAAACTTGCACCGTAACGTCCTAGATTGGATAAAGGAATTTCTAAGTAACCGATCACAATCTGTCATTATTAACAATACTGCTACTGAATTTCTACCAGTCACATCAGGTGTCCCCCAGTGCTCCGTTATAGGTCCCCTCTTATTCTTAATATACATAAACGATCGACCATCCCACGTATCATCTAACACTCAATTGTTTGCAAACGATTGCGTCCTTTATCGATCTATCATTAACAAGAACGACCACATCTCTCATTGCAGAATGACATAAATAACATTAAAAATTGGTGTGATCAGTGGGTGATGGTCTTGAATGCAAATAATTGTAAGTCCTTGTCGATTTCTTGCAGACATAGTCATAATCGCACTATTTTCACAATTGACGACACCCCCATCGACCATGTAAACGTATACAAGTACCCAGGAATTACAATTACACATGATCTCAACTGGTGCTCCCCTTTGACTAACATCACTTCATTTGCAAACAAAACTTTTAAGATTTATCAAATGTAACCTTCGCAGTGCTCCTCAAGCCTTAAAACTACCCCCATATAAAACATTGGTCAGGCCTAAGCTCGAATATGCATCGCCCATATGGAATCCTCGTCAGAACTACCTCAACGACGCCATAGAGTCCATGCAGAGTCGCGCAGTAAGGTATATTCATTCATCATTCTCATACGACATCAGTGTTTCACCTTTAAAAGCAGATTCTGGATTAGAATCATTGGCTCATTGCCGTCGTATCGCGAGCTTATCATTATATCACAAGTTCCACAACAGTCCACTTCGCCGCGCACCTTACACTTCTCCTCCTTCAGGCATTTCACTGCACATTGGCCATTCATATAACGTTGCTCGACTAAGTGCGCGCACTGTCGCTTCCTCGTCATAATTTTTTCATCACACAGACAAAAAGTGCAACGGCCTTTTTCACCATGTCGCTTCCACCACCTCAACTGCCTTCACAGATGCATTAAGATTTTTTTTTTTTTTTGACGAGTCTCTGTAATTTTTTTTTCCTGCTTATATTGTATACCCCAACCTTTATGTAACACGCCTGCAGGGTCTTTAAGGTAAATTAAATGAATGAATAAATGAAGTCTAGCTGGTGTGGCTTTTTGCAAACCACCCAACTTTCATCACATGAAGGCAGGGGCAAGATGAATGGGCTCACCACGGCAGGTGCGCAACCAGTCCACATTGAAGGCCTCCATGTCTGCAGGTTCAGTGAGCACTGCAGACGGTCCCAGCAGACGTTCAAAGGTGGCCACATCCACGTCACTCAGCGTAGCGAATGGGCCGCGGTGTTCGTGCACACGACTGCTGCTGGACATGAGGCGTCGGCCAAACTGTCCACAAACACGGACCAGCTTTCCAATCTCCATTGAGCTGACTGCAAGAAACAAGGCAGAATCCTCTTATTCCATTTTACTTGGGAAATTTAAACGAGTAAGACATCAAATTTTCTTCTTGTGCGTTTTTAGTTTGAAACTTCTTACGGCTCCAGGAGGCATATTACGCTTCCAAAAATTTATATACTCTTGGGAAATACTTACATATTTCATTCCTTACGTTAAGAACTTTAAGTATCGGTTGTAAGGCAGCGAGTTGGACAGTGACTCCACTACCTAGAACCCAGGGCAACGTGGGCCCACCAAATTGTTACGCAACTCATGCTGCATCATCTGCCGTCACTCGCACGTGCAGGCAACCGCCCTGATGCTTTCAACATTTGCTTAAAACAAAGCTACTGTTTGAGTTAGTTCATGCATTCTTGAAAACATACACCAGGGGGCTGCGCAAAAAACCCCCACGCACTCGGGAAAAAGCACAGGGCGAGCACAAACAGTTTGTGCCAAGCTGTGTACATGCCTCTCTTTGTCTCTCTTTTTTTTTTTTTTTTGCACAGCCATGCTATGTGTTCTACTCGATTAAACATCCCAAAAAGAGAAGGTTAGCCAGTCCAAAGATTGTGCGATATTGTATGCGCTAAAATTTTTTAATGGAAAAATTTAGTGCATACTAGATTGCAGTATGTATGGAGGTGTTTGTGAAATAGCAAGCTACTAGAAGTTCGTGCTGACCCTTTACTTTGTTATGCTTCAGACAACCACTTTAAAGTCCCACTTCTTTGTCTTTAACAGGTGTTGTTCATAAAAACATATTTAAAAAAGACGTCCGAGACTATGCCACTGCCGAGAGTTGAAACTAGCAGAAAAGTGGAATACACTGGGTTTATGCAGTAACAGTTCTGTGCTTGCCTGGTTCCTCTAAGCAGAGACAGAGATGGCTCCACCTATCTCAGGTTTACACAAGAAGTGCGTAGCCAACCTAAAAATCTCCACTGCCATGCATGCAGGTTCACGTGACAATGCAAAACATTTCAGAAAACGCCAGAAAACTTATCTAGTCCAGCAACATGCCGAGAAAAACAAGCAAATGCGGTTCACAGTCTCTCTAAGCTCTGCTTTGATTTTTTTTCTATTCATTTATTACAACACATGTCATTAGAGGCAAAGGGAACTTCCTCGAGAGACTTCATCAAGGGGACTTCCTCAAGCCATTTTACAATGGCTTGAGGAAGTCCTTCGTCTCTTCACAGCCAAAGACAGCAGCTGAGGCAGAAGCATTTCATTCACTCTGTTCATGCATTAACTCGGACAAATTATTTTAAGAAGAATATGCAACTCGAATAAACTTTCCCATGTAGTGGTGCTGCAGGTCACGACTCATTCCACGGCACTATAATGTGGTGCGATGCCACTAAGACTTTTTTTACACTAGCTACACAGTCATGTCGATGTCAGTTGTGCTAGCAATCAATCCCGCGCATTAGAAAAACCATTTAGCTATACTTTCGAAGCAAATTCAGGTATATTCCAACCGTACAACCCTTAGCACTGACTGTCTTTGCATATAAAGAAAATGTGCAACAGCCTCAAACTCTCTTTCCTCAAATCCATCATTTTTATGGCTTCACCTAATTTGCTGCCATCCTCTGCTACTTTTTTTTGTTCCCTGGGCATACTGCCTATCTAGATATTGTAACATAAAACAAGCTTCCCTGGTCATCAATTATAGTAGCTATTAGTACGTTCTTGCTTAAAATTTCTGGTTCCTTAAAAGAAAACTTGAAACAGCAAAGTCCAACGTTAATCATCTAGCATGTGGAAAATGTACACTGAGCAGGTGCAGTCCGGCCGTGTGCCGAGACCGGCCGGTCGTGCCACTAGATCATATTCTAGTTCACTCTAGGCACCCTCATGGAGAAAGGATGTGGCTCCTTACACATAGTGAACGATGATGAGTGGGACGAAGCATCCGTCCGCAGTCTAGTGTGATACGACGATTGTTATAGCGCGAGAACAGAATGAGGATGAAAGAACAAGAAGTAGCGCTCACCTTCTTGTCCTTTTGTCGTCGTTCTGCTCTCGCGCTATAACAACCATCATGTCATATCAACTAGCCCATACCGTCACGCTTGTAGTGTGACAGGAGCAAACGAACGGACAGACGCTTTACCCCACTCATCATCATTGACTGTGAATTTTTTCTTCGTTTTGTCCATTGTGTCATAAATAACAGATCCACATACACTAAACCAGTTGACCTGTTTAGCAACATATGAGACAAATCCTCCTCTTTGGTGAATCGATATGAAAGTACCTGAGTTTCGACTGGATAGTCGCGAGGCAAAGAGGACAACAGTGCCTTTCTCGGCAAGGCCTGCTCGTGCATATACAAATGTAGACGACGAGACGACAACTGACGTAGGCGTGCCATTGTCCAAGGTTAAATGAGCAAACGAGGTGTACAGGAAGAAGCAAGCAGCCGAAATAGAGCAGCAATCATGGCGTCCGGCCAGCTAGAAGCACCAACGTCCCAGGCACTTCGTGCTATGAGCCACCAGCGCTCGTCATCTTTTTATCTAGCCAACTGGCCGCCATTAGCGCTCCCCGCCTAGCATTTTATGCGATAGAAAAGAAATGTAAAAAGATGTAAGAAGAACATATAAACATTTTATACATGTGCGGCAGTTCCTAAGGTGTCCACTTGGAAGTCCAATTACCGTCAGGGTAGAAGGCGTACGAAGGAGTGCGATAGTTCCGATGGGCGGCACTGGGAACCACGCAGTGGGCGAGGACCCAGATATTTGTGCGTCGCTAGCAGCAGTGAGCAAAGCAGAGAGGCGCATTGCAATGGCGTCGGTGCAAGTGGTGCGAACGCCGTGGTCCACGCAACGCCAATCGTCCGCTGCTGCTTCCTGAGCGCCAACAACAGTGCATCTGTTGACAATGTGGTGCACATGCTGGGCGAACTACAAGTCGCGCGCTGTGTATAGAACTGCTGCAGCCCACCATCAAATGGGGACAACACGTGTGCGTAGGTGATTGGCTGTTCAAGACAGCGGATGTTATAATGCTTGTGGGATGGCACAAGGGCCTGGTGTAAGGCACTTCAGAAATATTGGAGGAAATTTTCGTGGGCAGGTCTAGAAAACCCAGGCTGCCACTTGAGACGTTGGAGAAGTCATGATTGGGCTGGCAGTGTACAAAGGTTCGAGCAGCAGGCACTGGTGTGCTGGGGAAACAGATGGCGTGCAGCGCTACAGTGGGCTCTGGGTCCATAGCGTGAGTGGTGTTGTGGGCTTCGACAGGTGTTGGGACAGGTGTGCAGTCTGCAGGCAGGTCAGCTGGCTTAGCTGAGATCGTCAAATCACCCGGGGCAGACAGTGCAGCTGACCAGAACTCTACAGCAAATCCTACGGCGCACGAAGCAGCGGCCGGTGTCAAATCTGCAATGGAGCGAATTGGCAATGCCTTTGTTGGAAGAGCCGGCACATCGCAAGCAGGATCCGTGAACTCTACGGTCGTGGGTCTCTCGAATGACGGGTCGATGGGCCCGGAAGGTTAGTCTTTGATATCTGTGCGGCCATTGTCGGCAGAGGTACGGTCTGGAGTGCCTGTGGTGTGGGAAACATCCTAGAAGGTAATGAGCTAGATGCTGTTGTGTCACTTGTTGGAGGAGGAGCACGTTACAGAGGGCCGTAAAACTTGAGCACGGCATCTCGCAAGTCATCGTACGGGCGAGGGCTCCAGGAGAAGTATGTGAGGCGGCGTTTGAGGTCACGTGGAAGAGAGTATTCCAATACCTTGTACATGAATTCTTGAATACAGATGCCGTTGCGACCCAAGGCTGCCGCAAACTTCTCGAACCAAGACTCTAGGCGAGAGGTCCGAAATGGTGGCAGTGGCGGGTTGAATTGCGGCTGCCAAGCTTGCGCTGGCTGAAACATGGCCACGGAGCTCGGGGGCAGTTGTGCATCGCCGGTCACTTGTGGTACGTGTGTCCGCAGTCACCAATTGTAGGCTACGTGACGGCGTCCGACGTAGAGCAGACGAGACCTACAGGAGGAAGCGAGCTGCCGAAATAGAGCACCAGCAGCGGCGTCCAGCCAGCTAGAAGCACCTGATGATGATGATGATGATCCTTGATACTCTGGCGCACACGCACAAAGGAGGATCAACCAAGAACCAGGCGGCAGGATCTTAACTAAAAGGCGTATGGTTTTTCAAACACAACGTAATTTTGGGCTGAAAAAAATATATATGTAGAGAGGAAGAAGAATATGTGCCGCAGTGGGTCACGCTTTTAGCAAGAGGAGCCAAGCGCGAGCTGTTCCCCCGAGCATTGCGTTTCCTGCGTCGGTTGCTGCCGCCCGCTTTCCGCATCAATAGACCTGCTGGGCAAGTAGCACAGCAGGTCTATTGATGCGGAAAGCGGGCGGCAGCAACCGACGCAGGAAACGCAATGCTCGGGGGAACAGCTCGCGCTCAGCTCCTCTTGCTAAAAGCGTGACCCACTGCGGCACATATTCTTCTTCCTCTCTACATATAGAAAGAGAAGCCGAAAATCGAAAAAGGAGTATATCTGAGCAGGGAGCGATGCAGCCTATCAGATGCGATTTGAGACAGAGGTAATGGTGGGTCTAAAATGATATATATATATATATATATATATATATATATATATATATATATATATATATATATATATATATATACGTATATATATGTATAGGCAGATTAACATGGCAATCGCTTTGTTTCAATTATGTATTCAAATACCGCAGACCAGACGTCCCTGTGGCTATAACCGAATTTAACGCTGCCAAACGACAAAATTACTGCCACATTTAATTCTAATCACAATTTTTCAAGTGGAGCTACTAGGTATCTTTTCCGCTGATGAGAATATCGGTGACAGAACAAAAAGAAGTGATCTATCGTTTCCATTTCTTCGCAAGTCTGACATAAAGGTGATGCCTTTAGACCAACTTTATGCAAATAATAATTCAGTTGCGGAATTCCGCAACGCAATCTTGTAAAAGTAACTTCCAAGTGCCGTGTTGCACAACACTGTCTATTTCAGCGGCATCTTAGATGTGCGGAATCTCGATATTTATCCAATGAGTAGCAGTCGTATTCATGCAAACAAAGGTTTCTAAACCTTATTGCTGTCGCGTAAGCCGTATCAGGCGAAATCGGGATAAGGGGACCGCTAAGAGATACTGTGGCTAGTGCATCCGCCATCTCATTGAGATATATGCCCTGATGGCCTGGTACCCATAAGAGCTGCAGTTTTTTAAAGTTTGTCGGTATGAGTTGTCGAAACAAGTGCATAAGTGTTAAGTTGGCTCCTGAACACAGAGCAGCACATACTGAAAAAGAATCTGTAATTACGACTGCTTCCGATTCGCCCAAAGGAAGTTTCCGTAGTGCCAGTACAATAGCAAATAATTCTGCTATGAATATTGGTGTGTAATCTGGGAGTCTAACCGAAAAGGACCAATCAAGGGAACAAGAGAAAATACCTGCCCCAGCCTTTTCATTTGATACGGATGCATCAGTCGCAATTATGTTGTTCATGTTCACGTGTGCCAAGTAATCCTGCAGCCGATCATTTAAATATTAAAATGGCATTTGCTTTGCGTTAGAGGGATAAATATTCTCAAATTCTATTTTAAGATCTAAATTAACGTTTCTTGTTGAAAAAATATGTTTGATTTTGACGTTCAGTGGTTCTAGCAGCGCTTGAACGAACAAGATCTGTGGGCATTGGAATCGCGACCACCAAGTTTCAAAAAATAAGTTTGGTTCTTCAATAAAAGCATAAAACGATGCTCTCTGGGGCACAGGGTATAGTTTTAAAAATGTTTGGATAGTAAGCATTTTGAATCTATTCAACAATGACGGTAGATGCGCTTCCAGGTATAGCACATTATTAGCAACAAACTTGGGCAGTCCAAGGCACAGTCGTAAAGCTTCCCTTTCTATAGTATTAGCGGTCTCATTATATATGTCGCACTGCCCGAAATTAAGACACAGCCGAATTGCATGATAGGACGAATGTACATTTTATAAACCATTACCAATGTATTTCTTCGCAACCCCCTTTTTATGTTGCTGAGCTTGCGTAACCACCCCATGGCTCGTGTTGCTTTGGTCGCAATTTGATCGATGTGGCTTTTCCAATTTAAGGAGCTGTTATATATGATGCCTAAGTATTTGAGTGAATACACCTGGGGAATCTGCTTTGTGCCATACATCAAGGAGATGTTGACAGGGTCCCTGAACGAGAACGCTAGAAGCGCGCTTTTGTTTACGTCTAGAGACATTTCAATTTTTTCAAGCCATTCCTCTATCATGTTTAGGTAATTCTGTAATGTCTGATAAAGCAATTGCAGATCACTGTTTGTCGCAAAGAAAGCAATGTCATCTGCATACACATATAAATGAATATCGCTATGTGTTGGAATCGAACTGAGGAATATGTTAAACAACACGGGTGAGAGCACTGCCCCCTGTGGTACGCCACGGTATTGTCGATATCTGTTAGAAAAACAACCCCTTTGAAAGCAATAAAACGCTCTCTCCCTTAAAAACTCTGCTACCCATGCTGTCATGTAGTTTGGTAAGTGTGACATTTCCATCTGCTCTATTAATATTTTATGCTCCACTTTGTCATACGCCTTGGGCAAATCCAGAGTAACTAATGCGCAATACTCTCTCCTACGCCTAGCCAACTGTATACGACTCTCCAAATCCGCGTGCGCACACCATATGGAGCATCCCGATTTAAAGCCAATTTGACTGGGGTTCAGTATTGATTTCTCCTCAATGTATTTTATTACACGTGCATTCAAAACTCTTTCAGTTAGTTTAACCAAACTAGATGTAAGAAAAATTGGCCTCACATTGTCAAGTGTATACCCAAGTCTCTGTTTTTTAAGTATCGGAATTATTTTGGAAAGTTTCCAATCCACGGTATCCAAGAATTTTTCAAAGAGTAATTAACCATATTACAGAGTTCATGTGGGGAAATGTCATATAGTACTTTTGTCATTGCTGAGGTTACTCCATCTGGTCCAGGTGCTGTAGGAGGTAAGTGCCTCACTACACCCGCTAGTTTCGCTAATGTCACCTCATTGAACTCCTCCCCTGCAATTGGCTTTACTATGTGTCTTGGCACTGTTGATCTGAATCTTTCATTTAATCCTTTAGCAGCGTTTTCTAATATTTCAGTGAGTTCGCTAGGCGATAGAATTGAAGAATCAATATTGTCTGATGGTGGTATCATTTTTCTGGAATGCAAAAATCTAAAAAGCGCTTTTCTGTTGTATGGTTTTTGAAAGATAGCTGAATTTGTTAGTGTCATAGTCATCTTTTGCTTTGCGTACTGTATGTTTAAAATCTGCTGCCACGTATTTATAGTCACACTAGTTTTTTGGGCATTGGTTGTGGATAAGTTGCTTCCACGCCGCTTTTCAATTTCTATACCCCCTCATACAATCAGCGTTCCACCATGGGCTAAACGACCCGCCTGTGCCTGAAGTTAATGAAAAAGTTGACTTTTTTATTGCTCTTCTCAATACCGCACACAGACTCATAGCCCAAATGTCTTCCTGCATATCCTTGCGAAGAACCAAAGTAGACTTTAAGTCTTTTCGTAAATACTCATAATTTACAAACGAGCCAATGTTATCAGTTAAAAATATCCCGGAAAAGTTAATATCAGAGCTAATAGGAAGGTGGTCACTGTTTGTTGCGCAATCTAATGTTTTGCACGACGAAATGTTTAGTGAGGAGCTGAAAAAGGTCAGATCTGTTGCAGACTTTGATTGTCTCCTAATAAACGTAACAGTGGGGAAATTTACACAAACTAAGTTATTATCAACAGTCCATTCCCACAAGCGCCTTCCATTTACATCAGTCTTGAAACCCCAAGACACGTGGTGTGAATTAAAGTCACCAGTTAATATTACATCCTTCCTGCAGGAAGCTAACATTGCATCTAAGCATCTTGTGTCCTGTACTCCTACCGGAAAGTATGCATTAGCAAAAAAAAAAGGGGGAGGAAACAGCCTGGCAGAGTGATGCCTAATACCATAATTTCATAGTTAGAATCCATGCACAGGTAGTTAATCTTTGCTCTATGACTAAATTTAGTTGATATAAAAATGGCAAGTCCACCACCTCTACTAGGTCTGTCTAAACGAAATAATCAATAATTTTTTAGGTAGAATTTTTGTCCATTTGTAAGCACAGTTTCTTGTAAAGTAATAATATCTGGGGAAATTTACGAAGAAATACACGATAAATCTGTGGTAGCCGACCCTATTGATCGACAATTCCACTGTAATACTTTTAAGGAGCCTATTTTGACAATATAAACCCGCCGCAGAGACTGCTTGATCCAAAAGATCTTTCTTCAAAAAGTCTTTTTTGGAGAGGTTTTCCAAAAAGTCTTTCTTTGACAAGTACTTTTTAGATTTTGATTTCTGTGAACACTTTTTTGATAGGGGAGATCTGGCACGCTTCAAGAAATTATGAGATTCCGCATCCATATCTGTGAATTCATCAGAGTCATCTGATACAGGTTCTGGATCTGCCCGCAGTATCTTATTGGAGGGTCCTGCTTGAGGAGATGCGCATCGTGTAGGAGCTATCGGACTTTCTGTCCCTGCACCCTTTGAAACCTCCAAATCCTGTGAAGTCTGATTTTTCATAGACACTGAAGCAATGATTTGGGTCAACTGAGATGTTAACAATTCAGCCACGACTCCAATAATACTGCTGGCAAGACGCTCCATCGCCTTTTCCGTTGCCTTCTCTATAGTCTCTGCTATATATTTTGCTAACGATGCATCCGTAGCAGTGGTACGTCGTGCTGTTACGCTTGCTTAACCTTTCGAGCGTTCTTGTAATTCAGTCACAGCTTCCCTCCGGGAACAACGCCTGCGTTCCACAATTTCGAGCAGCTTAACTTCTCGTTCTTTCGTCTCACAATCTAAAGAGTCTGCAGGATGCGCTTCATGACATAAACAGCACTTCTCTTCCGTGGAGTTGCACTTACGGCTGTCATGATTTTCTCCGCATAGTCGACATCTGGCAGTTGATCTGCACCCTTTCGCGCTGTGGCCATATCTCCAACAATTCAAGCACTGCAGTGGCTTAGGCGATAGAGGCTTTACCTTATAGATAAGAGGCCAAGCTTTAGTTTCAGATGGTCTTATCCTTCCCGCAAAGGTTACTATCACCGATTCGGTAGGTGATTTTTTATTGTCAACCAGACGCGTGCACCTGTATACTGACACTGCACCTGCTACCGAAAATAACTGAAGAATTTCTGCAGGGGTCAGGCTCGTATCTACACCGCGGACTATGCCTTTTGAACATGCAAGATGCGCTGGAATAAACGGGCTCACCCGCTGCGTTGCAAATTCGGAACAATTGAGAAGCTCTCGGACGCACTCCTGATCGGCAGAGCAGCACAAAATACCACCACTACCGAAATGCCGGACCTCAGTGATCTTTTGAAAGTGTGATGTGGCTTTTCAAAGCTCCAATTGAATCATCTTCGGATTCTTCATAGGTATCGTCCCTCCATTGGTCGGCACCAGAGCCATGGGGATGTTGATAGCCCCACTGCAAAGAAAAGAATCAATTGGCCAATCCTTGGCCGGTATAGATGCTAGCCAAGGAGAAGGCCCTTGGCCAGGCGAAGAAACCGACATCAAAATAGCCTGAGTCGCTTGAACTCAGAAAATCATAGGGCACAAACCACAAACAACTGCCGAAAAAAGCACTAAAACCACAAAGAAGCAAACGTTAAACTCAAGTGCAATCCTGCCGCCCGTTGTTCAAGCCGTTCCAACTAACGTTCCAGGCAACTCGCACCATGAGCCGATGCTGATGACCTCTGATGGATGCCGCTTACCCACAGAGGGGGTGTCACACCGGTCTCGTTAATTCGGGAGGTAATCGCCGGGCTAATTCCAAGGGCCGAAGTATTGGCCCCCCCGAACCGCACCACGAAAGCGTGGACAATTTAGAAGTGGTCCTTTTTTGGCGCGCCAGCGGACGCCGGCTGTGGCCCAAAGCACAAGTCAGAGCCGAGAGTTGATAAACCAACAAAATTATATTCTCAATAATGGCAGATCAGAAAAACAATACACAAATATGCTCACTCCACAGTAGCTGAGTACAATATGTCACCGATCAAACAACATACTACACAGTACAATTAGCCACACTCGAACAACGGACACAGACAACAGTACACACTACAATGCAGTCGCATGCATTGAACAACCAAGACACTTAAAGACTAAAGAGATAGAACACCCATTCAGTCCAAAGTCCTTGGAACAAAAGTCTGAATGATACTCTTCTGAGAATCACTCACTCAAAGTCCAGCGTTGTTGTCGTTCCGCAGCCCTCGAAGTTTCTCTTCCAGGAAACCTCGCCGAAGTTTCTCTTCCAGGAAACCTCACGGCTTCAATAGGCCACTCTCCAAGCTTCAAACTTCTTCGCCGGAAACACGTCGGCTTCACACACGCAGCTGTTGCCACCCGTCTTCGCTCGATAGCGGTAAACACACGCTCTTGCCTGCAGCTCGAGCCTTCACCCATCAGGTGGAAATCATCTTCTTCTCCTGCTTTATCTCTACGGACAAAACCTTCGCCGACTACACGGCGGAATCCCTACGCGCTCTGGCGTTAACTTCCGTCTTCTCCTGATCTCTCGTCTCGGCTGCTCGGTTAAATACCTTCCGCGCGACATTCCAGAAAGTTCTCGTCATTTCATCGGCGCGATACGCAGCGAAGGCTGGGGAGAGGCGCGAGACTGTACGGGGGCCGTCCCCGACAGATGACTCAACTCGGCATACACGCCCCTTTCCTTCTGGAAATTTCTAGCGCTTGCCCGGTCGCCGCTGTGGGGTGAGGAGGTTCTTCGGCAAAGCCACGCTTCCGAGAGGAGAGGCGTGCGCCCCGGGGAGCCTTGGATGTTTGTTTTCTTTTTTTCTTTTGACCTCGCGACGTCTCTTTCGCGCGTTATCGCAAGAATTTGGCGGCGCGCCCATTTTTAGCGCTCGTTCTGTGACTTTGCCCCCCACTTTAAGAATATTATCTCATAATATTCAAAACCACACAACGAGCGCGAACAGTCACCACACACTCTCACAGACTGTAACACAATCCGTCGCTCATGGCACTTCATATATCACTCAATACGATTGGACATTACATTCAATCTCACACACATGAAATATAACCGCAGGTACATGAGTACAACGCTTCATCACACATTCCAAACAATACAAACGTACAAGGTTCTGTCTTTACAACAATTATACAACACTATACATCACATCACAGATACTTCGACACTTGTGACACAGGATAACACAACACTAACACAACATATGGCACTCAGCACTGCCAAACACATTCTGATTCGACTTCAGCACTTATCCTGTGTACATTGAGCGGCGCTTGCGCCCTTTCTTGCGGTGCTCGCTCGATCTCTTCTTGTGTTTCCACGTTCTTTTTCGGCGAGCTATTTCCACCGACGATATCTGAGGCGGCGTCTCAGCCATCGTGGTCACTTCCGACACCGTTAACGGGTCATAACGTTCAGCGGGTCCTGTCTGTTTATTTACCAGCTTGTTCATGTCTCGACATTTGGCCCGGCTGGCGGACTCCGTCACCTTTACACTGTCGGTCGGTTGAGGTCGTGCCGACGTAAGTCCGGATGCTCGGCCCGTGAACTCATTCAACACGATCATCTTCTCCTTCACTGTCTCTTGCGCCGCGGCTTCACCTTGGGCTCTAGTGAGATCCGTCACGGGCTGCTCCTCCACTGTATCTCGCGGTCGCTGGGTTGGCGAGGGTTCTATCTTAGGGTCTTCTCCCAAGCATTCCGGATCATTCGGTCCTCGCGCCCCGTCGATGTTTCCGATGACAAGGTCGTAAAGGGGGGTCGTCATACACAGAGCGGTAACCTTCCCGCTGAAGTACGGGGTTTCCACCTCAATCTCTGCTTCGGGGAGCATCCGAACCGTACGGTCAATTAGGCAAACCGGTTTCGTTCTGCCTGTTAACTCCCTTTCCCGTACCAAATTTCTCCGCACGATAACAGTGGAGCTGCCGGTATCTCTTAACACCGTAATCTTTTTGCCCGCAACTTTTCCAGGCAGCGTTGGCATTCCTTTCGCAACACCGGTTGGCTGTTTTGACATTACAGCACCCACAATAGGAATTTTCTCGCCATTTTTCAACTCTACAAATCCGTCGGTGACGGCATTATCATCGGATTTCGGTGCTGCTAGCACACAGGATACCTGGTGAGTTTGACTCGCTCCGTTTCAACATGCGTCTGCTTTGTGCCCAGTCTGACCACACTCAAAACATTTTACTGCCGTAGTGCTCGTAAAGATCGTTCGACAGTTTTTCGCGCGATGACCCACTCGGTTGCACAGAAAACATCGCGGAATGCTTTCTGGTGCACGCTTCTTTTCTTCGGGAGCCAATTTCTTCGAATCATCGGGACACTCCTTCTTGACCTTGGCCAAATTAGTTCCACCTTGCGCTTCCAAGAATTGATCAGCCAATTCAAGCATTCCTTCGAGTGATTCAGCCTTCCTCTCTTTCAAGTACAGCGACAGGCTTGGGTGGCAGCTAGTAAGAAATTGTTCTCTAATTAGGAGCTCTCTAAGTTCATCGTACTCCTGCGCTGTCCCTGAAAGTTCAATCCATCTGTCGAAATAATGGCAAAGTCGGGCGGCATACTGCGTAGCCGTCTCACCATCAGCTGGCATTCCTGTCCGAAATATGTCCCGGAATCCTTCCACAGTAAATCTAAATCGCTTCAGCAAAGCAGCTTTCACCTTTGCGTAGTTGGCTGCATCGGTCGGCGTCAGCCTTCTGTACACACTGAGCGCTTCACCACTCAAGCAGGTACTTAAAGCAGTTGCCCATTGATGTTCCGGCCAATTCTGGCTCCTCGCAATCGTCTCAAACCGGTGAAGGTACGCGTCAAGGTCGTCCTTTCTTTCATCAAACGCTCTGAGCAGCTTGCTCGGGTTCAAGCGGAAGCCATGATCTTCCCGTTCGCTGCTTTCAACTCTAGCTTGGACGGGAGTTTCACTTCGCTGTTGCGAACGGAGCCGCTCGAGTTCCATCTCGTGCTGCCGCTGCCGTTCCCTTTCCTCTCTTTCTTCTTTCAGCTGTCGCTCCCTCGCTTCTCTTTCTTCTCTCGCCCTTTAAGCTGCCAACCTCTCTCGTTCCAACTCAGCTGCTTTTTCTTCCTTGGCTCTCTCAGCTGCCAACCTCTCTCGTTCCAACTCAGCTGCTTTTTCTTCCCTGGCCCTTTCAGCTGCCTCTTTCTCCTTCTGGCTTACCCACTTCCGTAGTTCGGCGCCAGAAAGACCCATCTTCTCACCAAGAGCGACTAACTTTTCGAGATCCATTGTGTCTCGCAACTAAAACCTTGCCGCGTGCAAAAAGTATCTGCCTAAATCAGTCTATCGGAACACTCCCCTGCACTCGTTAACGAGAACACTGAACAACACACAAAATCGTTCCGATAGCACTATCAACAACTCGAGGCTCTTTCTCACTACTTTGGACACACTGTGCACCAAAAGGTCCTGTGTCGTGGACGCCAGATTAATTGTCACACCGGTCTCGTTAATTTGGGAGGTAATCGCCGGGCTAATTCCAAGGGCCGAAGTATCGGCCCCCCGAACTGCACCACGCAAGCGTGGACAATTTAGAAGTGGTCCTTTTTTGGCGCGCCAGCGGACGCCGGCTGTGGCCCAAAGAACAAGTCAGAGCCGAGAGTTGATAAACCAACAAAATTATATTCTCAATAATGGCAGATCAGAAAAACAATACACAAATATGCTCACTCCACAATAGCTGAGTACAATATGTCACCGATCGAACAACGTACTACACAGTACAATTAGCCACACTCGAACAACGGACACAGACAACAGTACACACTACGATGCAGTCGCATGCATTGAACAACCAAGACACTTAAAGACTAAAGAGATAGAACACCCATTCAGTCCAAAGTCCTTGGAACAAAAGTCTGAATGATACTCTTCTGAGAATCACTCACTCAAAGTCCAGCGTTGTTGTCGTTCCGCAGCCCTCGAAGTTTCTCTTCCAGGAAACCTCGCCGAAGTTTCTCTTCCAGGAAACCTCACGGCTTCAATAGGCCACTCTCCAACCTTCAAACTTCTTCGCCGGAAACACGTCGGCTTCACACACGCAGCTGTTGCCACGCGTCTTCGCTCGATAGCGGTAAACACACGCTCTTGCCTGCAGCTCGAGCCTTCACCCCTCAGGTGGAAATCATCTTCTTCTCCTGCTTTGTCTCTACGGAAAAAACCTTCGCCGACTACACGGCGGAATCCCTACGCGCTCTGGCGTTAACTTCCGTCTTCTCCTGATCTCTCCTCTCGGCTGCTCGGTTAAATACCTTCCGCGCGACATTCCAGAAAGTTCTCGTCATTTCATCGGCGCTGTACCAGGCGGGCCACCGCTTAATAAATCGGGATGATCCCACCTCACCTGGCCACCTTGAGAGAGGGTGCGCGCGCGGCGCGGTAGCCATCAATAAACAGTCCCTTGCTAGCTAGCGTCTCGTGTGGTTGTGTCTTTGCTGAGCGCGTGAACCAGAACATGGTGGCAGCGGTTCGACTGAAGTGTAACAGTCGAACCCTGCGCTGAAGATGGACTGCCTACCACCACCCGAGCCACTTGTACTGACAAATGCTCCGGCCGACAACTGGAAAAAGTTCCGCCAACGAATCGAACTCTACTTCAAAGCTACTGAGACCAACAAGAAACGGACGCCAGCACAGAAGGCTGCCATCTTTCTACACGTCGCGGGCCCAGAGGCAATTGAAGTGTTTAACACCCTACCTCTATCAGCAGAACAACGAGAAGACTATGACTCGATCGTCAAAGCCTTCGAAGACTACTGCACGCCTCGGTGCAACGAGACATTCGAGAGGTACGTTTTGCGCAGTCGGCAACAACAGGATGGTGAACCT
This sequence comes from Rhipicephalus annulatus, assembly GCA_013436015.1. Taxonomy (NCBI): domain Eukaryota; kingdom Metazoa; phylum Arthropoda; class Arachnida; order Ixodida; family Ixodidae; genus Rhipicephalus; species Rhipicephalus annulatus. The sequence continues at coordinate 591,248 of WOVY01009581.1, read as the reverse complement.
TTCGAACAGTTTTTGCGCGATATTCAGTTGAAAGCACAGACTTGTAATTTTGGCGAACTTAGGGACTCGATGGTGAGGGACCAGATAGTGTGCGGTATCGTCGACAAGAAGCTACGTGCACGCCTGCTTCAGGAGAAGGACTTAACCCTAGAATCAGCTGTAGAAATCTGCAAAGCCGCGGAACTGGCAGCAACGCAGAACCGTGCTCTTGAAAGCGAAGCAAAGGTGCAGAGAGTCGAAAAAATTGCAAACGCTGCCGGACAGTCTCGAACGAGCGGACAACGTCGACGCTGTGGCTACTGTGGCAAGATTCACGGACCAAGACGCTGCCCAGCGTTTGGAAAAACGTGCACGCTGTGCAACAAAAGAAACCATTTTGCAGCTTGCTGCAGGAGTAGACGCGGCGTTCATGAGTTAGGCGTCGCTGCAACAGAAGATGCACTGGAGGAGTCCTCGGACGCTACCGATGAAGACATTCAAGTTCTCACGGTGCAAATCAGAAACGTGTCCAAAAATCAGGATTGGACGGTGGCAGGGGACCTTGCCGGGCACCCGACAGAACTGAAAGTGGATACAGGAGCGCAAGCGAACATATTGCCGTACTCGTACTTTCGCAGGATGCGTTTGCCGACCATGGTGCGGCCATCGACCACAGTACTTACTAACTACGAAGGAAGCAAAATACATCATTTGGGCGTTATCAGTCTGCCACTACGTCTAGGAGAGCAGCAAGAGAATATCAGTTTTTTTGTGGTCAAGAGAGGCAAGCAAGTCCTACTCGGATTGAATGCAGCAGAGCGCTTCGGGCTGATTTCCCGCGTTCACGATGTGTCTTCAAGAAGTGACGTTAGCACCGACTGGGTCACCGAGTTCCCGGAGTTATTCCACGGGCTGGGCTGCATCAGTAGACCATACTCGCTGGCAATGAAGGATGATGCGCGCCCCACGATCATGCCGCCGAGGAAAGTGCCACACGCACTGCGAGCGCCACTTAAGCAGGAGTTGGCCCGGATGGTCTCGCAGGGCATCATATGCAAAATGGAAGAGCCGTCGGACTGGGTGAGTCCACTTGTTCTTATTATGAAGAAGAATGGCCGCATGCGAATATGCCTGGACCCGCGGTACATTAATCGAAGCCTTAAACGCGAGCATTATCACCTACCCTCACGTGAAGAAATAGAAGCAGAGCTGGCAGGAGCGGTGATGTTCACCAAGCTTGATGCCAATAGCGGGTTTCACCAGATCCCCTTAGACGAAGACACTTCAAAGATCTGCACCTTTAGCACGCCGTTCGGAAGATACCGATTTTTGCGCCTGCCATTTGGTATCGCGTCCGCCCCCGAAGTATTTCAAAAGGCAATGACGGAAGTGTTTGAAAACCTGCCGGGCACACGCGTATATGTCGATGATATTTTAATTTGGGGTGCATCAAAAGAGCAGCATGATCAACGCCTGCGTGCAGCACTGATGGCAGCGAGAAAGGCTGGCCTGACACTGAACAAAGAAAAGTGTCTGTTCGCTAAGGCCGAAGTTAAATTCCTGGGAGATTGTATCAGCAACGAAGGAATAAAACCCGATGCTAGTCTCATTGAATGCGTTGCCAACATGCAAAAGCCGTCGAGTAAACAGGAAGTTCAAAGGTTTTTAGGTATTATGAATTACTTTGGCAAATTCATACCTAATCTCTCAAAAAGAACTGACGCCCTTAGGTCATTGATAAAGAATGATGTTGAATTCATATGGGAAGTTCACCATGACAAAGAATGGAAAGATCTTATTAAGGCTTTGACATCGGCTCCAGTGATCGCAGTTTTTGACCCATTGAAGCAAACGAAACTCTCAGCTGATGCATCAAGCTTTGCAGTAGGTGCTGCTCTTCTTCAACTCCATGACCAAGATTGGCGCCCAGTGGGTTATGCTTCAAGGGTGCTCTCGAAGGCTGAAACAAAATATGCCCAAATTGAAAAGGAAGCGCTGGCCGTGACGTTTGCTTGTGAGCGTTTCCGGGAGTTCGTACTGGGGTTATCAGTGACAGTCGAAACAGACCACCGACCTTTGCTTGCTATTTCACAAAAGAACCTGAGTGAAATGCCACCACGATTGCAGCGCTATTTTTTGAGGCTAATGCCTTTTGATATCAAATTGCAGTATGTTCCTGGGAAGCATCTGCTAGTGGCGGACACGCTGTCCCGAATTCCAGGAACCCAACCGAGTGACGGAGAAAGCGAACAAGACGTATGCATCCATGCGACTCGCGTGCTAGCCAGCATCGTAAGTGAGAACACGAAGACTGAACTGACCTCTGCAATCCTGGCGGACCCATACCTCAAGCAAGTGGTGGAGGCACTCCAGGAAGGACGACCATTCTCAGGCGAATTAGCTCCATGTTTGTCAGAACTGTCATATGTTGATGGAGTGCTTTTGCGGGGCAGCAGGGTGGTCATCCCAAAGAGTCTGAGGCGATCCATGCTGCAACGTCTTCATGAAGGCCATTTGGGAATGAGCAAGTGCAAAGCCAGAGCACGCCTTCTGATGTACTGGCCTGGGATGAATGCTGACATCAAGTCACTCATTAGCAAGTGTGTCACATGTCAGCACTTTGCCTACCGGCAACCTTCAGAGCCACTGTTATCGAGGGAAATCCCAACGCGGCCGTGGCAGCGAATTGGTGTCGACCTATTTGACCATGGGGGCAAGCGTTACCTGGTTGCGTACTGTGCCTACTCCAACTACCCAGAAGTGGAACAGTTGCCTCAGTCAACAAGTCAGGTCGTAGTGGACACACTAGGTACCATGTTTGCTCGCCACGGTATACCCATTGAAGTCTGTACCGATGGAGGACCACAGTTCACATCGCGAGAGTTTAGACAGTTTGCAGTAAAATACGATTTTACTCATACCATATCCAGTCCACACTTCCCCAGGGCCAATGGTTTAGCTGAGAAAGGGGTACAGGTCGTAAAGCGCCTCTTGAAGAAAAGTGAGTATGCTGGCGAGGAGTTTTGGGTTGCACTGCTCAATTATCGAATCTCGCCCCTGATAGACGGACGCACACCAAGTCAGCTCCTTATGGGACGGATGCTTCGGGGACGACTTCCAGACTTCTCATCGGCTTCGACATCGTCAGTGCGGAAACATCCACAGGATCACTGCAAAGGCATACCTCTCACACCTCTCTCCGAAGGGGACGTCGTCAGAATAAGAAACGACAAAGGGTGGTTTCCGAAAGCCCGAGTAGAGAAACTTGCTGGCCCTAGATCTTACATAGTCTGTACAGATGAAGGCCGGCGTTATCGAAGGAATCGTCAGCATCTAAAAAGGACGCCCGAACACTTAGACCCACTGGATGACAAGGATGTCGCACCGATAATCCCGTCGCCTATACAGCATAGACAACATTCAACATCAGATACAGCGCCCGATTTGACAACAGCATCCGCATCACGAAAGGAACGACATCCGTCGCAACAGGCGCCTGCATCGGATGCTCTACTGAACCAGTCAGCTGCACGTGCACCACCCATTGCAAGTCAACCATCAAGGGACCCCGACGTGGGCCCGTCCCAGCATAAGGTCACTTGCCAGGCACAAGAAGCAGCCGACTCGAGTCTCAGAAGATCAACTAGGCCACGTAGAGCACCGACGCGCTTTGCCGACTACATCACCTAAAGAAAAAGGAGGATGTACCAGGCGGGCCACCGCTTAATAAATCGGGATGATCCCACCTCACCTGGCCACCTTGAGAGAGGGTGCGCGCGCGGCGCGGTAGCCATCAATAAACAGTCCCTTGCTAGCTAGCGTCTCGTGTGGTTGTGTCTTTGCTGAGCGCGTGAACCAGAACAGGGTGGTCATCCCAAAGAGTCTGAGGCGATCCATGCTGCAACGTCTTCATGAACGCCACATAAAATGTATCGCGCGTTTTGATCTAGACAGCATCCGCGTTTGAGTCAATTTCTGCCTCACGAACGGGAGAATTTTTTCGTCTGTGGAACCTCGTGAATCATCCTGAACAATGCTTGAATCGATCATCGTTTGACCGCGCCGTTTGGCGACATTGCTCTGAAATCCGACATCCACGCTAACCGTAAGTTCACACCCTCCGCACCCATCAAACACGATGAGTGAAACTGACAAACGACCTCAGTTCGGCCAACGCTATCTGGACGATGACAGCCGAGTATTCGAACACAATGCCTGGGACGACATCTGCTGGACTGAAGAGCAGCTGAAAGCTGCTAAAGAAAAGGTGGACGAGAACTCGGTCATCAGAGTGGAAACAGCCGTTAGGGACCAATATGAAGCTGAAGCAGCACAATACTGGGACAAGTTCGTACTGGGGTTATCAGTGACAGTCGAAACAGACCACCGACCTTTGCTTGCTATTTCACAAAAGAACCTGAGTGAAATGCCACCACGATTGCAGCGCTATTTTTTGAGGCTAATGCCTTTTGATATCAAATTGCAGTATGTTCCTGGGAAGCATCTGCTAGTGGCGGACACGCTGTCCCGAATTCCAGGAACCCAACCGAGTGACGGAGAAAGCGAACAAGACGTATGCATCCATGCGACTCGCGTGCTAGCCAGCATCGTAAGTGAGAACACGAAGACTGAACTGACCTCTGCAATCCTGGCGGACCCATACCTCAAGCAAGTGGTGGAGGCACTCCAGGAAGGACGACCATTCTCAGGCGAATTAGCTCCATGTTTGTCAGAACTGTCATATGTTGATGGAGTGCTTTTGCGGGGCAGCAGGGTGGTCATCCCAAAGAGTCTGAGGCGATCCATGCTGCAACGTCTTCATGAAGGCCATTTGGGAATGAGCAAGTGCAAAGCCAGAGCACGCCTTCTGATGTACTGGCCTGGGATGAATGCTGACATCAAGTCACTCATTAGCAAGTGTGTCACATGTCAGCACTTTGCCTACCGGCAACCTTCAGAGCCACTGTTATCGAGGGAAATCCCAACGCGGCCGTGGCAGCGAATTGGTGTCGACCTATTTGACCATGGGGGCAAGCGTTACCTGGTTGCGTACTGTGCCTACTCCAACTACCCAGAAGTGGAACAGTTGCCTCAGTCAACAAGTCAGGTCGTAGTGGACACACTAGGTACCATGTTTGCTCGCCACGGTATACCCATTGAAGTCTGTACCGATGGAGGACCACAGTTCACATCGCGAGAGTTTAGACAGTTTGCAGTAAAATACGATTTTACTCATACCATATCCAGTCCACACTTCCCCAGGGCCAATGGTTTAGCTGAGAAAGGGGTACAGGTCGTAAAGCGCCTCTTGAAGAAAAGTGAGTATGCTGGCGAGGAGTTTTGGGTTGCACTGCTCAATTATCGAATCTCGCCCCTGATAGACGGACGCACACCAAGTCAGCTCCTTATGGGACGGATGCTTCGGGGACGACTTCCAGACTTCTCATCGGCTTCGACATCGTCAGTGCGGAAACATCCACAGGATCACTGCAAAGGCATACCTCTCACACCTCTCTCCGAAGGGGACGTCGTCAGAATAAGAAACGACAAAGGGTGGTTTCCGAAAGCCCGAGTAGAGAAACTTGCTGGCCCTAGATCTTACATAGTCTGTACAGATGAAGGCCGGCGTTATCGAAGGAATCGTCAGCATCTAAAAAGGACGCCCGAACACTTAGACCCACTGGATGACAAGGATGTCGCACCGATAATCCCGTCGCCTATACAGCATAGACAACATTCAACATCAGATACAGCGCCCGATTTGACAACAGCATCCGCATCACGAAAGGAACGACATCCGTCGCAACAGGCGCCTGCATCGGATGCTCTACTGAACCAGTCAGCTGCACGTGCACCACCCATTGCAAGTCAACCATCAAGGGACCCCGACGTGGGCCCGTCCCAGCATAAGGTCACTTGCCAGGCACAAGAAGCAGCCGACTCGAGTCTCAGAAGATCAACTAGGCCACGTAGAGCACCGACGCGCTTTGCCGACTACATCACCTAAAGAAAAAGGAGGATGTACCAGGCGGGCCACCGCTTAATAAATCGGGATGATCCCACCTCACCTGGCCACCTTGAGAGAGGGTGCGCGCGCGGCGCGGTAGCCATCAATAAACAGTCCCTTGCTAGCTAGCGTCTCGTGTGGTTGTGTCTTTGCTGAGCGCGTGAACCAGAACAGGCGCGATACGCAGCGAAGGCTGGGGAGAGGCGCGAGACTGTACGGGGGCCGTCCCCGACAGATGACTCAACTCGGCATACACGCCCCTTTCCTTCTGGAAATTTCTAGCGCTTGCCCGGCCGCCGCTGTGGGGTGAGGAGGTTCATCGGCGAAGCCACGCTTCCGAGAGGAGAGGCGTGCGCCCCGGGGAGCCTTGGATGTTTGTTTTCTTTTTTTCTTTTGACCTCGCGGCGTCTCTTTCGCGCGTTATCGCAAGAATTTGGCGGCACGCCCATTTTTAGCGCTCGTTCTGTGACAGGGGGATGGGCCAAGAACCAGGCGGCAGGATACTAAATGAAACTAAAATGAAAATGAAGCCAATCTGAAAAAGTAGTTTAAAAATAATACTACCAAAAAACAAAAATGTTTGCTGAGCAAGCGGTCAAACCATCTCTTGTTTTTCATAGACATAACTACGAATTATAAACTAAAGATCTGAGAAGATAGGGGTTCACTAGCACGGTAATCTTTTAGTTGCGTTGATGTAATCAAACACAGTGGAGCATACATCTCTGTGACAGTAACCAAATGAAGTTCCGCCAAGTCATAAAATTACTGGTAGATTTACTTGTATTCCTAGATTTTGTAATGGGGCTACTAAAGATCTTTATCTCTGATAAGAATAACGATGACAGAATAAAAAGAAATGTTCAATTGTTTCAATTTCATTGCACCAAATGCATAGCGGTGACGCCTTGAGCCGAGCTTTGTTAAGGTAATAGTTTAGTTGTGGAACTGCACAGCGCAATCTGGTGTAAGTGACCTCTAACTGGCGAGATACACACCACTGTTTTTTTCAGCAATAGCTCAAATGCTCGAAATCTTTGAATTTATCCAAATTACCTTTTCCCCATTGCAGGCAAGCATTTCGGAACCTTAGCGCTGTCACGTAAGCCGTATCTGGCAAAACTGGGATGGTGGGCCCACCCAGGGATACTGCTGCTAAAGAGTCCACCATTTCGTTCAAATATAATCCGCGGTGGCCTGGTACTGTTATGACCGCCATCAGTAGGCGCCATGCTGTCGCTGGGAAGCGTAGCCGGGCAGCGTTCCCACGCCTGGAACCCAGTTTTCTCGGAACCAGCGTCCAGAGATGACGGGGGAGCGGCGCTCTTTTATTCCTCAAGCAAGTAGCCGACTGGCCGGCTGCCTATGCCTACCAGGTATTGTCCCTGCTAGCCGGAGGATGAGACATCGTGTCGCCACGACGCCGTGAGCCGTTCCAGAGAGGACAACAAAGACAGCGTCTTCCTTTGAAGAAACGGCGGCCGCCACCACAAAGTGCCCTGCTAATTGAACGGACAGATTGGCGGGCCGTTTGATGTCTGCTGTCCGGAGCTTGGGACCCCTCGACCAGCGACACACACACGACGAGGAAGAGCCCCTCTGGCGCCACTTTGCAGTGCAGTGATCACGACTCAATATTGGATGCTCACGTGGGCCGTGCATGCTCGTACCCGTCGCCTGTTGTGTGTGTGTGATTGGTGTTCCACTCAAGAAGGAGGAGCCCGACAGGGCTTATAAGGACGCCGCAGAGTGCGGGACGTCGCTCTGAACCATGTAACGGTTCAACCACCACGTTCGTGGTTTGTGAACTCCTAACCTTTCTATGCTGTAAATAAGTGTAAATAGTGCCATAAACTTGTTTTGTTTTCGTATCCCCCGGCGACCTTCCTTACGACCAGCAACAACTGGTTGGCAGCGGTGGGATCACAACAACTGGTTGGCAGCGGTGGGATACGAAGCTACAAGAGACAACAACAGTCGGCCCACGAGAAGCAGCTGGCTCGAGACATGGATCACGTATGGGTGAGTGCTTGGCTTTTCCTTTGAGTGAACCAGGTTCTAGAAGAGGGTTAAAATTTAGAACTGGTAGTTAACTTTGCCGAAAGACTCAGTTTCGCCGTTTTGGAAAGTTATTTTGGAAGTAGCGAGCACTCAGTACGATCATCAGTACGGGAGCACTCAGTACGGGAGCTGCAGAAGCCGGACTTGTTGCTGTTGTGTGAGGAATTGGGGATCAATACAAAGGGTTTGGCACGAAAACCCATAATCATACAAGTCATTAATGATTTGGGGGCTGAGGATGAGGAGCTCAGTGAAGCATGGGACCTCATCAGTCAAAGAAAGAGACAGCAGGAGGAGGAGGAAGAGAGGCGTGAGCGCGAAAGAGAGCGTGAAACAAAAAGACGGGAATCTGAGAGAGAGGAACGTCGCATAGAACGAGAGCGTAAAACATAAAGACAAGCGCATGAAATCGAGATGCGTAAACTAGAACTCGAGTTGGGAAAGAGGTCGGGTAGCCGTCCCCAGGAAATGATAGCTCTTCCCAACAGGGAGGCAGAGTTCAAGATGTCTAAGTACATCCAGCCATACATGGTGTCTGGGGATATTGGTCTGTACCTGGCAAATTTCGAACGTATGTGCGAGAAAATGTCGTTTGAGCACGACACCTGGTCCCAAAGGCTACTCACGGTTCTGCCCTGCGAGGCAGCAGAGGTTGTTGCGCGACTCAGCAAGGAGGACGCAGACAACTATGACAAGGTCAAGGCTTGCCTTCTAAGAAAGTATAGACTTTGCGCAGAGGCCTTTAGACAAAGATTTAGGGGCGCTAGAAAGTCTAAAAGCGAGAGCTATCCCGACTTTCTGTACAAAATGAGAGCAAATTTGACAGAATGGCTTAAGAGCACAGAGTCATACAGTGACAAGAATGCTGTAGTAGAGAGAATTCTATTAGAACAGTTTTTGAATTGTCTCCCAGAGCAGGAAAAAAACTGGTTACTGGACCGGGGTGACATAAGTTCTGCGGCGAAAGCTGCTGAACTCGTGGAGGACTATGCGTCGCGACGATATTATAGCAATAACCTGGGTGCAGATGGAGCCCACAATTCCAAGCCAAATTCAAGTAAAGGTTACGTAAAACATTTTTCGAGCTCTCGACATGAAAAAGGGGAAAGAAGTGTTTCTTCTAACAAATTTCAAAAGAAGGACGATGGTGAACCTAGCGAAAAAGGGCAAAACGCGGGAAAAGCGAAAAATGCTTTTGAGGTTAAGAAATCGTTCGCTTGCTTCAAGTGTAATGAGACTGGTCACATAGCCGCGAACTGCCGAAAGGAAAAGATGGCGTTTTCATTTGTCAGTGACTGCGAAGAAAACATGAGGTTACTGGAGCCTTACATGCATGACCTGGTGGTGAATGGAAAGCCATGCAAAGTGCTGCGTGACTCGGCAGCAACAATGAATGTTGTCCACCCGTCGTATGTGTCACCATCCGACTACACAGGACAGTGCTCGTGGATCCGCCAGGTGGTGGAAGAGCAGAGCGTATGCTTGCCTGTCGCAACCGTTGTAATTGAGGGCCCCTTTGGTAAACTAAAAACTGAGGCAGCAGTTTCAGAAAAACTCCCTAAATTTTATCCGTACTTGTTCTCAAACAAGTCGGATATGTTATTGCGCGAGAAGGGCATTCTCTTCGGTGACAGGGTAGTTCAAGCGTTAACCCGTTCGAAGGTGCGAAAATTGGCAACTCAGCTATCCTCGGAGCCAAATAATACTGAGGAAGCGCATGACGTAACAGTGGTGCAAACAGAGAAAGACATTTCAGGCAACCGTGGCAGCGAGGCACCAGAGATCGGTCAGCCGGAGAAAGAATCTCGTGATAATGAACTTGAGTGTGCGTTACTGCCACCAGCATCAAATAGCTTTACTTTACTTCTGAGTGCGAACAGGGATAACTTGGCCACTGAGCAGTTAGAAGATGCCACCATTCAGGAGATTAGAGAGCGCCAAAGAACGAGTAAACAGGCCAGGAAAAATATTTCTTTCCATCTGAAGAATGGCGTGTTGTATCGCTCATACAGGGATAAGCGCGGAGTGGAACGAGACCAACTAGTCGTTCCCCAGAAATATCGCGCAGACCTGCTGAAACTTTCACATGGCAGTTCGTGGTCGTGTCACCTTGGACACAGAAAAACTAAGCTGAGGCTATTACAAGAGTATTACTGGCCTGGCTGTTTCAAAGACGTGGAAGATTTTGTGCGGTCGTGCGACAAATGCCAGCGAGTTGGAAAGGCACAGGATAAGTGTAAAGCACCTATGGTGTTAGTGCCAATCATTATCGAGCCGTTTCAACGGTTAGTGATCGATATAGTGGGACCACTCCCTGTGACAAAGACAGGATGTCGTTACATTCTAACTATGTTATGCCCAGCCACTAAATTTCCTGAGGCAGTGGCACTGCGTGAGTTTACGTCACAGAGTCTTGTGGATTCCCTGTTGTCAGTCTTTTCGCGAGTAGGGTTTCCTACAGAGATACAGAGTGACCAGGGCAGCGTATTCACTAGTGTACTCACGACCTCTTTTTTTGAACGATGTGGCATAAAAATAGTGCACAGCTCTATTCATCACCCTCAGAGCAATAGCGTAGAAAGATGGCATTCCGTCCTCAAGCGCGTCCTTCGAGGATTGTGTTACAAGAACAAACGAGACTGGGATGCATGCCTCCCAGCGGCACTTTTTGCTTTGCGGGCGGTACCCCACGAATCCACTGGTTTTAGCCCCGCCGAGTTGGTGTACGGTAGGTCATTGCGCTCACCTTTGAGAATGGTGCGCGAAGCGTGGGAAGAACACGGAGAAGATCCGACCGTGGTAGAGTTCATTCTCAATCTACTGGAGCGGCTATATAATGCCAAAGAACTTGTGGAGGTCAGCATGAAGTCAGCCCAGGCCCGATCAAAAATTTACTATGATAGAACAGCTCGTCAACGAACTTTCAATATAGGGGACCGGGTCATGTTGTTAAAAGCGTCAAGGCAGAACAGGCTCGAGGTACAGTGGGAAGGGCCTGCGGAAGTAGTTGCAAAGCTATCTATGACCAACTACGCAGTGAAAATTCCAGGTAGACGTAAAGAGGTACGCATTTATCATTGCAACCTAATGAAGCCTTATGTGCAAAGAGAGGCTGTGGTGAATATGACCCTGAATCTTCCTGAAGAGATGGAGGACAACTTTGTTTGTCTAAATGGAGGGAAAGGCAGCGCTAAAGAACTCCTTAGTAAAACCAGAGTCCTTCAATACTTTTCTGGTCACGAAACTTCTTCGTAACGCTATGGGAGAGCTTCATATGGGGATCAAAGCTCCCGCGCGGTGGCGCTACGAGTCTGGTGAAGGCAGCTTGGACGGCGGCGGCCGCATTTGCAGCGTTTGCAGTGCGTTGGAGCGCGAGCTTACTGGTTTGTTTGTTGTGTGGTATAGCTGTCTACACTCATCACGGACGGCAAACTATGTGAACTACCATGCCTCTGACGTGCTGCGTACCTGGTTGCCGCTCTGGCTATCGAAGTTGTACAGAAAAAGCTTCGCTGTTCTGCCTCCTAAGCGACCGCCAACAACGCGACAGGTGGAAGCGAGCCATTCCACGACAGGAGACGGGCGCTTTTAACTTCGAGTCGAAGGCCATTCGTGTGTGCGAGAAACATTTCGACACCACGGACATTATTCGAGCCGATGAGTTCAGAATAAGTGGACAATCTGTGCTTCTGCAGAGCGAGAAGCCTAAGCTCCGCGTCGGTGCCATACCCCGGATATTTGAAAACCTGCCGGCGTATCTTACGAAGCCCAAACCACGGTCGCGCTCACAGCGAGAAAATCCGCCTGCAAAACGTCGTTGCGTTTCGTCGCCGAACAACGATGGCACTGCAGCTTCTGTGAGCTCCAGCACAGAGCCCTGCGATCCTGAAGCAGCCGGAGATGATGGTAAGCCTCCATTCGCGTTGCCTTGTTTTCTTGTTTCACTATGTTGAGAGCCTGTATTGCCTGTGTGCTGCGTGATGTCGCATTATATTGATCCATATTTCTTCGTTTGACAGGTGGAGTGATAAGCACTGGAAGCTGCACAGAGATGGCATGCCAGACAGAGGGAAATGTCTGCTCCATCTCAGAGCTCCACGCAGTTAAAGACCAGCTTCGAAGCACTAAGCAGCAACTTCGTTTGTGCCAAGTGAAGATTGCGAAATTGACAGTGCAAGCGAATAGGAGCAGAAGATCGCACCAAGACGTTCAGAAGCTTTCGGCTCGCGAGAAGCTCATTTTTGACCACTGGCTCATGAAAGCCAACGCGAAGTCTGCAACAGCTGCGCGGTAAGTTCCAAATACCCCATCACACACGTAACATTGCTATTGGATTGCCCCTTTTGCGTTTGAAAATGTTATCTCAAGGTGTAGCCTTCATTTATTCATCATGTATTTGTATCTGTTATACCGCAAAACAATATGCTATTGAGGCAGACATTGGTTTGGCCGTTTTGTGTAGTGTTATTTCTAATTTCGGGAAAAATTGCAGGTTTGTTTGGGCAAATATACTTTCTTCAGTTTTTATAACACCATTCTCATTATTTTTTGCTTTGCATGAATAGTTTCCAACACGCTCATTGTGGAAAACAAATTTGCAATTCATTCTTTCCAGGTACAAAAAAGAGTGGATTTATGACTGCTTGCTGCTAAAGACAAAGTCCACAGCAGTCTACACTTTTCTTCATGAAAATGAATTTTTGCCCCTTCCAAATCCCCGCACCCTCTATGGCTACCTCAGAAATCTGAAAGCTGATTTTGGCTTCGACAGCACTTTGTTCACGGTTCTGTGTGAAAAGCTAGAAGCAGTTCCAGAAAGAGAGCGTCGAGGTAAGAAGCAGTACTCATTTTTATAATTGTATTATATTCAGCAGCGCAATTGAGACAAGATGTTAACCTACCCAAAACTTTCCAGGAGTGCTCATGTTCGATGAAATGAGCGTCAGAAAAGGCGTCCACATTCGCGAGTCGGACATGGCACTGCTGGGCAAGGTGGATTTCGCCGAACACACACGACCAGGTGACCATGGCAAAGACGGCGACCACGTGCTGGTCTTTCTGTTTCGGCCTTTTCTGGGAGGGTGGTCACAAACTGTGGGCACATTTTGTGCTTCTGGTGCTGCCCCAGGATCAATCGTGGCGAAGCTCCTTTTGCAGTGCATTGTTCACCTTACAAACGCTGGTGTTGTTGTTGACGCAGTGACCTGCGACAACTCCACATCAAACCAATCAGCCTTGAGATCTCTGGGTACGTCTTTTCAAATTTTATTTAGCTGTGGTTAGTGATGTAGTAGAAAAACAAGTGTACTATTAAACTGTTTTTCTCTCAAGGTGTCAACGGGGACATGCACAAGCTTCAAACGTGTTTTGAACACCCGTGTGAGCCCTCAAAGCAAGTCCACGTTGTAATTGATCCACCGCACATATTTAAGTGCATCAGAAACAACTTGCTCAAAGTGGGCAAGTTTTTGGTAAGTAAAAAAAAGTTGCATGTGAATGCCTTGACCTGTGCATAAACTATTCAGTTTAAAAAAAAAATTTGTCACTTGTCCTTATGTTACAGCTCCCTCAAGGACAGGAGGTGTTCCACCGTCACTACAAGGACTTACTGGACTATGAAGAAGAACAGGCTGGACTCCGGGCTGTACCGAAGTTAACGAAAGCCCATATTTTCCCCAATGCGTTCCAAAAGATGAGCGTGAAGTTGGCTGTCCAGGCAAGTCATGCATGCAGCTATGTTCAGTGCAAAGTGCATTTCAAAAACATCTGCTCAGACGTTTTGGGAAGTAAACTTAAAATCCTTTTTTTCCACACATTTTACAGCTGTTCAGTGAGAGTACTGCTTCGGCCATGGAGTTTTATAGCGAGCAGGAAGACTGCAAGAAGCTCCATGGGTCGGCTGCAACATTGCAATTCACAAGAACATTGAACAAGCTGTTCGACTGCCTGAACTCTCGGAGGCCAGACCATGTTCGATTCAACGAAGCACAACACATTGCTGTGAGATTATTACATGTGTTATGAAGTGTTTTTCGTGTACTATAGATGAAGCATAATTTTATTCCAGGTGTTGAAGGACAGCATTGCATGGCTGGACAACTGGGAGAAATACATCAAGACATTACCGACCCAGAGGCAAGTCTGCTTTCTGAGTAAGCAGACATGTGGAGCCCTCAGACTGACACTGCATAGCTCAGTTGCACTCATCGAGAGCTTGCTGTTGTCTGGGTTTCGTTACGTTCTCGTTGGGAACTTCGGACAAGATCCTCTAGAGGTAAACATGATGACTTTTATGTGTATAAATGTGCTATGAATTTCTCATTGTTGCGATAAATTGATTTTTTCTTTCTAGAGGTTTTTCGGCATCGTCAGGCATATTGCTGGTGACGGAGGGCAGCCGACTGTGCAACATTTTTTGTTCATCTATCGGATGCTCTCTGTAAACAACCTAGTTCGGCCGCCAAAACGGGCCTCGGTCGAGGGAGATGGACCCCAGCTGTTGCTCAAGCTCCAGGGCCTCTTTGACAAGGGAAAACCTGCCTCCAGTCAGGTAACGTGCCCCTTGCTTTTATTTATTAGCTCTAGTTTCTTTTTTTCAGGAGCAGTTTCACTACACAAATGACCAAATAACCAAATGAAACATAATGTGTTTTTGCATTTACGAATCTCAACTTATACATTGAAAGATTTGAAACTTGGAATGTATTTTGCAGATTGACATGTTGGCGGTCCTCTTTGATGACGTTCTTGAGGAGCCGGGAGAGGCAGTGAACAATGCATCCGTGCCTGACGTTACGCTCTCCACCAAAGAGTGCATTCTTGATTATCTTGCCGGTTACGTGGTAAAGAAGTTTTCAACGATAAGCTGCACTGACTGCGTGGGAACACTCAAAAGCCAGACACGAGAGCCAACTGACCTAATCCAGAAGAAGTCAAGAGGATTCCTGCAAGTGCCCTCATCCCAGCTTCTCAGCCTGTTGCGCATTGTGGAAGGACATGTTGAAGAACTGACTGTGGACACAGTTGCATGTGCCAATGTGTATGCGAACATTGTTGACCAAGTTTTGCTCGACAGCCGCATTGCTTCTGCTGGTGTGGGCTGTAGGTTGCACTATGTGGGTACCACAGCAGAGGTTGTTCATTTTTTCTTGAGGTGCCGCCTGCACTTTTACACCAGGGAAAAAAACAAGCTGACACGAGCGACGCGGCGAGCAAACTGCCCAGCAAATGGTGGCAACAAGCCCCATGGGTAGCAGATGTTCTGTTTGTCATGCTATGTAAAGCCCAACTGTTGTGTTTTGTGTTTGCTAGTGACAAAAAACACTTGCACATTTGTGTTCCTAGTTGCTTGTGTGACGTTGTTTATTTCCTTTATCTGCCATGCTATTGCCGTAAACTTGTATGAATAAACACTTGCACCACAGCCGCGGCGCGTTTTCTAGTCATTTGCATGCGCTTGGCAGCTGCCTACGACGATCAGCAAGTGGCCAGTCAGGTTACTGTCATCTGTGTGGCGGAACCAAAATCCACGGCGGCGAAATTTTGATTATCCAATCAGGTATTTTGAATTTGCAAAGCGGAGCATGGCTAGCTTTGCCTGTATTTCTTTTTTAATTTTTTTTAGTGTCCCTGCCGCGGTGGCTCAGGGGCTAGGGCGCTGTGCTGATGATGATGAGCCCAAGGACGCGGGTTCCCAGCCGCTTTTCTGATGGAGGCAAAAAGAGAAAATGCCTGTGTTTTAGAGATTCCCGCGCATGTTAAAGATACCTGGGTGGTTAAAATTATTCCGGAGAGCTACACTACGGCGCGCGCCCGATTGCCTGCATAGCGTCAGCGCGTTAAACCTCATAACCAAGTAATCAATTAACTTGTCGTTTTGGTGGGACGAGTGTGTCAGACACTGACCATACGAGTTTTTCTGTTGACACCCTATACCTATGTTGACAGCCGGGAAAGTCGCTCAAGTGTGTAGCATTTACTCCTACGCGCGCTCATTATGCTGCTTCCATTTCGTGAGCGTTTTTCTTCATCATGTTGATGCTCACTTTCCAAACCTAGGTTATTTTTGTACATTATTAGCGCGCTATAAAATCGCGCAGACACAGCGCTAACCCAACGTGCTGTACGTTTGCACACCTATTTGCTAAGCGCAGCATGTCGCCCAGGGCTGTATATACCGATTTAAATCTGGTGCTAGTTAACTCAAATGCAGGAAACTGCAAAGACTACTGAAAAATCGAAAACGCCAGATGTCCTCCTTCTCAAAGCGAGAACGTAGCGGCCGTGACTACCGCAACGAACGAACGCTGCAACATATACGACTCAGTAACACGCGTGGCCTTGCCTCTATTTCACAGCTAAGCTAAGCGTCAACTGAATCAAAAACACGCACACTTCGCTCGCGTTTTTACAGGTCGCGTTTTTACAGGTGGAAATGAAGAGCAGATGAAATTAGGCGCATTGCCGACGGAGAAACAGCC
Source organism: Rhipicephalus annulatus (assembly GCA_013436015.1). Taxonomy (NCBI): domain Eukaryota; kingdom Metazoa; phylum Arthropoda; class Arachnida; order Ixodida; family Ixodidae; genus Rhipicephalus; species Rhipicephalus annulatus. The sequence goes on along the minus strand of WOVY01009581.1, from coordinate 574,721 downwards.
GGCCCGCAAGCGTCGCCGGCCGCCGGCGAAGCCTTCACGCTAACAGGGGCGATCCTAGCGGCAGCTTTTGTCCCTGAATGAAACTTCGGCCGGAGTTTCGTGACCAGAAAAGTATTGAAGGACTCTGGTAAAACTAAGCAAAGAGAGGAACTAAAGGAATCCCAGCTTTCGGATCTTTGCGAGCTGATAGAAGAGTTTGACGACTGCTTTGTTGACAAGCCGGGTCGGACTGATTTGACTGAGCACGACATTGAGTTGACTTCCGAGGAACCCGTGAAGTCCAATTGTTATCGTTTATCTCCACAACAGAAAGATATTCTCGATAAAGAAGTAAAGCGCATGCTGGAATTAGGAGTAATTAAACCCTCAGAGAGCGAATATGCTTCTCCAATGATCTTGGTAGAAGCTCCGGGCAAAGACCTGAGACCTGTAGTTGACTATCGAAAGTTAAATGCTCTCACAATGGATCAGGTGTATCCGATTCCGAACATTGAAGAGAGAGTGGAACAGGTTAGTCGAGCAGCTTACGTGACTACGTTGGACCTTACTCGAGGTTACTGGCAAGTGCCGCTCACTAAGCGAGCCAGCCGATACGCGGCTTTCGTTACTCCCGCGGGCAGCTATCAACCCACTATGATGAGCTTCGGTCTCAAAAATGCTCCGTTTTGTTTTTCCCGCCTTATGGACAAGGTTTTAAAGGGCTGCGAGGCTTTTGCTGTACCTTACTTGGATGACATCGCTGTATTTTCCGATGCCTGGGTGGATCATTTGATGCATTTAAGGGAGGTGCTCGGCCGGTTGCGTCAAGCAGGGCTTACTGTAAAGGCTGAGAAGTGTTGTCTTGCGAGAGCAACCGTCGACTACTTAGGTCACAACGTCGGACAAGGTTTCAGGAAACCCTGCGAGCTAAAGATCTCAGCAGTAGCTGACTATCGCCGGCCAATAACAAAGACCGACGTCAGGGCGTTTCTAGGACTCACAGGCTACTACAATCATTACATCCGAGATTATTCCACGTTGGCAAGCCCTTTGACCGATGCTCTCCGCGGGACAGAGCCTACGAAACTGGCCTGGGATGAAAAGAAAGAAACTGCCTTCTTAAAACTCAAGGCAGCATTGATCAGCCGTCCGGTCTTGAAAGCTCCTGATTACGACCGCGAATTCACGGTCCAGTGTGATGCTAGCGATCGAGGTCTAGGAGCCATTCTATGTCAGAAGGATGACGATGATAAAGAACATCCCGTGCTCTATTTGAGCCGGAAATTGAGCTCTCGTGAGATGGCGTACTGCGCTTCAGAAAAGGAGTGCGCCTGCATTGTGTGGGCCATTCATAAGTTGCAGTGTTACCTCGGAGGTGCTAAATTTACAGTAGAAACAGACCATTGTCCCCTTACCTGGCTGAAAACTGCGACATCGAAGAACAGTCGCCTTTTGAGATGAAGCTTGATTCTTCAGCAATATCATTTTGACATTAAGTATAAAAAAGGCAAATTGAATGGAAACGCGGACGCGCTCAGCCGCTCTTTCTAAACCATTCTGGAGTGCTCTTGGTGTATCAAAATTGATATTTTAGTTTTTTTCGTGCATCTTATTATGTAAATTTGTAAGGTAGCACGTCTGGTTTCTCTGCTCAAGTGAGTCCTGAGAGTTTAGAGTGTGAGCTTTTGTTAAAGCTAGTAATTAAAATTGGTTTGCCATACCTCTTTTGGCTTGGTTTGTTCGAAGGAGACCGAGTGCTTGCTTGTACATGTGGTCGAGTATCAGAGATGCTGTCGAAGATTCGGCAATCACCCGGACCATGCCACAAGCGAAGGCCAGTTCCTGGCATTCAACTACTGACCCTTTCGTCGTCCCTGCGAGCAGCAGTGTTGACTGCTGCCCTCCGTGACTCATCTGGCGAGGGGGAAGCTGTTATGACCGCCATCAGTAGGCGCCATGCTGTCGCTGGGAAGCGTAGCCGGGCAGCGTTCCCACGCCTGGAACCCAGTTTTCTCGGAACCAGCGTCCAGAGATGACGGGGGAGCGGCGCTCTTTTAATCCTCAAACAAGTAGCCGACTGGCCGGCTGCCTATGCCCACCAAGTATTGTCCCTGTTAGCCGGAGGATGAAACGTCGTGTCACCACGACGCCGTGAGCCGTTCCAGAGAGGACAACAAAGAGAGCGTCTTCCTTTGAAGAAACGGCGGCCGCCGCCACAAAGTGCCCTGCTAATTGAACGGACAGATTGGCGGGCCGTCTGATGTCTGCTGTCCGGAGCTTGGGACCCCTCGACCAGCGACACACACACGACGAGGAAGAGCCCCTCTGGCGCCACTTTGCAGTGCAGTGATCACGACTCAATATTGGATGCTCACGTGGGCCGTGCATGCTCGTACCCGTCGCCTGTTGTGTGTGTGTGATTGGTGTTCCACTCAAGAAGGAGGAGCCCGACAGGGCTTATAAGGGCGCCGCAGAGTGCGGGACGTCGCTCTGAACCATGTAACGGTTCAACCACCACGTTCATGGTTTGTGAACTCCTAACCTTTCTATGCTGTAAATAAGTGTAAATAGTGCCATAAACCTGTTTGTTTTTCGCATCCCCATTTAGTCAGCGTTCGTTTCCTCAACCCGAAGCTACACCACGCTACTACAAGAGACCGGGCAGCCCCCGATCCGCAACAGTACCCATAGCAAATACAGTTTTTTTACGCTTTTCGGTACTAAATGCCGAAACATATTCATCAGCTCTGCATTTAATGCCGCAGAAAGTGCATTACAAACTGATAACAAATCTGTAATGATAACTGCTAATGATTCGCTTGGGGGAAATTTGCCACGAGCCACCGGCGCTCGTCATCTTTTTCTTCAGCCGGCTGGCCTCCAATAGCGCTACGCTACACAAACCTCAGCCTACCACGACCTGGCACCCAAAACAACACGCAAGCTTACAACTAATCTCAAGCGCGAATCGGAAAAGGTCATCGCTTTTGCGATCTGTTATCGTAGTGACACTGCTGATCGCTAATGAATACGGTGGGGCTTAATTTCGGTGGCGCAGGAGCCGACAAGAAACTCAAGTTCCAGATTGCGATCAGAAGGGACCGCGTGACAAACAAGGCCATGAGCTATTGATTTTGCGTCATGCTGACACCACCGCATGTATGTTGGCATACTGCATGCTCGCGCGAAGCACACGAAAGTACTAACCGTTCCCTCCTAGTCGGAAAGCTGCAGCACAATCCACGTTACTCGTTAACAAGATTACATCAGAGAACACCTGTTACGTGTGTGGCCACGTGAGGCCGCATGGCCGCAGTGTTGACAACGTTTCATCCCCAGATTGACCTTCGAAAATGCCTAGATTTCTGCCTAAAAGCGCCTGGATGCCATACCTAGAAGCATAGCTTCCGAGATTGCGGGCGCGCGACGGGTTTCTCTCCAGCTGTCCCAGGAAACTCTATGGGCTGTCCCAGGTGTTCTGTGCAGTCCCAATCGCACAGAGTGAGGCAGCTTGGTTTGAGTGTACGAGAAGTGTTGAGTGCCGTGACCGCGCCTCGCCGCCGGCCGCGTCTGCTGCCACCGGGTGGCACGAACCTTTTGAAAATTGAGGGCCAAAACGTTCGGTTCACCCACGGAGGAAGGAAAGAAAACCTTTTTCCTTCCTCCGTGGGTCACCCAATAGCCGCTTAAAACCGGTTTGATTTGGCTGAAAATGTATAAATAGACGACGACAAAATCGCCGTGTTGGACATTTTTGGGGGGACGTTTAGGTGGTGGGAACGAAAGGTCTAAAGTTCCTCACTAACTTGTGAGGATCTTTACCGTGCGGTGGTTATTTATCCGTGGTCTTTGCTTGAGCGAGAGTTGTATGCATTCGCGAGAACCGCCTCTGCGCATGGATACGTGGTCTCGTTCTGTAATACTGTCTATAAGCAATGTGGTAACGACTTGCCCGATCATGAACACCGTGTGTTATGCTATTTGTGGATGTATGCCACACGTGTATGTCTGGTAAGTGCGTGTGTAGCGTAACGATCGATGTGTTGCTTGGGTGAAGTGTATGCTTGCGCCAAAACTTTCATTGAAGCTTCTTCTTGCGTAACTGCGTGAGACAGATACGAAATGCACAAGTTGGAAGCGATGGAATATTACCAGGCGTTCACACGACGTTATTTTCCAAGTGGCCTAAATATGCTGTCGCCGATTACGATAATCGGTTTTCTAAGCTATGTCTGTTCTTGTGGGTGTATACAAAAAAAAGAAATAAAATTGAAGATATGCTGGGAGCACTATAAATATTCGGTCAAAATTGCCACCTTAAGTGTCTTCTTAAAATTAAACAGTGCCGCAAGGCAGTCGTGCCTTGCGGTGAAGTGCACGCTGTGTATTGCGGTAAAGCATACATATTGCGCGCGCTCTTGTGTAAATTGGAAATGTAGCACTGACATTGGCCCTCGTGTGTGCACCTAAATTGTACACACGCTATCCTCTGCCTCATCAGTGACGATGCGGCAGTCAGTATCGTCATCATCTTCAGCTTGTGTAACAAGCCCTAGAACAATTTACCTAGTAAAATACATTTTGTGGCAGGCAATTCGCAAGGCATTCAGATTTTAGTTTTTTAGGATTAATTAAAGATTGTTAAATGGCACCTTCAAATAAACGAAACATGCATATGAGAGGCTTCAGCCGTACTTCAAAATTTGTGCCATGCCTCAAATTGAAAATAATTATAAAGGAAATATATGCTAAGGCTGGGTGTAGATTACCATTCACAATTCAATTACCATTCATATTTTAGAAACTTAGGAAAGTTGTAGCTCATGTTTTCCTATCGAGTAAGCACGAAAATAGTTGTTGAAGAATGGTCTACAATTACTCACACAGTTTGCAAGAAATAAATCTTTGAAACCTATGTCGTGCCAGAACTATATGACCCGACATAATAGCGCATGTTCGAACGTCTTACATGGGCTGCTTGTTGGCAAAATGGGGTGGTAATTAGGTAAGTGCCTGCAGGGATCTGCACGAAGAGACGAAACCTGCTACATCTTTTTCAAAAATTTCATTATTTGTGTCAAGCATGCGTGCACTCTTCGTTGTTGTGTTCTCTCAGAGCAAGTATATGGCATACGCTTCAAATCCATACGTTACCCCTGCGATTTGGAGATGTCATCACAGCGGACATGAACGTGCAATGTAGTTGAAAACGTTGCTGGGCACCAACTTTCTTAGCAATTTGAACCCATTTATACTACAAAAGTTACCACGTGACTTCAGCCAAATAGTTTCTAACTGTTGTGGTTACTGTCAGATAAAAGTAATAATGAGCTAGTTGTGCTTGGACAACAGTCTTGCTTTACTGTATTAAAATACAGTAATTTAGTACCTGGATATAGAACTGACCACTTAGTTTTTTTGTTTTTTTTTTGTGGTCCTATTTGTTACAGTTTACTTTCAAAATATTTCATACAAAATGATTAAGTTTTAAGTCCATACGTTGGGCAAATTTTATCAGCAGTACCGCATGCTGTACAATCACTGTTACTTCTCCTAGAAAGCATGGTGTTCCACCATTCCGGTATGTCTCGGCTGAGCTTCTCGACCTCGACGACTGTACATGTCGAACAGTTTGCCAAGTCTAACTACTTACACCCCCATAACTCTAAATTTTGTCGAGCCATAATAAATAATGGGCAGTAAGGACCAGTTACAAAACCCTTTTTTTATGAAGTGCTCATTAATCAGGAACCTAACAATTCTGTACATAAACGATGACAGCAACCACTTATCCACACATTGAACGATTATGTTGTACTAATAAAAGCATTAATATAATCAGACTCTTTTTTTTTTTTGGAAAGTAAATACAATGCATAAATAGTCTTACCAGTCCGTGCTTCAATATTGTAGCTAAACTATCACTTAAAGCCAGAGTCATTTACAAATGCCATTGAATTCCCAGAAAGCACTAGGTAGCTTGATATAAATTGGGGATGTCTGCAACAAAGCAAAAAGCCTACGTTTATGTTGAGCAGAAGTCCAAGTGAACATGCATGCATATGTTCATGAACTAGTTCCCTGTAGCATGTGGTGCAACAGCTTTAGCTTAAAAGCTTCAGGCGGATTTTATGCTGCTCCAAAAAGATTTTAGTTGCACCACAAGCTCCGGATATGCCTTTCATGAGTCACGTCACTGTGCCTGTTGAGTCTTTAAAAAAACAGGTTTGAAGGGGATGCTAAAAATTTTTTTTGAAGGGGTGAGTAGCAAAGAGCATTAATTTATTAGCCCCGCCACGGTGGTCTAGTGGCTAAGGTACTCGGCTGCTGACCCGCAGGTCGCGGGTTCCAGTCCCGGCTGCGGCGGCTGCATTTCCGATGGAGGCGGAAATGTTGTTGGCCCGTGTGCTCAGATTTGGGTGCACGTTAAAGAACCCCAGGTGGTCGAAATTTCCGGAGCCCTCCACTACGCCATCTCTCATAATCAAATGGTGGTTTTGGGACGTTAAACCCCACATATCAATCAATCAATCAGCATTAATTTGTTAAAGTCTTCAATTTTATTATGTTAGCTCTGAGGCTTGCAGGTATGTTAAATGAGCATGGTCACATCAGTAACACCTCATAGGTCAATAATTTTTGGGTTGACAGCAAGGTATGCATGAGACAGGATTATGCAAATCGCAGAAGTAGAAGTAATGAAGTTGTCGAGAAGACTTTGTTAACAGTACATTTACAGGCTTCACGCAGAATTTGCTTTCTAGCAGGGTGAATTTACTTTTGCTGATGCTTTCGATGGCATCATTGCAGTTCATAAGCACTGGTTTTACGGACTGCACGTGATGATCTTGTTTTTTTCAAGGTTAATGTACTGATTAAGAAGTATAGTATCAAGAAACTTACATGCTGTCTTAAGGCATAATCAGGCTCACCATAGAGGTAATTGGTGACATTTTGGTGAGTTGTATGTGGGAGGTCTGTGTAGATAACATCATAGTAATCTTGCAATGCTGTAGCTTTATTTGTGTAACGAGTGAAGCTTCTTTTCCTGTTAAAAATTTCTGCCAAGCAAACAAGTTCTAACAGTAGGATTTGCCCTTGAGTAAAGCAGGTGGGAAGAGTGAGCTTATTGAGAAGCCCTTCAAGAGTACCCACTGAAGGAATTAATACCTATAGGACAAAAATTCCAGTGCACCAAGAAGGGCAAGGGAGGACAAGGCAGGTTAACATTTCAGGAGGGTATCTTCTGGACATCATCCTTCTCTAGCCACAAGCTTGTATGGCCAATGTTTAGCAGACTCCTACTAACATAAACTAGGTATAAATGTTGCTTCTCCATTGCAAGATGACACTCCATATACCTTTTGAGAGTCTCCTCACCACAAGCCCTTACATTAGCCTAAAAATATTTTTTTTCTACGGTGCCCTTTTTTTGTCCTAAACAGTTGTCTCAAGCAACAATATGCACATTGTGATTGTCTAGCTGGTGACCACAGAGACTGCTCCAGCCATCGTGATGTATACCCCACTCAAAATGTAAGACACTGTAAAATCCTAGTCCAGTGTGCATGCATACGACCTTGAACATGCAAGCAGTGACCACTTCTGTTGTGTTCTCTGCACTGGCGCATGCTTGTTGCACACCTGTTCAAGATTGTGGCAGTGAAATTAGTTCTGGCAATGCTGTCTCAGAGGTAAGACTGTGTATACCCTTAGGAACACCATGGTGGAGTGAGCAGAGGTTCATATCAAATGTAGTAATAAACTGGCAACATCATTGTGATATAAGCACACTTGCATTAATTTATTACATTTTTATTGAGGCAGGCATCACACAGCTAAGTCTAGGTGTGATCTCTTTTCGTTATTGTCTACATAGTTTTCCCGTTGGTCACAGCACAGGAAGAAAAATTTCTCTGTGGGAGCACCATATTTTAAGCTTGCATGACTCCAATGAAGCACTGTGCGAACAGATATATTGAAAATGTCAATACTTCGGGTCCTATAAATGGTGAACTGGTTGTCACATTCAGCCGGTGATCCTGCAAAAGCTTTAGCATATACTCTAAGGTCATTTTGCATCAACAATGCCACATACAATAGTTTAACAATGGTTGTTATTAGGCAAGATGATGCATAGCTTCAGGGAGGTAATTAAGCTAAGGAGGAAAATTATAGATGCCTAAGCACCACTGGAAAAATGAAAAAGCACAGAATAAGAGCGTCAGTTGTAAAATATTTACACTGCACCACACATTCGCACCGTCTAGAATTTTCCCTAATAATGTTATACCAACGTGCCCAGCGACAAGTACTTCTAAGGTAATAAGGTGCAGAATGACACTTGCATAAGACAGGAAATACAGGACGCGAGTTAACTGCCATCCATCATTGCTTGTGCAGGGTGTCTACCAACCTGGGAAAGTCGAGGAATTGGGGCCTTGCTGGAAAACTGGAGGAACTTTGGTAAAACCTGGCTAATTCATGGAAACTGGCGGCAGTCTGTGCCACCATCACAAAAATAAGCATTACCCTTGATCAATACTCAAGAAGTCACTCCTTGACTGCAGCTACAGTGAACAGCTAGAAGAGGCCTAAAAAAAAGGCAATGCATAACTGTTTCTTCTTAGTGTACAAACAAAAGGATATACCGACCAAAATAACACAAAGTTTATTAATGTTTGGGCACCTGATATTGTTCTGAATGACAGCCATAAGAAAGGTACATCGTATTTAAGAATGACTAGGTGCGTGATGTAAGCACCAAAAGTATATGGTCAGCGTTCCATAAATCTTATTGAGGATATGTGCAGCTGTGTGAATGTGCAGGGATTCCAGGTGCTGGCATGATGCAAGCTTGTTTTCTTCGACCAGAACACGGTTGCTTGACCAGTCAATTTGAAAGCCTGTATATTCCACATGTTCAGCGAGGGCATTCAAGGCCACCCATGATTTGGTGACTTCATTTTGAACTGTTGTGTTGTTTAACTCTTTCATTGAAATCACAGGTCTCATAGACTGACATGTTGTCACACTCGTGGCAGACTACAGTGTAAAGAAGACTACAGAAATTTCCGCTCGGCAGCTTATTCTTCCCATTGACTAAAGCATTCCTTAGCTTCCATGTTGGTACATGCACTATTTTGATGTATGTTCCTTCTACATATCACATACCATATCTGACTTTCCAAGCACAGCATTTCTCACATGGGTAAATTTGTGCATATTTGTTGTGGCCACAAATTCGGCTTGGCTTGAAGGCCTTTTGGTTAGGTGCTTATGTTAGAACTGCCATCACAAGAGGTTTGCTGGGCTGTGTCTTGCCTTGTGTAATATTACTGCTATTATTATTATTATTGGCGATGCAGCTGCAAACGTGCTCCACTATGCACTTATTGCAGATATTTCATGAGTAGCACACTCTCTTCTCATTTCATTTCCTTGAGATGGTGTTAATAAATCCATGAGTATTTTTTACCATTATGTTCATGGAAGAGTACGTAAATGAAGGTAGCATGAAGGTAACCAAAACACGCAACTTAGCTTCACAAAAAAAGCCTACTGGCTTTTTCAGCTTGCCTTTATTGTACATAGCCTGGTCACTCCTCACAACGGTGTTCATGCTGTCTGAGACGCATCTGGAAGCTAAGTTGCATGTTTTGGTTGCTGACAAGGAAGGCTTCTTTTCAACTCTAGATGGCTCTATGTATAATGATAAGGTAGCCACTGGTTTGGAAAAAAGCTGAATAAATCATTTTCTGAGCAACTGCAGCCAATCAATTTATGTGAATGGACATGCATCTTCACTTTCACATGCAAAGTCTGGTGTTCCCCAGGGATCAATCATGGGACCAGTTTTGTTTCTCATTTACATCATCGACATTGGACATGGTTTGTCATCTACTATCAAATTATTTACATACAACTACATCATTTATAGAAAAATTGACAGCACCCAAGCTTACGAGTCATTATAGTTGGACCCTAATAAACTCGCATTTTGGTGTCACCATGGCAAATTAACACTTCCAAAACGAAGGCCATGACGTTTACAAGAGCACATAAAACAGAATTGAGTCAATATGAAATTCAAGCTCTCCCCATTGAAAAAGTATCCCTATTTAAATATCTTAAAATTCATTTATCTTCTGACCTGCCTTAGAATAAGCGCATCGATATCGTAACTAGTGAGGTGTCAAAAGCACTTCGATTTATTAAAAGAAACCTTCACTTGGTGAACTATACCTCTAAAATGCTAGCATACACTACACTTGTTCGTTCAAAGATAGAATATGCATCCATCATCTAGAACCCACATCAATCATATCTCATCGATTAACTAGAATCAATACAAAATGAAGCAGCAGGATTTATCACCAAGTAGTATACTCGCAACTGCAGCACTGCAGATATTACACACTCACTTTCATTACCCCTTCTTGAAAAATGCAGACTGTCGTCACTGTTGTTGCATTTTCATACATTTTATCATAGTAAATGTGCCTTCATGAAGCTTGTACAAACACACCTCATAATATTTTGAAACATATTGATCACCTATTCAAAATACACCCTTTTCTGGCACGCACAATTATGTATCAACACTCACCATTACTTCGAAGCACACATCACTGGAACACACTGCCGGGCGACATCACTTGATTCATTGATCATGCCGCCTTTGTAAACCAATTCAATATTTTCTTGGACATATGACTTACCTATCTGTGTGAGTTTGTAAGTGCATGTATGTGCTTACATTTACTCTTCTTTCATTGTAAATATATTTTCTTCTTAAAGATGATAGTCTTGCTTGGGATACTCGAACGCAAAAATTTTAGTCTGTCTGTCAGCAAAAAGGCTCAAGTACGACCACATCCACAGCATGCACCAGTATTGCTCAAGTTTCTGCGTTCATACTTGTACGATTGTCAATAAAAAGCAAATATTGAGCATATTTGAGGCACAATATCAACACGTCAATATTGTGCACTGTGTTTATTTATACTAGAATACTAGAAAAAGTATAAAGAAGTAATTCTAAGCACTGCAGCGGACAATGCGATGCTTCGCACGAAAAGGCGAGTCTCCTACGCTTTGCTAAGACGATACTGTGCTGCTACCTGTCTTGAAATCTACAAAATATGGCCTCCAAGATTGCACGCATGCTGCGTGCTCGCTATAACAAAGGCCATCCTTTCGTTTTCTGAAATTACCGCCAGATGGCGATCATGTCTCACGCAACACCTCCAGGATCCCATTCACCAGTTTTCTCGTGCAGAACATCAAATAAATATTTCTGTCTATTCACTCTTTTCAGGCGAAATACAATAGTCTTTCGACGATATTTTTAGTCTAATATGCTGATAGGGGGCAATTTTTTTCAATGCAATTCTCTGTATATATATTTTTTTGCACTATAGCTGTGTCTCTCTTATTGAGTTTTCATTCCTGCCACAATTTTTTTTTTCCTTTTGCATATTTGTCTATGGAACTGTATTTTACATTGTTTACCACTTTAATTTTGCTATGGCAATGTTCTGATTTGCAAATTTATTGTATAACTAAAACCCCTGTGTATTTCCTGAACGGGCCTATAGGGTATATATTAATAAAAAAAAGTGTTGATGCAAAAAGCGGGTGACTGAACGAATAAGTTTATGCCCTGTTACAAACGCTTAATCAGGAACACGTAGCGGCAAGTGTGAAAAAAGCAAAAGGGCAAAAACATTTTTTTTTTTCAGTGAAGATTCATGTTGCCTTTAAGAGCTGTTGTTTCAGAAAAAGACACTTGGTAAATAAATGTTTCAGAGTATATTCAAAGAAATTTGGAGCGTTTGAAGACTTGTAATCTGCTAAGAATTTCTAACTCAGAATCTATCATCTTATCACTAAGTGAACAACCTTCTTTGTGCCGTAATGCATTCGGTATAGACGTAAAAGATTTATATTATTGTTTGCCCTGACGTGAAAATTTGAAGTGTATAAAGCAGTGCATGAGAGAAGATGATAATGAGTTGTTGTTTCAGTGCCAGTGTGGCATCTCTATTGCGTCGTTTTTAGAGCTCATGCAGGCCACCTAAATTCTACCGTTGTGTCTTGGAAGGGAAATAATTTTGTCCAAAAATCTGGTATCTGCATTGAATCATGAATATACCTGTAATTAGTTATATTTTTCTTGGATATGTAGACGGGCAGCTGCAAAAGCATTTGAATTGGTTATCATCACACGCTGTTTGATATGTCCATGACTTCTTAGTTCTACTGGACATTAACAATTGCTCTGTACTGGTTGCTAATATAAAGAAAGGTGTTAAGGAAAACGAAATGTCAGCGTTTTACTTTGGAGTTTCAAAAAATTTATGAGTTACAGTTTCTCGATTTAAGACAGGTTTTCGTCAAAGATCACATATATAGTAATACCAACCTAGATTCATAAAGCCAATTCTGAATTTTTGATTGTGGCCACTCAAAACCATACTGGGAGCAATTGCGTTAATTGTGCTGGGTGCCGCTCTTCAGAAGTTACGCGAGCACATTATAGCGCATGCATTTGATACACAAGTTGCTCGCCTTGCAAATTCTGGCTTTCCGGGTGACGTGATTTGCTCCTTGTCGGAAAAACTTATTTCAAAGATCGAGAAGTTTTATCATTGTGATTCTAGTTCACCAGAAATTAGCAAGAAAAAGAGGCAGGCAGTTATCCCATACATACACAGGATAGCACATGGTTTGAAAAATGTTGGTGCTCGTTATTGCATAAACATGTCATTCTCAGCACGTAATAAAGTGCATAATGTGTGTACTTTGGTGGATAGAGCCTTGTGTCAGCAGCCAGGGAAAGGGAACAAATGTGTCTCCAGTCATGTCCACAGATATGCTCCTTGCACTGCTGGCGTGGTTTATGGGATTCCACTGTCTTGCAGCTGCGAATATTTAGGTGAAATGGGGCGTTACATAAACGTGCGCTTAAGAGAGCATGAGCTAATGCTATCAGATGCTAAAATCACGTCTAATTTGGCAGCTTGTTGTAGGCCATGTGGATGTGGGCTCAGGGCTGGGCAGAGATGCCCGAAAAAGTATTCTGGAATACAGATATCGAAATGCGTGGTTTGGAAGCATAAAATACAGATACTGAGATAAATTTGTAATTCATGTGACAGGATATTTCAGACATATGTTTGCAAAAAGAGAAAAAAGTATTCCAGAATACATATACTAAAATACTTTTCTCTCTGTTGGGGATAGTTATACTCCATACAAACATTTGTTATGTGCAGCATAATATTTAAAATGTGCAGCACATTGAAACTTGCAAATGAAATCGATTTATTATATTTTCGCCATTCTCTGAGTGTCATTAAGGCATTACAAAGGATGCTTACACTGCACATAATTGTTAATAACGACATATTTACAGATATCAGTTGCAATAGAAAACTATGCCATATGAGATCATCAGTCACACGCATTGTACACTGAAATCTGGAACTCAACAGCAACAGTATTAGTTATGCTAGAAGGAGCATAGTTCAAGCGAAGTGCTGGAACCCTAAACAAACGAACTTCCAGTTGAAGGTTTAGTGTTTTCTAGAAACATCTTAGAAAAGGCAGAAAGAATTAAGAACAGACAAAACAAGGAATGTGAAAGGAAACTCAAAAAAACCTCTTTCGAATCGCTGTTTGGCCATGCTGGCGTTTTTCAGAAATGCTCTGCAGAAAGAAGTATCGTAGATGGCACACGGCACCAAATTCTTTGGGTGGTTTGTGGCTTCCGCAATAAGCACCAGTTTTTCAAATGGGCGCTGCAAAACAAAAGTGGAAAAGAAACAATAAAAACAAACACTACTCGTTCAATTGGCATGAGGAAATACATTTAAAAAATGGCGCCCATTGTGCAGTATACAATACTCCTCACAATGAAAATATCTGCGCTGGAATTCAATATAGCAGTATAACATTGTTGTCACGCTGAAGCAGGCCATCATTCAAACACATTCCAGTTCTGCCTGAAGGAGCACAATTGGATGCGGGTAGCAAAGCAACTAGCTCGCTTTCAAGAAGGTAGGAGTCAGTTTCGCACTCAGCAGAAATGTAGAAATGGTGGGTGCATATCTTGCCGTGGACTGCCAAGGTCACAGCAGAAATTTTTTCCCCATTGTCAACACGTCTCAGCTTATTTACGAAAAAAAAAAAGTAACGGGATACCCGTGTCCTCGATAGTATCGCGATACATGCGATACACCGTAAAAGTATTTCACTACTGAGATAGAAATATATTTTTGAAAAGTGCCTCGATACAGCAATACAGACAATCAAAAGTATCTCTTAAATACTATTGCGATACTACCCAGCCCTGTGTGTGCCCCATTTGTAGAAAACAAATATCAAATATTGACATGTTGATTAGCGCATGTGTGATGTAGCTGAAGCATTTTTGATTAGTTCTAACAACAAGTGCATAAGTATTTCATGTAACACTCATCTAGATGAAGAACATAAGGTCTTAGAGAAGACATGAATCATTCTGTGTTGTAACACATGTGTACATTTGCACAGTTTTGATGAGTCAGTATTTTCTATATATGTTCTTTCCTTTTCCAAATAAATTTCAGTTGTGAAATCAGCGCTGTGACCCTTTCTGACTGCTTCTAACCCGTTCCTTTGTAAAATATTCTACGGTGAACACTCACCAATTTGCCTAACTCACGATTCTGCATCTTTTATTTACCTATGCAATCGGGGAAGCTGTTGCGGTCTTACAGATTTTTTTTTCCCACTCTATATTCAAACATCAGTGCTTCAAATGCTACCCCAGCTTTTATTGCAGGTGTCTGAGCACTTTCATTGTGTTCCACGTGTCAGAACCCAGAGAAATAAAACACCAACAAGCATGTGTGCATTGTGTAAAAAAAAAGAGGGTGAAAGAAAGGATAAAGAAAATTTTGCTGTACGGTTTCGTTGTTGCGACATTGTTGTTAGTCGTTGTCAAGACAAGGTTGCATAAAATACGTAAGTACTCTTTTTTGCTGAAAAGTATATTTTAGACATGTACAAATAAGACGGGGATGCAAATCATTAGTAAATACAGCAGTCTAGGTCAAGGTAATCTGATCCAATCTTAAATGGCCTACAGGCTATAGCCATTATAATGGACTAGAATATGCTCCAGTAAGCCAACTGGTCGGGCTGTCGCATCCTTGTTTTATATGAATGCCGCGAGATAGCGCCATCTTTACGTTTCCTAGCAGCATATGCTGCACTATTGGACTATCGCAGGCTCCTTCAAACTTGCAGCTGCAGTTTGAAGGAGCAGCTGCAGTTGATTTGTGTGGTTGTGTTCTGGTTGTTCCAAAAACCAAACAGCCAACTTCCTCAGTGCCTGGGTCACAAGTTTTGTTTTGACCAGATACACAAATTGTTTTATATTTATCTCATACACTCACAACATAATGAGTGTGTGTGCAAAATGTGTTCATTTGTTTTATATGAGTGCCCCATACTTTATTTTCTTACCGCTAAAGTGTTCTTTCCACTGCACATTTTTCCAAGCAGGCATTATGCTCATGGAGTTTGCTTTTAATCTATGTGAAAAACCTAGAAAAATCACAAAATTTGAAAAAATTAAATTGATAAACACCCAGTTGTGGCTTTGCTAGCAAGTATGTTAGGAAACAGACACATGTGTAGTATGGAAGTGTGCAATGTCACAGTCATGTACTGTCAAGAAACGTCACATACCTACGCTTGAAATACTTTCCTGACCTTCCAAGTTTCAACAGATGTGTCAATGACACATCACTTCTTTCCTAGCATGAAATGCTTTCAAGAGTCCACATCTATCAGGACCCCTGCCTGTGATCTTTTTCAGGTATTTAATCTGAACTGACATGCCCTAATACTTGCATACTTGCAGAACAGTCTGTCAAATTTGTCCATACACTCTTAACAGCCTGTAAATTCACTCCTAACAGCACCCCCTCCACTCTTCCAGTATAGGCCAAAAGGGTGATTACTTACAATACCATGCTTGTGGAACATTACTATCTATGAATCTTACAATTGTTTGGTGAAAAAAAATTAGGGAACCCTCAAGGTTTGAGTTGAACACAACAGTGATATTTTATCCCTAGTGCACACTCCAACCACCTAGTGCATACTTTTTGCAGGGTAACATTCAAAAGTTTATACTGCAGATTATTACTACGTGATCAATGTTTAAAGTGGCTTGTGCTAGTAAGGGTTTCGCATATAGTTGCAGTCTGCGTAATGGATTTCTAAATGGTGGCTAAGCGAGCTTGTTGATGTGTACACATAGTTAGGTACTTCAAAGAGCGCAGAGATGGGACACAGGATAGACCACGCAATACAGGTACTGGGTAGTATGCTTTAAACCACGAGCAACTATGTGCATGAAATGTTTTTAAACTATATGCACCCAGTACATGGTCCTAAGAGAATACTCCAGTAGCATTTGTGCCTTTTGTTATTCGTGGATGGCTTTAAACAACGAAGTCATTATGATAATCACACGTTCTGATGGCCAGAGGCAATGCACATTTGTACCATGAAATACTGCGATATTACATGTTGTATTGTGAAGCGTGTATACAAGACGCGTGTATTTGTAAAGCATGAAAATTATTTTTGAGCAGGCACGTGGCTTTGTGATAGAACGCCTGCTTGCCACACAAGCAGCTTGGCTTCTATTCTCACTCAGACCTAGAAGGTTTTATTTGTTATTCTTTTTATTTCCATGTTTTTATATCATGGACCAGATGTAAAGTGAACATGCAGAATTTCATGCACCAAAAAAATGCCAACACTGCAGCTGTACAGGTGGAATCACACTTGTCTAGAGCAGCGGAGCGCATGGCTCTTGTTAGCGACAGCTTCTATGTCACCTTAGCTACATGCTTCTGTTCACGCCTAAATTATCGCACGAAGGCCTAGCACGCCGTATGCCATGTTAGATTCATACGGCGTCGGCATTAACACATTTCTGCAGAAAACAGCAACTGGAGCGGTCGGCTCGGTGTTTTAGACAAGTGTGATTCGATCTGTAGAAATATTAGGTGATTTAACACTTCGAATTTAATTTTGTTGTGTTCGATTCAACAGTCATGATTTGCGAAACTGTATATGTTTTAAAAGTTAACTAATGTTTTAAAATGTTAAGTATACGAAAATAAAAGGAAAACTTGTACAACAGTATGATACACAGCATCCGCCCTGGCACATTAAAAGAAAACACTTGAGAAGTTGTGTAGCGCAGCTGGCTACTCAGCTCCAGGAATGTGCTTGTACCAATGAATACTTATTCTTTCTTAACGGTTCTGTGGATTTCGAGGGCCTGATTATTTCCTACGGCCAACCAATTTTTTTAATGTATATTTCTTTTATTTCACTGGAAAGCTCGTAATTCAGAGTGTCTAATCATGCATTGGGAACACAAAAAAAGCAATGAAAAGGTTTTCACCATACGTTGTTGCTGATGGAGTCTTATATGCAACACATGTTGAAAACAGTGGCCTACAGCTGTTCACTGCATTGGTACCAGATTCTGCCATGACAGAGTGCATGAGCGAAGTGCTGGAGAGATGGTGTGTGCATTCACTGTGGTTCAATGCAGGTTTTTTGTTGCTGTGGAGGAAGCTCCACTGCTGAGCATCAATTTCTTAACCTTTTGATGGTTAATAGGATGAATGCATCCCACTTTTTCCTCAGTAAAACTTTCTCTGCCACTTTACGTTGCCATCAGCACAAGGCCTTCCAGCTGTGGTGTACCAGAAACATTAAGGAAACTGAGAATCTACATATTGCACATTTACAATGCATGGTATCAGTGATACGTTGAGCTTAAAATCTTTTATTCGGTTAATATTTTTTCTCAGCCGGTGTCATATTGCGTACCAGGTAGCTAAAGTTTCAAATTTATGGTATTCTTCTGTTCAGATTTTTCAGAGAATTTTAGCATGCAACTATAGATTTTCTTTCTAAATTGCAAAAATTATATCTGCCTAAAATCATTGTGGAAGTGCACTCGAATGAAAAATGAAGCAGTTCCTTGCATAGCCTAACAACATAGCATACATGCATAACTGTTTTTTCATGTTTGATGGATGTCACAAAACAGCACATTCTTTGATATTTTTTATCATTATGAGGAGAGGCAATGAGACCAAAAGCTGTGGCTAAGACACTGTTGCTAAAATTTCGGGCCAAAGGAAAAATATGGCAAAATCGCTGCTTCATACAGCCAGGAAGCCAAAGAGAACACGAATATTCAAGATCATCAAATCATGCAAGATATATGAGAAAAGCAAATATGTCACACCTGAATGGAGTTCACGAATATGATGCTGCATTTGTAAATGCACTTACAGCATTCAGTGCATTGACACCACGTCGAAGTGGCTTGCCATGATTCATTACCACAATTTTAATTAATTGCGAAAATGCAGGCTTAACTGAGATGTTCACCCTTATCCATTGCAGATACAAGACAAGACATGCATAGACACAGCTTCATTAAATGTGAATGAAAAGCAATATTCTCCTTTTTCTTTATTTTCATATGAATGCGTGCACTCATCTATGCCTGCTGTTTTCTCCTTGTTTTCGACGAGTTTCAACATTATCGACACCTACCGACTAGACAGACACAAGCTGAAAGGGTACGTGTATGTGAAGACCTTGGGACAGAGCCGCTAGACTCAATGCCACGCAGAATTGTGTAGAAAATCTGAAATTAAGGTTCACTGCAATTTTTTTTTCCACAGTTTTAGAAGTGTTCCTCTGTACTGCTTCCATTGGGTCTTTTTGGGCAAAAAATTTGGCAGCAGAATTACAGCTTAGTGCCCTTATGAGACAATGTGACATGTGTTGCCCCAGTTATTCAAAGATGCTTCATGGGTCGATTAGCCACATGCGTCCCACTTTTTTCTCATAAATTGATGGCCATATTTTAGTGAAGATTGTGTCACACTATTTTTAGGCATGAAGTTCTGCAAATTTATGTTATTATGTGAAAAATATGGATGAACTCGCGAAGGGTAAGTTAAACTGCATAATAAGCAAAATTGAAAGTGAGAATGCAATATATATACTATATAATTTTAAGCCAGATTAACGATTGTCTGAGCTGCAGCAGGCAACGTGCAGAAATTCTCCAGAACACGATACTAAGCTTTTGCCACGAAGCGGTGCAATGGCACAGCTGCTGTGATTTTCAAACACCATTTCAAAGTACATATACAACTCAAATTACTCAAGGGAAAGGGAGCTTAACTTTATCATACTTCTGCATGTTTCCAAATAAAGATCTATTTACACTTCTTAGCCAGTTAATTGCTCTACCCCTAAACAGACATAAAAGTGAAAGCCATGACATTTGGTAGTCTAACAATGGACCTAGGGATTTCAACATCACACCAATGTGATTTGGCATAAGCTGTAAAAGCTTATTCAATCAATCATACATTGTTACCCTTTTATGCCAGTTTTAACGCGATAGTTTTAAAAATCTCGTGGGCATCGTTGATTGTGAGTGATGAACCTTGTGAGCAACTGGAAAAATCAAGAAAGATGCAAATAAAATAAGTAATAAAAAATTTCCCAGTTTGCGGGAAGATCAAGCCCAGGCTGTTTGCATGGCAAGCAGGCGTTCTACCACACAGCCACACATCTGCTTGGAAATTAGGGAAAATAACTTCATCTGCTTGAAAATGCAGTGAAAGTAATGTTAGGCTTTGCAAACACATGTGTCCTGTATACTGCCTTCACAATTCAATATGTAATATCACTGTAATATTTCTTGATACAAGTGCGCATTGTAATCAGGCATCAGAACATGTGATTATCTTAAGGACTTCATAGTTAAAAGGTGGCCAGCCATAACAAAACGCACACATTTTGCTGCACACATTTTCTTCAGACCACATAGTGAGTGCATACCAAGTTCGAAAAGATTTTATGCACCAAATGCTTGAAGTACGCACTAGGGCCAGGGTATCGTTATCGTGTTCAATTCTCGAAAGCGAACCTTAAGGGTCCCCCAATTTTTCTTTTTTTAAGTGATGGAAACGAAGCATTATTCTAACCATGGATATTTTTATGCCTGTAATTAGACTAGTAGGTTAGCTCAGTGAGCCATTTTTGCGTTTATATCAGGTTTATTTGACTCAAGGAAAGCAATATTATTTTAAAATGGCACTGTATACCAAAGACCTGACATGGTGTCTATTGTTAGACATTAATCTCCAGGTATCCTCGGCCCTCCCTCTTTCCCTCGAAGGGCCTGTTTTTTGTTTGAGAAAAGGTGGCAACCCTGGTGATCGCAAAGTGTGAAAACAGTATAAAAATATTGAAGCAGATTGTGTAGACAACAATCTACAGACAGTGAGTGGCATACAGAATTGACTTGACTGTCTTCAATGTGTGTGTGTGTGGGGTGGGGGGGCATAAAAAAAGCTGCTACAAGGCCAAAACGGATGCCTTAATTGCAGTGGCAACTATGCAAAGGGGCAGCAGGAAAGTATACCTAAATGTTCCAAACATGAGCGTCTTGAATTCGCTGTAGTTTTATCTCGAACGAATGAGGACTTGAAAAAAAAAAGAAAACCTAGTCCTCATATATTTGAAACAGGCACATATTGCAAGAAGGCTGTTGATAAACCAGGAACAAGTTTAGCCATACCTTCATTGTTGTCAATTGTGAGCACACAATACATACAACAGTGATACTTTTGGAAAGCACACCTTGATGTGACCCAGGTTAGGAGCACAGGCTTTCACCCAGGTGCTGGGGAAGGAGACACCTTTAAGAAGCTTCTTGACGACAGAAACACACTATTTTTTACATATTTACAGGTGTAAAAACACAAGGCATCGAGATGCGCTTTTACAGGAGACAGGACTGGCCGTAACGAAGGCCACAGAGAGAGCCCTGAGCGCACACCCGACGCGCTTTTCATATCCTCGGTCCGTGCATGCGCCTCTCTTCAAACGCGAACTGTCTGTCCCAGCAACGCTGATGCGTTTTCTCTGCAGCACACCCAGACACCTCTTGCGTTTCTGCTGGACGCGTACCACATTTGGCTGGTATGCCAATGAGCGTCTATTGCAGACTGGGTCCTTGCACTGCCAGTCATAACATTTGAATGGATACTGGCAAGCTAACTGGCACCTCCAAACCTGTGCAGCTTTAGAAGATGGGTCCCATCTGCAATGAACCACTTCTTAGCAGCAGAAGAAAAGAAAACAAGAATACTTCTTGGATTTTTTTCTTTGCTTACCCGAGGCAATATTCGAACCAGCGAACGTACAATTGAAAGCTGAGCATAATAACTCTTCAGCTATTTACGCACGGTGACAGAAGAAATCATATCCTTAAATAGTAAATAGTATAGGGGGTGGGAAAGGCAAGGGAGGATACAAAGGAGAGAGTGAAAAAGAAGATGGGAGAACGATTAGAAAGAGGAGAAAGAGACAAAGAGAAGGATGAAACCAATTGCATAGAGAGAGCAAAATAGACAAATATATTAACTAAAAAAAACAAGTTTGTACAAATATTCGAATGCTTCAAATATTTGATGGAACAGTACTATATTCAAACTCGCTTCGACTCGATTTTAAATTATTGAAAATATTGAAGTATTTGCAATGAACAAATAGTTAATGATCTGCACATAACCTCCTGTAAAGGTAATTTCACTGCAGCAAAGAATGCTATGCCGAGAAAGCACCTATCCAAGAGAATTCGCACTGCCGCAAAACCTCTTCAAAGTTTAAGGGGCACTGCACCACTTATTGAATATGGTCGGAAAACGCGGCCAATCGGTAGTGAATACTCCCGAGAACACGTGAGCCAAATATTGTTGCGCAGCACGAGGGCAGAATTTCTCAATAAATGTTCAAATTCACCTGAAAATTGCTTTCTTTTCACTCGACAAATTGCGCTACAAGTTCAAAAATTACCCATCACAGCCATTGTATCAGCGATTGGCTGATTCGAGCACGGCACGTTGGACGTTAATGGGGTCAGGCTCACTTGGACTATGACCGGGTCGTGAGTTTGAGTGAGTACAGCTGAGTAATATTACATGAGTTTGAGTTAGAGTCAGTGTGGCTAAGGAAAATTTTAGTGAGTTTGAATCCGAGTGAGGAAAATATTTGCGAGTCTGAGATGGTGAGCCCTGAGCTCAACGTGTATTTCTTGGGTGAGCCTTAGTGAGCGCCACATTTTATCTCTGACCTATGTTCCTATATACCCGCCTATCAGCATAACTATCGACGTCATATTTGCTTACATTGCTAATCAAGTCTGTTCAAGCATACGTCAACACACAACCGTTCATGCGGTTATTGAACAGAGGCACAAGTTAGGAGATAAGGGGGTCGCCAAGACCTCCCTTCACAAACTCACTCATGGGACATTCATGGTAAAAATTTCTGATGTGAGCTGCATATTTCATAAAAATACTCTTATTGGATTGCGACTAGTGACAGCTGTTCGCTCACTCAGACACAGGTCAAATCGCGAGTCTGAGCGTGCTGAGCTGAGTAATATGTTGGTAAGTTCGAGCCTGAGTGAGGGTGGTTGACAAACAGTTTAGTGAGTCCCAATTAGTTCTGTTGAGCTAAATTTCAGTGAATTTGAGTCCGAGTGAGTTTCCATGGTGAAACGCATTTTTTGAGTGAGTTTAAATAGGTTCCACTTTTTCTACCGGCCTATGGCTGCTGCTCTCAAACATCAGCACTACATCCTTGGGCAGCATTGAAGCAGCTGCAGCCATTCAGCCATCATGCCTGCGATGCAGGATCGTTTTACTGAGGCAGGGTCTCGTTTCAGGAAAGGATAAGCCAGTTTTTCACACACAAATGTCAAACATTTAAAACGAAAGTTTTTTTAAATAAAAGCAAAACAACCACACTGAAACTGCACCCATTACCAAACTACTAAGACAAGCAAAGCTTTGTAATTAAATGAAGTTCTACTGAACATTTCAAACGAAAACAGTCACTAGTAGTTCCAATGCTGGTGTCATCCACAATGGCAGACTCACTCTTTGCAGGTGTATTTGTTGGCTGAAGCAGATGAGATGCCCAATTCACCCATAAGTCATGTACAGAAGCGCTTCAGTCACAGTGTGAAAACAATCTCCAAATGTGAGCAGAGAGATCAGAACATCTGATAGATGGAGCTGCAAGAGACAGGATGTCCCTTGCAACTTCTGTTTCTTTCTTTGTCTAGTTGTAGTGCTGTTTATAGCAAGTTCACGACGTATTAACAAGCCTGCATTAACACTTTATATCAGACAGATCTACCCATGCATGCACCATGGTGGCTGGTCACTGCACCATCGTGGCTGGTGACCAGAAGCAGGAACCCGCTCGCCAACCTAGACGGCTGAGTCAGCCTCCCAAAGGCAGGTCAGGACCAGGACATGATGGCTGGCAGCAGGTCCTTGTTATGGTCTCGTGAATGGTAACCAACATGAGCACTGCACTGTTACACGCACATCACAATGTCTAAGTATATGCACTGTTTTAAATTTGGGTGATATGTAAAAACCACTGGCCGCTAACAGCAGCAAAAATATGGTTGTCACTAATATAAACCATGACTATATGCAGGTTGGTCCGCGGGCATAACTGCCTGTACCATGATATGAAGCAGCTTTGTGCAACTTCACATCATGGAACGTTTCTCTATCCGCCACCCGAGAACGCGCTCTGTAGCGGTCAGGCTCCGCCAAGAGACTTAGACAGTATGAAACTAATACAGGCAATGCTGAACTGCTGCCTCAAACTGCAGCCAGCCTAATGGAATCAAACTTTGCCATCGCAAACATTTAGACTTTTATGAGAAATGATGCTGTTTTCTAGGGAATGTTCAGAATATAAACTTTTTGTTAATGCATTAAGAACATCTTACATTGTAATACAATCACATGAAATTTATTTACAGTTAGAAAAGTAAATTTTCACCAGCTGCCCGCATCAGCTTTCATTTTGCCGAAGTATGTGTTTCCACATAGCACAGCTTAGAAAATGAAGTCAGGCATTCAATCACAAAGGAACAAATTTTCTTCATCTGAAAGGGACGCTAAAGATAAAAAATTTCTCCAGTTCGAATGATGAGTGAAAGTTTAAGAATGTCTAAACGTCAGTATTATCTACAGGGCTTAGTTCACCAAGAAAAAAGTAAATGTATTATAAGGCTCGAGTCACCCATGCAATATTCTGCGAACTCTGTAACTCTATAAAATGACATAGTCGTGTCCCAGAAAAAGTAATTACTGAAACTGTCCACAGAAAAAAGACGATTTCAGCACATTAAAATCTGGTATGAAATGCTTGTTTTTTTATATGTAAGGTTTAACGTCTCAAAACCAGCATATGATTATGAGAGACGCCGTAGTGGAGAGCTCCGGAAATTTCTACCACCTGGAGTTCTTTAACGTGTGCCCAAATCTGATATAAAATAATGCTTGGTTCTTTCTATTTGATTCTTTGAACTAAGAGCCGCCGACAAGACTCATGGCTAGCTTCAATCATCCCACAAAAATGGGGGTGGGGGCAGTGAAAGTTCTCTCAAATTACCTACCTGTGCCACAGAAGCTTCTCCGAAGCTACTGACTGGTGTCTGCTCATAAGAGCAAAACTTTCCTTCTACCACGCCTGCTACTACAGTATTTCACGCCACCTAAGGGACAAAATGTCAAGAAGACCTACTTGAAAAGTTGTTTAAATACCAGTTGTAGCATGCTGACCACTTAATATATAACTTCTTTTTGAACAAGGCATTTTCTTAGCACGGAACAAACAGTGCACCACAAACAGTGCACCAACAGTATGCCTTTAGGGCCCCTTTAAAAGGTTTCATACATTTATATATTAAACATCTAAAAAGGTTACAACATGCTAGGATGCTCATGGTCCCTAAGATATATCGCAAAAATAATAACTTTCTGGCCTGCATTATTCACACAGTTCATTTTATTGACCGATAGGCATACAAATTTATTAACTTTTCCTCAAACCACTTAGTTTTTAAAAACAAGGTGCATATAGTATAAGGGTTTGCATTATTTTTTGGATAAATAACGCCTGCAGAAAGTTATCTCACTAGATAACATGGACCAAAGAATGTCATTTTAAAATTCTTTGTGAGGCAGAAGAACTAAGAATGCTAATGATGGTGACCGAGTATATTAATAACCTTGAGTTGGAATCTATAGAAAGGTCTCAAATCAGCAGCTATAGAACTATATGGTTTTAATTAAAGGCTGATTTTTTAATGGTTTAAACATGTAATATTACTTTGGAACAAAAAAGCAACATGATTTTGGTTTTACCCTGGGCACTTGCATTGTAGCAGTAGAGAAATGCACCATCTCATTGTCTGCAAGACATGATATCAAATGCCTGCGCATTAAGGTCTTATCAAAAGCAACGGCGCACGGGTCGACCAGATGCAATGGTGAATGCATTAGCAATGGCAAAAACGCCACAGTCATAAAAGTTCTCTTGACCCTGTACTGCCTTAGCATGAATGGTGAGAGTGTTAGAAGCTAGACTCATTATGTTCATAACTTGAGTTGCTACACTTGGCATAATGGCCTGGTCTAACGAATCATACAGAAAAACACTGTTTGTAGGGGCACCATAATTTGTCACTGTAACCCAATGCCCAGGAATATGCGGAATTTGAATAAAGTTGTCTCGCTTCTTAAATTTCAAGCTCTCCCCAAGAAGAACATCCTGATAATTGCACAGACCAGGAAACTGACGCGAAATAATAAATTGCGCTGCATTTACGATTGAATCTGACAGCCATCCTGTGCCTCGTAAGGCCACTAAATCAGAGGAACTTATTTTGTACGGTTTGCAATTATTTGGACCACAAATCACGTCAGCTATGGGGTCACTAATTTCTTCCACTGTTCTACCAACGACTGTCACAGGTGCCTTCTCTAAATTGAGAGTTTTTCAAAACATGCAAACGTAGTCTTTTTTCTCCCCACTTCGTATCATGTGCACATCTCTTACGTGGTCGGCCGCGAGCGGATTTAACTAGAGGTATGCTAAGCGCTGTCAGTTTCTGTGCAAAATCACTAGGCGAAGAGCTAGTGTCCGATGTCTTTGCTAGAACCTGACATACCTTATCATCATGCGAGGCTATAGTAAAGTTAATTTCATCTTTTGAATCAGATTTAACTTGACCAGATTACACTTTCAGTTTTGATTTATCTTCTGTGGAGCCCTTCTTCATAGTGTCATCATCTACAGACTTGGCCAATAGATAGTCGTTCAGGTCTACACTCCATCAGTTACTTACTTCTTTTGACTTTTCTAAGCCTTTTCCTTCCCCACTAACTTGTTTATTACTTTGTGCTATTTTAGGAAGTGTTGAATCATGTTTCTTATTTCTAGTGTAAGTAACAAGATTTTGGAAAAAGTCCTCACACTCGCTCAATTTTTCGCAAAGTTCAGTTGCGCTACATTGGGCTAGTACATTAGCAGCTTCCTTTGAAAGTTCCAACAGACGTGCATATGCATATTTATATCTGGCCTCTGAGTTATCAAGTTTTGGCTGTACCTTTTTTACCATGCTTGTGGTTAAAATGCTTAGTTTGTCTTGTGACACTGTCTGGTCGGTCTGCACAAAATCAGATTTAAGCCAGCGCTTTGACACACAACTTTAATCAAACAGTTCCATATTATTTTTTGATCTAGCTGCGAGAATGTGCCTGCAGGGCAGCTGGTACTGCGCATTAAATGTGAATATGCATGTCCTCATATTATTAGTAACTTCGTAAAGCTTACTGCCAACAAAAACGGTGCATTTGCCATCAGAGACAACACAGTCTCCTGGATATTTCATAAACAGCCCATATTCTTTACATACCGATTTTCTAGCATATTCGGTGCATTTTGCTGACACCTCAATGCAAAACTTATCAGTCTTACTGGTGTCGATGCAAGTTCTCATTTCTTTATATTGCGTATGGCTGAGTGCACGAGCATCATGGGTCACAAACCTTATCAGAGCTTTCACTGCTTCCACTAAGTGCACGTCACGTGTTAGATAATTTTTTAACTTTTGATTATGGCTTTTCATTCGATTGTTAGTATTATTTCCTAAACTACACGCATTTGCACGATAAGCATGAACCAACATGATCTTGCAGCTGTGCCAATTTTTATAAAAGTACTGCAGAAGGGCTTTGTCATCTTCAAGTGCTTCTTCCAAATCCTGCAAGTGCTCTTGATATATATCTACGGTATGTGCAAAAACCAGTTTCGTAATTATATCCTTAACATACTTCTTATCTAGACTGTTTGACTTATGCTGCATCACTTTCGTGTGTAAGTACTTTAACACGTGCCACAAACACAACAAGATTCTACATTTGGGCAGAAGCTGTTTAATTATATTAATTTCATTTGAATCTTTGTCCATTACCACAATTTTGCACTTCTCCTCTACGACAGGATTCAAACAAAGGAATGTCTCTAAGAAAGACTTTAATATTTCTGATGTCTCCCGCTGAACAAATGCATAACATACAGGCCTCCCATGGCTTGTTCCATCTTCACACAGAATCGAATGCAAGATATACCCTTCTTTATTAACTTTATACGTACCATCAAAGAACAACACTTCAGGGTATTTTTCTAGTAACTGGGCCATATGCTCTGATTGAAGCAATATGTACAAGAGACCATTTTCTGTATTCTTTTCAATATGAACCTTCCACCCAGAGTTTTCCGAAAACAATTTGTTGATTTTTTCTAACAGAAGAGCTCCATGATGAGTATCGTCCTGAATTTTTTGAACTGTTCTATGCTTCATGTTTATAATATCACGAGAAGTAACATGTCTTCCCGTTTTCCTCAGAATGGCATCCTTTAGGTCTTTAGGTTTCACATTACAAGAAATCAACTCCTGAAGTTGCTCTTTTTCAGAAGCACTTAATGCACGATTATTATTGTACCATACAAAAATCTCGGGACCTATTTGATGGTTGTGCACATCCGCTAAATTTACAACTTCATAATAGGACTGTAGAGAAACCCGCAGCGCAAGCTTAAGTTCAACCTGTACCATTGCAACCTGTACCGTTGAAGCGTCGATTGGGTCGAATTTTTTGTTCCCTCGGATTTGGATACCTTGCGTGGGGACAGACAAATTTAACTCGAACATAAGGAAAGTCTGCTTTGTTTAAATCTTTCTCAGTACACAATGGGTTTTTATCAGATCTTTTAATATGCATCGGATGGAACTCTTCACTTTTCCATCCTTCAAAGCTAGCTTTAAACTCCTTATAAGTGCTGAATGTGCTCCCTACAGAAAGATTTCCTCCACCTATGCAAATATGGCTGTGTGACAATTTTGCTGATGGTGCTTTCTGCTCCTGTTCAGGGTCTTCACCACGAGGTGAGGAAGTACTGGTGTCAGCCGCACTGCAGTCCTTGCGCAGAGCTACACCTTCTGACTGGGGGCTCACCGTGGATGTTACGCCGCAGGCGTCGGGTGGCCCACAGTCAGAAGGTGGGCTCTGCTCAAAAGCAGCAGAGCACAGTGGCACGGCAGTACGCCCAGTCTTCGTCACTTTGTGGTGCACACTTGCACCACTGACAAGAGCAGGAGAAACTAGTTTCTTGTTATTGCACCCGTTCTTATTTTCGACTCTAACCCCCTTTTCTACACGGGGATCACCACGAGGTGTGGAAGCGCTGGTGTCAGCCGCACTGCTGCCCTTGCACAGAACCACACCTTCTGACTGGGGGCTCACCGTGGATGTTACGCCGCAGGCGTCGGGTGGCCCACAGTCAGAAGGTGGGCTCTGCTCAAAAGCAGCAGAGCACAGTGGCATGGCAGTACGCCCAGTCTTCTTCACTTTGTGCTGCATCCACACACCACCGACAAATGCAGGAGCACGCACAGGGCGCCGTTTTACTTGAGCGAAAACAGTCACCGCTGGAGCCCTGGTGCATGCCACTGCAGTTATTGGCAGTGAAGGGTACCCATGAACAGTGTCTGTTTCTCCGACCTTAGGTGTCACTGACATCGCACTGTGACATTGTATGGTAGCAGAATCAGACTTCCGTGCAACGTCCGACCACATTTTTTTGCATGGCTGTTTTCTGGCAAGACAGGCATGAAAATTTCGGGACAGGATGCGACAACGAGCATGTACGCTAAATCTGAGAGTGCCATCAATTAAGTCGATCAGTGTATAGGAGCGAAAATTCAGCCAGGGAATGGTAAAAAAGTGAAGCATAGGGAAAAAACGAGGAGCCCTCAAAAATGAGGGCGAGAGAAGTTTAGTGTGCGTGTGCCTCCTTCTTTCTCTCTTTTCTTCTCTCTTTCTCTTTGAGAGCTCACCTTTTTTTTCTTGCTCTGTTCCCTGTTTTATCTTTCCTCTTTGTTTTCTTTTCTGCCTTTGGATGCATCACTTTCTACATTCTTTCATTTCCAGGTGAAAATACTCCACGGTTTCAGTTCACTTTAACTGAAACCATGGCTGTATACAGCTGGGACTAAGTACAAGCCAACAGATTAGCAACATGTTGCAGTTGGTCCCAGCATGAACCACTCGAGACTGAAAATGAAACCAGCTGGCCTGGAAATGGAATCAGCTGGAATCATTTGTTATAATGAAACCAGTTGGTGTGAGTTATTATTATTATTATTATTATTATTATTATTATTATTATTATTATTATTATTATTATTATTATTATTATTATTATTATTATTATTATTATTATCTTCCTTATGGCCATTCTCTTCATCCCAGAATAGCTGTAGTGCAAGGAAAATAAGTGATAAGGGCTCACTGCCTTCATGATGGTTTTTTTTTTACATCTAATGCTGACAACATTTACAGTTCATTGTATGCCAGTACAAGTTTCATTTCAAAAAGGCACAGGGTATTTCAAGGAGTGCAAACAACTAAAAACAGTTTGTGTAAAGCACAGGACATATGCACAACCAAATATTGCTGTGTGCTGCATCGAAGTTTAAAGGGGCTGGCACTCCCTTACCTCCTATTGCCTAGCACCTCTATGCCAGAGGAGGACATGACACTGCAATTTATAGAAAGGCATAAAGCTACTCTGAAAAGGTCTAACTGCTTTGCCTCATACTGCCATCACCTGATCTTATGGAGACAAGGTAAGGTTGCATGAAAAACAGGTAGCCGTGCATCAGTCATTCCCTAATACGTACCTCCTTCAAAAATCCAAAACATGCCCGGGATGTCCTGAAATGACGAAAATATTCTTGTCCTGTAGGGTGTGCCACAAGACTGGCTGATATGTCTGAGTCCATTAAATGCAGTTAAAATATATAGGTCTCTGTAAGGACATTATAAATACTGCCTTGAACAGTGTAACAGTGAAATACAGATTTAATGAGTAAACTGCAAATCAAGTACATAGTTATCAATGCAATGGTAACAATAATAATAATAATAAATGAATATATTACTAACATGATTATAATAGTATTGTTTGGTTTCCGCATACAAAGTAACTAATTGCGAGGATTAAAAGGGGGTGCACAGGAAGGCAATGAGGTATATTTATAACAAATGCAATCTAACGAATTCTCCTACTGAGTTGCAAACGAAAGCTGGTCTATTAACACTACAAGGTAGGGCGAAAATAGCAACACTAAAGATTTTATTTCAATTAATTCATAGTGACATAAACATCGACACGTGAAAAGTAATTTTTTTCTGTCGTTTTAGGTTAACACATTACAGGCACTCACAAACACTTAATAAATACACTTTCAAATCAAGTTGCTATAAATATTCATACTTCCCCCAAATCATAAAAGAATGCAAACCAAATAAGTCCTTTTGGTACTGATGCCTCATCTTTCACTGTGTCCTTAGATATGGTACAAGCGTATGATATAACCGAGAGAAGAGAAAACAAAGAAAAGAAGGCAGTATTTGCCGAACAGTATAATAGACAGCGCTTTCTTAAGAATTACATAGAAACTGTAGTTGGGTAAAGATAACTAGATGGCGCTGTACCCCTACTTTCAGAGCAAAATAAGGTTCGAAGAAAGGCTAAGAAATATGAAGGAGAGTAGATGGGCAGAGAAGGTGTTCCGTTATTTGTATAGGAAGAGCGTGGACACACAGTGGAGAAAAAGAACTAGAAGACTCACTAGTAAATATACGGCTGGTATTGTGAGCCATATGTCAACAAAGAGCGTTAAGGGAAAAGTCAGGGAGGCGGAGAGGATTTACTGGATGGCAGCTATGGAGAAAAAACCGGCTTTGAGTAACTACCGAAAGGGCAAAAATGAAATAAGGAGGGAGGCATTTTACGATAATTCAAGGGGAAGCGCTTTACTGTTTGAAGCGAGATCGGGTTGCCTTAGAACGCGTAGTTATAAAGCAAGATTCAGTAAAGAAGAAGAACAATGCACATGCTGCGGGAAAGATAAGGAAACGGCGGAGCATGTTCTGATTGAATGTGGAGATATTCACCCAGGTGTACGTTTGGGCACGAGCCTACAGGAAGCCTTGGGTTTTAGGGACAACAATGGAAAGCTGAACACACCCGCGATTGAAATAAGTAAGAGACGGTTAGAGTATTGGTGGCAGAAAATTAGAGAGAAAGGACAAAAATAAATATTGGAAAAATAAAATATGGACAGTGTGCCGTAAATGGCAGAGAACTTAAGCTGAAAATTTACCTTTTTTTCCATTAAGGTAGAATTTATCGAAGTAGAGGCATTAGGCCAACATCAAAAAAGAAAAAAGGTTTTTTTTTTTTTTTTGTCGAGCCTGGTGGCATACTTGTCACCACCCCGTTATAAAGGGGACGCTCATAGCATCCATCCATCCATCCAGATTGGCTGCATGGGGGGGCTGTGCCTGGGTATGCATAGAACGAGCGGATCTCTCAGTCTCCTTTATAGTCACCATACATAGTGGATCGTTGGTGGGGCATGAACGAAGCAGAGTGGCGGGCACGTCAAAGACGCTTGTGCTCGGCTCCTTTGGCACGCGTCTCATCGGTGTTACCCATGCGTCATCTGCATTCTCGAACGCGATCGGACGCATAGACGCATGCATGGACGGACGCTTCACCCCACTCATTATCAATCACTCCATGAATATGCTGTAATTTGTTTAAATTTTTTTTTCTTCTAGAATTTAAAAAGTTTATTGTTATTTTTCCTCATTTTAACTTGCACATATTATATAATACCACTACTATTATTATATTCTAACAAAGCTTATTCAGCAGCTAAGTACGTCTATATCACCCTACATTTCATACAACACTACGCAGTATAGATTTAAAACTACGCTTGACAGTTAGACTCCACTTATTTACTCATAAATTGTGCCATTCTCTTGATGTAGTGATTCATAGACTGAATTATTTTAGAATTTTCTAACACATTTGACAAGGTCAGTCATAAACATTTACTTTAAAATTAAGTCATCTGGACCTTGGCACTACCGAACAAAGTTTAGTACTTTGAATGCTTCGCATGAAATTGAACTCACTTTGTGCTCAGCTAAGCCCAGCTTATTTCTCATTTTAACTGCCAATGCCCCTTCCTTGCTATCATCTAAATTTCATCATGATTTGCTGATAATAGTGTTGTCATTTGTGAAATTACTAACAGAAACTATTTTTACCACATGTTATAGATATATTGCTAAAAAAATAGGGTGGAATTAATCTGAAACTCCCGCACTGACTATAAAGTAAGTGCGGGATAAATACCATATTCTTTCGTCACGATCGTAAAAATGCACGTGGCAGAGGCATACTCATCGCCACTAAAAAAGAACTATCATGCTCTCTAATCAACACATCTTCACAGCTAGAATCATTATGGGTAATATGACGTGCCCCTCCTGAAGCAATAATACTTGGCGTATGCTATAGGCCCCCTCGAACTGACCCAGACTTTCCCCGCAACCTAACGAAATCTTATCCCAGCTAACTAATAAACACCCTAACGCACGTATTTTGCTTTATGGGGATTTTGACTTTCCCTCCATTAATTGGCTCAATCAGGTTTCACCAACCTCGGAAAATACTAAAGCAAGAGAATTCGTCGATGTTTGCCTCAACTTTAACCTCATCAAACAGGTAACCGAACCAACGCGCGTCACTAGTGAATCCTCAAACATTTTAGACCTGGTACTAAAAAATAGCCCCGAAAGCTTAAAATATATTGCATACTTACGTGAAATCAGCGATCACAAAGTCATTCATACCATATTTAACTTCACCCCAAAAATACGCCCCATTTTCCGCAAAACGATTCACTTGTATGATAAGGGTAATTATCAATTAATTATTCACTTGTATTATAATGGTAATTATGAATTAAGTAATCGTTAATTACGAGATTTTCTACCATACTTCGAACTCAGACTCGGTTCCTGTTCTTTCAATGACAGCTGGCTAATGCTTAAGAACAAGATAACTGACTTGACTGATAAATTCATCCCCACAGTGAGCTTTACTGCCAATAAAAATAAACCATGGTTTTCCAAAAGTTTGAAAACACTTGAAAATAAAAAAACGCGCCTATTCCGAGCTGCGAAGTTTAATGGTAATGCATGCGCATGGGGCAAGTACTATGCTGCGAAGATGCTTACTATGCTGAAATTAGAAAAGCGAAACAGACATTCTATCACAATTATTTATCTAAAATTCTGAAATCTAACCCTAAAAAATTCTGGGAAATCATAAACCCGCAACTAACACGAGACATCACGCTTACAAACAATAAAAATGAAGACGTAAGCGACATTATTTGTGCCAATATCTTTAACACCGCGTTCTCATCAGTGTTCACTAAAGAAGCCAATGTACTGTTTCCTAAGCCACCTACTACGACATTACCAGTGATGGCCCCTGTTGTGTTATCCGTTGGTGGCATTTCATTACTCATTGACTAATTAAAACTTTGATCATCAGCTGGCATAGACAATATTAACTCTAAATTGTTAAAAAATACTAAGGAAATTATTGCAGTATACTTTTCGATGATATTCTCATTGTCACTCGAAACAGAAATTTTACCAGGCGACTGGAAAAAGGGAAAGGTCATTCCAGTCCACAAATCAAGTAACAGACGGTCCCCCTGAATTATTGACTCATCTTTCTAACAAGCGTTCCCTGCAAAATCATGGAACATGTCATATATTCACACATCATGAACTTTCTTGACACCAACAATTTTTTTCATTCTTCCCAGCATAGATTTCGTAAATCATTGACCTGTAAAACCCAACTTGCTATATTTATTCATGATATACACTCTTCTCTAGACCGTCACTTTCAGACCGATGCAATCTTTCTCGACTTCGCAAAAGGCTTTGATAAGGTACCGCACAAACGCCTACTGTTAAAACTTTCCCAGCTGAACCTGCACCCCAAAATTCTTGCATGGATCACACAATTTCTTACTAACCGCTCTCAGTTTGTCTCCATTGAAAATACCCGTTCTAGCTCCCTCCCAGTAACATCCAGCATCCCCCAAGGATCTGTACTCGCACCCCTCTTGTTCCTAATATATATTAATGATCTTCCTGTTAATGTATTTTCCCATATCCGTTTATTTGCCGACGACTGTTTCACCTATCGCACAGTTACTAACATTTCTGCTCAAACTACACTCCAACAGGATCTGGATCTCATGCAACAGTAGTGTGATCTTTGGTTAATGAAGCTTAACCCCACTAAATGCAAACTCGTCTCATTTCAACACCAGCGTAATGCTTCATCATTCTCATACCTAATCTCTAATTCTGCTATCGAACAAGCTCAGTCATATAAATATCTAGGCGTCACCTTAACATCTGACCTTTCCTGGAACACACACATCAACAACATAATATTATCCGCGAACAGATCCCTTGGTGTCCTAAAGCATCATTTGCGTCATGCACCACTATACATAAAACTTCTGGCTTACAAATCACTCATCAGACCTAAACTAGAATATGCAGCGCCCATCTGGAGCCCGCACCAGATATACCTAATAAACGAAATAGTATCTGTACAAAATCGTGCCACTAGGTTCATTCACTCGTCATATTCATACGACATAAGCATATCATCCCTAAAACATTGATATTGCTAATATCATTGATATTTCTAATCTTTCTGTGCGTCGCCCCATCGCCAGCCTCTGTTTGTTTCACAAGTTCTTTCACAGTTCCTTCAATCAAGCACCTTACATCATCCCACCAACGCGCATATCTCACCGCACAACCCATTCTTATTCAATCGCACGCGCACGCGCTCGCACTACTACTTTTGCTGCCTCATTTTTTCTTCGCACAGCAGTGGACTGGAATGGCCTTCCCCGTGACAATGAAGCCATCACGTGTTCATCAACCTTTGCGCAAAACATAAATATATATTGTTTGTCAGAAGATCACTCTCTGTAACCTCCATTTGTTAACCCACCCCTTATGTAATACCCCCTCACCGGGGTCTTTAAGGTAATAAAGTGAAGTGAAGTGAAAGTTAGCAATGCTAACCACATGCTTGACTTGTGCCAGAAATGTCGCACCACTCTTTCCTTTCTTAATGTTAACGTACAATCAAACCAAAACATGTGCACACATGTGCCTTTAATACATTTTGTAAACAGATTTGTCCAATGCCTATGAACAAGCCTTACCAATGCCTTTTGGCCTGTTTAACACTTCAGGACCTTCGATGCACTGTAAGGGCACAAGAAAACTTGTGGGTCTTAAAAGTGACTTGTTTTAAGACTTTGCAATATGATGGTTGATTG
Organism: Rhipicephalus annulatus; assembly: GCA_013436015.1. Classification (NCBI taxonomy): domain Eukaryota; kingdom Metazoa; phylum Arthropoda; class Arachnida; order Ixodida; family Ixodidae; genus Rhipicephalus; species Rhipicephalus annulatus. The sequence continues at coordinate 538,924 of WOVY01009581.1, read as the reverse complement.
AAAGTGATAAAATACTGAAGTTGATAAATGAGTTAGTTGTGGTGTCTTGTATAATAATATGCATACTCTGTGAAAAAGAAGCAAGCATGCAAATTAGTAAATTCATAATGAAAACATAATGACATCAGTGCAAGATTGGTTGTTGTGGTAACTCACCTGCAGTTTGATCATAATTATGGAATATGAATGTTTAACTATCTTGAGTTATAATGAACTGGCATTTAGTTTGTGAATAACAGTATGCTAAAGAGCATGTACATATTCTTGTTTGGTTGTACAACAACAGCGTTAGGAAATATTTTTAAAGAATGAGTGGTAAAAAATTTGTGGCACAAGCCAAGAACATTATTAGCATTGCTCATTTTGTAGTCAGCCTGGACATTCGAGAATAATTTAACAGACATCTGCCCAGCCAAGTATTTAAAATTACCAAGGATGTTTCAAGGGACGACTACATAATAATTGCACCTGCATGCATGAGCTCGTGTCTCTCAAGTTTCATGCATGTGCTTCGTCATGACAGAGCATGGTGCAAATAAACCCAATGGTTGTCGGCCACTGTTTGGTACACAAGTTCTGCAGAAAAACGAATTTGAAATAAATTTTAATACAAATTGTTTCATTGCTATTTCCCAGTTGATGTATTATTTCCATTGCAATATAAATCACTCATCAGACCTTACAAATCACTCATCAGACCTAAACTAGAATATGCAGCGCCCATCTGGAGCCCGCACCAGATATACCTAATAAACGAAATAGTATCTGTACAAAAGCTCGTATATTTTTCCTGCAAGCTTCCAAACCGAATCAAGTTAAACAACGCTAAATTTGTAAAAGTAAAAGACTACAACGCAGCAGATAACCCAAACATTGCCCACCATTTAGAAGAAGCATTACTGACATTTCACGATGACGATGTCAACGTCTTATGGGCAAAGTTTAAGTCATGCTGCAATTATTGCATCAATAAGTTTATTCCAGATAAAATGAAAAAAATCAACAAAGCCAATCCTTGGATAACCAGAGAAATTATACATTTAAAACGTAAACTAAAATGGTATCGAAAAAGGAAGAACAGGGATGCCGCCCTCCTTTTTAAGCTAAGTTCTAAGTTGAAATCTAAGCTACGAGAAGCTAAAGAGCGCTTCTATTCAACCACCCTTGGGCGCTTTGCTACCGAATCCCCTCACAAATTCTGGCAATTTTTATCAAACAAGGACTCAAGAAGCGTAGATCAAATAGCTGTTGGTGCTCGCATTGTTACAGATAAAAAAGAAATTGCTGATACGTTCAATTCCTATTTCCAGAGCATATTCTCAAGGCCAGCCACGCTGGGTAATACGCCTTACGTCAACGATAGCAACCAATATATCCATATTACTGTCGAAGGTGTTACTGAGCTGCTCTTACGATTAGATCCTAAAAAATCCGCAGGACCTGATAACATTCCCACCGCATTTCTCAAAAGATATGCAGAGCTCCTAGCTAGATTCTTGGTACAGTTGTATTCTAAGTCTCTTGAAACTTCTTGCCTCCCACTTGAATGGTTGGTTGCCCGAGTGAAACCAATTTTTAAAAAAGGCTCTGTCACCGATTATTGTAATTACCGACCCATATCTCTCACTTGCACAGTTTGTAAAGTTCTCGAACACGTAATTGCTAAACACCTAAATGATTTTCTTGACAACAATAATCTTCTTACTAACGTACAGCACGGTTTTCGAAGAGGTTTTTCAACTGCAACTCAATTAGTAGTTACCGTCCATGAGATGGCACAGGTACTTGACGAGGGCGGACAGATTGACGCAGTTCTAATAGACTTCTCAAAAGCGTTCGATAGAGTTCCACACTCGAAGCTAATCACAAAAATGAAAAACTTAGGCATTCCATCACAAGTCGTCAATTGGGTCATTTCATACCTAACTGGCCGCAAACAGTATGTTGAAATTGACGGTGCCTGTTCTCGTTTTCTTGATGTTTTTTTCTGGCGTCCCACAGGGTTCGGTCTTGGCACCGGTTCTATTTAACATTTATATTAATGATCTTGGCCAAATTGTAAAGCCCCCTCTACGCCTTAAGCTGTTTGCAGACGATTGCATCATATTTAGCCACATAGTGTCTGTCGCTGACCAGCACGTTCTTAACCATGCTTTGCATGCAATAACGGAATGGTGCAATAAATGGGATATGATTATAAATCTCGACAAGACAGTTTACATGTGCATCTCCAATAAGAATAAATCTCACTTCATGTATAGTCTTGGCAATTATCAGATTAAACAAGTGGAGGAACATAAGTACCTGGGGTTAACCTTGACATCCAGACTTAACTGGTCAACACATATAAATAACATATGTTCCTTCGCGAGAAAGAAGTTAGGATTTCTGAAGCATAAATTAGATGATGCCACCTCATCACTTAGACTCATTGCATACAAATCCATTGTAAGACCCACCCTGGAATACGGAAGCATTGTATGGGATCCCCATACTATCACTAATAAAGAAAAGCTTGAAAAAATTCAGAGATTGGCAGCTCGCTTTATTTATAAACGTTTTAGACGTCGCTACTCCCCTTCAGCTATGTTGTAGCTCGCACACCTAGAGCCATTGGCCAACCGACGTAAAAGTGCCCGTCTAAACTTTCTACACCAGCTATATTTTAATAAATTGGGAATCCAGTCACAAGATTACATAGCTAATAATCCTAGTCGAGCGTCTCGTCACAAACATAGCTGAAGTATTACACCGTTCTTTGCCCGTACAGACCAATACAAATATTCATTTTTTCCCAGAACTGTTTCCGATTGGAATGTTTTGCCAGAGTGTTCACCCTTGCTGTCATCCAATGTATAATGATTGTATACTTACCTGTTGATTATGTACCCTCACATTCATGTGTCGATCTTGCATCCATACGCATGTCTTCTGGATGTGTACATCCCTCTCCTGCTTGGGCCTTTCAAGGTTCGCAGTATTGTACAAATAAATAATAAAAATAATAATAAAAACAAGTACATCAAATACTGGCTGTATCTCCCTTTGCAGCTATGATAAGGACACCTAGCAATCTTAAAAGTAGGAGTCGAGTATCTGGCGAAAACATCAAGCCCTTAAAATCTACAGAAGTGTTAAGAAAGGGTAAGTGACAATTGTATAGGTAGCAAAATCACTTTCCTAGAGCGAACCAGCCAGCTGCACTAGATAAGCTGTCATGTTGAATGCGTACAACCTGCCAGGGACGAAATTTATGATACTTTTACACATTTTCTCTTTATTTCAGTGCACTTAACATTTTAAAATTTATTAAGCTAACAAAAAATATTTAGTTCTACAAATAATGGCAACTGAATCAAATAGAACTGTATTCAACTTGGTATGTGAAATCGTAGAATATTTTGCACACCCTTTGAATTTGGCAGTTTCAGAATTTCCCTGGCACACATACTTCTCCATATGGGCTTTGCATGTTTTCTAGAGAAAGCTTCTGGGCCATCATCGTGAAATAATTTTTTAATTAAGCCATCATAGCAAGTGTTGTACTTCATTTGTTTTTTGCAAAGCAGTTGTAGGGTTCACATATCTCTATATTCAAGAAATATGAAATGAATGAATGAAAGTATAGTTAGGCAGCTAACTGAATCATATAATGACCCGTATGGACTATGACCACTGGAAGGGTGGAGCGGCTGTTGTTACACGTGGACTTACAGGCTGTTAAGGGTAGATAGACAAATCTGGCTGATTGTGCATAAGTATTTGGGCATATCAGTTCAGATTAAATACCAGACAAAGATTAAAGGCAGCAGTCCTGATAGATGTGAACTGGTGGAAGCAGTTCAAGCTGGAAAAGAAGTGGTGTATTTAATTGTGACACATTTGTTGAAACTTTGAAAACCAGGAAAGTTTCTCGAGCAGGCAATGTTAAGTGATGTTTTTGATGACTGTGACATTGCACACTGCCACTCTGCACATGTGTCTATTTCCTTATATATTTTCTACCAAAGCCACAAACAAAGATAGATGGCAGTTAACTCGCGTCCTGTGTTTCTTGTGTCATTCTGCACTTTATTACCTTAGAAGTACTTGTCGCTGGGCAGGTTGGTATAACATTATTAGGGAAAATTCTAGACGATGCAAATGTGTGGTGCAGTGTAAATATTTTCTGTAGTTCAGCTGCGACTGACACTCTTTTTCTGTGCTTTTTCATTTTTCCAGTGGTGCTTAGGCATCTATAATTTTCCCCCTTAGCTTAATTACCTCCCTAGACCACCGCGGCCCCGCCGCGGTGGTCTAGTGGCTAAGGTACTCGGCTGCTGACCCGCAGGTCACGGGTTCGATTCCCGGCTGCGGCGGCTGCATTTCCGATGGAGGCGGAAATGTTGTAGGCCCGTGTACTCAGATTTGGGTGCACGTTAAAGAACCCCAGGTGGTCGAAATTTCCGGAGCCCTCCACTACGGCGTCTCTCATAATCAAATGGTGGTTTTGGGACGTTAAACCCCACAAATCAATCAATCTGTCTTAGCTATACAACTCCCCCCCCCCCTTTTTTTTTCGTTGTAAGCAATAATGCAGTTATCGTTCATATGAGACTATTTGTTTTCTTGGCCAGAGTGGGTACGAGCCATGGATTAAAGGATACAAACAAACAAACAAACTTCAGCTGAACTTTAGCGTCAACTTTTACTAGAGCATTCTAGAGCGACAGGAAGTGCCACGAAGAGAAGGAAGTGTCACGCAATGAAGAGAAGAAATAACGGATTTCTTTGGAAGGCACGACCTTTGGAACACGACCTAAAAACTGCTTTAGACGCTCCTTCTCAGTATGGAGATGACACTAAAGCTATGAAAATAAGCGCAGTAATTAAAAGGGCATACAAAAACGCTGAATTTACTGTTAAATCGGCGAAGAGAATACCCAATAGCCCCTGGTGGAATTCCAACTGTTCACGAGATCACAGACGAAGACAGGCAGCTTGAAAGAAGCTAATACATAATCAGTCCCCTAAGAACTGGGCATATTATAAATTTCTTGCCGCTGTATTTAAACACACGGTGGCCCAAGCTAAAGAAGATTATGATAGAAGACATTTCGATTTTCTCTCGAAATCCAAAAATAAGAAAGCTTTATTTCAATATATGCGATCTAGCAAAATCCTGCCGTCTACATTAAATACTAATTATGAAAAACTATCATTGGAAGAAACGAAGAACTCTTTAGAGTCAATTGGCAGAGGTCTAGAAATTAGATTTTCTTCGATTATGGCTTTCAACTGGCAAAAGTCTAGCATAAGCACTGACTTCGAAAACGTAACGCTGTCTGAAGCATCAAAAGTCATTCGAGATCTACCATCGTCAGCTCCTGGTCCAGATGGAATCACAGTTCCTATGATTAAAATTTTATTCAAGCTATCCCCTGGCGACGTCATTAATCTCATAAACTACTCTTTGAAGAATGCCTGGATACCGTATGACTTGAAAATATCTAAGGTAATCCCATTAATAAAAAAGCAAGGAGTAGGTTTTACCATAGAAAATATCAGACCCATCTCGCTAACTTCAAACATGGTTAAACTCATAGAGAGGGTTCTAAAGGGCCGAATAAACTCCTGGATGACGAATAAGGTCATATTAAAGCCAAATCAAATTGGTTTTCGTTGTGAATGCTCAATTTGGTGCGCCCATGCGGATTTAGAGAGTCGAATACAGCTTGCTCGTAAAAGGAAACAGTACGCCGCATTAGTAACTCTCGACATAGCTAAAGCGTACGACAGTGTCGAGCACTCTATTCTACTGACCACCTTGCAGAGCCTAAAGTTTCCTCAGTATATTACAGAGTGGATAGCAAAATTCCTAAAATCAAAGAAATTGTATTGCGTGAAGGATGGCTGTTGTTTGCATAAATTCAAACAGAAACGTGGTGTTCCACAAGGGTCCGTCCTATCTCCAGCATTATTCAATATACTGATGAGCTCTATTCCAATTGTTCATTTATGCATATGATATTGCGTTCTTCGCTGCAGAGAGCGACATTTACTCACTACATCAAAAACTGCAAAGATATATTAATACACTAGAAATTTGGTTGCAATCCATATCATTGTCATTGAACATCAGTAAAAGTGCGCTCTTGGTGTTTCCTATAGCAGATACAGTTTCAATTTCTGTATTGTATAATCGGGAACCTATTCCACAAGTAGATTCAGTCAAGTACTTAGGGATGATTTATAATGAAAAACTAAATTGGAGCCCACACATTGAATATATAACAGCAAAGGCACAACGGGCGTTAGGTTTATTACGCAGGTTAAGCAACAGAAAATACGGGCTGCGCAGACACACGATGTTAATGATATATAAAATGTATGTGCGACCAATATTGGAATTTGGGTGTGTATTATTCTCGGGGGCCGCTGATTATAATATTAAACCGCTAGTATTGTTAGATCGAGAAGCCCTGCGAATATGCCTGGGACTTCCCAGGTTCGTGGCGAATAGTGTATTGTATCAAGAAGCGTGATTGCCAACACTCCTCTGTCGATTCCGCATTCTAACGGTTCAAACCTTTTTAAAGTTCTACAGTTTACCGGCGCGAAGATCAGAGTACGCATTTATCAGCGACCCTGACTCTTTCTTTCTTGCACATTGGCCTCGATTTCATACCCCGCAGATAATTTTCGCTAAAAAGAAACTGGATTGCATAAATGTAGACATTAGCGCAGTAATTGAAACTAATTTTTCTACCATCAACATTAGAATAGAGTACGATGAAATCTTCCCCCCACAAGCCAAGTTGCAATCTCTGAGATTTTTGACCACTACATTAAACGATTACTTGGTACATGCAGACACAAAAAATGTAATAGCTACAGATGCTTCTGTCAACAATGAAAAGGCAGGTGTAGGAATTGCGTTTGATTTCCTCGGCTGGTCTTTTTCAGTAAGGCTTCCAGATTTTATTCCTATATTTGAAGCTGAGCTAGTAGCTATTATTTTAGCCCTTCGTAAAATTCCTACGACAGAGACCAGTGCAATCATCCTAACAGACTCACTTTCGGTGTGTGCAGCTCTGACAAACTCTGAACAATCTCGTGCCCTAGGAGCGTTCCACACATTAGCACCGCCGCATTTAAAACTCCTCAAATTAGTGTGGGTCCCAGGTCACTGCGGATTACAATTAAATGAATTGGCAGATGCTTTGGCACGAGCATCACTCGATGGACCAGTGATTTCAGTACTTCCCGAGTTAGAATACTTATCAGGGGTTAGATATAGGAAATTTGCTATTTTTACAGATAGTTTAGAAAACATCACACAATAGACAGATTATCAGCACCTCAAATTTCCATGGAAAGCCCAGTGGAGTCCGTCAAAAAAACTTGAAATTATAATTTCTAGATTCCGGTGCCGTGTCCCCCCATTAAATTTTTATTTACACAGAGCTGGTCTGACACTTTCCACCCTTTGTCCGTTCTGCAAAGAATCAGAAACTATTGAACATTATTTTGGCTCATGTCGTAACTATGCATTAATTAGGAAAAGACTTTTAGATATTCCATTTGCGAAGCTAGGTTAAAATTTAACCGCAGAAAATGTTCTAAGTTTTGGTGCCTCTGTTTTGGGAAATTGCCACAGAGATGCATTCGATGCGGTGTGTAATTTTATTCAAGACTCTAAACGTTTTTCAACATGAAGCCCTCGTTAACAAATACTGAAAAAAAAAACGTGTCGAAAAGTAATTTGCTATTCTGGATAAATCCGTGACATACCAAATAATCGGGTTTGGCAAAACCAGCTGTCTGGTCGGCTCCCAAAATCAAGTTGTAGCTATTAGTGTCTACTTTATTATTGATTTTTTCTCACTATCTAAATCTTTGGTTTATTTTTTTTCCAATATACTGTCTTAGCTATACGGTTGCGGATTCGATTCCCGGCTGCGGCGGCTGCATTTCCGATGGAGGCGGAAATGTTGTAGGCCCGTGTACTCAGATTTGGGTGCACGTTAAAGAACCCCAGGTGGTCGAAATTTCCGGGGCCCTCCACTACGGCGTCTCTCATAATCAAATGGTGGTTTTGGAACGTTAAACCCCACAAATCAATCAATCTGTCTTAGCTATACAACTCCCCCCCCCCCCCTTTTTTTTTCGTTGTAAGCAATAATGCAGTTATCGTTCATATGAGACTATTTGTTTTCTTGGCCAGAGTGGGTACGAGCCATGGATTAAAGGATACAAACAAACAAACAAACTTCAGCTGAACTTTAGCGTCAACTTTTACTAGAGCATTCTAGAGCGACAGGAAGTGTCACGAAGAGAAGGAAGTGTCACGCAATGAAGAGAAGAAATAACGGATTTCTTTGGAAGGCACCCCAACACAGAAAACTAATTTCCTCACCCACACACAACTACCTTCACTGTTGGTTACCCCAATCTAAACACACACTGCTAAGCAAACAAACAGCCATCATCTGCGACTGCTTAATAAAGCCACTCGGACAAGAACGCTCTCTAATTCCAACTTGTGCATTCCGTATCTATCTCGCGCACTTACGCAAGAACAAGCTTCAACGAAAGCGTTGGCACAGTATATACTACCTCCCAGGTGACACCAGCTGTTTGATCGGTCCTCAAGCAACACGCAGCATCTACCATACATCCGCGTAGTACATGCGTCAGACCAACATTCACAAATCGCGTTCCAAAGGCCTTTATTTTATGCTCGTCATCATTGCTTGTAGATTTGGTGGCAAACACTTCGGGCTGGTAGGTGTTCTGTGCTTCGGGCGAATGCCGTGAACTACTCGATAAGCACGGATGAGAAGCTCCTGCACACGGCGACATCACAGGAATTAACAAAAGCGGCAGCGACTTGCGTATGAATCACTTTCTAACAACAGAAAGCGACCACGACCCCACGGGCAGAGGTGGTTCTCGCCATTTCAAACAGATTACAGTCCAATCCAACACCAACATCGGAAAGAAAACATCACGACTAGAATACGGTGAACCCGCCACAGACTGTGCGTCACAAGCTAGTGAGGAACTCTACCTGAATCACAGAATAAATAACGCCTAAATCGCCTGAAACACGGAGGAAGGAAAAAGGTGGCCTGTAAAATGTTTTCTATAGATGGGTGGATGGATGGATGAATATGGCTGTACCCTTTAGATGGATGGAAGGATGGATGCTATGAGCGTCGCCTTTATAACGGGGTGGTGACAAGTATGCCACCAGGCTCGACAAAAAAAAAAAAAACTTTTTTTCTTTTTTGATGTTGGCCTAATGCCTCTACTTCGATAAATTCTATCTTAATGGAAAAAAAGGTAAATTTTCAGCTTAAGTTCTCTGCCATTTACAGCACACTGTCCATATTTTATTTTTCCAATATTTATTTTTGTCGTTTCTCTCTAATTTTCTGCCACCAATACTCTAACCGTCTCTTACTTATTTCAATCGCGGGTGTGTTCAGCTTTCCATTGTTGTCCCTAAAACCCAAGGCTTCCTGTAGGCTCGTGCCCAAACGTACACCTGGGTGGATATCTCCACATTCAATCAGAACATGCTCCGCCGTTTCCTTATCTTTCCCGCAGCATGTGCATTGTTCTTCTTCTTTACTGAATCTTGCTTTATAACTACGCGTTCTAAGGCAACCCGATCTCGCTTCAAACAGTAAAGCGCTTCCCCTTGACTTATCGTAAAATGCCTCCCTCCTTATTTCATTTTTGCCCTTTCGGTAGTTACTCAAAGCCGGTTTTTTCTCCATAGCTGCCATCCAGTAAATCCTCTCCGCCTCCCTGACTTTTCCCTTAACGCTCTTTGTTGACATATGGCTTACAATACCAGCCGTATATTTACTAGTGAGTCTTCTAGTTCTTTTTCTCCACTGTGTGTCCACGCTCTTCCTATACAAATAACGGAACACCTTCTCTGCCCATCTACTCTCCTTCATATTTCTTAGCCTTTCCTCGAACCTTATTTTGCTCTGCGCTTCCCTCGCCTCAAAACCTGCCCACCCCATATCTCCCTTTACAGCCTCGTTTGTCGTCTTCCCGTGAGCACCCAACGCGAGGCGTCCCACAGTCCTTTGATTTACATCCATTCCCGATTGCACCTCTGCCCTCATGCACACCACTGAGTTCCCAAAAGTAAGCCCTGGAACCATTACACCCTTCCACAGACCTCGAAGCACCTCATACCTATTGTATCCCCACAACGCTCTGTGCTTCATTATTGCCGCATTCCTCTTTCCTTTTGCTGCCGAGGCTTTTTTCTGTACCTCCATGTATCTATCACTCTCATTTACCCATACTCCAAGGTACTTGTATTCACTTACCCTCGGTATTTCTTGGCCTTGTATGGACACCGTCTGATCACAGGGATCATTGAATACCATCAATCCACACTTCGTTACACTGAATCCTAGTCCAAGAGCTTCACCTTCCCTTCCGCATATATTCGCCAGCTGCTGTATATCATCTCGACTGTCCGCAAATAAGACGATATCGTCCGCATAAAATAAACCTGGAAGCTTCTGCTCAATCATCATGCCGCCCTGTTTGTGTGACAGATTAAAACCAATGTTGCTACCTTCTAGCGCTTTTTCCATACTCACCATGTACAGCATGAATAACAGCGGGGACAAAGGACATCCCTGTCTCAGACCCTTGCTAACCTCAACGTTCTCTTTGCTACGCATTCCTTCCCACTCTATGCAAACTGTATTTTCTCGGTATATCTCCCTCAAAAGCTGTATACAGTCGTCGCCCATGCCCATTCCTTTCAATATATCCCACAAAATTTCCTGATTAACGTTGTCGTATGCCCCAGTGATGTCTAGAAAAACCACGTACAAGGGCCTATTCTCTATTTTAGATATTTCTATACACTGAGTGAGAACAAACAGGTTATTGTCTAACCGCCTGTCGACTCGAAATCCGTTCTGAAGTTCTCCCAAAATATCGTTATGTTCGGCCCATGTTTCTATTTTCATTTTTACTGCTTGCATCGCCAACCTGTATAGTACCGATGTAATGGTTAGTGGTCTATACGAGCGAATCTTGTCCTTTTCTCCCTTGCCTTTATAGATTAAGTTCATTCTACTTTGTCGCCAACTGTCCGGTATTTGTCCGTCCTTTAAGCTTTTTTCTACTGCTTTTAACAATGCTTCTTTAGTGTTATGTCCTAGTTCGTTAATGAGGCTAACGGGAATCCCATCTAAACCCGCGGCAGTGCGCTTTGGAATTTTTCCTTCGGCCTTTTTCCAGTTGAAATTATCAAGTACTAGCTCTTCCTCTGTTGCTTTCTCCGCCACACTTTTACTCACCGGGGAGATCCCCTGGACGCTCTTTTTAAACGAATCGGCTGTTACCTTTTGGATGTAACCTAGCGCTTCGTACCCTTCCAATTGATTTCCTCCTTCATCTAGAATATGTTGTTGCGTTGTGACAGACTTCCTACCTAGCGCCTTTATGTGGCTCCAAAAAATCCTAGGCGCGGCCTCCTTTTTTTCGTGTATCTCTGTCATCCAGCGTTCACTTTCACCTTTAATTTTTGCCTCTACCAATTTCTGTACAAGGGATTTTTTCTCTAAATATATTTCCCATATTTTTTTGACTTCGTCCTGCGGCCGCTTCTCCTTTTTTTGCCTTTCTATGCTCCCGTGATGCTTCGCGTCGCTTCTCGATCGCCTCCCGGATTTCCTTGTTCCACCAACTTTTTGGCTTCCTTTTTCCTTTCCAGCAAACAGTTTTCTTCTCTTTCCCTATCTCCTTCGTCATTAGATGTAACAGCTCACTATACTCCCAGTCCTTGCCTGGTATTTCGCCTATTTCTTCCTCGACTCTTGCGGCTATATTTATTATTTGTTTGTCATTTAAATACGAGCTGCCAGACTTTGATTCCATGCTCATATTTTCAGTTTCGTATCCCATTTGTAATGTTATTCGTTTATGATCACTACCCAAGCTGTTAATGCCTTCCTCGTCTATCCTCATTTCTGTCAGTTTGTGGTAAATTCCTTCAGTCATGAGACAATAATCAATACTTGATTGCTTGTTTCCGACTTCCCATGTGATCTGGCCGTCACATTTAGGCCCCGTGTTAACTATCTCCAGACTATGTTGCTCGCAAAGATCTAGTAATAACTTCCCATTGGTGTCTGAATATCCGTCAAGGTCATGTATGTGGGCATTCATGTCCCCTAGAAGGATGATTTCGGCCCCATTACCAAATTCCTTAATATCCGCACTCATGCAATCCACTATCTCCTGATTCTTTTCTCTGCAGTTATTCCCCGTCCACAAGTAGGCTACCCCTAGCCACGTTTCCTTTCCACCTACTGTGCCCAGAACCCAGAGGTGCTCTGAACACGTCTGTTTCACTCTAACCCATTTGGCTCCGCGATGAATTAGCATTCCTACACCCCCACCTTTCCTTTCCGATATGGTCCTGTTACACCCTTCCCAAACATAATTTTCAATATGTGGTGGCTCTTCCAAGTCTCTAAGGTGTGTTTCTGTAACCGCATACACGCCTATCTGTTCTTTGTTTAACTGCTCCTCAATCTCTAACCATTTTGCCTTCTTTCTGCCACCCTGCATGTTTATGTAACTAATTGCAACACGCGCCTTTTTCCTTTTTCTTTTACCTTTTTTCTGGTTTTTCGCAATTCTACCTGTCAAAGCGTCCTCCTGGTTGTTTTCCCTGTTACGAGCTACCCCGGACTCCGAAGGGCCCGTGAGCCCCCCAAAAAAGCTACTGCGCGTCCTGCCAGTCGCCAGCCCACCTCGTGTCCAAGCCTCTTATCGAAATGAATCTTGTCTCTTTGGAATCCACCCCAACTGTGCACTTCCCTGTTTAAATCCACTACCTCGAAACCCTTCTCTCGACTAATTCGCCATATCTCTTTGTTTGCGTCGACAACCGCTCTTTGCAGGTTGACGTTGCGCACTGGTACTTCCGGTACTGTGCATACTACAATTTGCACCTGGGGGGACACGGCGCGCATGTCATCCACCCCTTTCGCCAAGGTCGTCGCTAGTCCTGACGATTCTTTTTTCAGGACGTCATTTAGCCCTCCCGCAATTACAACTAGGTTACGATTGTTAGCTTTAGCTGCGAGTTGTTCACCCGCTTGACTCATTACTGTCTCCAGCGTTTGTCCTGGGAACGTCCCTATCGCAACTCTCTTGTCGCCTTTCACCCTTTCTTTGATTGCCGCTGCGCATCGGACTAAATTTGAGTCACCGGCGATGATGACCTGTTCAGACATTCCTTCTGAAACCTGCACCTGGCTGCTGACTAGGTGACTAGCGTGAGTCACGGCTGCTGGTTTGCTCCCTCCCTCCCTCAAAACTACTTCCCGGTAGCTGGGCCCTGTGACCAGTGTATCTGCCTTTGTCATGCCTGTTTCCTTCATCTCTCCCGCACGGGGGGTCGTCGCCATAATGCTTCCGCCGTCACCTGCGTCTTCGTTCCCTTTCACGACCTTCGATAGGCCCTTCTCCGCTGACCGGAGCTTTTCTTCCATGGCTGACGTTTTCTCTCGCTCCTTCGCCAATGCATTCTCCAGCTCTGCGATTTTCTCCATGAGCCCACTCTGGACCGCCATCATATTTTTCATTTTCTCCTCGAACTCGCACTGTCTACACTTGGCGTCATCTTCTGCTTTCTCCTCCGCACTAACTTCCACCTTCCAACCTACCCCGCAATCTGAACACTTTACGGTCTTTTTGACCATGGCTAGCTCAGTTTACCGATGCCCACGTGTTAGAAAACTGTACTAAAATACACTGGTCTAAGCCAAAAAGAACCACTATAATAAATAAATACGCTAAACTTCACAGCACCTGCGCATGCACGTGGTCGGTCTACGCGCAGACCTCAGCCACGTGGTGGCTGGAGAAAAAAAAAGACACAGTACAAAATACTAAAAAAAAAACGTACACCGTAATAGACCTAATCAAGCTTTACGCTAGCGCCTTACGTTCTCATAACGCTACAGACAGAGGCAAGCTGGAAACATGCAAAAACACTTATCTGTAGCTGTCATTCCGGAGCTCTCCAAAAACACGTCCGACCTCTACCACACTCTCCCTCTACCACACTCTCCCTAGATCGGACGGTGGCTAGTGCCACCAAGCCGTAATACTAAATGAACCAAAAACTATATTTATTTTTTCCTTAAAAAGTGAGTTTGAGGATTCGTACTTTGCAGTGAAGAGTTTAATTTTCACTCGTGCCTTGACTTTAGCCACCAATCGGATAACCTCCTTCTAGTTAAGTCTACCCGCTTAAAGTTTATTTTGCCCCCCCGTTCCCTAAACCCCAGTGCTTTGAAAAACTCTGCGCCATCATCCTGAACTATAGGGTGAAGCCCTTTACAGAACATTATCAAGTGTTCGGCAGTTTTTTCTTTCTCTCCACACGCATTGCATACTGTGTCTACCCCTTTGTATTTGGCCCGATATGTCTTGGTTCGCAGTACTCCCGCCCTGGCCTCAAACAGTAGAGAACTACCCCGAGTATTATCATAGATCCTTTCCTTGGCAATTTCCTGCTTAAAAGTTCGATAGATCTCTAGTGCGGACTTCTTAATCATGCCCATTCTCCACATGTCAGTCTACGTTTCCTTCACTTTCTTCTTAACCGATAGTTCTTTTTGGTTTGGCCACCTGCTGTTTTCTAAGTATTTACCAGTCAACTTCCTGCCGTGACTTCCTGGTTCGCTTCCTACATTTTGTATCGACATTCTTCATGTACAAGTAGCTGAAAACCTTCCTAGCCCAACGCTCTTCCCCCATTTCTCTCAATCGCTTCTCAAATTTTATCTTGGTGCTATATAACTTCCCTGCCCTCAAATGATGTCCATCCCATATCACCTTGTACTCCCTGATTTGGTGTATTCCCGTGAGCTCCTAAAGCAAGTCTACCTATTCCACGTTGCTTAATTTCTAATCTTACTTGAACTTCTGATCTCATGCACAAGACCGCATTGCCGAACGTCAGCCCAGGAACCACGACCCCTTTCCATATTCCTCTCACAACATCATACCTATTGTAATTCCACAGTGCCCTATTTTTCATGACTGCTGCATTCCTGTTACCTTTAGTCGTCACGTATATTTCGTGTTCCCTCAGATACACGATCCGATTGCTTATCCATACGCCCAAATATTTGTATTCATCTTTTATCTCTAGCGTCTCCTCCTGTATTCTAAGCTCACTACCTTCGTTGTCATTGAAAATCATGACTGCTGATTTTTCCTTACTGAATCTAAAATCTAACATATCTCCCTCATTACCCCAGATGTCCATCAATCTCTGCAAATCTTCCTTGTCGTTGGCCATTAGCACTACATCATCTGCGTACATTAATGCTGGTAGTGTCTGATCAATAAGTTTTCCTTGTTTGACTAAAGAGAGGTTGAAGCCCAGTTCACTTCCCTCTAATTTTGCCTCTAATCCTTGTAGGTACAACATGAATAATAAGGGTGACAGGGGGCACCTCTTCCAATACACCAATTTTATTGTCATCTATCCATACACTTTAAGCCAAATCAAGCCGGTTTTAAGCGGCTATTGGGTGAACCCAACGTTTTCGCCTCGAAAAGGTTCGTGCCACCGAGTCATGGAGGAAGGAAAAAGGTTCCTTCCTCCGTGCACCGAGTGAACCGAAGCACTTCCCTCGCCGCCTGTCCCTTTCGCATTGCCCGCAGCGGCAGCGCTGCAGTCGAATAGTACTGAAAGAGCAGCGCACCGCATGCAGGAGCTGCTATGCTCTTCGGCTCCTCCGTCGCGCATTCTTGAAGCAGATTTCTTCGTACCTGCCCATTATTCATGTCTAGCACATGATACCATAGCCCTTGAAGTATGGCATGCCCATCTACTGAGTTTGAGCTCCATAAAAGCTCTTGTAAGAGATCGAAAAGAATTCAGAAATGGTGCGTCCTATTCTGATTTCTTCTCTCTTAACTCTTTCTTCGTTGTTTAGGCGTCTACAATATTCAAAATAACTGATCCGATTTATTGGAAGGTATTTGTGTTCAGAAAGCTGTGAGATTAAAAAAACAAATACTGTGTCACACGCATGCAGAACCAAAAAGCCATAAGTAAACAGGGGAGAGGAAGGAAAGCTGAACCCCCACCACAAAATGTTTTGTAATTTAACTTTCCGGGGTATAATAAAATATTTACGCACATTCAAAGCGACCACCACTTGCCAAAGTTAGGCGTTCTGCTGCACACCCCACGCCATTAAAAAAGAAAAGAAATCCTGGGTAGCCCTGCGCGAAACCAAGTTGACACATGTGTTTAGCACAGTGCGCCTGCATTCGAATTTAGTAGCCAGTCTTCTACAATTTCTAGGCAGTTTTGAGAAATTTGCTGCGTTGAACATTGCAAATAGTTAAACTAAACAGTGATCAGATGATTTTGCGTGACGAGAGGTTTTTTTTTATTGGTCTGAAGCAAGCAAAAAGCGAGAAAAAAGTCAAGCGATTGAAGCCCTGTGTCACGTAAGAAAAATATCCGTTAGTGACTTACTGTAATAAATTTTGTTGCAGCTATAAAATTAAGTGTTGTCTCAGTTACTACGCAAGTTTCAGAATACTGCCTCAAGTGTAGTACAATTCCAGCATTGAGAAAATGGCAATGCGTAACTGCACTCGGGAAGTCGCACTAGTTGTCGAGGCAGATTTAGCAGCAAACGTCACAATCTATCGCGGGTTAGCACAAGGTAATGTTGGCAAAATAATGTCATCAAAGATATCCCGCTCCACTAGAGCAAGCTTTTTTTTCTCCGTTAAGACGTAGTTCAATGTTATAGAAAATAAAACCGTTTTGGTTTCACTAAGCATATAAAAAGTGGTGCTATCGGAATGACGCTCCGTCATAAACTTCGCTCTAATGAAATGTTCGTTCAACGAAAGATACGTGTATTCATATTAAGTGAAATTGCTGCTTGATATTCACTTTGACAAAACTCTCGTACTGGCGAAAAACTCGAAACGACCATCGCGGGTTCATTTCAAAAAAGAAAGCTGGCAGCGCCTCCGACTACAGCGCTATCGCTGCAAGCTCGCGAGTGAGAACAACTTTGGAGTGGCCGGTTTTCGCACCTTCTAAATCTAGCCACCCTAACCAAGCACACACGATCAGCTGGTATCGGCAGGTTCACTTTATAGGCAAGCTGTGGGTTGCGGGCTATGGCTGGCAGTCGCATATACAAGTTGGGCTCCATTTTCACGAGGTGCGAGTGATCCTTTGCTTCATGTACTACGATTGTTATTTATTAGCAAAAGGCTCTGGTTTCTTCCGATTTGTTGCCACGTTTACTATGATGCTGTTTGATCATGCTTAGGGGCAACATCTATTGCACTGGTACCGTTTTTGCGTTTGTAAAAGTGGTAATAATGAGTCGGAAGAGGCCACTAAGCGAGCGCCAGCGGGATGATCGGTTGTAGAGAGTCGAGTGATCATGCAAGGCGTTGTTTTCTTGCCTACGCTGTGCTTGATAACGTTGCAGCACGTGCGCTGTTTCGTTTCGGCACGCCACATACTGTGAGACTCGTCTTTCGCTATGCCCACAGCCCCTAGTTTGAACCTTGCCTACGCCAATGCACTGCCGTACTTCCAGATGGAATTAGGAAAGCCTCTTCTCTTGCAGAGAGGAAATATGGTCCTGGTGATCGGCTTCCTTTCGTGCGTCTCGCGCAACAAATGCACTGGAGTTAAATTTGTCTCGCGACAAATCCAAGTCCAGTGGATTTGTCGCAACTGCTCGAAGGTGCCCTTTTATAAATGATTTGTAGCAAAACTTTTGCACTTAGAAACGGGTTGATAATAAAAATAGTGGTGTTGCCCCGAGTGACTTGCTCAGTCGCAAAAAGTACTAGCAACCCTTTCTTACTGCAACTATCGTCAGATGGTAAAAAGAGTGCAGTTGTGTCAAAAGACCGGCGCAGTAGACCGACATAGCCTGGAGGCACTGTCGTATCGTCTTTGACAAGGATCTTGCTCGGTGTCGAGCAGCTGATTACTGGGGTCAAATGTGACAACGGCGAGAGTTCAATTTCGGTGAGGCCACTGTAGTGACGATGTCGTGGCGGTAGAGAAAATGCCATTCCAGGATAACGTCGTCAAACCATGCAGTAATGATGATGAACTTGACGACATACAAAGCATCCTGAATAACAACGCGAGCAGTGCACACTACTGTAGCATGAATACTCTGTGAACTAGTGGTATGGTGTGACATCCCACAAAGTAGCATCGTCACTTTTTGGAGTAAGTGCAAATTTTTGCTTCAGTAACAGATATGGCAGCTCTGGTATCGATAAGGGCAGATGCGGAAGCACTGTCCAAACACGTCAATGTCATTTGAGG
The DNA here is from genome assembly GCA_013436015.1 of Rhipicephalus annulatus. Lineage (NCBI taxonomy): Eukaryota > Metazoa > Arthropoda > Arachnida > Ixodida > Ixodidae > Rhipicephalus > Rhipicephalus annulatus. The sequence goes on along the minus strand of WOVY01009581.1, from coordinate 520,536 downwards.
TATTTCTCCTAGGGCTTTCTCAGTTCATAGCATCGCAGCCGTTGCCTCGTGTACTGCACCAACTAGTTTTCCTAGACCTTGCATCACTTCATATCATTATTATTTTTCCCTTAAGGGCCCCTTGTTGGAGTATTACATAAGGCGGGAGGGATAACGCAAAATGTTAGACATGTGACTAGCTCCTCAAGATGTCTTGATGAGCCATGTAATTTTTCAGGTGACGAACTTGGAACACGCTTCTTGGAGAAATGGAATATTTGCTGAAATGCAAAAATAAGGAGTACAGTCTAAATTCACAATCAGTATTAGAACGTGAGGCAATCTGTGAGCAACTGCTTAAACACAATGGCGTTACACTTGCTGGCAACACTATCTGACAATATCCTGCATGTGTGTCATTCAGTTTGAGTGGAGGTGGCCAGAACACTTTTTTGCTTTACCTTTTGCATCTTGGTGCCAGATGAGAGAAATGGAATGTTAATTGTTGCGCAGGGTGGAGGGCCTTTTGAAGGCTGGTGGCATGATGCCTTCGGAAGAACCACGCTGGCTTGATGTGTACCGTGCCTTACCACCCATCGAGGAGCCCAGCTTCTACAGGGTGGCTAGGGGCGACGTGCGTCCAGTCTTCTACCCAGAGGATGTGGCGCGCATGTGAGGCTCTTTCATTTGCTCCCAGTGTCCACAAGGATGTTATTTTTTATTCTATTGGCAAAAAATTAAGAGGTGGTAGGTGCTCGAAACATGTACTTCAATCACCATTGTAAATTTTGGTGGTTATTAGAACAGAACGGGTGAGAGCCTTGGAGTTGTAAAAATCACTCGTGGCCAATTACTGCACCCTTAAGACAGGTTGTTCGATAGAACTAATGGTAATAACTCATTTTATTTCTTTGACATGTGTTAAAAAATACACATACTTGGTGCATGTGTTGGTTTATTCCTTATAGTCTTTTGTCTGGGTCCTGCTGCCCACCTAGAAAAAGTATGTTGAATAGTGCCGTAAGTTCTGCACAGGTAATTTTGTTACCTGTAGGAAGGTTCCACGAAGCAGTATCAACTACATTATGCTGTGAAATTTCATTGTCAAGTGAGGTAAAAATATTTACTGAATTTCAATCAGTGAAATTACTAGTGCATGTGGGAAGCTCGTCTTTGCATTATGCACAAAAAATATAATTACAGTAAGCAGTGTGTAAGGGACAATTGGGCTAGCAGTAAGGATTCATAATAAGAAACCGCACAACAAAGCAAAAGGGAGCACACCTTCTCTCTCGTGCTTGGGTTCATGCGTTTCAAATGCTCCCTCGTATTATTATCTTGCTGCATGGCGTTGTTTTGTTATTATAAGCAGTATGTTCATGGGCTTGCAATATGTCCTTTAGTTCCATTATATTATAAGGGTATTATCCTCTCCAGTCCCCATAACCTCATTTAGGGCCATTTGTTGGATCAAGTGCATCAAACTCTGAAGCAGATATTTTTTACCTTCAACTTGAATTTGTTTCTTGGAGACCAGTACGTTACTGACATGAATTTAAATATTTACAAGCTGTTGGTTTAAGTAAAAGTACTGACATTGAGAACCTCGAGAAGAGAGTAATGTAGTGACAGAGAATGCATCGTATATATTATAATACCATGGCTTCAGAGCAACAGTCTTAATTTCGATATTGAGAGGGTAGTTTCTCGGTGACGTTTCATGGCAGTCTGACGCGACAGCAACTCGTGATGTATAAGTGGCAGATCTGTCAGCTGCTCGTGGTGCATGTAAATACAGATGAGGGAACTGCTGTCCACTGAGCTGACATTGATATTTCACGTTGCGTGCAGGATTCGCAAACTCGGTAGAACAGTTTTGACTCATCGGGATAATTTTCATTGCAGCGGGGCTGGGTCGCTGGTGCTCAGTGGCAAAAAGTTCAAAATGAAACTAAAAAATATTTTTTATGTGTGTTGCCTGACTCTGGCATGTGGAGAGCTTTAACATTGCATATCAAAGAATTGTATAATCTCCCTGTTATGATTTTCAAGATCGTGTTAGTGCTCCATTAAGCTCAACGAAATAGTGCTCCATGTCGTGCATTTGTGATGCATAGTGGCTTTGAAAATGGCATTTCTTAGCAAAGGTCAACTTCTTCGTCCTCATGGTGAGTAATTAGGCTTTTCCTGAGATCCTTGTGGTTTTTTTTTTTTTTTCAGTGTGTGTGATAGCACAACTTGAGTGTCTTTAGTCAAGTTGAAACCAATTTTTAAGCATCATCTTAGTTGTGTGTGAACTGTGGCATTAACTGTTTAAAACACGTGTCCCCGATTGGCCTTGTGGGTCGTAAAGGAGCACTGACATCAAATTTAAAGATCGACATGTGCCCATCATTCGATTGCTTGGTATGCATAGGTCTTCTTGGCCAAATTCGAATAGTATCTGCCCTGTGGAAGTTATTTTAATTCGATGTCAAACAGCGTAGAAAAGCTATGGAAAAAAAACGAAAAATAGACTGTCCTGCGACATCGACACTAGTGCTATGTGTTCGGTGTGATACATTCCATAATTTCCATCCTGAGTGACGATGTGCTAGTAACAATGATGTCGACGATATGAGTGTTTGGAGCCGACTACCGGCCATGCCCTCACCATGCCCTCGCTGTGTTGAAGCGTGTGTGCGATTTATCGTGTCACATAGACTGATTTGACATGTGCTCCACAGCGTGAGTACGATCATTCAGAGTGACAATACGTGCCTGAATGTCGGGGAACTGCGGCGCAGTGGGAACCTGCACGTCGAGGCACGGAAAAAGCAGCAATTGCCTGGCGTTTCATGTCTTTCTAAGCCACGAACCTCAACGGAGCCAGTGGGTTGACTTCTTACACACCAATGGACAGAGGGACTGGACGCCTAAAAAGAACAGCCGCATTTTTTCGCTTCACTTTTGTGCTGAGCTGCTACAGGGTAAATCCTGTGTTGGCGAACAAGTTGGGCTTCACTGGCAGTACGAGGCCCCTTCTTTGAGGCTGGGGCTAACGGGAGAGGGGAAGAACAAGTTGGCGCTACTTAACCTAGCCGGCGGAAGATGCATGAAGAGGCTTTAGTCTACATCATCAGAGAGACGGCAGGCCTGACTGCACGTGCGCTCCTGGCAGGGGAAATGCCAGTGTGCGTGACGTCACCATTTTTTGTGAAAGCAGCATCAGCTATGCAGAGGCCTCGACGTGGCCGCGAGGTTGCGCTGACAGCACTACAATTTGGCGAGCTTTCGACCCATTTTGAACTACATTCAATAGCAGATATATTAATCAATATTACAGATATTCATTCGTACCTCAGATGCATTTTAGGTCGCGAATTGCACTAGGGAGTCAATAGCTACTCGTTGGCGCAAAAATTTTGACATGAGTAAATTTGATGTCAGTGCTCCTTTAAAAAGTACTGACCAGAATTGCAATATAGGTATCTCAATTATATTTTTGGGAATCGCAACTTATAATTTCATTCTTTTCAAGTCCTCAGAATGAAAAAACTTAACCCGTTTGATAGTGTCACGGGATCGTGACGTCGATGAAGAGAGCAGACAGTTGGTTGAAGATTAAACTGTTTATTCAGGGGAATTTGTGGCCACGTAAGAAGAAAGTCAGATTACAGCAACACACTGGCACTGATAGCGGCGAGCAGAGCGTCGGCCGTCGATCAACTCACAAGCGGTGAAGCGTGTTGGCATTTATACACTTGCCATCGAACATTCTAACTTTATTGCAAGTGGCAACATAGGTTCCAGAATAATCTGAAATGTTTCACAAAGTGGGCGTAGTCTTAACAAAATGATTTACTATAATCATGAATCTTCTGGAACAAGGCGCAGTTTGTGGTAAGCATTCCAGACAGGCTTTGTGGCCGAAAACCGAATGAAATATGAGTGTAAATAAGAAAAGCGCATGGCAATTGTGAGCGTAAGTTTCTATGCTTGTCCGCTGTTTGATTTTTGGCCATGTGATCGCGTGGACGTAACTATGTTCTTTCGTAAGTATATATTTGAAGGTTGACAGGTAATAAAATTCAGTTGAAAGTTTTCTTTTGTGTGTCCTTGTCTTCAATTTGCGCACACCAGTTTATCTTGAAAGTCAATTCCATTTTTATGATTCCTCAACGTAGGAAAGGCATATCTTGATAGCTTTGTCGAGCTGAAAATGATGGTATTAGAAGCATAGGAACTGCAAATTTACGCTAGACACGTTACTACGGTGGAGGGATAGGAGCTTGGTAACTTATCCCGTCTTGTACAACCACACCACTACTTCCCATAGGGGCAGTTTTCTCACTACTTATGGCATTTTTATGGTCAGCACAATATTAAGGAAAGTTTAAATCACAGCATTCTTTTTGTGAATTTTAGCACTATGGTGTACGTGGCCACGTCCTTAGGCTAATGAAGTCAAACCTCGGTTGACGGTCTCAATACGTAGTCATTAACAACTGCGCTTCAGAGATGCTAAGTAACAGAGTTATTCAATCGTATATAGTTTCAAAACTTCCCATAGGCTCCATGTATGGAAATCTGCACATGTCATTGGCCCTTCTGTCTGAAGTGATCAGATTGTCACGCCACCTGTTGAGCATAACACCCACTAATAAATGCATTATTTGTGTTTTGTGTTGCCACTCCCAGGTGGTGCAAACGTCGGCTAACTTCAGAAAAATTGGGCCAACTGCGTGTTCAGATTTTGGAGCACAGTTTCGCAACTCGTATAATCAAATAACTCTGGCTAAGTATTACAAATGACGTTTATCACGGTAGCGTCTTTAGGCCACTGCTGTTCAATATATATATAAATGCTATTCCTGACATCAAGACTCACGCAAAATACATTATATATGCCGGTCACACCACCCTATTTTTTTCTTCTAATGGCATGAAACACTTAGCAGATATTCCTTGCTGCATGGTCATCAGTTAATTCACTAAAAATAAACACAGGAGACAAAGCAGTTATCTTTCTTTAAAAAAAAAAAACAGATATTTCCGCGGCCCTGCTTATACTCGGGAAATACTGCAATAGAGTGCGTAGACATGTTTAAATTGTAGTGGGGAATTCGCAAGGCACTGACTAGTGGGACCATCCCTCTCGGAGTGCGAAGCGCGAGTGTGTGCACGAGCTGTAGACGCTGGACTGCGCGAGCATTTCTGTCCGTACCGGCTGCCTGCCTACTACCTGGCATCGCTATTAAACTCCCTTGAAAAGTGGTGGAAGTGTGCTGGGTACGCAAACCTGGAACTTCGAAGCCGGAAGCTGCCCACTGCATCAGCAATGCCTGATCAGACGACCGAGCAAGGTACCACCCTGCAAAGCACGGCCCAATCTCAACTGGTCATCGTACCTACCACCCTGCGCCAACGGGATCCCCCCTTCTTCAGCGGCACCGAGGACCAAGATGTGGAAGACTGGTTGCAGCTGTTTAAAAAGGTGAGCGCCGCCAACAAGTGGGACGACCCCTCGAAATTGGAGTACGTCCCATTTTATCTCAAAGACATCGCCAGCCTGTGGTTCACAAACCACCGTACTAAATTTACCACTTGGGCCGCTTTCAAGACCACCCTTGCAGCTTTGTTGGATCGCCCCGCAGTGCGCAAGCTGCGTGCTGAACAGCGCCTACGCAGACGAGCACAAAGGCAGGGCGAAAACTTCCCTAGCTACATTGAAGATGTCATCGATTTATGCCGGCGCTTTAACCTTGAGATGACTGAACAAGACAAGATCCGGCATATCTTGAAAGGAATAGACGATGATGCCTTTCAAATGTTGCTGGCAAAGGGCCCAAGTACCGTATCCGAACTTGTTACCTTGTGCCAGAGCTTGGAAGAAATTCGCAAGCAACGTGCATCAGTTCGGAGGTCGACGACAGCAGACGACTCTCTCGCTGCCCTGGCCGTCGGTGGTGACAGCACCCTGCTAGAGCAGATAAAAGAATATGTACGCGAAGAGGTCGCACGACAGCTTTCGTGTCTTTCGCATCTGCCGACCACCGAAGCACCAACGAACCTTCTAACGCCGACAATCAGACAGGCTATTCAGGAGCAGGTCTCCGAGGCGTTGCCATTACCTACGCCTGCCTCTCTATTAACACCTGTTGCCGCGCCACTGACTTATGCGGCCATCGTGGCAACGCCTCCGCCTCGTCTACCATTGTTTACGCCACAACCTGTGCGACCTTCCACCGGGCCGTTTCCAGCTACACAGCAGCATGCTGGAAATCCTTGGCAGACTGCTGACAACCGGCCGATATGTTACATTTGCGGGATTCCAGGTCACGTTGCGTGCCTATGTCGTCGGCGCTCGACGTTCTACTTCCCGCTCACCTTCCCCTTCACCAAGTCATCGTTCCGTGTCGCCTATGCGTCGACGACCCACCTTCATTGAGACGGAAAACTAACTGCCGCAGCTCTGGAGACACGAGCTGCGTCATCGTCTAATCGTTTAAGTCCTCGCCTGTCTCCCGCCAATCTTATCGATGTAATCGTCGAAGGTGTACGAACACTTGCACTCATCGATACCAGTGCCGCGATATCTGTGATCAGTCAAAGACTCTGCCGCTCTCTTTGTAAAGTGACGATGCTTTCTCCCGTAGTTTCTCTTAGCACTGCGAGCGCCGAACATATTGAGCCCGTCGCGGCATGTACGGCAAAAGTGGTTATTCGAGACGTGTTGTACATCATTGAATTTCACGTGTTGGCTTCATGATCCCACGATGTCATCCTTGGATGGGATTTCCTATCACATCATCACGCCGTCGTGGACTGCGCTCGGGCCGAAGTGGAGCCGTTACCGTTTCGTGATGCGCCTTCTGTTGATGCGGCCGTATCTAGTGTGGCTAACCTTGCCGTCGCGACAGACATAGACGTTCCTCCTTTCAGCGCCCAGTTTGTCCCTGCCTGCTGCACTTCACTTTCTCACGCTACCGTCCTATTCACGCCATCTCACATCTTCGGTAGCCGCCATCACACATCGCTGCCATTCGCCGTTCTTGCGCTTTGTCAAGACACTACCCGAATATTTATTTCCAATCCGAACTCGTGCCCCCTCAGTTTGCGCTGCAACGAGACGCTCGGCCACATTCAGCTTATCGATGAAGGTACTATCGTGCCTGTCGATTTCTTCGACACCAAGCCGAATATGGAGCTGAACGCGTTGGTTCCTCACTTTGCCTCGAACAGTGTGTCGTCCGATGCATTTCATCGTTCTATTGACTGCCGTCTAGCCCCGGCTCAACGAGATCAGCTTGTTACCCTGTTGCACGAATTCAGGCGTTCGTTCGACTTTCCCCAAGCGGTTCTAGGAAGAACAAACGCAGTTGTGCACACAATTGACACAGGAAAGAGTACTCCTTTGCGCCAGCGCCCCTATCGTGTGTCTTCGGTGGAGCGTTGCATAATTGCAGAACAAGGAGACGACATGCTACAGCGTGGAGTCATCAAGCCTTCTTGTAATCCTTGGTCTTCACCAGTTGTACTCGTCAAAAAAAAAAAAGGATTGTTCAATCCGGTTCTGCGTAGACTACAGGCGCCTAAACAACATTACGAGGAAAGATGTTTACCCTCTTCCCCGCATAGATGACGCTCTCGATTGTCTCCAAGGTGCAGAATTCTTTTCTTCGCTTGACCTTCGCTCAGGTTATTGGCAGGTCCCAATGGCTGAGTCTGATCGTCCAAAAACGGCGTTCGTCACACCAGATGGTCTCTATGAATTCACTGTAATGCTATTCGGACTCTGCAATGCGCCCGCCACATTCGAGCGAATGGACAGCATTTTACGTGGTCTCAAATGGAACAGCTGCTTGTGCTATCCTGATGACGTTGTGGTCTGTTCACCCGACTTCACTTCGCATCTCACTCGTCTGCGCAAAATTCTACAGTGCCTTACAAATGCCAGGCTTCAGCTTAACCTGAAGAAATGTCACTTCGGGGCTAAACAACTCATCATACTTGGTCATGTTGGTCATGAAAGCCGGCATCATACTTGGTCATGAAAGCCGGCATCCTTCCCGACCCTGACAAGCTTCGTGCTGTTGCCGAATTTCCTAAGCCTACTACAGTTAAAGAACTACGGAGCTTTGTGGGCCTGTGCTCCTATTTTCGTCGGTTTGTCCGGAACTTTGCTTCCATCATCGCTCCGCTCACCAAACTCCTTGCTGGCCCTGCAGATCTTTCGAATTGGACAGAAGCCTGTGACGAATCCTTCACAACACTGCGCCAACTCCTTACCTCACCACCCTTACTGCGTCATTACGACCCTACTGCACCGACCGAAGTACACACGGATGCAAGTGGTGTCGGCCTTGGTGCAGTACTCGCGCAACGCAAACCAGGTTTTACGGAGTATGTGGTCGCCTATGCCAGCCGCGCCCCCACTAAGGCAGAAGCCAACTATTCTGTTACGGAAAAAGAGTGCCTGGCGATTGTGTGGGCGTTAAACAAGTTTCGCCCCTATTTATACGGCCAAACTTTTGACGTGGTAACAGACCATCAAGCACTCTGTTGGTTGGCTTCACTGAAAGATCTTTCTGGTCGCCTCGGACATTGGGCACTACGCCTCCAGGAATTCGACATATGCGTGGTCTACCGATCGGGGCGAAAGCACTCTGACGCAGATGCGCTTTCACGATCACCCGTGAAATGTGATTATACGGAAATATCAGCCCTTGACCTTCCCCTCTCCTCCGTCAGCGTCACAGACATGTCATCCGAACAGCGGAAACACCCTTGGATTGTCTCGCTCTTGAATATGCTTTCTGACACATTAACTTCCGGTTACCCGCGTGCTCTTCGCCGCCAAGCAACGCATTTCGCCATACGAGATGGCCTGTTATGCCGTCACAACTATCAAGTGGTGGGTCGTAAATGGCTGCTAGTCATATCCAGCCATATGCGGTCTGATATCTGCGAATATTTTCATGCTGAGCCGCAACATGCACACGCTAGTGCACTAATGACGTATGAACGGATCCGCCAACGTTACTACTGGCGGGGTATGTACATGTTTGTACGCAAACACATTCGCTCATGTTCCCTGTGTCAGCAGCGCAAGACATTTCCTCATTCAACCGGTCAACTGCAGCCTTTACCATGACCTGTACGCCCATTTGATCGTGTAGGGATTGACCTTTACGGCCCACTACTGTGCTTTGTTGGTGGTAATCGATGGGTGATTGCGGCTGCCGACCATCTGACAAGGTAGGCCGAAACGGCAGCGCTACCTACGGCTGGTGCTCGTGACGTTGCAACCTTCATCTTGCATCGGTGTGTTCTTCGTCATGGTGCACCACGGGAGCTGCCGTACAGTACACCGCACATCAACAGCCAACCACCCTCAGACAAACGGCCTAACGGAACGTTTCAATAGTTCATAGACCCCAACTGACCCCAATTAATAGACCCAACATCGTGCCATTCTTTTCCCACCTAACTTTTGCATGTGTCGGTTAGATTGGATGTGTGTGGCCTGACTCTTCTTGTAATCTTCTAGCCTTCCAGTGCGGGGATAGCGACGTTCTGCTCGTCTTCTAATTGCTCGTAGGTGCTCATAGTCTGCATCTACACTGAAGTGGCCTGCTGGAACGGGTGTAAACCTTGTCGTACGGGAGTAACTGCTTTTAATGCAGGACATAAATGTATCCAGTTCCTTAACTTGCACCAAGTCACGTCCAGTATGTTCTCGAAATAGTTTCGAGTCACTTAGCTTTGAAATCAATGTTGTCGTTTGCACTTGCATTCTTGGGTGTCGCATGAGAACTGGGTAATGGTCACTCCCTCGTTTTTCGAACTCTGTACACCAGTATATATGTCGTGCAATATCAGGGGAGGCTATAGCCAAATCTAGACAGCTGGCAAAATTATTACCTCTTAAAAACGTTACTGATCCATCATTCAGTACAACAAGACCACATCGATAAATTGCTTTTTCAAGTGTTCTCATACGTGAATCGGTATGAGTACTGCCCACGTGGTATTGTGCGCATTAAAATCTCCACAGATGAGGGTGAGTCCCCAAGCTTTACCCAATAAATGAACCAGGGATGATTCGGAGATGCGTGTCGATGGTTGCGAATAAACACAAATTACGGTGATGGTAAGTGTCTGGAACCGAATGTCGCACCCTACAAATTCTGGCACGTCCGAGTCCGACGAATGTAAAAGAAAAGAGGGTATGTCGCGCTGCACGCATAACAGTGCCCTGCTCGAGCCTGGATTTCTTCTTGATGCATACGTGATATAAATAGAAATCCTAAAGTCAGGGCCAATGTTGGTTTCATTTAGACACAGAACGGGGAAGCTATACTGAGCAACCAGCTTCTTAAAGCCTGCGCTTCTGGACCTAAGGCCATTGGCATTCCACTGAAACACAGCTGTGTTGCGGAAACAGTTCATTTGTAGAGCCGTTTTGCTATACAACAATTTTTCGTTGTACTGCTAGAGGCTCTAATGAAAGGACTGCGCTCACTTCTGGAAAATCATTGGCCTGTGGAAATACACGCAGGATTGCCTTCAAAGCAAGGAAGAGCATCGACATAACCATATCGACATCACTTGTTTTTGATGCACGTTGCTCTTGTGCCTTTGGCTTTCACTAGGTGAAAGGTGTAGATGCTTGGTTATCCTGAGTTGCCGACAGTTTCAGTGTCCTGCTGTCGCTTTTCTGCCTTTGAACGCTTGGTGATCGTCCTTTACAGTTCGTTTTGGTTGTGCTTTTCTTTTTCTGAGCTGAAGCACGCTTGGCTACCATTGCATACGATAGTGGAGATGTACACGTCTGTGATTTTGAAGTCATTGGGAGTGGATGCACAGTTTCAGGATTCGGACAAGGCGATGCCTTTTTTGGAGCTCTTCCAAGCAAAATTTCTTGCCGCTTTAGTCGAGTAGCCGCCTGATCTATCGGACAACCAGCATACAATGCTACGGGGTCTCCATTGCAATTGGCACGTTTCAGATGATTCCTCAATGTACAGTCTTCGTAATCATGTGCTCCAGCACAGATTTTGCAGCTAAGTTGTCCATGGCACGATTTGGCAATATGTCCATATCGTTGACAGTTGTAACATTCTGTAGCGGGCTGTAGATACTCTTCCACCGGATGACTTGTGAAGCCTAGGAGGATACGAGGCGGCAGTGGCTTGTCGGGGGAAAACGAATTACACTGCCGAGTAAATGTGGCTCTGCTGAACCATCTTCATGACGGAGCCATTTAGTCTGTTTCTTGACTGAGGTTACACCGCTGTCTCTTTAAATATTCAAGCAGTTGATCTTCACTGCGTTGTACTGGTACTTGTCTAATCTTTCCTAGGTTCTTCACGTATGGCTGCGGTAAATGTTGTCGGGTATACTTCAAGACCAGCAACATTTGTTAACTCAAAAAGTCTGGGGAAGGCAGTAACTATAGAGACACTTACGGAGAAGTTGCCATCTCTGTTGACATGTAACGACTGCACTTTCTCTTTAGCAGCAGATACCACTTCACTGGCCAGTTTGTTTGGATTGACTTTCCAGAATGAAGCGCTAGGGTCCGCCAGCTTGAAAATTATGGGTATCCCCGCTGGTCGGGCTTTCTTGTACGTGACTTTTGTAAGAGGCCTGTCTTCTGCTTCCATATCACAGTTCATTTCTGTGGAGTTGATGATCCTTGCATCGCTGTAATCCTCTTGATTATCAGTTCGTGCCTTCTTCGGAGTAACACACTTATCGTTGGCATTGGATGTGGTTGAGGGGCCGTCACAGTACTCCTCAGGTCCCTGAAAAACAGGATTCTCTTGCTGTTCGGACGCATTCATCACTTCATCTTCATCTGATGGGCACAATTGCCGCCACCAGTAGCCGAAGCTTTCGGACATCACGGCAGCCTAAGATAAGGCTTCGGCGCCTTGGAGACGTGGCGCCTGGTGCACCGTGAAGGTAGTGGCCGAATCTTGGCAGTAAGACACAGAAGACGAGTAAGAAAACTTACAAAATTGACGAGAAACAGCAGCGGTAGAAAGCTCACGCCCAGTGATTCTCGACTTCGTCTTCGTCCACAACTTCAGATACAATTCTGAAGTGAGAAAAATTAATTAAATTGGGCGAAAATTTTAGGCATTCAACATGGTGATGCTTCGAAAGTGTAGCGAGACCTAGCTGAGGATGGAAGTTCAATGGCTAAAGATCCGTCGTATCTTTTGCATACAAAGCACACAGCTTTTTTAAATGCGAAGCATTTCTTAGCGAACTTCGGCGACTTTGACCGCATCTGTCTCTCTATCTATCTAGCTGCCTACGATCTCTAGATCTCTTGGACGCTTCGATAATTGGATCTATACCAAAATTAGTATGGCATAACTTGACTGTATGACGAGCATAAGTGATGAAAATCATGACATGTATGTGATAACATCATGATTTACTTGTTATGGTCTTACTGCTCTTGCGGTAGTTTCGTTCACATCACATATTACAAGACTGGTATGGTATGACATGACTGCTTGGTAAACATAAGTGACATACTCTAATATAGAAATCATAACGTGCATATCATGTGTCATGACTACACGCCGCACTCATAGTGCGCTTGCAGTCATTTCGCTAGTTTCACATATATCAAATTTGGCATTACGTGACATGAATGAATGAGGAAGGTATATGACTGGTGAAAAGATGATAATCATGACATGCATGTCATGTAAGAACATGACTACCACATTGATGATTATGACTATCACATTGGTGATGATAACACATTGATGATAAGCTCGTGGCCATTTTGTTAGCTTCACATATACGAAGTTTGGTATTACGTGACGTGAACAGACGACGAAGGTAAATGGCAACATCCAAATGTGATAATCATGACATGCATGTCATGTAAAACATGAGGACATGCTACGCTCATAGCGGGCTTGCGGCCATTTCGCAAGCTTCACATATACCAAATTTGGTATTGCATGATGTGAATGGACATTTGAACACAAATGCCATGCTCAAGCATGATAATGATGACATCGAAGTCATGTATGGCATAACTTACATCCGCCTCCTATCATTGTGCTGCTTTTGAAGTGACACGTAAACTTTGCTCATTCGTGCTTCGCATATCACCGATTCTCACTGTATGGGATCTGCCATTTTTTTCTTTTTTGAACGGATTCTAGTTTCTTGATATCACATTTCTTATAGGGGTTTCAAACCACACTATCATATTGGAAAAATGGGCCAAATAAGAGTTCTGTACGTAACATGTTTGGCTTCCCGAAAAGCAAGACAGAGCGTAAAATGTAATTAACCTAAACTATAAGGGCTTTCTTGCATGTGAGATCAATATGTTTGAACCATGATAAATTATGTGTCATACGCATACCAAGGTACTTTAATTCAAATACCCTGCACAAACTAACATTGTTAAAGCCATAGTCAAAAATCAACGGGCATGAACGTCTGGTAAATTTCATAATTACCATCTTGGAGAAGTTATTATTCACTTGGCAAGATTTGTACCAGCTTCAAAAATGAGAAAATGAATCGTTTAGAATGGCATAATTCAGTGCAGATTTGGCAGTATTGTCACGGGGTCATGACGTGAACGAATAGAGTAGACTTCAGGTCGAAGAAGAAACTGTTTATTTGGGCCGAACTTGTGGCCACGCAAAGGAAAGTTGGATTATAGCAAGACTCTAGCACTGATAGCGGCGAACAGAGCGTATGCCTTCAATCAACTCACAAGCATCGAAGCGTGTTGACATTTATACACTTGTCATCGAATATTTTAGCGTTGTCGCTAGCGGTGACGTAGGTTCCAGAATAATTTTTAATGTTCAAGAAGTGGGTCTCAATAACATCTTAACAAAATTATCTACTGCTGTGCCGAAGCTTCTCATACAGTGTAGGGGACGTGGTTTGAGATGAAACTTACTGACAGTGAAATGGGGCGATAACAAAAGATGAGGCGAGAATGTGGCATTGCCCCCCTCTAAATAAGACATCGTCCGAATGATTTAAGAAAAGACAAAAGTACAATAATAAAGAAAATAAACACTAAGTACAAGCAATAAAGCACAGCAACAACAACAAAATACAGTCCTCAGGTTCATGCATGAAATGGTTTGAGGCGCATGACATGGACGACTTCAGGTCGAGCACGGCGCTATTGAGAGTTCGTAATGCCGTTGGGAAGAGCCTCGTAGTCGAGTGGGCCGAGACGTCGAACTGCTCTGTATGGACCTAAGTGCCGTCGCAAAAGTTTTTCACTGAGCCCACGTCGGCAAGCTTCGTCGAAGAATGTAACGACGACTGTCGGTCACCTGCTGACTCATGATGCGCAGGCGGGCCAGCTGACGAGCTTCTTCCACATGCTCAAGGTAGGCAGTGATGTCAAGGTTCTCTTCATCAGCAACATTTGGAAGCATAGCGTCGAGGGTCGTTGCCGGGCTTCTTCCATAGACCAACTTGTACGGCGGCATCTGCGTCGTTTCTTGGACAGCCGTAGGGTATGCGAAGGTCACGTACGGAAGCATTTCATCCCATGTCTGGTGCTCGACGTCGACGTACATGGCCAGCATATCAATGATGGTCTTAATAAGACACTCGGTGAGGCCATTAGTTTGTGGATGGTAGGCGGTAGTCCGGCTTGTATAGCTGTACCTTAAGATCACCTGAGTTAGGTCCTCCGTAAAGGCTGTACCTCTGTCAGTAATGAGGACCTGTGGAGCTCTGTGACGCAGGACGATGGTTTCGAGGAAGAACTTTGCTACCTCGACGGTACTGCCTTTAGGCAGGGCCCTTGTCTTGGCGTAGCGTGCGATGTAGTCGGTAGCTTCGACGATTCATTTGTTCCCGGACTTTGACGTTGGGAACGGCTCCAGTAAGGCCGTGTCGATTTGCTGGAACGATTGGTGAGATGGCTCGATGGGCTGAAAAAGTCTGGCTGGCCTAGTCGGCAGTGTCTTTCGTCGTTAACAGTCCCGGCATGTCTTCACATAACCAGTTACTTCGGTGGCAAGACGTGGCCAGTAGCACTTCTGTATTTTTGGGAGCGCACAGGAAACACTGAAGTGTCAAGCCACCGAATCGTCGTGTAGAGCATCCAAAACTTCAGGACGTAATGCTGAAGCTATCACGGTGAGGTAGTTGGCTCGATGTTGCCAGAAGGTTTTCTTGACGAGGATGCTGTTACACAACAAAAATGACAATAGTCCTCTCTTGAATACCTTTGGAACAATGGCAGCCTTGTCCTCGAGGTAGTCCATAAAGCCCTTGATTTCAGGGTCGGCTCGCTGTATTTCTGCAAAATAATCGACGCTTAAGGATCCCTAGATGCAGTCGTCATTCTCGTCAACGTGCGGCGGTGGCTCAACGAGGGCGCGGACAACGCCTTTGCCTCGACATGTAAACGACAGTGATGTCAAATTCCTTATGTCGCAGGCTCCACCGTGTGAGGCGGCCTAAAGGGTCCTTCAAGTTAGTTTGCCAACAGAGGGCGTGGTAGTTGCTCACAACTCTGAAAGGCCTGCCATAGAGGTAGGGACAAAACTTGGAGGTAGCCCAGATGATGGCAAGACACTCCTTCTGTTGTGGAATGATTGAGTTATGCTTTAGTTAGTGACCGGCTCGCATAACCGATGACCCTTTCAGGCCCATCAATCTCCTGCACCAGGACGGCTCCAAATCCTACACAAGTCAAAATGCACAAGTATCTGCGGTGTTTACAGGAGTCATTTTAGTTCTTGAAATGCTTCCTCCTGTGGCGTTTCCCACTTGAACTGGAAAATGGTCTTTGTAACGTTAATGAGTGGCTCAGCGATGCAGGCAAAATTTTTGACGAAACGCCTGTAATAGGTGCACAGGCCGATAAATCGACACATGGCCTTCTTGTCCGCGGGTGGCGGGATTTTGGGATGGCTGTTGTTTTTTGTGGGCCGGGGCATACTCTGTACTTGCTTATCATGTGTCCCAAGAACAAGACTTCTTCATATGCAAAGTGGAACTTTTCTGGCTTCAGAGTGAGTCCGGAGGTATTGATTGCTTGACGTACAGCTTCAAGACGCCTGAGATGCTTGTCGAAGCTAGAGGAACATACGATGACATCGTCCAAGTACACGAGGCAAGTCTGCCTCTTCAATCCAGCCAGCACGGTGTGCATAATGCGCTGGAATGTTGCAGGCGCTGAGCAAAGGGCGGCACCTTTAACTCGAAGAGCTCGTCTGTGTAATAAAAGCAGTCTTTTCTCGGTCTCGCTCGTCTACTTCGATTTACCAGTAGCCTGTCTTGAGGCCCATTGATGAAAAGTATTTCGCATTGTGGAGTCAATCAAGGGTGTCGTGTATTTGGGGGAGAGAGTATACATCCTTCTTTGAGATCTTGTTGAGGTGCCAATAGTCAATGCAGAAGCGTAGTGTGCCATCCTTTTTTTTTCACTAACACCACCGGTGATGCCCATGGACTCTTTGAAGGCTGGATAATGTCGTCATTTCGTCCACTTGTTTTTTTATGGCCTCGCGTTCTGGCATCGAAACTCTGTACGGGCTCTGATGAAGTGATGGTTTTCTTCTGTTATGATTGGATGTTTCGCGACAGAGGTCTGTCGAATTCTCTACGACAACGAAAAGCAGTTCGTGTATTTCAGGAGCAGGTTTCTGAGCTCTTCTTGTTTATACGTTTGAGGGGTTGAATTAACGTCGAAAGCCGGCTCGAAGGCTTGAGTCGTCGGAGTAGATTCGGCAGAATCGGTGATCACGGCAGAATCGGGCGGCTTCCTGACATGGGCGCGGCGGAAAAACGCTGCATCGGGCTATAGCAGCGTAGCTTATGGCTTGTGGCTCAGGCTGGACTAGGGTGTTTGGAAAAATTGATGGACTTCTTAGCGTACAACTCGGCGATCAAGTCAAGGGATGCTGTGAGGCTAGCAACAATTTACGGAGCTCTTCCGGTACAATCGCTCGTATCGTTTTACGAAGGTCGTCAGAGCTGAAAGTATGAAAAGCTGGGATGTCTTCCATTGTTCACCGATTGTACTGGCAGGTTCACATTTCTAGCGTCTTCTCGATTGATCTTGCTTCTGACAGGATTTCCTGGACGGTCTCAGTGAGGTTTCAGATCAGTCCAGCGAAGAGTTCTTGCTTTACTTGCATGAGAAAACAGACTTTTTTTCTCTTCAAGCATGTCGGGGTCAGAGTGGTGAAACAGTTGTTTCATTTCTTCTATGAATATTGTCACATTTTTATTTGGGAGTTGGACCCTCATCTCCAGCAGTGTCGCAGCTCTTTCCTTGCAGGCAATGATCCTGAACGTACCCAGGAATGTGCCGCGGAAGAGATTCCAGGTTTGAAGCGCAAACTCCCTATTCTCGAACGAGGTCCTTGCCGTGTCTTCTGTATAAAGGTAGATGCGACGGAGTTTCTCTTCCATGTCCCTGTAGTTGAGGGCAGCCACTCGGTTGTAGGTCTCCAGCCAGGTCTCTGGATCTTCAAACGATGACCCACAAAAAAAATCGGTGGTTCTCTTGGCTGCTGCATCACGATCGCAGGCTGTTGTGCAGCAGTTGTCATCGTTGCCGCGGTCAATGTCATGTCCTTGGTCTTCCGAACCTTGTCTTCTAGAGGCCCGTACTCTGATGGTAAACCCTGCGGCCTGTTCAGTGCTCGTGGCTGGCATCGGTGTCTTCGCAATGTGGGCTGGGTTCACGGCTTGACGGGGGCACCTCCACCAGATGTCATGGGGTTATGTGAACGAATGGAGCAGACTTCAGGTCGAAGATGAAACTGTTTATTTGGGCTGAACTTGTGGCCACGCAAAATGAAAGTCGGATTATAGCAAGACACTGGCACTGATAGCGACGAACAGAGCGTCGGCCACCGATCTACTGATAAGTGTGTCGGCATTTATACACTCGCCATTGAATATTTTAGCGTTATCACTAGCGGGGGCGTAGGTTCCACAATAATCTGTAATGTTCACGAAGTGGGCGTAATTTTAACAAAATGACCTATTGTCGTCCCCAAGCTTCTCAAACAGTCTAGGCCTGGTTCGCGTTGAAAATTACTGACAGTAAAACGGGGTGATAACAAAAAATGAGGCGAGTATGTGGCAGTATGATATAGGATGTAGTCATCTGCAAAAAGGCACATTTTCACAGAAGTGCGCGAGCGGAGGTCATTAATATAAAACAAGAATAAGAGTGGTCCTAGTACGGAATCCTGGGGAACTCCTGATGAAACCGGCATCGGAGGCGAGTTAGTAAAGTTGAAACACACTTATTGGGAGCGCTGCAAAAGCAAGTTTGATATCCAGCCAACCAATGATGCATTCTTTAGTATAACAAACAACTTTTTCAATAGCTTCAGATCTGATGCAGTGTCGAAGGCTTTGGAAAAATCAATAAATATGGTATCAACTTGTTAACCTGTATCCAGCGATGGAAGTGTGGCTCCAATCGCTCCAAACTGCGCCAAAAGAGAAATCCTTCTCCAAAATAATATTATGTCAATGATTACTCCAAACCTGTTCAAAGACGGAGCTGGGAAACTGAAAACAGTGAGATTTAATCATAGGGCAATTCAGAGAGCCTAAATGAAAATGAAAACTGGCTGTATATTAGCATATTGACTATGCTGCTTGTACTAACATTATGAAAGGGAATGAGGACAACCACCTGTTTGTAGCAAAGCCACAAGTACGGATTTCTAAAAAAAAAAGCAATTAGTTGTTAAAATATTCATCCTGGTCTGGGGATCGAACCCAAGACCAATGTCTTTCCAGGGAAGTCACTCTGCCAATTGAGTTAACCAGGAAGCCAGCAAAAGAGAGCACTAGGGCGAATTCATTGACAACTCGAAGCACCTGGAAGCAAGTATTGCAGATGAGTTCTGCCGAAAGCTGCAAGGTGGTGGAAGGTTAGCTCAATTGGCAGGGCGACTGCACCAGAAAGGCATTGCTTCCGGGTTTGAACCCCGGACCAGGACTAATTTTTGGCCGAAAAAAAAAGCTTTTCTTTCTAATAAGTTTGTACGGATTTTCTTTTGGCTTTGTGCTACAAACGGGTGGTTGTCTTCTTCCCCTTTCTTAACCCTTCTGCCACCTTGCAGATTGTCATGGAACTCATTTGCAATACATATGTACTTACATTGTGGATATATATCTGACAAGCAGACTATTTTTGTGAAATTTATGCTAGATTCATTCAGCATTATTATGATCGCTAACTGCTGCTGTGACGACTTTTATGTGTGACCCATTACATTTACCACTTTATCTGCTTTGAGCTCATTTTATGTCGTGCGAACTGGAATCGTAAGTGTGTCTAATTTAGCCTATTTTACTTATTTTCAAGGCTGGCTGTTTTGGTGAATTGTGAAAATAGCATAGAGTGCTCGTAAAAATTATAAACTGCTCCTTTGGCAATAGTTACATGTGGCAAGGGCTGCTTTTGTTATCTGGTGCTCAGCTTTATTGCTTTTATACCATATCTGTCATAAGTGTTGGCATTTCAAATAGAGTTAGCTCATCTTCACCATTCATCCATTTAGTTATTTGTTTCATGCTAGCGAGTGATAATTGTATGTGCATTATATTTGATAAGTATTCATATTTATCAGCAGCTTATTTGATGCTTTAAACTTTGGGAGTCATTTGGTATATTTTGCCATTTGCTCAAGAAACATCAATAGTTGCTCCGAACTATGGTAGCATTTTTTTCTGCTCTAGAAACACTTATGGCTGCCCCAAAGCACCATTTTTTTCTGCTCCGAAATCAGCTCCAAAAATCCGAAGGTGGCTTCCATAACTGTATGTCTATGGAGCTGCTGATGTCATGGACGAATTAGGTCAGTTGAGTAATGGTGCCAGAACCATGTTTGAAACTCGGCTGGGAAGTGCTAAAAATTTTGCAGTGATGGGGAAGTGCTGCTCTAATTGCTCCAAAACAGAAATGTTGCTCCAGACAGTAATTTTTGTTAGTAATGGCTGCTCCGAAATGACTCTGAAAGAATGTGAGTAGTGAACTTTTACACTTTGATCAACTCGTAAGTCCTTGAGAAACTTGAAATAATTGGTGTACTTTTATCCCAGTGTGCTACTAGTGTGCAGCATTATCCGTTCTTATCTCATTCATGTGACAGAACTGTGATATTGACCATATAGGCCATTTGCCTTTTTTTTCCTTAGCTGGACATGCAGGCCAGTGTGGTGAAATGTGAAAATGAGCAGGATTCCTTTTATTTCATGCTTATTATCTACTGCTACTGCTCATTTGAAAACAATTATATGGGACTGCAGTTACTTCTAAAATATGGCACTTAGCTTTTCCAGTTTAATTTGATTTCTGCCCCAAATACTAGTATTTCAAATTGTAGCTCATTTTACAGCCCATTTTTGACAACCTGTTAATGTGTGCTTTATGATATTTCCTTAGACTGCTGTTTGGTAAATATATTTCATAATAAAAAATATTGATCAGATGCTTTGACAATGCTCTCAACTGCAATTAATGCATGGTAAATTTAATATCTGCTCCTAAGACACTAGTAGCTTCCCTAAACTAGTACTTTTTTTTTGTTCTGAAAACTCTTATCACTGCTCTAAAGTAGTACTTTTCTTGCTTCGAAGTCTGCTCCACAAAGTAAAAAGTCACTTTCATCACTGATTTTGTTTCGAGGAATTCTGAGATGTGTTTGAAAATAATATGCCCTGGTATTTTACAAGAATGTGCTGTCAAAAAGATGGGTCTGTGATTGCTCAATAATAGAACATCAACTGATATAAATAAGGGGAGAATGGAAGCATGTTTTCAGGAGAAAAGAAGTCTCCCTGATGAGAGCTTTTATAAAACTAATTGTGAGGTATCTGCTACACCAAAGAGCGTATCTAACTAGGAAAGTGGTCTGGATGCTGTCGGAACCACATGATATCTTGGTGTCTAAGATTAAAATGAGTACGCCCTCAAGTGACTGACACATCATCGATTCCAGGGTGAGATTCTGAATGTGCGAGTTGTTAGTCATAAAGACTCAGTGGAAGTAGGTGTTGAAGCTTGAAGCAATCATCCCTGGATCAGAAACTGTAACATTGTTAATTGTCATTGCGTGTGATGAAGGACCAAATGGTAGGATAGCATTCCAGAATTTACGAGGATTCGTTATCATGAAAGCTTTGCGTCTCGCAAGCACAAATCAGATTTATTGTATCACGAACCATGCGGTTTATTCACAGATGCACGAAACATGCTAAGTGGTTAGTGTTCGTTTGTTGCTAATGCTTTATTACTGAGGCTAGCACAGCTAAACAAGAGAGCATCAGGCTACTGACCATCTTTGAGAGGACGCTCTCAATCGGGCTTGGCAGGGCGACAGTCTGTGTGCATTGTGAATATCCCTTGAAGCATAGGAGGAGTTTTTACTGGGATTAAAATTGTTTGTGCTTTTCTTAGTAAGGTCTGCTCTGTACTGCAGGCAATTCTACCAGCAGCATCCCAATGCTACTGTGGACCTGCAGGACACAAGAAGCTTGTCTCCTTGTCAGTGGTGAGCTGCCTTCATGATATTGCCTTCTTGAATTCTCTGCCAGAGGTTGGTAACCTAGAAAAATTCACAAAGGACACTTATTGCTTCAGGTTTTGTTTGGCCTTTGCCTTTGGCCTATTACTTTAGACTTTGCAGCACTCTTTTCTTTTGTTAATCTGAAATGATTCTACGACTTCCCTGGTTAGTTGGTTTCCTGAAGAAAAACCACCGTAGTGGTGTAAAATAGTGGCAAGCAAACACACTGAGAACAGTTTCCTTAAAAGGGGAGCGAATCGTTTCTAAAGATCTCTTATGTTTCTGCTGCCTGTTATTCAGACACTGACCAGTCTGGCCATGTACTTTTCCATACGCAGGCTGGGAAACTATACATTCCCATAGATTCCCATACGCAGGGTGGGAAATATACATCGCAGAGCACCGCACGCGCTCTGCGGTGGAGACTGTTGAACCATATGAACTGAAAAAAAAAAAAAAGTCAATTACTCCAGCATTACAGGCTGGAGTGACGAGTATATCCTCTACCACACCCAAAACTGACAAAAGAGGAAAGCGTGATACTGAGACGCCTGCAAAGCAGCACATACTCACATGAAGCCCTAATGCACCGTCTCTACCCAACGAGATATAGCTCTGTAAGAAACGTGCGGCACCTACAGGTGGCGCGCTAATGCAGTGCGCCAGCGTGCCGTCAGCGCTACGAGTGGCCACTAAGTTGTTAACTGACGTGATACGCATTCTCGTCTCCCCTTCTGCTGCGCCCGCGTTCTGCGGACGTGCGTGTGCGCGATGGCTACTGGTATTATAAAGGGCGCCGGCTTCAAGAAAGTAAAGAGCGCAGGGTTTTTCAGAGCCTCGAACGAAGAGAAAAGAGGCAAATTATGCCACAGCAGGCACGTTTTCGACGTGACTGAAGAGACCACAGTCATACAGAGTATATTAAAAGGGCAGTGTGTGTGACAAGCTAACGTGAATCAGGAAGCATACGCCGTCATCATCGAGGTTTGTGCGAACGCTTTTTCATCATTTTACCTCCTTATTACCGAGCAAACGATGACATTAACGTGAGACGTGTGCTGTAGTGTGATGTCTTGAGGGCAACCGAGTGCGATCGGCGCTAGTACGTAAAACCGCCTTCCGTCTCGCATTTAGTGATGCTGTAACGGTTGTTCAAACCTTACTATGCTGCAGTTCTGTTTGTGGACGTTGCCCGGGCTGCATGAGTGATTGAGTAAATCTGTTACGTGTCATCTTTGCAAGTGATATCTTAGCCGTCGCGTAGCATAAATAAAAACAGCATGGCGTGGCACCGCTTGCATGCGCAGCGCTGTCAAGGCGCAAATGAAATACAGGTGCATTAAAAGATTCCCGCGGTCCCCTGTGCATTGTGCCACACATCCGGCTCTTCTTCTTTATCGTTGCCGTTTATGAACTACGCTGTTTGCTTATGCGTAAGGCGTGTGAGTAACATTTTTTACCTGTGAATGAGTGTGAATGAATAATGCTCGCTTTTAGGCACGTATTAAACTGTCTGAACTATGGTCCGCGTAACAGTAACGCACGTACAGCCAAGCGACGGCGTCCAGTAAACTGTATGGTCTTCGCCGTGAACTGCGAGATAACTGACCTCTCATAGTGCGACCTCTCGTCCTCTGGGATCGCCGAAGTTTTGCGGTACGCTGGGGGAAAAATAGCAGGAGCGTACGAAGGAGAAGCTGGATCCGTCGACGACTTTCCGCCAATAAAATGTGCACTGCAGACCCGAGACCACTTTGCCGGCTGCTACTCGGTTCCGTTTGCACTGTAAAAACACCGGCTCGCTAGCGTGAGGCGTAAATTCAAATCGAACTAGCAACAACACGTACTCCATAACCACGCACAGGATCACTTACTTCACAGGGTGTACGCTGCGAATCCATCGTTCCTGCTGGTCTACGAGGCATTGTCGCCCCGGAAAACGGAAGAACTTTGTTCCAGGAGGGCATTTTTCGTAGCTATTAGCGCAGTTATTGACGCAGCAATTCATGCACTACATTGGAAAGCTCCTTGACCAGCGTGACACGGCTCGGCTCGTGGAGCGGCTGCTGCACATATCACGCCACTTCGTTTCGTTCCCTACCACGCAGCGGCGCCACCGGCTCAATGCACGTTCCCCATAGGCCTTCTCTGCAGCGTACCAAACATCCTGGCACACTTGCTTCTTACATGCCAGTGTATTGCCAGACGTAATCTGATACAGCACGCAGCTGATAATGAAGCAGGACAGACGAATGAAAACCTAACCGAAACATGGGAGGCGAAGCTCGCCCTCGAGGACCGGGAAGACCAACAACAACTCGTCGCCAGGTCCAAGAGGGCAGTAGAAGCCAGAGGTTTCCTGGCCTAAAGAGCTCTCCCCTTTTCATGGTGACACTGGGCATTGCTCAAGACACTGTTTCGAAAATAAACGTTTACTTCTCTCTCTCAATTCAACAAGTGATGACTGCAATGGCAACAATGTGTAATGTTCTAATGGTGATGCTGAATGCACTCCTTCCCTTCTGTTTTTGTTACCGCACCATTACGCATGTGACGCTGCCTTGCGTATACTGTACCCGAATGACTGCCAACCATCTGCATAATCTTAGAACCTTCCGATAAGATTACACGCTCAACATGTGCATTAGAGATTGTTCTGGAATTTATGCAGCCGCTAGTGATAAAGCTGGAATCTTCTATGACACATGTATAAATGAGGACGCACTTCACTGCTTGGCATATTATCGATGGCCGACCCTCTACGTTCGCTGCTATCAGTTCACAGCATGTATTGCTTGTAGAGTGACGTTTTGTTTTCTGGGCACAGGTTCGCCAAGATATAAAGTTCACTCACGAAAACAGTGGCTACTGCCTTTTGTCAACATCACGACCCCATGATAATACAAAGGCTGACAGGTAACTTTGTTGAATCCGACATCGTGACACTTTATGAAACGTCGGTTCACAAGCCGTGCACTGATGCTTGCCAATAGCGTGCGCACCAGCTATCGCAATCACGCTCTCAAAATCAAACTTCATCGCTGCTGCCCAAGTGACCCCTCCCTCCCCCCCTCCCGCGTATATTCATGCTCGTTCTAGACGGGCGGCGTGTTTTCTCTCTGCTTGAGCATCCGACGGCAGGTCTAACACGTGGTGGGATACTATCGCATGCGCCCTCAGAGCGACTGAGATTGCCCGCCTCGTTTATTCTCTGCTTGAGCCGTGCTCATCACCCCAGATTGCACAATTTTACCTGCGCGTAGAAAGTATGATGTGCAGGGCGTATTGCCAACTTGGAGTTCACGCGGAACATAGTGACAACGGCCAAAACTTGTCGAGTGTCTATATAATTTCTATCGTAATAAAAAAAATCACCTAATTGCTTGGCAATGGCTCGGCGAGCGCATCTAAATTTCTTTGCAGTTCTCATGTCGACTGTGGCACTTCAATGTCCTGAACATAAGCTTTTTTCATTTATTTTTATAGAACATCCCTGTACATTCCTTGGCATTACTGTCTGTTAGGTCTCATATACATACATACATACATACATACATACATACATACATACATACATACATACATACATACATACATACATACATACATACATACATACATACATACATATAAGGGAAAGAAGTGTATATTTATGGGCTCGTTTTTCCTGGTTTTAAAAAGCGAACCCTTATGTATACAGTTCTTTACGTTTTATTCATTAACGAGTGTCTCCTACTGGTAGACTCGGTGTCTTTAGGTTGTATAGGAGGAAATATTGGTCAGCTGCCAGCTCGTAATAAGTTCACGTGCTACGTGACTCCAAACAGGCTCATAAAGAGTGTGCCACACTTGCCGCCGTGGCTAATGGTGGCGCTGACTGACACTCCCACGCTTAAAATTCACACATATACCCAATAAAGTGGCAGGGGGGATAGCCGCCGTGGTAGCTCAGTGGTAGAGCATCGAATGTGTAATTCGAAGGTCGCAGGTTTGGTTCCTGCCCCCGGCAAGTTATCTTTTCACCAATTTTTCTTTACATATACATTATCGTTCGGTCTGATAGCTTTCCCTTATACTTTGCTTGGCATTATTGTCTGTTTGATATTCATTTGTATATATATATATATATATATATATATATATTGCCACGAGGTCGTGACGTGGCCGAAGACAGGAGACTTCGTGATGGGATTTAATTATTTATTTGGGCGAACCTGTGCCCGGTAAACAGAAAGTCCAATTACAGCAGCAGCCTCGCACAGATAGCAGTTTCGGACTGATAGCGGTGAACGGAGCGTCTGCCTTCGATCAACAACTGACAAGCGGCGAAGCGCGTCGGCATTTATACTCTTGCCGTCGAATGTTTTAGCGTTATCGCTGGCGGTGGCGTAGGTTCCAGAACAATCTGTACCGTTCGCACAGTGGGCGTGATCTTATCGAAATGACCTACTACAGTCCGGAACCTTCTCGAAAACTGCAGGCACGGTTTGCGCTGAGAATCGTGTGGTGTTTTGGGACGATAACAAAAACTTGGGAAATGGAATGTGGCATTGCCTCCCTCTGAAAAAAGGCATCGTCCCGATGCTTTAACGAAAGATGAAGGTACAATAATAATGCAAGAAAGTACAATGAATAAATTACAATACAACAATAATACAAAAAAAACACTGTTTCAGTTTGTTAACGCGCATGAAACGGCTTGAGGCGCGCGACATGGACGACTTCAGGTCGCGATCGGCGTCGTTGAGAGTTCGTGATGCCGTTGGGGACAACCTCGTAATCAAGTGGGCCGAGACGTCGAACCACCCTGCACGGTCCGAAGTACCGTCGCAGAAGCTTTTCACTTAGTCCACGTCAGCGTATCGGCGTCCAGACCCAAACATGTTCACCGGGCTGGTATTCCACGAAGCGTCGTCGAAGGTTGGAACGGTGGCTGTCGGTCGTCTGTTGAATCTTGATACGGAGACGCGCAAGTTGTCGGGCTTCTTCGGCGCGTTGAAGGTACTCGCTCACATCGAGGTTTTCTTCGTCGGTGACGTTGGGTAACATGGCATCGAGTGTCGTTGCCGGGCTCCTTCCGTAGACCAATTTGTATGGAGATATCTGCGTCGTCTCCTGCACCGCTGTGTTGTATGCGAAGGTCACACACGGAAGAATGGCGTCCCACGTCTTGTGTTCGACATCGACGTACATTGACAGCATGTCGGCGATCGTCTTGTTAAGCCGCTCGGTGAGGCCGTCGGTCTGGGGGTGGTACGCTGTCGTCCGGCGGTGGTTTGTTTGGCTGTATGCTAAGATCGCTTGAGTTAAGTCGGCAGTGGATGCCGTTCCTCTGTCGGTGATAAGGACCTCCGGGGCGCCGTGACGTAGGACGATATTTTCGAAGAAGAACTTAGCTATCTCGGATGCACTGCCTTTTGGCAGGGCTTTTGTCTTGGCGTAGCGGGTGAGGTAGTCGGTAGCTACCACGATCCACTTGTTTCCGAAAGCCGACGTCGAGAACGGCCCCAGTAGGTTCATACCAATCTGCTGGAAAGGTCGGCAAGGTGAATCAATTGGCTGCAGAGGTCCCGCTGGCCTTGTCGGCGGTGTCTTGCGTCGCTGACAGTCCCGGCATGTCCTCACATAACGAGTGACGTCGGTGGTAAGACGTGGCCAGTAGTACCTTTCTTGTATCCTCGCGAGCGTGCGAGAAACACCGAGGTGCCCTGCCGTCGGATCGTCGTGCAGGGCCTGCAGGAGTTCTGGTCGCAGAGCTGAAGGCACCACAAGGAGGTACTTAGCTCGAAGCGGTGAAAAGTTTTTCTTTTGTAGAAGACCGTTTTGTAGAAAGAACGACGCAAGTGTGCGCTTGAATACCTTTGGGACTTCGGCGGTCCTGCCTTCGAGGTATTCTATTAGGGCCTTAAGTTCCGGGTCGGCCCGCTGTCGTTCAGCGAAGTCGTCGGTAGTTATCGTTACCTAGAAGTAGTCGTCATCCGGGTCATCGGGTAGCGGTTGGTCGACAGGCGCACAAGAGAGACAGTCGGCGTCGGAGTGTTTTTTTGCCGGACTTGTAAATGACAGTAATGTCATATTCTTGAAGTCTCAGGCTCCATCGTGCGAGGCGACCTGAAGAGTCCTTCAGGGTGGCTAGCCAACACAAGGCGTGGTGGTCGCTCACAACTTTGAAAAGCCTGCCGTAGAGGTAGGGGCAAAATTTCGACGTAGCCCAGATGATGGCGAGGCACTCCTTTTCTGTTGTGGAATAATTTGCTTCTGCTTTGGATAGCGATCGGCTGGCATAACTAATAACCCTTTCAAGTCCGTCAGCCCTCTGCACAAGTACGGCGCCAAGACCTACGCTGCTTGCGTCAGTATGTATTTCTGTCTCGGCGAATTCGTCGAAATGGGCAAGTAACGGAGGCGTCTGGAGGCGATGTTTAAGGTTCTGGAAAGCGTCAGTATGTATTTCTGTCTCGGCGAATTCGTCGAAATGGGCAAGTAACGGAGGCGTCTGGAGGCGATGTTTAAGCTTCTGGAAAGCGTGTTCCTGTGGCGTTTCCCACTTGAACTCTACGTCCGCCTTGGTAAGGTTAGTGAGAGGATCGGCGATGCAAGTGAAGTTTTTCACGAACCGCCTATAATAGGCGCATAGGCCCAGAAATCAGCATACGACTTTCTTGTCAGTGGGTGGCGGGAAGTCGGCGATGGCGGCTGTTTTCCGTGGATCGGGACGAACTCTAGACTTGCTGATAACATGCCTCAGAAACAAGAGCTCCTAATACGCAAATCTGCACTTTTCTGGCTTCAGTGTGAGTCCGAAAGTCTTGATGGCTTGAAGTACAGCTTCAAGGCGCCGAAGATGCTCGTCGAAACTCGAGGAAAACACGACGACGTCGTCCAAGTACACAAGGCAAGTCTGCCACTTCAATCCTGCGAGTACTGTATCCACACTGCGTTGAAAAGTTGCAGGCCCTGAGCAAAGGCCGAAGGGCATCACCTTAAACTCGAAGAGGCCGTCCGGTGTGATAAACGCCGTCTTCTCTCGGTCTCTTTCATTGACTTCGTTTTGCCAATAGCCAGTCTTGAGGTTCATTGATGAAAAGTACTTGGCGTTATGGAGCCGATCAAGTGCGTCGTCTATACGTGGGAGAGGATACACGTCTTTTCTTGTGATTTTGTTCAGGCGGCTATAATAGACGCAGAAACGTAGGGTCCCATGCTTTTTCTTCACTAACACCACGGGGGATGCCCATGGACTCTTGGACGGCTGGATAATGTCATCCCGCAGCATTTCATCAACTTGTCTCTTCATGGCCTCACGTTCTCGCGTCGAAACCCTGTACGGACTCTGACGGAGTGGTCTGGCATTTTCTTCGGTTATGATGCGATGTTTCGTGATTGGGGTCTGCCGAATTTTCGATGACGACGAAAAGCAATCTTCGTATTGCAGGAGCAGGGCCTTGAGCTGTTCTTGCTTATCATTCGGAAGTCTGGGATTGACGTCGAAAGCTATGGGAGGGGCTTGGTTCCTCTGAGCAGGTTCCGCAGAATCGGCAAGGGCGAAAGCACTGGTGGCTTCGACAATTTCTTCGATGTATGCGACCGTTGTTCCTTTGTTCACATGTTTGTACTCATTGCTGAAATTCGTGAGCATAACTGCTGCTTTGCCTCCCCGCAGCTTTGCAATTCCTCTTGCGACGCAAATATTTCGGGTGACCAACAGATGCTGACTGCCTTCAACGACGCTTTCCAAGTCAGGTGATTTAGGAGCGCCGACTGAAATAATGACGCATAATGACGCTTTCAATAGGTATTTTCAGTCGGTATTTACACGTGCATGCGCACCAAGCAGCCATGTTGCTCCGGTGCATTCTTTTTTAATGCCCGATGTCGTTGTCACTACGGAAGGTATTCTGAACCTGCTGTTGCAGATCGATGTTAAGAAATCAGTGGGTCCTGAAAATATTTCAAATGTATTCCTTCGAGGCTATGCAGAGCAACTATGTCCCTTCCTTGAAGCAATTTTTAAAGCATCCCTGCTAACAGCTTCTTTACCTGCATACTGGTTGTGTGCAAAGGTAATTACAATTCATAAAGGCGGGAGCAAGCTGTCCATAGAAACATTCAAGCCTATCTCGTTAACTAGCTGCTGCTGTAAATTATTGGAACATGTAATCAACAAGGCAATAATTACTTATTTAGAAGACAACAACTTATTGCCCCCAAACCAACACGGATTCCGTAAAAACCTGTCTACCGTTACTCAACTCTTGGAAATAATGCATGACTTCGTAACTACTATTAACTCACAATTGCAAACCGACTCCATATTTATAGACTTCGCCAAAGCTTTTGATAAGGTGCCTCACAGTAAATTGATTGACAAACTTGTGTCTATTGGTATTAACAGTAACATAATAGCATGGATAAAAATGCATCTATCAAATCGAAGCCAGTATGTAACCGTAAAGAACACAGCCTCTGATTCATTGGACATTTTTTCCGGAGTACCACAAGGTTCCGTTTTAGGACCCATCTTGTTTCTAATACATGTTAATGATATCTATATGTGCCTTGAGCCTAACGTTGAAATGAGATTATTCGCTGACGACTGCGTGATCTACACCACTATCCGCACAACTGATGACCAGCTTAGACTTAATACCGCACTATCTAATATTGCATGTTGGTGCCTTGAGTGGGGAATGGAAATTAACGTGTCAAAAACAGCTTGCCTTAGCATAACTCGCAGAAAAACAATCCGGCATTTTAGTTACAATTTGGTCGGCACAAACATTGCAAGAAACGACGCTGTTAAATACTTGGGCGTTACCTTTACAAGTAAACTGAAGTGGGATGCACATATAAGCAGCACATACACAAAAGCCTATCGCCAGTTGGGGTTCCTGCGTCGAAAACTTGCATTGGCGCCTTCTAATGTAAAGATGACAGCATATAAATCTCTCATAAGGCCGATCCTCGAGTACGCCAGCATTGTTTGGAACCCCCACCAAAAATATCTTTCCGACAAATTAGAAATAGTCCAACGCAAGGCCCTTCGCTTTATCTATTCTAAGTATTCGAGGCATGACAGTGTCACTGAGCTGCGCAGGCGGGCATGCTTGCCGACCCTTACCGTCATCGTGTCTCTTCCTTAAAGTTTATTTTTCTTTTGTATCACAACGGTGTAAACATAGATAAGGACAACTATATAAAGCCGCCTAACCATCACTCCCGTCGTACCAATCACAATAAGTGCATTAGACCATTCATGTCACGCTGTGACACTTTTAAATATTCATTCTTTCCGTCAGCAGTGGAAGAGTGGAACAAATTGCCACATGAATGCGTTAATCTTTCCTCTGCAGATTCATTTGTTCGGAATGTAGAAAGCCTGTTTTATGAAGACTGAAAGCAACTTTAGTTTTTTTTTATGTTTGTGAGCGCTTCCGAACACACTGATCACTGTACCCCCTGCTGATACCTCGATGTTTTGTGACCTGTCCATGATTTTGTACAATTGCTTTCATCGTTCAAGTTTTATTTTCACCATCATCTTGTGATTCTGTTTATTCCGCTATGTGCGATATTGCCTGGTTTGTACGCGACTGTGTATATTTGCTCGCCCACCACAGAAAGGCTTACAGTATTAAATAAATAAATAATAAAATAAAATGAGCGAGGCGGAATGGTGACTTGTTCTTCCAGCACATTCAAGGCATGATGTCCTGACGGCATGCGCGGCGGTAGTGCTTCTTCTGTGGATAACGTTATCGACTTTGTTTTTAGGTTGAGGACAGCACCATAGAGGCATAAGAAGACCATGCCAAGGATGACATCTCTCGAGCAACGCTGTAGGACTACGAAGTCTGTAGGATAAATACTGCCGTTAACGGTGACTCTTGCTGTGCAGATTCCTGCAGGCGTTACGAGATGACCTCCGGCTGTGCGGATTTCAGGGCCTTTCCAAGCTGTCCTAACTTTCTTTAACTTCGCGGCGAACGACCCACTGATGACAGAATAGTCGGCTCCAGTATCGACGAGAGCGGTCACACTGTGGCCGTCGATAAGAACGTCGAGGTCGCTAGTTCGCCGTCTCGCATTACAGTTAGGGCGTGGCGTCGGGTCGCGGCTGCGTCGGCTTGTTCCCCTGCTTCCATGTTGCGTCGTCAGGCCACCTTTGGTAAGTGAGCTTTCGCCGTCAGGGCTTTGCCTGGTTGGCGTTGTGTTCGGAAAGCTCCGTCGCGGTGTCGTCGTCGGAGGAGGATCTTCGGTAGTTTGTCGCACAGCAACCGCACCTCCACCGGTTGCTGTCCTTAGTTTCCCGGATACGGGCTAGGAGACCGGCCCCGCGTTGGGCCAGAGTACTGCCGGTGGTGCGGTGACGTGCGGCGGCTGGGCGACGGCGAACGCGAAGGGCTTCGTGGTGTCCACCGAGTTCCTGTCAGGTAGTCGGCAATGTCACGAGGTCGTTCTCCTGGCTGTGGATGCGGTGCATTGATGACGAAGCCACGCAGTCCCATCTGTCGGTACTGGCAACGGCGGTATGTGTGTCCGGCCTCGCCGCAGTGGTAGCAGAGCAGGCGATGGTCAGGGGTGCGCCAGACGTCAGTCTTCCTCGGTGCACTGCGCTGGGCCGCTGGCGAACGGTATGACATCGGTGGGGGTGGTGGCGGCGGTGGCGTCTTTCGACGGAAGTGCGATGGGGCGGCGTTTTGGTGTGGACAGGGAGGAGCGTTGTGGAGCAGTGCAGCGGCGTAGCTCATAGCTTCCGGCTCGGGCAGCGGTGCGTGGGGAATTTGAAGCGATTGCCGAACTTCTTCTCGCACAATGTCGGCGATTGAATCCACTTGAGGCTGCGCCGCAGGCAACAGCTTGCGCAGCTCTTCCCGCACGATCACTCGGATCGTTTCACGCAGGTCTCCGGAGTTACTGGCTTGAGCAGCAGCGCAGTCTGCAGTCAGGCGACGATTATACTGTCTGGTGCGCATGTCCAGGGTTTTTTCGAATGTGGTCGCTTCGGCTACAAATTCTTGGACGGTTTTCGGTGGGTTTCTCATCAGTCCCGCGAAGAGCTCCTGTTTGACCCCTCGCATGAGGAAACAAACTTTTTTCTCCTCAGGCATGTCTGGGTCAGCGTGACGGAATAGTCGGGTCATTTCTTCTGTGAAAATGGCGACATTTTCATTTGGTAGCTGAACCCGGGTCTTTAATAAAACAGCGGCCCTCTCTTTGCGAGCGACGCTCGCGAACGTTTGCAGGAATGCGCCGCAGAAAACATCCCACGTTCGGAGCGTGGACTCCCGATTTTCAAGCCAGGTCCTTGCCGTGTCTTCCAAATAGAACACACGACGCAGCTTTTCGTCATGGTCCCAGTGGTTGAGGGCGGCCACATGGTCGTATGTTTCTAGCCAGGACTCCGGGTCTTCGAACGATGACTCATGGAAAATTGGTGGTTCCCTGGGTTGATGCATGACCATCGTGGGCTGGGACGCTGCGGTTGTCATTGTCGCTGCAGTCGCGGTCATGGCCCTGGTCTTCCGCGCCTTGTCTTGTAGAAGCCCGTACTCCGGTGGTAGCCCTTGCTGTCGGCGGCTTGTTCGCTGCTCCTGGTTGGCGTCGATGTCTTCTCCGCAATGTGGGCTGGGTTCACGGCTTGACGGGGGCGTCCGGTACATGAACGAAGCAGCACCTCCACCAGATGTCACGGGGTCGTGACATGGCCGAAGACAGGAGACTTCGTGTTGGGATTTAATTATTTATTTGGGCGAACCTGTGCCCGGTAAACGGAAAGTCCAATTACAGCAGCAGTCTCGCACAGATAGCAGTCTCGGACTGATAGCGGCAAACGGAGCGTTGGCCTTCGATCAACAACTGTCAAGCGGCGAAGTGCGTCGGCATTTATACTCTTGCCGTCGAATGTTCTAGCGTTATCGAATGTTCTAGCGGTGGCGTAGGTTCCCGAACAATCTGTGCCGTTCGCACAGTGGGCGTGATCTTATCCAAATGATGTACTACAGTTTGGAACCTTCTCGAAAACTGCAGGCACGGTTTGCGCTGAGAATCGTGTGGTGTTTTGGGACGATAAAAAAACTTGGGAAATGAAACGTGGCAATATATATATATATATATATATATATATATATATATATATATATCATCATCATCAGCCTGACTATGTCCACTGCAGGACAAAGGCCTCTCCCATGTTCTGCCAGTTAACCCGGTCCTGTGCTTGCTGCTGCCAATTTATACTCGTAAACTTCTTAATCTCATCTGCCCACCTAACCTTCTGTCTCCCTCTAGCCTGCTTTCCATCTCTGGGAATCCAGTTAGTTACCCTTAACGACCAGCGGTTATCCTGTCTACGCGCTACATGCCCGGCCCATGTCCATTTCTTCTTCTTGATTTCAGCTATGATATCCTTAACCCCCGTTTGTTCCCTAATCCACTCTGCTCCCTTCTTGTCTCTTAAGGTTACACCTACAATTTTTCTTTCCATTGCTCGCTGTGTCGTCCTTAATTTAAGCTGATCCCTCTTTGTAATTCTCCAGGTTTCTGCTCCGTAGCTAAGTACCGGCAAGATACAGCTGTTATATACCTTTCTCTTGAGGGATAGTGGCAATTTACCTGTCATAATTTGAGAGTGCTTGCCAAATGTTCTCCACCCCATTCTTATTCTTCTAGTTACTTCAATCTCGTGGTTCAGCTCCGCGGTTATTACCTGCCCTAAGTAGACATAGTCTTTTACAACTTGAAGTGCACTATTACCTATCTCAAGCGCTGCTCTTTTCCTAGGTTGTTGTACATTACTTTCGTTTTCTGCAGATTCATTTTAAGACCTATCTTTCTGCTCTCCTTGTCTAACTCCGTAATGTGAGTTGCAATTCGTCCCCTGAGTTACTCAGCAATGCAATGTCATCGGCGAAGTGCAGGTTAGTAAGGTACTCTCCATTAACTCTTATCCCTAACTGTTCCCATTCTAAGCTTCTGAAAACCTCCTGTAAGCACGCGGTAAATAGCATTGGGGAGATTGTGTCCCCCTGCCTTACACCCTTCTTGATTGGTATTCTGTTGCTTTCTTTATGAAGCACTATGGTAGCAGTTGATCCCCTGTAGATTTCTTCCAGGATGTTTATATTGTTAAGGCGTTTATTAGCCGGCAACGAGCGAGAATATACAACGGCGACAGTCACAGCCAAGCACGGGCTCTCAGCGCGAGCGGCGTCCTTGTTGGGTAGCCCCACTAGAAGGTACTCAAAAGCTCGACCCATTTCCGAGTTCGGAGGCTTCGCTACAATTACCCCGGGGTCGTAGAGGGAGCTGCCTGGCGATCTAACAGCTTGTTACTATGAGCGGGTCATAATAAGCTTTCAGGCGCTCCACGTTGACGCTGTCGCGCCCACGGCGGCGCATGTCCGAAGATTGTTCAACGGGTTGGATCAAATAGTTGACGGGTTAGGTGCGCTCGATGACACGGTAGGGGCCTTCGTATTTGGGACGTAGTTTGGAAGAGAGGCCAGCTGCTGTGGTCGGGATCGAGAGCCATACAAGCGCACCAGGAAGGAACGTGGGCTCAGAAGTGGTGGAGCCATCACGAATACTCTTCTGCCGCTCTTGCTCTTGCGTCGTAAAAGTCTTGGCAAGCTCGCGACACTCTTCAGCAAGCCTGGCTGTCTTGGAAATAGGTGTACACTCAGATGGATCCGGCGTGTACGGGAGTATCGTGTCCATAGTGTGCGACGGGTGCCTTCCGTACAGCAAGTAGAAAGGTGAAAAACCAGTCGTGCTCGGAGGGGCGGTGTTGTAGGCGTAGGTGACGAAGGGCAGTATATTATCCCAATTAGTGTGGTTGGCAGCGACGTACATAGAAAGCATGTCGCCGAGGGTGCGGTTAAAGCGTTCGGTGAGGCCATTCGTCTGTGGGTGGTAAGCAGTAGTTTTGCGGTGGACAGAATGACACTCCGTCAGAATCGCTTCGACGACTTCCGACAAGAAGACACGGCCTCGATCGCTGAGAAGCTCTTGGGGTGGTCCGTGGCGCAGTATAAATTGATGCAGCAGGAACGACGCAACATCGCGCACAGTAGCCGCAGGGAGAGCGGCGGTTTCGGCGTATCGCGTTAAATGGTCAACGGCAACGATGGCCCAGCGGTTATCAGTCGACGTCAGAGGAAGTGGTCCATACAAATCGATACCTACGCGCCCAAAGGGACGGTCAGGGCAAGGTAACGGTTGCAGACCGGCGTGCGACATGTGGGCTGACGGTTTACGGCGTTGGCAAGTGAGGCAAGAGCGAACGAACTGCTGCACATAGCGGTACATCCCGCGCTAGAAGTAGCGTCGTCTAATGCGATGGTAGGTTTTGAATACCCCAGAGTGCGCGCGTTGCGGATCAGAATGGAAGGATTCACATATCTCTGACCGCAGACTGCGGGGTATCACGAGTAACCACTGCCGGCCGTCGGCGTCGTAATTGCGTTGGTGTAGAAGGCCGTCACGGATGGCGAGCTTGACGACGCAAGGTACGCGTGGATGGCGTTGCGGATGGATCAGTGAGCATGTCGATGAGCGGGCCGATCCAATTATCCTTTCGCTGTTCAGTAGCGATGATGTCAACATCAATGGCAGAAACAGCAGCCGAGGATACTGAGCAGAGCACATCACCTTCAGGCAGAGGGGAGTGCGAGAGGGCGTCGGCGTCAGCATGCTGGCGTCCGTTGCGGTACAGCACGCGGTTGTCGTAGTCTTGTAAGCGAAGAGCCCAACGGGCGAGACGGCCTGAGGGATCCTTCAATGATGAAAGCCAGCATAGTGCATGATGGTCGGTGACGACATCGAATGGGCGACCATACAAATAAGGTCGAATCTTTGTAAGAGCCCAGACGATCGCCAGGCACTCTTTCTCCGTGACGGTGTAGTTTTCCTCGGCTTTCGAGAGCGTACGGCTTGCATATGCTACGACATATTCAGGGAATCCGGGTTTTCGTTGCGCCAGGACAGCGCCGAGGCCTACACTCCTGGCGTCCGTGTGCACCTCCGTTGGGGCTGTGGGGTCGTAGTGGCGTAGAATGAGAGGCGACGTCAGCAAATGGCGGAGCTTCGCGAACGCGTCGTCGCACTCGGATGACCACGAATTGAAGGGCCCGTTACTTCCAAGCAGCTTCGTCAGCAGTGATATGATCGTGGCAAAATTTCGTATGAAGCGTCGGAAGTATGAGCACAGGCTCACGGAACTACGCAGTTCTTTGACAGATGCAGGTTTGGGGAATTCGGCCACGGCCTGAAGCTTGGCAGGATCAGGAAGAATGCCTTCTTTGGACACGACGTACCCCAGTATGGTGAGTTGCCGTGCTGCAAAGCGGCACTTTTTCAGATTTAGTTGCAAGCCGGCATTGCTCACACGTGCGAAAACTTCTTTCAGACGTTGGAGATGCGTGGAGAAATCCGGAGCAAAGACAATGACATCGTCGAGGTAACACAAGCACGTGTACCATTTCAAGTTGCGCAGAACGGTGTTCATCATGCGCTCAAAGGTCGCAGGTGCATTACATAGGCCAAACGGCATTACGTTGAACTTGTACAAGCCGTCTGGCGTGACGAAGGCGTTCTTTGGTCGAGCGTCGTCAGCCATAGGTACTTGCCAGTACCCCGAGCGCAGATCAAGAG
This sequence comes from Rhipicephalus annulatus, assembly GCA_013436015.1. Taxonomy (NCBI): domain Eukaryota; kingdom Metazoa; phylum Arthropoda; class Arachnida; order Ixodida; family Ixodidae; genus Rhipicephalus; species Rhipicephalus annulatus. The sequence continues at coordinate 483,349 of WOVY01009581.1, read as the reverse complement.
AAGAAAAAAAATCGGCTCCATGAAGGCTGTCAATCGCGTCATCGATGCGTGGCAGTGGATAAACATCCTTGCGAGTGATCTTATTGAGCCGTCTGTAGTCCACACAGAACCGCACAGAACCGTCTTTCTTCGCAACAAGAACAACAGGAGACGCCCATGGACTGTCAGGGCTGAATAACGTTACGTCGGAGCATATCGTCAACCTGATCATTAATTACTCGACGTTCAGCAGGCGACACGCGGTAGAGACGTTGCCGTAAAGGTGGGATGGGCACCAGTGTCGATGCGATGCGTAACAACGGACGTGCGACCATGAGAACTTCGCCCGACATCGAAAGAAGAACGATATTCTTGTAACAGGTCCAGAAGTTGGGAACGCTGTACGGCCGTAAGGTTGTCAGCGATGGAGGGGCCAAATACATCAGTAGATGACGAATCAGAAGTGGAAACAGCATTGATGGTACAAGACCTGGGACCGCGCGTGTCATCGGGTACGTCCAGGACTTGTGCGTCGTCGACTGATTCCACTCTCCCGAGACATTCCCCTCGAAGCAAGGTAACAGCGTACGGGGACGGGTTGGTTACAAAAATAGCAGTGTTGCCCTGGTTGACCTGCACGGTCGCGAAAGGTACTAGCAACCCTTTCCTGCTGCAAGCGCGGTCAGATGGCGGAACAAGTCCAATGGTGTCGGAGAGACCAGCGCAGTAGACAGACACAGCCGTCGTCGAGTTTGGAGGCACTGTTGTATCGTCTTTCGTTAGAATCTTGCTCAGTGTCGGGGGACTGTCTTCTGGCGTCAAATGCGAGAAGGGTGAGAGCTCAATTTCGGCGGCGGCACAGTGGGTGACGGCGTCATGGCGGGAGAGAAAGTCCCATCCCAGGATGACGTCATGAGAGCATACCTGAATGATGATCAACTGGGCGACATACAGAACGTCCTGGATGACAACGCGAGCTGTGCACCCTGCTGTAGGATGAATGCGGTGCAAACTTGTAGTACGGAGGGATAACCCAGAAAGTGGCGTCGTCACTTTTCGAAGTAAGCGGCAGAGTTTTTCGTCCATAACTGATACGGCAGCTCCAGTGTCAATAAGAGCCGATGCACAAACACCGTCCACAAGCACGTCAATGACATTCGAGGGGCTGCTCTGAGGGCTTTCACATTGCGATAGCGTCGCAGTCCTTGCCTCGGTTACTGCGACGACTAGTTTTCCCGCTCATGAGCTGCCGCACTTGGCCGCATGGGAGACAGGGAACGGCGTCGTGGAGACGGGGATCTTCGAGATGGACCTGGGCGAGATCGAGGTGGCATAGACGGCGGTTCTTCACGATAAGGACGGCTGAGTTGGCCAGCAACAGGTGAAGAAATTGGAGCCGGCTGTACGCGATGGCAATAGCGGGCCTCGTGACCGGCGTAACCGCAGGCAAAGCAGATGGGCCGGTTGTCGGGTGTGCGCCATCTGTTCACCGGGGTAGGTCTCACCCATGTCGCAAGGGCTGATGGACGGAACGATGGCTGCATGGTGGACTGAAGCTGAGGCTGAGGGGTTACGTCAACATACGTAGCGGGCACACCCGCTGCAAAGGACGGAGGTCGAGCGGCAGCTTCGGCGTAAGTCAGAGGGGCGATTGCTGGAACGACTTGGGGGGGCCTGGCGACCACTTGCGCGTAACTCAGGGGCGCAGGAGCCGGAGGCTGTGGAGGGTGGTACGCACGCATTACCTCCGCTATTTTCTGTTCAATCGCTCGACGGATGGGAGGAAGAAGGGTAGTAGGCGATTGTTGAACAGTCGGTTGGTGGGCAAAGGGCAGAAGCGAGAACTGACGCGCGATTTCCTCGCGGATGAAGGACTTCAGGTCTGCCATCAACGCCACTTGGTCACAACTGGCCTCCAAGCCAGCAAGCGTTGCAGCTCGTGGTGGGGAGCGTCGGGTAATCGAACGCTGCCGGCGGAGCTCCTCGTAGCTCTGGCACAGTGTGATGACCTCAGCCACTGTGCCGGGGTTTTTGGCGAGCAGCATCGTGAAGGCATCATCGTCAATGCCTTTCATGATGTTTCGGATCTTGTCAGACTCGGACATGGTGGGATTAGATTTGTTGCATAGGTCCAGGACGTCTTCAATGTAGCTGGTGAATAACTCACCAGCCTCCTGAGCACGTTCACGTAAGCGCTGCTCGGCTTGCAGCTTGCGAACAGCAGGGTGGCCGAAGACCTTGATGATTGCGGTCTTAAAATCGGACCAGGTGGCAAAATCGGACGCGCGGTTGTTGTACCACAAACTGGCAACACCCGTAAGGTAGAATACCAAGTTGGTCAGCTTGCCGTCCTCGTCCCATTTGTTGGGGACGCTCACGCGCTCGTAAATGGCGAGCCAGTCCTCCACGTCAGTGCCATCAGCGCCAGTGAAGATGGGTGGATCGCGGATTCTGGGGACACCGGGACAAGGGGGCGGCATTGGAGGAGGCGTTTGCTGAGAAGCGTCGTGGTACATAGTAGATGGCAGGGTACGTGATCGTAGCTCCAAAGGCATAGACAGGGATCACAGCACTCTCCACCAAATTGTTAAGGCGTTTATTAGCCGGCAACGAGCGAGAATATACAATGGCGACAGTCACAGCCAAGCACGGGCTCTCAGCGCGAGCGGCGTCCTTGTTGGGTAGCCCCACTAGAAGGTGCTCAAAAGCTCGACCCATTTCCGAGTTCGGAGGCTTCGCTACAATATATACTTCATCGACGCCCTGATTCCGCAGTGTCTGCATGACGGCTGATATTTCTGCTGAATCAAACGCCTTCTTGTAATCTATGAAGGCTATGTATAGTGGTTGGTTATATTCTGAGAATTTCTCTATTACCTGATTGATAGTATGAATGTAGTCGATTGTTGAGTAGCCTGTTCGAAATCCTGCTTGTTCCTTTGGTTGATTGAATTGTAATGTTTTCTTTCTCTGTTAGCAATTACTTTTGTAAATAGCTTGTATACTACAGAGAGCAAGCCAATGGGCCTGTAATTCTTCAAGTCCTTGTCATCTCCTTTCTTATGTATTAAGATGATGTTAGCGTTCTTCCAAGACCCTGGTATTCTTCCCGTCAGGAGACACCTCGTAAACAGGGTGGCTAGTTTTTCTAACACAATCTGTCCTCCATCTTTCAGCAGATCTGATGTTACCTGATCCTCACCAGCAGCTTTGCCTCTTTGCATGCTCTCCAAAGCTTTTCTGACTTCTATTATTACTGGTGGGGTGTCATCTGGGTTACTGCTAGTTCTTATAGTATTAAAGTCGTGGTTGTCCCGGCTACTGTACAGATCTCTGTAAAACTTCTCCGCTATTTTAACTATCCTATCCATATTGGTAGTTATTTTGCCTTCTTTGTCCCTTAGTGCATACATCCGATTCTTGCCTATCCCAAGTTTTCTCTTCACTGCTTTGACGCTTCTTCCATTTTTCAGAGCGTGTTCGATTCTCTCCATGTTATATCTTCTTACGTCAGATACATTACGCCTATTAATCAACTTCGAAAGCTCTGCCAGTTCTATTTTGTCTGTTTTACTTGAGGCTTTCATGATTTGACGCTTCTTAATGAGATTCTTCGTTTCCTGGGAAAGCTTGCCAGTGTCCTGTCTAACTACCCTTCCTCCAACTTCCACTGCACACTCCGTTATGATACTCGTCAGATTATCATTCATTGTATCTATGCTAAGGTTGGTTTCCTCACTAAGAGCCGAGTACTTGTTCTTAAGTTAGACTTAATTCCTGTACTTTCCCTCTCAGTGCTAGCTCATTTATTGGATTCTTGCGTATCAGTTTCTGTCGTTCCTTTCTCAAGTCTAGGTGAATTCGAGACCGTACCATTCTATGGTCACTACATCGTACCTTGCCAACCACTTCCACATCCTGCACGATGCCTGGGTGTGCATTCATTATAAAGTCTATTTCGTTCTTATTTTCGCCATTAGAGCTTCTCCATGTCCACTTGCGGTTTTCTCGTTTTCGGTAGAAGGTATCAAAGATCCGTAAATTATTGCGTTTTGCGAATTCTACTAGTAGCTCTCCCCTGGCATTTCTAGTACCGATGCCATAATCTCCTACTGCCTGGTCTCCAGCCTGCTTCTTCCCTACCTTTGCATTAAAGTCGCCCATTACTATAGTATACTGTGTTTTCACCTTGCTCATTGCCGATTCCACGTCTTCATAGAAGCTTTCAACTGAAGCGTCATCATGGCTGGATGTAGGCGCGTAAGCCTGTACCACCTTCATCTTGTATCTCTTATTCAGTTTAATTACAATACCTACCACCCTTTCATTTATGCTATAGTATTCCTCTATGTTGCCAGCTATGTTTCTGTGAATTAGGAATCCCACTCCCAGTTCTCTTCTGTCAGCGAAGCCCCGATAGCAAAGGACGTGCGCATTCAGTAGCACCGTGTAGGCCTCATCTGTCCTCCTAACCCTACTGAGCCCTATTATATCCCATTTAACACCCTCTAGCTCCTCGAATAGCACAGCTAGACTTCCCTCACTAGATAAGGTTCTAGCGTTAAACGTTGCCAAGTTCAGGTTCCAATAGCGGCTTGTCCGGATCCAGAGATTCTTAGCACCCTCTGCTGTGTTGCAGATCTGACCGCCGCCGTGGTCAGTTGCTTCGCAGCTGCTGGGGACTGAGGGCCGTGAGTTATTTGACGTATGCATGTGGGAGGTAGTGGCCAGATACTGCACCAGGGTGGCCAATCCTTCTCTGGTGAGGGAGTGCGTTCCCGGCGGTGGTTGCCGGTGGGGCCGCACCCCAGGCTTCGTAATGCAGTTCCATCACCACGCGGATTTTTTTTTATCCGGTTGGGAACTGCACGGCACCGGGATTTGAACCACTGACCTTTTGCATGCGAGGCGGATGCTCTACCCACTACGCCATCGCTGCTATTTTTATCATCAAAGTTTATTTTAACTGCACATACGAACCCCCAAATTTTGAGGTGCCACCAAGAACACACGAACGAAAATCAAGCAGTTCTCAACTTCCAAGTTGCGCAAGGCATCGCTTGTCAAAAATCTCTACGATTTATAAATGGCGATCGTCAAACACGCCTAGCAGTAGACATTTAGGCCGGCATTCAGAACTCACAGCTGTTTACCGTAGTATTCGTTTCTCGCACGTGTGCATCCACAAGCACACCTTTATATATATATATATATATATATATTGAAAAGGGGTTTATTGGCGATTGTTGCAACGGTGGTCCGATGATGAAACACGATCGGGCAAGAGCAACGGTCAAGCAGATGCCGGCGATGATCAGCACGAGCCGAGCGAGAGAAGCCCAGCACCCAGTACCCAAGCGGTGGCGATGTTGCTTACCAACGATGCGTTTTCTTCACAATTTGCCCCCGCCGAAAAAGAGCCATCCTGGCGACTTAAGAGTCTGGAGGCAGAGGGCTATGATGTGGCTTAATGCGGGCGACGTGGACGATGTCACGTCCACGCCGGCGCATGTCGTCAGACGGGGAAAGTGGCTCGATGAGAAAATTCACCGGCGAGGTTTGCTCCAAAACGCGTTATGGGCCCTCGTACTTTGGAACGAGTTTTGAGGAAATGCCGGGGGTTTGGTAAGGAACAGCCAGTCATACAAGTGATCCCGGGGAATAGCTGGGGCTTTGTGAAGAGTCGGCGTTGTTTTCTTTCTGGCGCTGTTGTTCTTGTGACGTAAAGGTGCGTGCGAGTTCACGGCACTCTTCCGCATTTCGGGCAGCTTCGGACACAGATGGGCATTCGGATGCGTCAGGACGGTATGGAAGGAGAGTGTCGATGGTGTGGGATGGTTCGCGTCCATAAAGAAGAAAGAAAGGTGAAAATCCAGTGGTAGACTGTGCCGCGGTGTTATATGCGAACGTGATGAATGGAAGAATGCGATCCTAGTTATTATGATCAGATGTCACATACATGGCGAGCATATCGCCAAGGGTGCGGTTAAATCTTTCCGTGAGCCCGTTAGTCTGCGGGTGGTATGCCGTGGTCTTTCGATGTACAACATGGCATTCAGAAAGCAGAGACGTGACGACTTTTGATAGGAAGGCTCGACCTCGGTCGCTTAGTAGTTCTCGAGGTGCACCATGTCGTAGTACGAAGCGATGAAGGATGAAGGATGCTACGTCCCGCGCAGTGGCACTTGGAAGGGCGGCGGTCTCAGCGTAGCGTCTTAAATGGTACACAGCGACTATGATCCACCGATTTTCATCTTATGTTGTCGGTAGAGGGCCATAGAGATCAATTCCAATCCGATCGAAAGGTTTGGCAGGGCACGGAAGCGGTTGAAGCGCACCGGACAAGTGGAAAGGCGGTGATTTGCGGCGTTGACAGTCAGGGCAGCCCATAACGAATTTTCGAACGAAATGATACATTCCGTGCCAGTAAAAGCGATGGTGAATGCGTTCGTAAGTTTTGAAAACTCCGGCATGACCACATTGAGGATCGTCGTGAAAGGAGGCGCAGATTTTTGATCGCAAGCTGCGCGGGACAACCAAGAGCCACTTACGACCTTCGGGGGCGTAGTTGCGTCGGTGTAGCAGCCGATCACGAATGGCGAAATGAGCAGCTTGACGTCGGAGAGATCGTGGTACCGCAGTGGTTGACGATCCAGAGAGACAGTTTAAAAGGGAAGCGATCCACGGGTCCTTGTGTTGTTCACTGGTAAAGGAGTCGAGGTCGAGAGATGCGATGGTACCAGTGGTTCGGCAGGCCGAGTCGGGATGTAAAGGCGAACGCGACAGGGCGTCGGCGTCAGAATGCTTGCGTCCACTGCGATAGATGACACGAATGTCATACACCTGTATTTGCAGTGCCCACCGAGCTAGGCGGCCAGAAGGATCTTTCAATGTGGCGAGCCAATAAAGTGCATGGTGGTCCGTTACCAGGTCGAATGGGCGACCGTACAAATGAGGGCGGAACTTTTGAAGCGCCCACACTAGCGCCAAGCACTCTTTTTCGGTGACGCTGTAATTGGCCTCAGCTTTAGTAAGTGTGCGACTCGCATAAGCGACGACGTATTCGGAGTAGCCCGGCTTGCATTGGGCGAGGACGGCGCCTAGACCAACCCCACTAGCGTCTGTGTGAACTTCCGTTGCAGCTGTTGGGTCGAAATGCCGAAGAATTGGAGGAGATGTTAGCAGACTACGGAGCGTGGCAAACGCAACGTCGCAGTCAGAAGACCAGGATGAAAGGTCTGCATCACCGCGTAGGAGTTTGGTCAGTGGTGACATGATCGACGCAAAATTTCGCACGAAGCGCCGGAAGTAAGAGCATAGTCCGACAAAACTTCGTAATTCTTTCAGTGTAGTAGGTTTCGGGAACTCAGCGACTGCTCGCAGTTTTGCAGGGTCGGGTCGAACACCATGCTTGGACACGATGTGCCCTAAGATGGAGAGCTCTCGCGCGGCGAAGCGGCACTTTTTAAGGTTCAGTTGGAGCCCAGCGTTCGTTAAACACGTCAGAACCAGTTGGAGCCGAAGCAGATGTGTAGGAAAATCGGGAGAGAAAACGACAACGTCGTCGAGGTAGCATAGACACACAGACCACTTCAGTCCACGCAGTGTGTTGTCCATGAGTCGTTCCAACGTGGCAGGAGCATTACAAAGCCCAAATGGCTTTACGTTGAATTCATACAGGCCATCTGGTGTAATGAACGCAGTTTTCTGGCGATCAGCTTCTGCCATAGGAACCTGCCAGTATCCAGATCGTAAGTCTAAGGAGGAGAAGAATTCGGCTCCTTGGAGGCTGTCAAGGGCGTCGTCGATCCGCGGTAATGGATAGACGTCTTTCCGCGTCACCTTGTTTAATCCTCGGTAGTCGACGCAAAATCGAATCGATCCATCCTTCTTCAAACTAGAACGACAGGAGATGCCCAAGGACTGTGCGATGGTTGAATAACGCGACGGCGTAGCATCTCTTCGACCTGGTCGTTGATGACGTGACGTTCTGCAGCAGAGACACGGTACAGTCTTTGACACAATGGCTGGTGCAAACCGGTGTCAATGTAGTGGTGCACTGGGGAAGTCCGACCCAACTGCGGCTGAGAAACGTCGAATGAATTCGCGAAGTGCTGGAGGAGATTAAGAAGCTCGGCGCGTTCATGGGCACTTAAGGTGTCGGCGATGGAACTCGAGAAGGTGTCACTCGATGAGCATTCCAGTGGCGAAAGGGCATGAAGCTCGGTCGAGGCGCTACTGTACGATTCGTCTGGCATGTTAAGGAATAAAGAGGAATCGAGGTACTCCACTCGACCGAGACATTCGCCGGCAAGTAGCGTAAGCGGTGCAGAAAGGGGGTTGTTGATGAAAATATTGCTTCGGCCCGCAGTGACGTCGAGTGTAGCGAAAGGCAAGGAAACGGCTCTGCGGCTCATGAAAATGTCGGAAGGTGTAAAAATTACTGTAGCGTCATTATGGTCATCGCAGCAGACAGGGACAACGGCAAAAGAGGCTGGCGGAATTTCAGTGTCTTCACGTACAACGAGTTTTGGGGACCGCTCAAGAGTTTCGTGCAAAGGTTCGTCAGACAGGTGCGAAAATTGAACTTCAGCACGTGCGCAGTCGATGACGGCATGATGATGTGACAGGAAGTCCCATAATTGCAAGGTGTTTCAGCGCGCGAACAAAGGAAAAAAGGACAGGGTAGACAGAAAGAGCGCTGACTTCCAACTAACTTTATTTTGCAGAGTGGCAAGAATTTATACGTCTAAAAAGGAAGATTACAGAGCATGAATGTAAAAAACAAGCCCAATCTACGCACCAGTAACAGCACGTGTGACAGGTCCTCTTATGCCTCAAAGCCCAGCCAGGTAATCGCGTTCAGCCTGGGATAAAGCAACCGATGAAGTGCTTACGCATTTATCTCCCAGCACGTGTATTTTTTCTGCTTCGATAATTTCTCGGGTAAGTTGCTCCCTGTGCCTTGCCAATATAGAGCACTGATCAAAGAGGGGGGTGCACCCACAATCTCGGCAATGAATGCCAAGATGCCCTTGTACCACATTGTGCACATTGTTTCGGTGTTCCCGCAGGCGGTCGTTTATGCACCTGCCAGTTTGGCCGACATAGACACACCCACACGTCAGTGGAATTAAGTATACGACTCCCACTGCGCATGGGACGTAGCATGTCCTGTGCACGACAGAGCACGCGGCAGAAGTTGCGCGAGGTGTATTTACCCGTTTGCAAAGCTTCTGCAATTTTTCAGGTGCTGAAAAAACAACAAGAACGTTGGCGTCTCGAGCAATCTTTTTTAGCCTGTGTGAGACGTCGTGCACGTACGGTAGTACGACAGGCCGGCTCTTTCTGACGCTGTTGCGCTTATCTGGTTTGTTGCCTCGCTTCACGACAGTGACCAGCTTCTCCGCCACTGAAACGAGAACGTGTGCGGGGTAACCGGCTTTGCTGAGGCGCTCCACTTGTAGAGCAAAGCTGCGGTGTACCATGTGGGGGCAAGACTTCTTTAAGGCGTTGGCAAGGCAGAGGTAAGCAATGCCCCGCTTGACCAATGTTGAGTGAGCTGAGCCGAAAGGCAGAAGTGGCTTGCCGCTTCTCGGTTCATACATCCAGCAAACATGTCGGGGTTCTAGCAAAAGCTTCAAATCTAGAAATTTCAGGTTGTTATCAGTGGGTGATTCATACGTTAAAACTAATGGTTTCAGGCACTCTCGGAAAACAGTCAACACGTCAGAGGAAATGGTCTGAAAATTTTGACTGTCACATTTAAACAACACTAAATAATCATCAACAAAACGGCAGACTTTAAAAACTAGTCAGGCAAGTCGCTCGTCGTGCTCCTGACTCTGAATGTGATAGATGTGTTGCCCAAGGCGTGCAGGTGCTATCGAGATGTAAGTCCTCGAACAAAGTTGTCAATACAGGAGGCACTGTCGCGTACCTAAAGGCACATTCCTTATCACTTCTGCAGGCTGACAAGGAGGGTGGTTTTGCGGTTCTTCCTCGTTCAATGTTTAAGGTGAAGGCCATACAGGCAATGCAGTCTCTTTTCAACGAGAGTGATAAAATTTGTCTAAATAAGCTTAAAAAGCGTGCGAAAACTCTTGCCGGGGATCTGGGGCTTCAGAAGCTTTCAAAGGCAATAGATAGCTGCAAAAAGCTTAGCCTTGACTTGTTTTTTTCTGCGAAAACGCACAAAATTGGCTGCCCTTTGCGGGTCATTGTAACAGAAAGGGGGACCTGGCAAAAGTCGGTAGCACTTTTCTTGCAAGAAAAGCTAAAAAATTTAACAATAGACGACCCTTTTTTTGGTAAAAAACTCTGACGCTGTCATTGACATTATTGGGCGAACTAACACAGGACTCCAGGCAATGTCTGTGGATATTAAGGACTTGTATTACTCTTTGCCGCACGATCAACTACTAAAATATGTAGAGGAATCCATAGACAACTTCGGATCATCAGCGTTCCAAACGCGCACTGGAATTCATAACAGCAGCTTATTAGAGTTACTCAGCTTCTACTTGAAGGCCACTTTTGTACCTTGGGATGACAAAAACTACTTGCAAAAAAGTGGAGTATGTATTGGTTCATGCTTGGCACCCATTCTCAGTGACATATTTCTAGCACATCAGGATCGTGTCTTGTCAAACAAACTTGATGACTCAGTGGTTTTTAAAGTCTGCCGTTTTGTTGATGATTATTTAGTGTTGTTTAAATGTGACAGTCAAAATTTTCAGACCATTTCCTCTGACGTGTTGACTGTTTTCCGAGAGTTCCTGAAACCATTAGTTTTAACGTATGAATCACCCACTGATAACAACCTGAAATTTCTAGATTTGAAGCTTTTGCTAGAACCCCGACATGTTTGCTGGATGTATGAACCGAGAAGCGGCAAGCCACTTCTGCCTTTCGGCTCAGCTCACTCAAAATTGGTCAAGCGGGGCATTGCTAACCTCTGCCTTGCCAACGCCTTAAAGAAGTCTTGCCCCCACATGGTACACCGCAGCTTTGCTCTACAAGTGGAGCGCCTCAGCAAAGCCAGTTACTGTCGTGAAGCGAGGCAACAAACCAGATAAGCGCAACAGCGTCAGAAAGAGCCGGCCTGTCGTACTACCGTACGTGCACGACGTCTCACACAGGCTAAAAAAGATTGCTCGAGACGCCAACGTTCTTGTTGTTTTTTCAGCACCTGAAAAATTGCAGAAGCTTTGCAAACGGGTAAATACACCTCGCGCAACTTCTGCCGCGTGCTCTGTCGTGCACAGGACATGCTACGTCCCATGCGCAGTGGGAGTCGTATACTTAATTCCACTGACGTGTGGGTGTGTCTATGTCGGCCAAACTGGCAGGTGCATAAACGACCGCCTGCGGGAACACCGAAACAATGTGCACAATGTGGTACAAGGGCATCTTGGCATTCATTGCCGAGATTGTGGGTGCACCCCCCTCTTTGATCAGTGCTCTATATTGGCAAGGCACAGGGAGCAACTTACCCGAGAAATTATCGAAGCAGAAAAAATACACGTGCTGGGAGATAAATGCGTAAGCACTTCATCGGTTGCTTTATCCCAGGCTGAACGCGATTACCTGGCTGGGCTTTGAGGCATTAGAGGACCTGTCACACGTGCTGTTACTGGTGTGTAGATTGGGCTTGTTTTTTACATTCATGCTCTGTAATCTTCCTTTTAGACGTATAAATTCTTGCCACTCTGCGAAATAAAGTTAGTTGGAAGTCAGCGCTCTTTCTGTCTACCCTGTCCTTTTTTCCTTTGTTCGCGCGCTGAAACACCTTGCAATTATGAATACGCACCAACTAGCCCAAGCTTCCACTCTTGTGAGGAAGTCCCACCCGAGGATGACGTCATGCGAGCACACCGAAAGTACGATGAACTCGACAACGTACATTGAGCCTTGGATGAAAATGCGGGCTGTACAGGTGCCGAGAGGTCGAACTGGTTGTGCGCTAGCCGTACGAAGCGATAGTCCAGAGAGCGGCGTGGTCACTTTGCGTAGGGAGCGGCAGAGCTGGGCGGCTATAACAGAAACGGCAGCACCTGTGTCGATGAGGGCAAAGGTAGAAACACCATCGACAGATATGGCGACGACATAGCAGGTGAATGCGAGGACTTGGGCATTTCGATGACGGCGCAGTTGAAATATATATATATATATATATGCGTGAGTGAACATCATATACATGGTTCCGACTAGCTCACGACCTCGAAATTGAACACTTCTCCCGAGCGCGTTTCAACTGCGTCACTCAACCCCGTCGCACATCACGAAACACAGCTCGAATTTCACTTCACAGCATCGGGGCCAACACCTGCTGTACGTTCTGACATTCCGCCGAAGAGTGCGGCGTGACGGAACTAAACACAAACATCGCAGTTGTTACACCTTACTCTTCCGCACTCATGCCGGTAGTGCATCACAGAGGGTACCTTTCTACGCACGCACTAAATGGGCTCTTACAAAACCTTCAACAAAGGCTCGCGTTGTGAATGACCCGTGAAACTACTGGACTTCTGAGATTATGAAACAGGGGGGATTATTGGCGATGACACAGGCAATGGAAAAGTAATCGGATTCTAAGCACGGGTCGCTGCTCGAGGCGCTTCCAAAAAACAAAGCGTGCACACACACACGAAGTTTCATGCAAGGAAAAGTTCTGCAAGACGTCCGGCACTCTATCATACGCTTCGCTCATTTCATTGTTAAACGGCACATCATGTATCGATTTTTGTTTTCACGCGGGACGCTAACTTCGTTGCTCGCAGCATGTCCCGAAAGATTGCAGTAGAGTTTTCTTCTTCGCACACCAAGTTGCGACTATGTTAAGAAGAGTCCGAAAACTCAGCGTATATTTGTGTCCCGAGCGCTTCTCACATTGCAGTACTCCGGACGAATTGGTTCCCAGCACAAATCGCAGTTCACAAGCACAGATCGGCAAAGCACATAGCACACGACGCACACGCCACACGACCAACGCTACACTACTCTACCGCAATGGCGGTTGTCACGTGACTTCACAACCCACAATAGCCTTAATTTTGACATTTCTTGCTGGATTATTAGACCGTTGCACCAAGAGGCAAATGTTTTAGATACTAAATACTTTGTACAGTTTGTCTTGCTTTTCTTGGCAATGCTCCTCTAATAATGCTCATAAACCTACATTATCAATAAAAACTAATGCCGAAACTAGTAAACAAGTATTGATCAAATATATATATATATATATATATACATGTACACATACACACACATATATTGCCACGTTCTATTTCTCAAGTTTTGTTATCGCCCCAAAACACTACACAATTCTCAGCGCAAACCGTGCCTGCAGTTTTCAAGAAGCTTCCTGTCTTTAGTAGATCAATTCGATAAGATCACGCCCACTCTGCGAACTGTACAGATTATTCTGGAACCTACGCCACCGCCAGCGATAACGCTAGAACATTCGATGGCAAGAGTATAAATGCCGACGCACTTTGCCGCTTGTCAGTAGTTGATCGACGGCCGACGCTTCGTTCGCCGCTATCAGTCCAAGACTGCTACTGTAATCTGATTTTCCGTTCACCGGCACAGGTTCGCCCAAATAAACAGTTAAATTCCAGCACAAAGTTTCCTGTCTTCGGCCTCGTCACGACCCCGTGACATGTGGTGGAGGTGCTGCTTCTTTGATCTTCCGAACACCCCCTTCAAGCCGCGACCCCAGCCCAAGCGGCAAAGAAGACACTGACGCTAACCCTGAACAGCGAACAAGCCGCCGGCAGAGGGGACTACAACCAGAGTACGGGCCCCTTCCTGAAGCAGCCAGGCAGACCCGGATCCCGGCATCAACTACTGCAGCCATGACCGCCCCCGTGCAGCCTGCACAACTTCTGCTCCGACAACCCAAAGGGCCGCCAACTTTCCACGGTTCGCCACTGGAAGACCCGGAAAGCTGGATCGAAAGGTTCGACCGCGTCGCCGCCTTCAATGACTGGACAGACGATGACAAGCTCCGGCATGTGTATTTTGCCTTAGAAGATGCTGCTCGGACCTGGTTCGAGAATCAAGAGCGAAGTCTTACAACGTGGGACATCTTTCGCGCCAGGTTCCTCACCACTTTCGCAAGTGTGGTGCGCAAAGAGAAGGCTGCAGCTCTTCTCAAAACCCGCATGCAGATGCCAAACGAAAACGTGGCGGTATTCACGGAAGACATGATAAAACTTTTCCGCCACGCTGACTCTGACATGTTCGAGGCGAAGAAGGTCCGTCTGCTCATGCGAGGAGTAAAGCAGGAACTCTTCGCCGGGCTGATCAGAAACCCGCCAAAGACGGTCGTTGAATTCATTTCAGAAGCATCTACGATAGAGAAGTCGCTCGAGATGCGCACGCGGCAGTATAACCTTAGCTTCTCGTCTTCAAGCTACGCCGGCGTTCAAGGGCATGGAACCACTGACTTGGTGTACGCCAGGAGATCCAGCAATTGCTGGGCGTTCCTCAGTCTCAAAAGCCTCAGCTGCAAGCCATGAGCTATGATGCTCCAGCCCGCCGCCACGACCCTCCTCCACGCGCACGCCAAAACGCCGCCCCATCGCACTTCCGTCACCAGACGCCACCGCCGCCACCACCCCCACCAACGACCTACCATTCCCCAGCGGCCTGGCGCACCCCTCACCACCGCCCGCTCTGCTACCACTGCGGCGAAGCCGGACACACATACCGCCGTTGCCAGTACCGACAGATGGGACTGCGTGGCTTCGCCGTCAATGCACCGCGTCCACAGCCAGGAGAACGGCCACGTTACATTGCCGACTACCTGACAGGAATTCAATAGACACCACGAAGTCCTTCTCGTTCGCCGTCGCTCAGCCGCCGCATGTCGCCGCACCACCGGCAATACTCTGGCCCAACGCGGGGCCGGTCTCCTAACCCGTATCCGGGAAACTAAGGGCAGCAACCGACGGAGGTGCGGTTGCTGTGCGACGAACTACCGAAGATCTTCCTCCGACGACGCGACGGAGCTTTCCGAACACAATGCCAACCTGGCAAAGCCCTGACGGCGAAAGCTCACTTACCGAAGGTGGCCTGACGATGCAACATGGTAGCAGCGGAACAAGCCGACGCAGCCGTGACCCGACGCCACGCCCTAACTGTAATGCAAGACGGCGAACTAGCGACCTCGACGTTCTTCTTGACGGCCACAGTGTGACCGCTCTCGTCGATACTGGAGCCGACTATTCCGTCATCAGTGGGTCGTTTGCCATGAAGTTAAAGAAAGTTAGGACCGCTTGGGGAAGCAAAGCAAAGGTTATGCTCACGAATTTCAGCAAAGAGTACAAACATGTGAACAAAGGAACAACTTGGACAATGTCGTCGTGTTTTCCTCGAGTTTCGACGAGCATCTTCGGCGCCTTGAAGCTGTACTTAAAGCCATCAAGACGTCCGGACTCACACTGAAGCCAGAAAAGTGCAGATTTGCGTACGAGGAGCTCTTGTTTCTGGGGCACGTTATTAGCAAGTCTGTAGTTCGTCCCGATCCACGAAAAACAGCCGCCATCGCCGACTTCCCGCCCCCCACTGACAAGAAGGTGGTGCGCCGATTTCTGGGCCTGTGCGCCTATCTTAGGCGGTTCGTGCAAAACTTCGCCCGCATCGCCGATCCTCTCACTAATCTTACCAAGGACGACGTGGAGTTCAAGTGGGAAACGCTGCAGGAACACGCTTTCCAGGAGCTTAAACATCGCCTCCACACGCCTCCGTTACTTGCCCATTTCAACGAAGTCGCCAAGACAGAAATACACACTGACGCAAGCAGCGTAGGTCTTGGCGCCGTTCTTGTGCAGAGGGCTGACAGACTTGAAAGGGTTATTAGTTACGCCAGCCGATCGCTATCCAAAGCAGAAGCCAATTATTCCACAACAGAAAAGGAGTGCGTCGCCATCATCTGGGCTATGATCAACTAAAGTCCGGAAGCTTCTCGAAAACTGCAGGCGCGGTTTGCGTTGAGAATTGTGTGGTGTGTTGGGGCGATAACAAAACTTGAGACATAGAACATGGCAATATACGAAGAAGGATGCGCTAGCCTCCTTTCTCTGCGGAGCGAACATTGCCTTTCCGGCAAGGGTCGTCTGCGCGCACGCTTATTTCGTGACTGAAAATGGTGGGGAAGAGGAGAGAGGGAAGGGCTTATGGTTGCCACATTATTGGGGCAACAATCACCGTGTGGCTCCCACAGCAGGCGGAAGTTTCTATGGGCTGCGCTATCAACACGAAAAAACGGTGCCAAAAGTGTATCTGGAGCGGCCGTCCATGTGTAAATGCACTCTACACATTACAATCTGCCACCAGCGGCGACACACAGCGTATAGCCCTTAGTACCAGCATACACTGTCCACGGGAGGTGCTTCTAATCAATGTCATCACTATGCACGAACATTGTCCTGGTCATCTACTGTGGCCGTGCCGCAGAAAATTTGGTTACTTAGCAAGTGCATGCTTACTACAATTAATATTGCTCCTAAAAATGCTAGCCTTACTTTGTAAAACATTCAAATATGTTGCTATCGCATTCATTGCTTCACTAGTTTGTCGAAACTATGCGTTTTTTATCATTTTCTTGCCAGTTTAAAACTGTGTGAGTTATACAAGAAGTATAAGCAGCGTTTCTGACTTTTTAACTAAATTGAGTTATTTTTATTTCGACCGAAATGCCATGATGTTTTATTTCGCTTGTCTGAAAAGTTGTGCGGAAGGTTTGTTTGATAGGCTGGCGGGCATTTTTATAGGGAGAAGTCTGATGGATTTCCAACGTTAATAGCTTTCTGATTGGTATCTACTAGTTCCGCTTGGTAACTACTAGTTCCTAGCTATAACCTCTTGTTTAATTTGTGTGTTTATTTTTCTCAGTTTTGTACCACATCGAACCTAAATATAATGAAATCCTCTTTATAACAAAATTTTTCGAGATTTATATAATTCTAGTATATTCAGGTTTAATTTTATATACATACACATTTTATCAAGAAATCCTCACTTGGGAGAAAGTTCTTGTTCCTGTTCTCTTTTAGATCATTACTGCACTGATTGTTTAACATGAAGTCCAATATCAAATTTCGCTTCGGAGAAGGTGGCCATGACATCAGTTTAGTCACCCGGCTATTAAATGTTTGTTTCTTTTGAGCCTTCTGTTCTCACAAGTTTCTGACCTCCCGCAATTGCAACTGTATATTGCGGGGCTTCTTGCTTCTTTTCGATGTCAGGGCACTGAACTTCGAATAAAATGCAACACCTTTCGTCACCACACTGAAGCTTCCTGGGCTCTGGCCCTAAGATTGTGAGCTCTGGCTTTCTACATCGGTTCGACCGTCATTACATCATGCCCGAGGTCACCAACACGCGGGAGCAGAAGGCAACAAGCAAGCGTATAATAGCCGGCTAACTGAGCTCATGTCACGACCATGACGTCTGAGCTTCTCTGTCCCATCGTGTCTTTCACGGGCCCGAAGTACACTCTATTGGGACAAAAAAAATTTTTGTGCTCATAAATGACAATTGTGTTGCTTGTGTGGAGGCAAACATGGATGCCTGTCTTCTCGCAGGTTTCTGAAGGAGCAGCCGCTGCATGGACAGCATGACCTGGGAAGTTCGGCTTCCTGAGAATTTCAGAACATGGCGATAAATGTGTTTCACATGGAGGACTCACTGTCATGTTGTAGTGTTGTGGCAGATTTAAAAGGTGGTGTTTATGTGTTTGTTGACCAGACGGCCTGTCGGGGGAAGTGGCCATTGGTTAAAATGGCCATGACGATTTTATTTTAATTGTGAAGGCAATAAAGGCAAGCTTAGTAAAACTTGTTATTTGGCTTGATAACTAGTCATATTGTAAGTAAGTTTAGCGCAACTTGGAAATTCTTTGGAAAACTTAGGAAACACATAGCACCCACTATACCAACTGTGTTCTGTGAGTGTTTCGAGGGATTTCCAAGGTGCGCTAAATTTAGGCGGGGTTATGAAATTGACACGCTTTGCAAAACCTTGCAGGCAGACATCGTTGTTGCTATCATTAAAAAAGCCCAGCCTGCAATCTATTAGGGGCTTTAACAAGCTGTGCTCATCATGTGCATGAAATAAAAAATAATTTTGTATGTAGCGGTTCAAATGTGTATGTTGCGGTGACATGTGACATGTAACGCTGGCGGTACGCAGGTAGTTGACAAGTGCATGAAGTTGGGCATGTTGGTAATGCATAAGTGATAACGTGGTGCTTGCCTTCATACCTCCTCAGATTTCTTGTGCTATATGATCAGGTATGCAGATCTCAGATAATCTTGGACGTGTTTTAGAGGTGAAGCTCTTTAAAACGTAGGCTTGTATGCCGTAGTTGTTTGTCGTAGCCACCCATAGTATGCGAAATGTTCACTAGATGGCGTTCGAATCGCCATCACAGCATATACACGTTCGGGATGTTTCCACAAAGAGGCAGACAGACAGAGTTGGATGGATGGACAGACGAAGTTCCCGGTGTACCTCTGGAGCTTCGCCCACTCGTCATCATTCACTACGTGGATGTGCTGCGATGTGTTTTATAGCACAACTATCCTACATTTTCTTTTCGTTTGTAAACTGCCTTTGCAGGGGTATGAAAAAGTGGTGCCCTTTTATACCCACTCATAATGTGGAACAGAAAAAAATTGCCAGATCCCACATACACAGGTAATCGATGATATGCAAAGCACAAATGAGAAAAGTTGATGTCACTTTAAAATCAGCTAAATGTTACGGGAGGCAGATGTAAATTATGACTCCATGTCATGATTATCTTGTTTGCACATATCATATATTTTGTCATCGGTTTGCGCCACGTATTGATATTATTCAACTTATTACATGTGAAGCCAGCAAAACAGCCGTAGGCGCATCATGAGCGTGGTCAGGTTTATACATGACACGCACGTCATGATTATCATGTTTGCACTAGTCATATACCTTCGTCATCTATTCACGCTAGGTAATACTAACTGTGGTATATGTGAAGCTAGTGAAATGGCCATGAGCCCGCTATGAGTGTAGCATGTAGTCATCTTTTACATGACACGCATGTTATGATTATCATGTTTGCACCAGTCATTTACCTTCGTCATCCATTCACGTTAGGTAATACTAACTGTGGTATATGTGAAGCTAATGAAATGGCCATGAGCCCACTATGAGTGTAGCATGTAGTCATCTTTAACATGACACGCATGTTATGATTATCATGTTTGCACCAGTCATTTACCTTCGTCATCCATTCACATCACATTACACCAAATTGGATATACGGGAAGCTAGCCAAACGGCCACGAGTGCTTTATGAGCGTAGCATGTAGTCATGTTTGACATGACACGCATGTGATGATTATCATGTTCGGACGTGTAATTTTTTTGACGTCCGTTCACGTCATGTAATACCAAATTTGGTGTATGTGAAGCCAGCGAAACGGCCGCGAGCGCATGATGGTGATGATGCTACTTGGAACATTGGCACCTACTATCTCAGGAGGATCGGCCTTGAGTCATGTTCTTACATGAGATGCAAGTCATGATTATTATATTTTTACCAGTCCTATACGTGTGTCATCCATTCACGTCACATAATGCCAAAATTGGTATATGAAACTAGTGAAAAGACCGCGAGCGCACCATAAGCGTGGCGTGTAGTCATGACTTATATGGCATGCATGTCATGATTTCAACAGTACAGCCTGTTACTTATGTTCGCCATGCACTCATGTCATGCAATACCAGTTTCACAATGTAATGTGAATGAACCTACTGCAAGAGCATGACATGTAAGTCATGACATTCATGATGTATACACGTTAAGATTTTGATGTTATAATTAGCCTGATCGAAGACCGACACTGGCACTCTGGCACAGACGCGCATGATGGTGATAATGATGCTTCTTGGAAAATTGGTACCTACCCGCTCAGGGGGATTGGCCATGAGTTGGGCGAATCATGCATACTGCATATTACAGCCGGCTTTTTGCTACGAGACTATTCGATTGCCTGACCACTAGCTCGTGTAGCATTTTCATACGTTTATGATCGGTTTTGTGTTTTACTGAAACTCCATTGGATGCTTTGAAATACATAACCAACTAAACCAAAGATCCTGCCGCCCAGTTCTTGGCCGATCCCCCTTTGTGAGTGAGTGCCACCAATGCAAGAGGAACATCATCATTATCTGCAGCAAGGGTTCTGTCTCTGTCTCGGTAATCGTTACAGTGATGCAGCTAGACGACTGAACCTTGCAGTTGAAGCCACCTGTACCTTGTACCTCGTGGGTAGTCAGCAGTACGGGTCTCTTCATCCGGGACGCCGTCCACGCTTCCTTGATCATGGACTTCACGGCCCGACCGCTGCAGCAACTACCCACAGAACCATCCGCAGATGGCATGAAGGCCTCTTCAGTGGTTCCAGGGTACGACTTGTCAGGAACCTTGCTTCTACCTTCATGTGATAAGGCGTGCGAGGTCCTATCGTTTGGAAATGTCACATACGTTTCCCGTGACATGAATCCCGTGCCCAAGACTCCTCCAACGAGTGGGCATCCAAGGGACCCCATTTAGGGTACTTTGGCGTGCTCTGGTGCCGCCAAGATGGTGAACAGCCTCTTATTTCCCTGGGAGGCTGTTCTCGCTTCCTGTGGCGACAAGCTCTCGCTCAGGACTCCATCGGCACCTGAGCTGTTCAGAAGGGCTACGGTTCAAGCTCCCTTTGACGATGATCTCACCTCAGTGAGCCCAGCCGTCAGCTCATCCTGGACCAGCGTTGCCACCGGTTCCACATGTGGCTCATCATACAGTGCCGCACACCTGCAGCGTACAATCCATGGTCAATGCCTTAACGGCTTCACACTCTGCGCTGTTTCCTACCGTCTTGCTGGCATTGAGCGCCGCCGACGTCATGCTCGACTTAGCTGCCTTGCGGGGCCTAGCTAAAGGCCAGCCCACCCGAGAAACACAGAGAGCTCCGGGATGTCCTTGCGCAACTCGCAGACCAGCCGGGCTGCTTCGCATTGGCAAATTCTCGATTTTTGCTTTTGATCCCATCTCCACAAGCCGCTGGTGAAATCTCGGAGTTTCGCGGCTTTTACGACCACGCTGAAGATCGGGTGGCGACCATTAGCGCTTTCGGATTTCGCAAGGCCTGGTCGGGCCAGCAGAAATTGGGGGTGGCCATCGAATGCCTTAGGAATGGTGCCGCAGCGTGGCACAAGTATGAAGGTGTGAAACAGCATTCCTGAGCGGAATGGAGTGCATCCCTGATTGCCGCTTTCGGCCAAATCTGTGCTTTCAGCGAGTCCAATACGGCCTTCACCGAAGATGTAGCGCAGGAGGGTTTCCTCCCCCAGGCTGCAGCCATGCACTGCTGTTCATCTCTTCAGGCGTCAGACACTGTGATGGTATCTTACTTAAATGCACCATAGCCAGAAGCTGTATTACAGCCTCATCACTCAGGTTAGCATCATTTGAACAAACACAAATCCTGACACCGCTGGTACTTGATGCACTGCGATACCAGGAATACGACCTGCCTCTGGAGATAAATAAACAAGATATATCTTGACCCGTAGGAGCAACATCCTCGGCTATCAGAGCCATCACCACATGAACGCGGAGCCTGTGACCTACTGCGGAACACTGCCCCTGGCATGGAAGACTCGCCCGTATGGCCGAAGCTTCCTTCCCAAGCTATGGTCGCTGAGCAGGGTGGTTCATTGGTGCATAATCGTCTGTCAACACCCACAGTCAACAAGCCCCACATGTGTGCCTGCGGGAAAAGCTACGCACTGGAAACATTGCAAACAAAAGCCGAGGCTCGCCCCATCGTCAAGGTTCATCAGTGTGACCAGGGTTGGTTGTTCCGTCTTTCGTGCCGTCTGCACTCCACAGATGAAGCTGATGCGTATGATTGGACGAGGCCATCAGGGATGTATCTGACCGTCCATCAGACCATTTCGCTACTGTAGCAGGCCTTCAGTAGCAGCAACTGCTCTGCAAAAACATGCGCCACTGCTTGCGACGTCACGACGGGACCAGTGCCTGTCAGTCATGCGACCATACAGGGGCAGTCGGTTTCATACACCAGAGGTTATTGAGCCAGCTTCCCATACATTGCCGCAATATTCCTTAGACCGCTCATCAATGTCCGCATTGAAAAAATCGCAGCATATTCACGGAGTGAATGGTGATGAGTGGGGCAAAGCGTCCGTCAGCACGTCCGTGCTTCAGTCCATCCGCGCGGCCATCCGTGCATCTGCCCGTGCGTCCATCCATTTGTACATCCGTGCGTCCGTCCATCTGTCTCTCCGTCTTCTAGTCTGTCCATCTGTCCATCGAGTGAACACTCTATGTACCGCCAGCTCGCATCCCCTGTGCGCATACCCGCTCCACGCGTCTGTCCATCTGTCTGCTAGTCTGTCCGTCCGTGCATCCATCTAGTGAACACTCCAAGTACTGCCAATCTCCCTGATAGAATCGACGTTTGCTTAGGGCTACAAGTGAAGTTATGTATTTCTGATTGTATCCCATAACTTGAACACTCTCATCCATCTCACATCCTGGTGGCTACGTACAACAATGACAGAGGATAGACAGATCCATGCCTTAAGGAGCTTCGCCACTAAAAGTTTCAGGCAATTGAGATTCAAGATAACTACCGTCGCCCATCGGAGACACTTCTGTCAGGTATCTCAAACAAGCTGCAGCATGGTCAGGATGAACTGCCGTGGTGCAGCAAACACCGCCCATCGGAGACATTCTTGGCAAGTTCTCACAAGTTCCCACATAGAATAAAGCGACCCCAGCAACAGAGCCGATTCCGGCCACCAGACAACCCACAAGCAGATACCCATACAGGGTCGCAACGTGGCTGGTTCCGACCACTGGGATGCAGCCAGCATCGCCCACCAGAAACGTCAAATGCTGCAGCTAGCCTTACCCACCTGAACATTGTCATGGGGCCCATCAACAATGCTTGCAGTCATGACCGAGTGTGATGATGAAGACCGACACTGGCACTCTGGCACAGACGTGCATGCTAGGCGAGCAAGGTAGAGAAAGACAAAAGAAAATAGAACAGCCAACCTGTAGCAAAGGTGCTGTCTCTGCCTTGTTATTCGTTACACTAGTCACTTACCCCCGAATGCAGAGATGTTACTTGGCTCGCGACTTCGACTTGACTTGAGCAAGTCAGCGCGAAGCAAGCAGAGGACTTCAAAATGCCCAAGTCACCCTTCGCGTTTCATAGTTGCTCAGGCTAGAGTGTACTAGAAGCTTTTGAGTGGCGCGAGCGGCTGCCTGGGAGCGGCCGTTTCGGCGTGGAATGATGCGGTGGCGCTGGCGTCGACCAATCTTCCCGGGCGGATGGCTGACAGGCGTTCCGTGTACGTGTTGGTACCTCTCTGTCGCGCCTAGTGTGAAGATGATCCCCCTTTTTTTTTTTTCTTATTCACATACCTTCCTTTTTCCGCGCAAGTAAAGGTTATTTGACAGTATTGTTATTGAAGTTGCTGCTGATCGCACTGCAGCCCAAAGCAGCATAGCACATTGTACAATATAACGAGTGCATTTTTAAAAAAAAAATTTTAAGTGTACATATTTTATACGAGAAACCAGCTGGCCGGTACACACCGGAAGCGCATCCCCCCCCCCCCAAAAAAAAGAAAAGGAATATGCTGCATACAAAACGAAAAACTCTTGGTCGATTCCACATTAAACACCAAAGCTGGACTCAAATAAAAGGCTCGTTGCTCTCGGCTGCGTGCACACACGACAAAAAAGTAGGCTTTATTGATATTATTTGAAGAACAGCAGAGTTTTTCCAAACCTCTTTTTGGTTTTGAAATATGGGAATAGATTCATTGTTGTAGGACCCACAGAAATGCAAATTCGTAATACTGCAGAAGAATGTCTTAAGTGAAACATAGTAGTGGAAGATTTTGAGAGGTTAAAAAACGCAACAATACTGCAAAGCAAAGTCGTAACTAATGACAATCTTAATTGATAACATAAAAATGCAAGGTTTACATATTTAAAAAACAATACATTTGGAATCGGGTAAATTGTAAAAAACTTAAAATATAGAGCCAGGATACAAAAGATAACATAAAACAAAGCAAACAGAATGACAGAGTTTAGGTTGTCTTTCCAAAATGCATTTAAATAAAAAAAGATGTTATGGTCGAAACATCGTTTGAAGGGACACTGAAGTGTAACAATAAATTGGCTCAGATCGATGAATTATGCACCGAGATCCCTAATGCTGCTAAATTTACCATCACAGGTTTAATACAAAACGATTCAAGATCAAAGATTTATTTTGAGATTTCGCGTCATTATTTGCACGTTCTCTCGCTTACAAGCCTCTTCTAGGAAAAATTGTTTTTTTTTTCTTGGTGTACCGTCCAAAAATTAAGAGTGTAAGAAAATATGCACGAAAAATGACATCCATCTTACACCACTGTAGCAATTTATAGCCTACTCAATTTTAGGTGCTGCTGTGCGCTTCTTTGTTTTTCATCCCGCGACTTGTTCAAACCCTTAACATAAAAATGCATACGTGTGACCACATAAAAGCTGATCAGCTTAGCAGTTAATGGCTTGCAATGTTCGTTGCAGCCAATACCCCCAATGCTTCTCCTGTTGATTACTGCCAAGACATCCAAGATGCTGTGTTTGTGCAAGTCACTTTTACTAAAACAACCAGTGAAAATGTCTTCAAGTTCACTAATAAAAACAAAAAGTTTCACTGAATGGTACAGAAGACCACCGAAATCGCAAGATTTTGTGAAAGCAGCAGCATAGAGGGACTGGCCATCTGATGCAGGCAGCAGAAGCTCATTCATGCATGCACTGCACTTTGTTTGGAGCACACATTTCCTAGCAACATAGCCTGCCACATAGTACGTAAGTCTCGAGTCGCTATGCTGGCTGACGTATGGGTGATCTGGTGCAGTCAAAGAGCTGCCATGAAGCGAACCTTCAGCACCTTCCAAGTCTCCTTCATCAAGCAACAAGTCAATCAGTTGCTGCTGCTTATACGCATTAGCAGGCTTGTCTGCGACAGTCAAAAGCGAGCTTACAACCTCCTCTTGAACGTTTGATTCAGGAACACTCTTGGCAAGATTATAATAGCTCAGACAATTAATAGTCGTGAGAAATTGTTTCGGAGTGGGATGAGCATTGCATCCAGATGAGAGCCTGACAATACCGAAGAGGTTTTCAATTTTATCTAGGCTTAAGTGGCTTGTCATCAGGTGTGCATAGCCAAGCTCTTCATGTAAGTAGCTTAGAAGACCCAAGGTACTCCTAATAGTGACCCTCAGTCCTTCTGTCGTAGATTCACTCAGGAAGTTCTTTTTATCAGCAGTCTGTTCCCATCTTGTGAGGAATTCCAAGAATTCTTCGAGGTCTCGTACTGCCGGAGAGTTGGGCCTCAACGCTTCCGCCAGATAACGCGTTGTCATAGTTGCGATAAGAGACTTCATCCTCCTGCAGATGCATGAGTAAGGAGGTTACCCTAACCGCTAAACAGTTACACAGCAAGATTGTCTAATATGTGGTCTTGGTGCAGTCTCTGAATTATGAACGTCATAATGCTCAAGACTTGTCCAAAATATAAAAAAAAAACTTCACAATACTCAGTAATAGGTGAACTGGAAGTATTGTTGGCATTATGAATTATAGTCACTGCATTACACACTGCATCATGTTATGTGTATTTCACTTTAAATATGCATTGAAGAATTGCTGTAACAATTTACTGTGAAAATGGGCCACATCAATATTTTAATGCAGCTTCACAATATATGCTTCGCCACAGTAAAGGTCATGCTTGAGTAAAATGAGTTCTAAAAAATAGCACTGACCTGAAAAATTTCTGCGTTGGCTCAATGTTTCCACAAGATTTCTCAAGCTGTGGTTTGTAAAGCTGAAGGCCTCTCATAGAATGAGAGCCTAAAATCTGGAAGGCGAGGGACACGCGCATTTTTTCAAAATTATTTGGCTCTAAGTGGGTCTTCGTAAGCCGAGGCATGGCTTTCAAGGTGAGGTTATTCTCGTCAAGCTTCAAAGCTTCTCGCAGTGGCCCCATAGAAACCTGGAGTAAGAGAAAAAAAATGTGGCATGCAGTGCAATTATCCAATGGCAGATACATGAAAAATCTAGTATAAAAATTACATTTGGTATCTGACATTTAGTTTGCTTTGAACACCAAGTCCTGTTACCTTACTATATTTATGCAATGGTTGCCAAATTTTCAGGCAGCAACAGTTCTGTAGCTCTTCCATACTGCATGCTCGACATTGTTTTCAGAAACATGTCAAGGTGCAAGCGAGATCTGAAGGGCGTCTCAAGTAAATTTGCAGCCTTCTAAAAGAATAACATATTCACCTTTCCATTTGGTGTGTGGAAGCTTGTTTGAAGAAGTCTGTTGCGAATGTTCTTCACAAGGTGCGGAAAATCCGATAGAAAGTACAGAGACCTCTTGTCGTCAGAAGGATGCACTCTCTTAGCAATAACTTCTTTTGAATTTGCCTTCACACCCATCATGCGCCACATCTTTCTGTTCCATGTCGCGGCATTCCATGTGACATAGTTGACGAAAAGCCCTGCTTTCTCTGCCAGAATTGTGGCCTCCAGCACTATCTTTGCAAGTAACTTCCCCTTGATGTTGGCGTGTGTGGCAAATGTTCCCAGTATTTGGCTCCAGCTATCAATGAGGGGCACAAACATTACCACAAGGCCGTGGTCACAAGGCAGTTGCTTTTGTTTTTCAGGTGTGTAGGCACCCAAGTCGACGAAACCACTGACCTTGCCAGCTGTGTTGACAGACAAGTGCTCAGTTTCATTTCATCTATCACGATACTTCCCTGACACTTGAATCTGTCCATTTTGACAGTCTTCTTTTTTAGTGTTTGCAGCATGTTTTCATTAAAACCAAAATTAGCCATGTAGCTTGATATATACTTTCTGATAGTTGTCTTTCCTGGAAGCACTAGGATATTTTGTCTCCGAATGTAGTCATACAGTTTGGGACTGAGCATTCTAAGAAGTATGCACTCCTGCATCCATTCCTTGTTGTACTTCATGCCCCATGTGCTTTTTTTCTTTTTGCAGCTTCAGAAACTGTCTCACAGCTAGTTATTGCTTCTGCGACAGACTTTGCAACTTCTGTTGTAAAATGTCCTTAGCTGTTGCTGCTGTTGCATCTTTCATTCTGGAGATGGTTTCACTCAAACAATGCACATTTGAGGCCAGTCTCCTGACCCTCTTGGTAACAGTTTGGAGCCTGTTGACCCTCTTGCAGGTTTTCTTTGCTGCTTTTCTTTTCAGCCGCGATTTCCTCGTCTGCAGAGCTTTACGGAGGTATTTACTTGACACGCATGGGGATCCTGAAAGAAACATTTAAAGAGGAATGTATTCCCATTCTTAGCCAAACTGCTCACAGCTAAAGATGCCAAGAAAAAAAAAAACACAAAGAACATTTTGGCAAACATACACAAAACGCATCTCAGCTAGAACATACGGCTTGAGTTTTCTCAGTAACTATCACTAAGCTAGGCTAAAGCAATCGAAACTTGTCCCAATAGCAAAAAATCAGAAATTCTTGTTCACTTAGGACTGTCACGCTTAGTGCTAGGGCTTTATGCTAGACAATTTTCATGTCATACACTCACCTTCCTTAGCTGATTTTCCCATGCATTTGACACTCTAGAAGATTTCTCCTCTTGACTTCATTTGCACGTGTAGACCGTGGGTAAGGTCCGATGGTGGCAAAAATGAAGTTTCTGCTGCTCCACACAGAGTGGGACGCTTGCACCAAGCTTCAGAGCATCCGAGGCTTCTCGAACAGTTACTAAACTGGACTTGCTGATTAGTTTCTCTTGCACGAACGCTTCACATTGCACGCTTCCATTGTCTGCACAGGTGAAGTATACGGCTCGTTGAATGCAAAGTTCATGAGTGCTAGGATTCAGTGAGCACGCTACGTACGACACGCCGTCAAATCCAGGAAACTCGTGCAGCGCCCATGACTGATGGTAGGACAAGACCACGAAGGTCACCGAGAGTGACAACCGCGTCAGACGAGGGACTTGAGCTTGCCTCGTCAGCTTCGTCGCCATCTGAAGAAGTTGCACCGTTGGTATCCACAAGGAGCTGTGCAGGAGTGCTAATGCGTCGCCGTTTTCTGTTGTCATTCTCAGCCGGCACACACTGATGCCGCCGCTTTGTTTGGGTCCGCTGAGCCGGAGTTTTGAGCGTTAAAATTTGGCAGTGGCGGTCGTGGCAGCAGGAAGTCGAGTCCACTGAGCAACGTTCTTCCTTTGCGCAGGTGCTGATTTGTGCATATCGTGACAGTTGTCTGGTTCGGCTCTTCGGGCTATCGGGATATTCTCTGGATTTCTCGACCCGTCTACTTGGAATATCTGGTCAAGCAACGTCACTACCCTGTCGCTACAGCCACAAAGAACGAACTTTCTGCGCAAGCACGGACTGCGAGGACACCTACCGGAGACACTACTTAGGCTCAACACTGTGCTCGTGTAGCCACATTTTGGCAGTGGCGGTCGTGGCAGCAGGAAGTCGAGTCCACTGAGCAACGTTCTTCTTTTGCGCAGGTTGGTTGTGCATTAATTGCACCGCTGATTTTTGCTTCTACTTTTGTTGTCGCGACTGCTGCTGCCAGTGGTTATTGTGCTGTAGTCACTGTTACGTTTATATGATGCCGTCAAATGCTGTGCTGTCACGCGAAGTGCAACAGCTTCGAGCCGAAATTGAACAGCTTCGTGAAAGTGTCTCTGCCATCAGCACTTTTTATGAAGAAATGAAAAAGAAGCATGAGCTCACCTCAGCCGAAAACAAGTCTCTTCAAAAATCAAATGATGAACTGGCTGCTAAACTGGCTGACACGGAACAGCGTTCGCGACTTAACAACGTCGAGATAAAGGGTGTGCCATTAAAAAAGGGGTAGGATTGCGCCACCATTCTTCAGAAAATGGGTGATGTAATTGACTGTCCCATAAAAAAGGATGATATCGACGCTGTGCATCGCGTGCCAGCAAAAAAGGACACGAACATAATCGCGAGGTTTTGTTCTCGGGTTAAGAAGGATGAATTTTTGCGTAAAGCACGCAGGGCACGTCTAACAACCGAGTCACTCGGTTTTGCTCAGTCACAAGGTGCCAATGTGTACGTTAATGACCACCTCACACCCAACAACAAAAGATTGTTTGCACAAGCGCTCTCACTAAAGAGAGAAAAGCAATGGAAGTTTCTGTGGGTGGACAATGGTCGCATCAAGGTGCGAAAAACTGAGGACAGCCGAGTTCACGTCATCGCCAGCGTGCAGGACCTCTCAGTAATGAGAGAATAGCCACTGTTAATGACCAAAGCGACTGTTACCTAAAGAGAAAGATGGCAGACAAAGATTACGTGACACTCGAAAAATTAGGCGCATTACTTTCCACGAAAAAGAATGGCTTGTCCTTCCTTCATCTCAACGCACAATCTGCAAGAAATAAAGAAGACCAAATAACCGCCCTTATTTCAACTATACGCTCTGAACCTCATGTTCTTATGATGACGGAAACATGGTACAGGGATGAATCTGAGGTTCTAAGATCACCCGGCTATGAAACCTTCTTTTTGAATCGCCCAACAAAAATAGGAGGTGGTGTTTTAATGATGGCTAAAAACTCAGTAAAATGTAGGCTGGTTCACGAGTTTTCGCATGTCACTAATGATTATGAAATATTGACTGTACAAAGTGACGGTTTTGTTTATGGTGTGTTATACCGCCCTCCTAGTGGTAACAAGTCGAACTTCTTAGTATTCTTAGATACATACTTGCGTTGGGTTGGAGACACTGGTAGTACACTAGTTCTTGCAGGTGATCTCAATATCGACGTTGCAAAGCCATCAGAAAGTCAGAACTTTGTCAAGTTATTGAATCCAATGGGTTTTCTAATGTTATCACCATCCCAACCCGCATTGACAAAAACACTGCGACATTAATAGATATGTTCATTACTAACATAGAAGCTTCGAAATGTTTGTCCGGCGTACTAAGCGCACCCATCAGTGACCACCTTCCTATCTTTATGCTGATAAACGAAACCGTAAACTGTGCGCCAGCCCAACTCAGAGAATCGATAGTTATTCAAGACATTAATGAATATACACTGGCCGCATTTCGCAAGGAGATATCGTTAACCGATTGGTCAGGCGTGTATTGCGAGCAAGAACCTGAAGCCGCCTATGATATTTTCCATGACAAACTGATAAGGGTGTACAAGAAATGCTTTCCGTACAAACAGCTCAAGCATACGCGCAAAGCCAAAAAACCGTGGCTGACTAAAAGTTGTCTTAATGAAATAAAACGTAAAAATAAATTGTTCGAAAACTTCCTGAAAAACAAGAACGAAGAAACGCTTAAACGTTTCAAAGCCCAGCGAAATAAAGTAAGCAGCCTGTTGCGTTACAAAAAGAGAACGTGCTTAAACAGCATCTTCAACAAAGATGTAATGAACAAACAAGACTTGGCTTGGTCTAGACTAAACAAATTTCTTGGCCGTAACGGTGATGACTTCAGGCCTACTGAGCTTGTGATAGACGGTGACGTTATTTGTAAGGATGATTTAGCAAACTTATTCAATGACTATTTTGTATCTCTAGCAAAGGAACAGTACAATTCAGCTTGTACCTCATATTTGTCTGACAGTATCTCTGAGAGCGCGTTTTTGGCGCCAACAACAGCTGGTGAACTTTCACATGCTTTTTCGTCTGTGAAAAACAGCACGTGTTGTGACGCATATGACATACAGATTAAGCCCATCAAACACGTATTAGATATCATTGCTGAATTATTAGAGCATATCTTTAATGTTGCTTTTTCCACTGGAATTTTCCCACAAAAGTTACAAGTTGCAAAAGTGGTTGTGCTGTACAAAGGGGGAGATAAAAATGCATCAAACAATTACCGACCGATATCTATACTTCCAGTATTTTCAAAAGGTCTGGAAAAACTAATTCAAAAGCGTATGGTTTCTTTCCTAGATAAGCACCACATCATCACTCCTTCGCAGTTTGGTTTTATCAAAGGCCGTACGACTGAACATGCTCTTTTAGAACAGAAAGAATTTATACTAAATGCTTTTGAACGCGAACTACACACTTTAGGCATCTTCGTAGACTATTCAAAGGCGTTCGACACAATAAATCACATTACGCTGCTAAAGAAATGTGCACACTATGGATTTCGAGGTGTTTTCTTACAACTCATTGAATTATACCT
The DNA here is from genome assembly GCA_013436015.1 of Rhipicephalus annulatus. Taxonomy (NCBI): domain Eukaryota; kingdom Metazoa; phylum Arthropoda; class Arachnida; order Ixodida; family Ixodidae; genus Rhipicephalus; species Rhipicephalus annulatus. The sequence continues at coordinate 452,030 of WOVY01009581.1, read as the reverse complement.
AATGTATCGGCAGCAGGAAGTAGTCGTCGGCAATTGTACCTCCAATTTACTAAAAATTTCAGCGGGTGTACCACAAGGTAGCATATTAGGGCCTCTGCTTTTTTGTATATACATAAATGATATTGTAAAAATTGACACGTCTGTAAAATGTATTATATACGCTGATGATACAACCTTGCTTCTTACTGCTGAAAATTATACAAACTTAATTAATGACGCAAATGAGGTACTGGCGAAGTTGGCCACGTGGACATGCGTTAACTGTTTAAAACTTAACACATCAAAAACAAAAGCTGTATATTTCAGGCCGAAAAATAAACAAACCCCTTGTCATGTCCCATTAAAACTTGGCAGTTCAGAACTTGAGATAGTACAGCGTATTAAGTGTCTGGGAATAATTTTCGATCAACACATGTCTTGGAACGCACACACTGAAAAACTATGTGGCACTATATCAAGTATTTCAGGCATATTATCCCGGGTGCGTTTCTCGCTACCTAAGGCAGTTAAACTTCTCATCTATAAATCCCTGTTTTTATCTCACGTCAACTACTGTCATCTGGTTTGGGGTACGACAACTCTAACAAATATCCGCAAACTGCACGTCATACAGAAAAGGGCTGTTCGTGCCGTTGCAAATGCTCCATATCGCAGTCACACCACTCCCATATTTCACGACGTGAAGCTGCTACCTCTACCTGAATACTACCGCGCAATGCTTGTGAAACGCTACCAGGCAGGACTAAAAGGCGACAACCTTTTAGGAACCATTGCCAACCTAAACCACCGCAAAGTTCTTTATAACACGCGTTTCAATCACACATGGCTTATCCCGCGCACGCGCACTAACTACGGCAACGAAATGCTGCGCTTCCTCTTGCCGTTTCACTTGAATGCCATATCGTCTTCCATTTGAGTGACTGTTCTGATTGTAAGTGTAGTAAGCGTATGGGCACATGCCCCATATATTTTTTTTTACTTTGGTGCTAATCTTGCGATCTTCTTTTCTTGCATCGTTACCCTCTCTTATTGATATCGTATGTGTAAGGAAATAATTACGGTCATTTCTTTGAGTTTATTACTTTTCAATCTTCATGCTTTATTATGTTTATGTTTTATTATGCTTATGCTTATTATACTTTATGCTTTATGCTTGCTCAAATTTTTTGTACATTGTCCCTGCAATAAAAGTGTTGCCTATGCTGCCCATTCGTAAGGGGTCGTGGTCCCAGTCAAGCCCATTAGAGGCTTTTTGACCACGGCCCTCAGCATCCCGAATGTTGAAATGAATAAATGAAATGAAAATGAAATGAAATATGCAGGCAGGTTGGGCAAGATCGTCGGGACTGCATCAGGGGCAAGTGTCGGCGTTCCCCTAGGAATTCGGACTTGAACACCATTGATAACATGTACGTAGTCTCTCACAATGAAATGCGGTTCGAAATGTAACTCGCACACAGCACAATCGGCGTCAAGTGGCTTGTCAAGCTGATGGAGGTTCCGCTCCCAAATAAGTCGTCGTTCTTCGTCTTTCGCGGCCTTAAAAAGCGATAACTTCCGACTTTGTTGCACACGCGGATATCCAGTTCTGCAACCTGGCGCGTAACAATGGTTTAGACGGTGCTTCTTCGTCATTTCGCGACTAAAACCGAGATGCCGGCCATGCCGCCGAGCCAGCCGAGTAAACCAAGTGGGAAGATTGAGCGATGGCAGCGCCGCCGCTACTTTCGCCGCAAGTTGGGGATGGAGAAAGCAAGGGGAGAGCGTTTCGGTCGCGCCTCTCAAAAGTTCTAGTACACTCTACTGATGGCCCTTCTAGCCACCATACTCTACCCAGGCTGTCTTGTAGGTCAAGTCGAGAACTAGCTTTAAAGCAGGAACACGCTGCTCGCCTGCTAACGAGGGTAATAATAAAGTTGTTCGCGTAAGGCATGCATTACAACAAAAAAAAAAAACAAAGACCATACGTTTTAAATAACTAAAAACGAAGGGCCACAAGCATATTCTTGTCATTTTACGGCTAACGAGGGGCACGTGGGGCCTGCCGCCAGAGCGATGCGTTCGTTGCCCGCTAGCTTTAGTGGCCTGCCAAATGCGGCGCGTTTCTCCACGGTTGCTTGTTTGGAGGCGAAACAAGCATCGCGTTGGGTTCTTTCGTCGTTTTTTTTTCTTTTTCCGTCGAACGCCATGGCATGTATTTGGGCTGACCTGGCTCACGAGGTGAGGCGATTTTCATGGTATTTGCCATTCTGTTCACCTGTGTGCAAGCTAGCCCCGCAGCTGACTTGAAACTTGTCCTGACTTCGACCGAGCCAAGTCGCCTTCAAGTCATCCGCAAGTTCGACAATGATTTATGGCGACCGGCAGACTGTCTTGCCTGACCTGACTCAAGACAGTCTTGCCATTCCCCATAAATCGTTCTCGAACTTGCTGCAGACCACTTGAAGGCGACTTGGCTCGGCCGAGGTCAGGACAAGTTTCAAGTCAGATGCGGGGCTAGCTTGAAAGCGACTTCACGCGTTATTCCAACATGGCCACCTCTCGAATGGACGTCGTGCAGAAGGTGGGCGCTTTTGAGTTTGCTTACCTCGCCATAAGCGTAGCATTTTCTGAGGCGCACTGCCTGCCAAAGATTCTTGGACTCATTTTACGTGACCGAGGAAATCCGAGGGAGTTGTACGACGAGGAAAAATTCCATACTCGATACAGATTCACGAAGAACGCCGTGCGGCAGCTGCTGGGTATGTTGCCGCTCCGTCAAAGTGGAGACAACCGAAGACACCCTGTGTCTCTAGTGTTACAGCTACTGATGGATCTCGGGTTTTAAGGCGCTGGCACATTCGAAACAGTCACCGGGAATCTCATCCGCATTTCGTAGTCAACAGTTTGCCGTGCAGTAGGAAAAGTTACGCTACTCATCGCAAAGCACCTATACGCAATGCTGGTACGCTTTCCGCAGCCGGCAGCACTTTCTATAGTTATGCGGGACTTTTATGAAGTGGCTGAGTTCCCTGGTGTGACAGGCTGTGTCGACTACACACACGTGCGTATTAATAGCTTCGGTGGGGACGACGCCAAAGTGTTCCGTAACCGCAACGGCTATTTCTGTTTTTCTTAAACACGACGACAATTTCCGTCTCTTTCGGTAGAAAATTGACTCGGCGCTGTGTCTGTGTTCCTCAACTATCATTCGTCCCGTCAAGGGTGCTGTTTTTCACTCAGAAAGGCATCGCTTGTAGCACAACGCTACGTAAAATTCCACACATAAAAAAGAGGTGCCCCTGTCACGGGTTTTTTTATCCGCTTCACCATCATGCAGCTAACACTGCTGCACCCCGCGAGATAGAATTCTGCTGAGGGCAATGTCCTGACCCCCACTTTTCTCTTGTTTACCAAGCTCAACAAAAGGATACGAATCACATTTGTTCCCATAACTTGTTTTTTTTTCATAATAACTACGACCTAGCCCACTACAGGCATGCACACAGGTCAACATAAAGCCAAATACCGTGAAAATCGCGTCACCTCTCGAGCCAGGTCAGCACAAATACATGCCGTGGCGTTTGATTGAAAAAAAAAAAAACCAACGAAAGAACCCAACGCGATGCTTGTTTCACCTCCAAACAAGCAACCATGAAGAAACGCGCCGCATTTGGCAGGCCACTAAAGCCAGCAGGCAACAAACGCTTTACAGAAGCAACACTGCGCATCGCTGTGGCGGCAGACACCACGTGCCGCTCGTTAGCCGTAAAATAGCAAGAATATGCTTGTGGCCCTTCGTTTTTATAGTTATTTTAAAACGTATGGTCTTTTTTGCTGTAATACATGCCTTACGCTAACAACTTTATTATTACCCCCGTTAGCAGGCGAGCAGCGTGTTTCTGCTTTGAAGCTCGTTCTTGACTTGACCAAGCAAGACAGCCTGATCATCTATGAAACGCGAAGGCTCACTTGGGTGTTTTGAAGTCCGCTGCTTGCTTCACGCCGACTTGCTCAAGTCAAGTTGAAGTCGCGAGGCAAGTAACAACTTTGCATTCGGGATCAAGTATGTGCGGCCCACATTACAGAACGAATCAAGACACCTTTTCGTCCAGTTGACTCGCCTGTTGCACAGACGGACTTGTGTCATCACAAGCGGTTATGCTGTGTGACAAGGATTCACCGAGTGGGAGTGAGAGAACTGACAGTGAAGTATACCTGCATACGTTTCGCATTTTCGTCATCCAAAACGGCAGGTCAAGATACCTCTGAGAGATTCTTGATGGAGGCAGTCAGCAACCTTTCATTACAGAAGTCCTCGCCACCAAACTACATTTTCAGGTAGTTGGAGAGACACGGGTTGCATTCATCACTTTTGACAACACATCCCTCAACTTCGGCAGAAGGACGAAGGGTCGTTCAAGTTCTCCTGCGCAGCCAGTACTCTGCCGACATTTACATCATTCTGGCTATAGTCGGCTCAGTTATCTGTGACAACATCCTTTCGCCGACAGCTGATAGCCGCATCTAGAAGCAGTTGCGTCTCGAAGGGAAAGTTATTGCTCACCACAAGAACTTTCTTGAGGCGTAGACGGAGACCGTTATCAGCTTATTGATTGGAGTTGACCACCTGTAGAAGATAACTACTGGAGAAGTAATAAGAAGCAAGGAAACTCCAGGATTGGTCGCAATCAACGCGGTGCTAGGCTGGACACGGCAAGGGCCCAGTCGTCAAAGTACCACTCTTAACTGAGATACTAACCTCGTAGTATGCATCCTAAGAGTCGAAATGATCAGTGACAATGAATCACTGTCGAGGATTTTTCGATAATTCTGGCAGCTTAAAGCAGCGGGCATCGCAGATTTTGGTGAATGACACTTATATGAGTTCATTGCAGGCGTCCATGGAATAATTCGCAAAGAAAATGGAAAAGGTACAGTGGAACTGCCCTGCAGAGAAGGCTCGAAACAGCCGCTTGGAGCGAATTATGATGCCACACCCATACGTTCACAAAAAGTGAGAACAAGGCAATCGGCAAAAGAAGGCTTATTGGAGCAATAAAGTGATGTCGTTCAGCAATGTACGGAGTTAGGACATGCTGAAATGTTTTCCAAGAACGCTCATACCGGTCGAGATACCCACTGTGTACCACAACGAGAAAATATGAGAGGTGAATCGTTGACTGTCAAGTTCCAAGCTCTGCTCCATGTCTTGTCACCCAAGCAAGACCAATTCCTTAACGAATGCGTGGATATAAGATCGAACCACCAGCCAGAAAAGAGCATCATGTCGAGCTCCACATTTGCACCATTCTCAACGCCCCCGCAGGGCGTCTGTGAGAGCAGGCGTTTGGTGCGTAGCGTCACCACGCACCCGAGCTAACACCCACGCCCAGTCGTGCGTGGCTTTGCCATGTCTGGGGAAAAGGGGATCCTGGGGGTTGAGCCGATGCCGGGTGATTGGACCTTTAAGGCCCCCCGCCGGAGACAACACACCTCTTTGGCTCCGGCTTCACATAGACGGCACCCCTGGACTGACCCACCCAGGGGAAATCGTCAGTTGCCTTTTCCTGTCTCTCTCCTTTCACATCTTCGTCTTTTTTTCACACTTTTTATCTTTCCTGTCCTCTCCTCACTTCTGTTTACTTCCGATTTTCATGGCGGCAAGGGTTAACCTTGTGTAGGTATCCCACCTTGGATAATTACATTGGGTTATAGTGACAGCGTACGACTGGCGTCGAAAGGACTTGTTTAACAAGTCCAGTCCCGTCCTTTTGTTGGGCTCCGTGGTGGGTGGTCGCCGCTGTTACCGAACACGTTCATACTTCTATGGCTTCACAAGCATCCGCCGCCCTTGATCGGTCTCGTAAGAGAGGCCGCGCCGAAGCAAGTTTTCACTTTTCGAAAGAAACTAAAGTCACTTTCGCGAAGTACCACTATATCCATAGTGGAAGCACACCTCTAAGAAAACTATCCCCATTTTTGTGGCCAAGTGCTGAAAGGAAAATATGCGACCCACATACAAAGCATCCAAAATGTCAAGCAGTGACCTCCTTTTGGAGCTAACCGAAAAAGACCAAGTGCCTAAGCTATCCCAACTAACCAGCATTGGAGAAACAGCTGTCGCCGTTTCGGTCCATCGCTCTCTAAACAACAGCAGGGGAGTAATCTCTGAGGAAAACTTCTTAGGCCTTAGTGACGAAAAGCTCCTCGAAGGATTCCAAGACCAAAATGTCTCAAAGTCCAAAGTATAGTAATCCGTCGCAATAATCAGGAAGTGTCCACCAAACACTTAATACTAACCTTTGGAACAAGTGAAATGCCTACCTCTCTTAAGGTTGGGTACATAAAAATGAATGTCAGACCCTACATTCTCAACCCCAGACGCTGTTTCAAATGCCAGATTCGGACACGCCTCGCACTCATGCAGAGGCAAAGAAACACGCGGAAAATACAGCGCAAACGACCACAAATCGGAAAACTACTCATCCTCACCCCACTGTGTTAAATGTAACGGGGAACACCCAGCGTATTCCCGGTCATGCCTATGTTGAAAAAAAGAAAGAATTGATCGCTCTGACCGTCAAAGAAAAAAATATAATTCAGCGAAGCGCGAAAATGGCTGTCATACCTTTTTCACAGAAGTTATGCGGGTGTGACGCAGTTGGGGGCAGCGTCACAAAGGCCTCAGGAGTCACCGCTACCACACCCAGTGGTCCTGTGGTGAATCGAACCGCCCCCTTAAAAGAAGCAGCGCGAGCTGCTCCATCCACATGAAAGGACCTGCAGACTCCGGTCTCCCTGGGCCCTAAACTCAATCGAGTTCCAAGGCCTGAGATCCGTTTCTCAGCGCCTCATTCTCGATCTGCCAGCGCCTCAGACAAGAGAGATCGACCACGAAACTCTGGTGTCATCGACACTGAAGGACAAGCGCTCTCTCGAGCGCGCCAAACAGGACAAGGACAAAGTCCCAGTAACCACAATAGGTTAGCAGTAACCCTAATAGTTATTGTATTTCTCTCTATTTCTATTTCTTAGTATTGTCACCTATCATCTTTTACTCATACCGATCAATCCCCAGAAGTATATTTACTTAATTTTATTCCGCCATGGCTTTTATCGTTCATTGGAACTGTGAGGCTTAATTCACAACTTAGATGACATAAAGGACATCGTTAACAAGTTCTTACCAGTAGCCTTTTGCCTCTAAGAGACAAATCTTGGTGCAAAACACGACCATTTCCTAAAAGGCTTTGAAGTTGTCTGAAAGGACCGCGAACAATGCAACCGTCTTTCAGGAGGAGTAGCCGTAGTCGTGCAGGGCAGCAGTCCTACGCTAGATGTCCAAATAAACACATCTTTCGAGGCCATAGCCGTCGCCATCCTATCGTACAAAACCATCACCATCTGCTCACTGTATATTCCACCTCACACCCTTTTCACCATCAAAAACCTAGAAAATCTAGTGGAACAGTTGCCAAAACCATTTATTTTAATTGGGGAATTCAATGCTTATTCACTCCTTTAAGGTAGCGACAAAACTGATGCAAGAGAGCAAGCCCTGAAAGAGTTCATTTTATCAAACATCATATATCACATATCAAACGGCTTTTACCTACTGTTCACCAATTTCATACACATTTAGTTGCTTAGATCTTGCCCCGTTTTCACCGCTTATTTTAACGATTTTAAATGGGACGTGGTCAACACGTCTTATGGTAGTGATCATCAACCTGGCATCATAAAACTCATACCATCCTACCCAACTTTAACAAGCAAGCCACGCCGATGGAAACTGCAGCTCGCTAACTGGCCAGTTTTCACAGAAAACGCTAAGCTCGATGAAGTTTTCTCATCGGAGCTTTCTGTTGATGAACTGAATAAAGGGTTCGTCAAAGTTTTAATCTTAGCAGCAGAAAAGGCAATACCACAATCATCCGGCATTGTACACAAGAAACTCAACCCTTGGTGGACAAACGAGTGTACTGATGCCAAAAAACAACAAAATAAGGCCTGGGGAATTCTACGAAGATACCCCACCTACACCAACCTCATCAACTTCAAACAGGCAAAAACCAGAGCCCGATTTATTCGAAGACAGACAGAAAAAGATTCATGGCAAAAATACATGTCAATTAACAGTTCAGTGACATATAAACATATCTGGGACCAGGTGAGGAAGTTCAAAGGAGAGTACTCCTCCTACACAATACCACTGCTTGTAAGTCCAGACACGCAATCAGCGCTGGAAGACCAGGTCAACCTGTTAGGAGAACACTTTTACAAAGTATCATGCTCAGCAAATTACACCAATGCATTCCTGCAATATAAAGAAAATGCAGAAAGACAAAGACTGCCTACTACCAGTACCTCAAATGAAAGTTATAACCTTCCGCTTCCCCTGCACGAATTAAACGGTACTTTCCGCCGGTAAAAAAACGGCAACAGGGTCTGACCAGATACACTACGCCATGTTGGCCCACTTATCCCAAGCATCGGCGGAGACACTTCTCCAATTCTTTAAAAAAGTATGGGACTCTGGCATAATGCCTGAAGATTAGAAAAAAACCATAGTTATACTGTTCCTTGAACCTGGTAAACCCTCAACAACCCCAAGTAGCTACAGGCCCATCGCATTAACAAGTTGCCTAGCAGAAACTTATGAAAGCATCATAATTATTAGACTTATCTTCACTCTGGAATCGGAGCACCTTATAGACGCATACCAGTGCGGATACAAAAACGGCTGTTCCACCACTGATCACATTATTGGGCTCGAACAAGAAAGACGACAAGCATTTCTACACAGTTCTGTCTCTCGGTCTTTTTTGACTTGGAGAAAGCATATGACACAACTTGGAGATATGGAATTGTCAGAGATCTAGCTAACTTAGGGATTCGCGGAAGAATGCTTAACTGCTTATACAATTCTCTATCGAACAGAACTTTTCAAGTACGTTTGGGTACGGTACTATCACGAATATTTGTCCAAGAAAATGGTGTACCACAGGGCTGCGTTTTGAACACCCCCCTGTTTATAGTAAAAAATGAACTCCATCAACAGGGCCATAGCCCTTACAGTCATGCATTCCATCTACGTTGACGATCTCCAAATCGCATGCCGTGCCTGCAGCCTATCATCCTGTGAAAGGAAACTCCAAATTACAATAAATTGGCTTATAAAATGGGCCGACCAAAATGGTTTCCGCTTTTCAGCCCAAAAAACCACGGCTGTTCTCTTTATGCAAAAAAGAGGATTGCTCCCTGAACCCGCGCTCAAACTATACATCAACATGCCGGTAAAACAAAAACACAAATTTCTAGGAATCACATTCGACCGAAAACTAAACTTTCTGGCATGCAAAAACGCACTGAAAACTAAGGCAAACAGAGCACTCAATGTGCTCAAAGTACTCACCCATAAGCACTGGGGTTCCGATCGACTCTGCCTTATACGTATTTACCGTTCTCTTGTACGCAGCATGTTAGACTACGGATGCGTAGTCTACGACTCTGCGCGAACCTCACCTTAACACATCTACGAAATTGCCGCAAAGTGTGACTCACGCTTACACTACCGCAACAAACCAAACCTAATCAAACCACTTGTGCTACGTTTCGAGGAATACTGCTGCTTTTACACCATCCCTGATGGATCACTAGATGTCGCTATTAAACCACCAAGACTGCCGCCATGGTTCGACCTGTCGTAGTTTTAACAAAAAAAAGCACCCCACCACAACACATAATTCAAGAATTTTATACACTTCAGCACAAATACAGGGATTACGAAGAATTTTACACAGATGGCTCAAAAACAGAAAACCACGTGGGTATTGGTATCGCGACGACGAAAAGCGCAATTTCTGTGAAACTACCTCGTAGCTTTTACACTTTATCAGCTGAAGCTTATGCCTTGAGTGAAGCAGTTCAGAAAATCATTGCTGAAAAATTAAAGAAAGCAATCACATACACCGACTCACTCAGCACACTAAAAGCACTACATGTAAAATCCGAATGTGAGCCAATAGTGGGCGAAATTTTAAACGTGGCATACTTAAACAGCCAGGCAGCCTCCATCCGTTTCTGCTGGGTCCCAAGTCATGTTGGGATACTTGGAAACGAAAAAGCAGATAAGTATGCTGTCCAGGCAGCCCATAAAACAGCAACAAAAGTGAAAATTCTTCTTAAAGATATCCAGAGAACAATTCGTCTGACTCTACTAGCAAAATGGCAACGAAAATGGGACACCTGCACGAACAATAAGTTCCACCTGGCGAAACCCATACTCAGGAAATGGAATACCTGCCGTCACCTACAACGGTTTATCGAAGTTGTATTATGCAGACTCGTATTGGTCACACACACTTGACACACAACTTACTCGCAAACGAAGAACAACCAACGTGTGAAAAATGCAAGAAGCGTTAGCATATATGTACATCCTAATCGCATGTCCTACCATTGAAACACAGACAAAAACATTTCAGCAAGCTATACAAACAACACGTACCTTTACACCCTGCTTTGTTCTTAGGAGATGACCCTCTAGTACCTCAGCCTGACGTGCTAAACGTTCTGAAAGAATGTAATCTGTTAAATGAGCTTTAAAATTTCATTTTTTCATTGTCCTTTCCTGAAAGTCTTGTGTCTGGCACAGCATAGCCTTAGCTGCTTTTGCACCACAAAAACCAAATTAACCTAACCTAACATTCGCAACGCATCAAAGACATTGGAAGTTTATTTCACGTGGAGAACATTGGTTGTGTGGTTCGTGGGGCAGATTTGCCAGAAAAGTCAAGTCTTCACTTATCAAGGCGTTTGGAAAGAGCAAGTTCAACAGCAGAGAAAGTCCAACTGAAAGCAGAAGCGGCTGTCAATTCGAGAAAGCTCACCTAGACGCATGCGCACGCCCCTCCAATGTTTTTGGTGCAATTTTTGGTTGGGCGTTCGTCTCAGCCTTATCCGGAGCGAAACAACTACGACTATGAAGCTCGAAACCCTCAGGCCACTCGACGTGACAGCAAGAACCTAAGATACCTTCAGGAGCTGGTAGACTACAGGCTGATTCGATCCATGGAAGAGTACCAATTAGAACTACGAGCGGTTCACCTTTACCAAGCACTCTACAGCAGCATTCTGCAAGAAGATGGTGCTGTCATTTTCGAGGAGCCTGACACTTGCAAAGTGCTTGGCCCCCCAAGAGGAATCTCAGACGTCGACCCTGGTTAAAATGACATTACGCGAGCTTGCAGAGTGAAATTCCAAGATGGAAAGCTTTTAAGATGATCAGTGCAGAAATGTTTCGCGCCAGAATTGTTCAAGCTCGAGTGTTGTGCAGCTTTACTGGGGGGGGGGGGGGCATGTAGAAAAATGAGGAATAAACTTGTGCTGACGAGTGCTGCAAAAGGAAAAATTTGAAACCCAGGAACGGCGTTCGGTCTGATCTCTTGACCGATCGATAATTTTCCTTTACAGGGGCAAAGTCGCCGAAGTTCGCCAAGAAATGGTTTGAAATTAAAAGTGAGCAGTAATTGAATGGAGTTGGAGACAGAGTAGCGAGGAAAGAGAGGGGAAAGTAATGGGTCAGAGAGGTGGGAAAAGGCGCCGATTTTCCCTAGGTAGGTCAGCCGAGGAAAGCCGTCTACGTGAAGCTAGAGCCAAGGGGGTGTGTTTCCTCCTCCGGGGGGGGGTCTTGAAGGCCCAATAAATTGTTACTGGTCCACCTCCCAGCATGCCCTTTTGCTCGAATACGGCTAAGTCACGCACGGCTTGGCGTGGGAGGAGGTCGAACCCCCCACCCAGTTCGTTCGGATCCCTGGTGTCGCCAAACGCCGGCTTGCGCCGAGACCCCTGGCGGGGAGAGATTGGCGCAATTCCAGCGGTAGATGGTCTACAAAAAAAACTTCGGCAGATCCCACGAACCTTTGAAGTCGATGTTATGCGAAGCATGCGGATGGAGGTGACTGTGTTGTATTTTTTATTGTGCAAAATGTTATGAAGTGGCACTGAATATATCTATGAACGCATGCACAGGTTCACGTTAGACAGCCGTTTATGTTGTATATAACCAGTTGCTTATGGTTGCGTAACGATGCCAACATCAACATGGACATAAGCAATACTAGAAGAGGTAAGCTGATATGAAGCACTTTCTCGCGATGATTGTGGCCCTGGACTCTGCTACATAAATCAACTTCAGCGGATGGCGTACAACTACAATCGAAATTAACCAGACGTGATGACTATACCATAAGAGTACATATGTAATGTTTACAAAATTCGATAGGCAGCACTGCAACCCCAATTGATGATTCACGAACATTAGTGCATTTGAAAAGTAGTTTCGGGACCTGCCGTGGCTATGTGGTAGAATATTTGATTGCCACGCAAAATGCTGGGGTTCGGGTCCTCCTGGGACCCCGATATTTCTTTTTTTGCTTTTCTCGGGCCAATACTGCCAATGTGAGATTTTTTTTAAAGGGACCGACAACTTAGTTGTTTCGACCCAGCTTTTATCGGTTTGACCGAAAGCTTACCATTCGCAGTGTTCGTAGCTGCAGTAGTTACGCACAAAAGCACATAGTTACTTTGTAAACAGTATTTTTTGATTTTGAAAAGCTCTGAACGTCGACGTGCCTTTAATTGCGAAATATTTCTTAGCGAACATCGGCGACGTTGAGCGTATCTATCTATCTATCTATCTATCTATCTATCTATCTATCTATCTATCTATCTATCTATCTATCTATCTATCTATCTATCTATCTATCTATCTAGTCTGTCTGTCTGTCTGTCTGTCTGTCTGTCTGTCTGTCTGTCTGTCTGTCTGTCTGTCTGTCTGTCTGTCTGTCTGTCTGTCTGTCTGTCTGTCTGTCTGTCTGTCTGTCTGTCTGTCTGTCCTGTCTGTCTGTCTGTCTGTCTGTCTGTCTGTCTGTCTGTCTGTCTGTCTGTCTGTCTGTCTGTCTGTCTGTCTGTCTGTCTATCTATCTATCTATCTATCTATCTATCTATCTATCTATCTATCTATCTATCTATCTATCTATCTATCTATCTATCTATCTATCTATCTACTACTTTCAGCTCTCTTGGCCGTTTCGATAATGGTATCGGTACCAAACATGGTAGTGCATAACATGACTGCATGACGAGCCTAACTGACTAGTCATAACATGATCATAATAACATGTATGTCATGATTGTCATGATACACATTTCATGGTCTTGCTGCTCTTGAGGTGGTTTCATTCACATGGCACGTTGAAAAACTGGTATGCTATGACATGATTGAATAGCGAACACAAGTAACAGATCCTAACGTGGAAATCGTGACATGCATGTCATGTAAGTCACGACTCATGACTACACGCCAGGCTCATGGTGCGCTCGAGGTCTTTTCGCTTGCTTCACATATACCGAATTTGGCATTACTGGACGTGAATGCATGGGGCGAAGGTTTATGACTAGTGCAAACATGATAGCCTTGGCATGCGTGTCACGTCAGAACATCACTACATGCCGCACTCATGATGCACTCGTGGCCGTTTAGATAGCTTCACATATACCAAATTTGGTATGACGCGACGTGAATGATTGACAAAGGTATGTGACTGGTGCAAAGATGATAATCATGAGATGCGTGTAATGCAAAACATGTATACTTGCTACGGTCATAGCGGGTTCGCGGCTGTTTCGCTAGTTCCAAATGTACTAAATTGGGTATAACGTGACGTCAATAGACGACTAAGGTAAATGACTCGTCCAAACATGATAAGCATGACAAGGAAGTTATGTACGGCATATTTTACGTCCGCCTTGTAACGTTGTGCTGATTCTAATGTGGCCTATCAACCTTCCTCATTCGTGCTTCGCAAATCATCAATTGCCACTGTTCGTGGTGTCTGCCAATGTTTTTTTTTGTCCAGCAACACTGAGAATCGAGAGTGATGCCGACAGCCTTTCTAGCGTCTTGTACATGCTGCATTGTTCTGCTTTCGCAGGACTTCCTACAACTATGCTTAACTACGTTTATTCTTAGCTTTACAACATTTTTTTAGAATAACAAGCCAGTACAATGAGGTGATGTGGGCTTATACAGCTTTCCTGTATTTGTACCGGGTTGCGTGCGCCTGCGCCCAAGGTTGATGCGCCTGGTCGTGGATGGCTTGTCCCGTCGTCGTTACTCTCTCGACACACGAGCCAAGTCAAGTCGCCGAAAAGTCACTGCGCGCCATTTCTAAGACAAATAGTTGGTAAAAAACCATAACATATTGCCACCCACACGTAGTGGGTCGACTGCAAGAGCGGCTCTACCATCTGGAGGAAAGAAAGAAGATTGCGTGCCTCTTCTCGGCTCGAGAGCCAGCCACGACTGACGCATCGTCCTAGAGCTAGCTACCCGCTTGTTCAATAAATCCCCCAGTACTTGTGACTCATTGTGACAAAGTGGTGGAGGTGCTGGGTAGTCTCACGGATGCTGCAGACCCCCCCCCCCCCCCCCAGGAAGCCGTAATACGAGTCCAGTGCCAGTCAATACTCCCGTGCATCGGACCAGCCGCCGAATCAGGGGATTGCCTCCGGAAGTCAACGATACTGCTCCCACCACGTCAACAAACATGACCAGCACTTCGGTACAAACCTTGCCAACCGGCACGCGAAGCACGTCGTCGAACCGCTATACGTTGGAAAGCCCACGGGCACCGACGACGTTCCATGGTACGGAGCGCGAAGACGTTGAGGACTGGTTCGCGGGCTTCGAGCGCGTAGCCAACTTGAATCAGTACGACGACGCGGCGAAACTGGGTCGTGTCTACTTCTATCTCGAAGACGGAGCTCACACGTGGTATCAAAATTGAGAGGATCAGCTGACGACGTGGCCCGAATTCTCTCGTGGACTTCTGCAGACATGTGCCAGCACTGACCGCCAAGAAAGAGCTGAACGAGCTATTCTTGCCCGCGTCCAGTCGCCAAACGAAACTGTGACCGCGTACGTCGAAGACATGACGCGTCTCTTCCGACGGGCAGATTCAAGAATGACGGAGGACAAGAAGTTGCGTCACTTGATGCGCGGTGTCAAGGACCAGCTTTTCGCCGGCCTCGTGCGAAGCTCTCCGAAGACGGTCGCGGAGTTCTTGTCTGAAGCCGTGACAATGGAAAAAATGCTGCAGAAGCGATCAAACCAATACGACAGGCAAGTCAGTTGCATGTCCACTGCTGACATTTTCACCGCCGCTGGGACCAGCAATGACTCCTTGCGTGAACTCATCCGTAATATCATACGTGAAGAGTTGCAAAAGGCTGGTGTAACACCTCATCCTACGGTTAGCTCTATTGCAACTGTGATCAAGGATGAGCTGCACCAGGCTCTTCGGGACACCTTGCCTCCTGATACAGCTGCGTCAGCTCCTGCTGAATACCACCGTGGGACAACATACGCGGAAGCCTTGAAACGCCCTGCTGCATCGCCGCCATTGTTCGTTCATCCTGTCCCTGCAGTTTCACTCGAGTCAGCGCAGCACATACCATACTACGAAGGCACGTACATGCCACCGCCCCTGCCCTTTGTCCGTGGTGCTTCTGTCACCCATCGTTCGGTGTGTAGAGAGGAAGAAGAATATGAGCCGCAGTGGGTCACGCCTTTAGCAGGAGGAGCCAAGCGCGAGCGTTTGCCCGATTGCTGTGATTCCTGAGTCCGTTGCTGCCGCCCGCTTTCCGCGTCAATAGACCTACCGTTCAAGTGCTACTTGTGCCAATAAACCCCGTTCCAGAGTGGTGGAGGTGCGGGGTACTTCAACCTGGAACTCCGCAACAGGAAACTACCTGCCATCACAGAAATGGCTGAAGAAACCACCCAGCAAGGTACGACCCAGCCTCCGATGGTCATCGTGCCCACTTTGCTACGCGTGCGCGATCCACCTTTTTTCGACGGTACCGATGAGCAAGACGTCGAAGATTGGCTGTCGACATTTGAAAAGGTAGGCGACAGCAACAAGTGGGACGACCCTTGGAAGCTTCAATATGTACCCTTCTACCTGAAAGAAGTGGCGAGTCTCTGGTTTAACAACCACCAGTCGGAATTCGCCACTTGGGGTGCCTTTAAGCTACGCATCACCGATGTGTTCGGTCGCCCCGAGGTACGCAAGCTCCGTGCCGAACAGCGCCTACGGGGACGCGCACAGCTTCAGGGGGAAGGCTTCACAAGCTACATCGAGGATGTGCTCGACCTGTGCAAGCGCCTTGACCCGTCAATGATCGAGGCAGACAAGATCAAGCACATCTTGAAGGGGATAGACGACGACGCCTTCCAGATGCTGCTGGCCAAGGGCCCCCGTACCGTGTCTGAACTCGCCACTCTTTGCCAGAGCTTCGAGGAATTGCGCAAGCAGCGGGTCATGACACGGCGGCCAGCGACTACCGACGGAACTCTCGCGGCATTGACCCTAGGTGGAGACAACAACACAATCATGTCGGAAATCAAACGATATGTGCGCGAGGAGGTGGCCCGACAACTTTCGTGTCTGTCGTATCAACCGGCAACGGAACCTTCTTCTGAGCGTCTCGCGCCCGCCATCAGACAGGTAATACAGGCGCAGGTATCTGAGGCACTGCCGCCCGTCTCTCAGACAACACCTGTCACCGCGCCATTGACTTACGCTGCTGTTGCTGCTACTCCACCACGACCTCCACTTCGGCCGACTCCCCAGCCTCTACGAGTACCAACGACACCAGTTCCAGCAACACAACAGCGCTATCACGGAAACCCTTGGCGCACAGTTGACAATCGTCCGATCTGTTATGCATGCGGATATCCAGGTCACGTGGCGCGCTTCTGTCGCCGGCGCTTCGCAACGGGCCCGGCTGCAGCTCCAAGGTACTCTGACGACTCTTTCCCGGCCCCGTACAACGCGCAACGAGAAATTCCCCGTCAATATGACCGACAATCAGTGCAACGCGACCCGTCCCCATCCGAAATAGACCACCACCCTGCTGCCGACTACCGGCCATTCGGTCCCCGTCGCCCATCCTCACCACGCCGCTACCGTTCTCCGTCCCCGCTGCGTCGCCGACCGAACTCCGCAGAGACGGAAAACTGACTGCCGCAGCTCCGGAGGCACGAGCTGCGAAATCGTCGCATTGTAGAAGTCCTCGCCCGTCCCCCACAAACGTTCTGGAACTGTTTGTTGAAGGTCTACGAACTCTTGCGCTTGTTGACACGAGTGCCGCCGTATCTGTGATAAGTCAAAAACTCTGCCGTTCAATACGAAAAGTAACGACGCCGCCTTCCGACGTATTGCTGAATACCGCGAGCTCGCAACCTATTCGACCAGTCGGAGCATGTACAGCGAGAGTAATCATTCAGGACGTCCTGTACCACATCGAGTTTCTCGTGTTGACCACTTGTGCCCACGACGTGATACTAGGATGGGATTTTTTGTCACGGCACCACGCCGTAATTGACTGCGCTCGCGCGCAGGTAGAATTATCTGCGTTTTCAGATGCGCCATCTACTGACAATGAGCGCACTCACCTGGGCAAGCTTCTTGTTGCTTCCGACGTTGATGTTCCTCCTTTTAGTGCCATCGTTGTCCCCGTCAATCGCACTGAATTGTCCGGCTCTACCGTTGTGTTCTCCCCATCTTACGTTTTCAGTCGCCGCCACGGTACGTCTCTGCCATACGCCGTTCTGCCACCTCATCAAGATACTTCCGGAATTGTCGTTTGCAATCCTAGCTCATGCCCTCTCACCTTAAGAGCTTTTGAAACACTGGGCTATGTTCATCCTGTTGACGACAACGTTATTGTGCCTATTGAGTCCCACGACCCTGGCCAGCAACTTCAGCTGAACGCGGTTACTCCTCTTTTTACGCGGGATGACTACTCCTCGGATATCTTCAATCGTTCCATCGACAGCAAGCTTCCTTCGGATCAACGGGACCAGCTAATAGCCCTTCTGCATGAATTCCGAGATTCATTTGACCTTCCTCAAAAGGCACTGAGTCAAACTAACACCGTCGCTCACACAATCTACACCGGAACGCACCCTCCTTTGCGGCAACGCCCCTACCGCGTATCACCTAAGGAACGAAGTGTAATTGCAGAGCAGGTGGATGATATGCTTCAACGCGGCGTCATCAAACCATCTTCTAGCCCCTGGTCTTCACCTGTTGTGCTAGTGAAGAAAAAAGACGGTTCGATTAGATTTTGTGTCGACTACCGGCGACTGAACAAAATTACACGGAAAGACGTATACCCTCTTCCCCGCATCGACGACGCTATCGATTGCCTACAAGGTGCCGAATTCTTTTCTTCGCTGGACTTACGTTCGGGTTACTGGCAGGTTCCGATGGCAGAGTGTGACCGTCCCAAAACAGCGTTTGTTACGCCGGATGGCCTATACGAATTCATGGTTATGCCATTCGGTCTGTGCAATGCACCTGCAACGTTTGAGCGAATGATGGACAGCATTTTACGCGGCCTTAAATGGCAGATATGCTTATGTTACCTCGATGATGTTATCGTATTTTCGCCTGATTTCCCTACCCACGTCGACCGTCTGCGCACCATTCTTCAGTGTCTTAGCAAGGCAAACCTCCAACTTAACCTAAAGAAGTGCCGCTTTGGGGCTCGCCAACTTACTATACTTGGTCACGTTGTGTCAAAGGATGGAATTTGCCCCGACCCAGACAAACTTCGAGCCGTAGCCGACTTTCCGAAGCCGACTTCACTCAAAGAACTTAGGAGCTTCATCGGCTTGTGCTCGTATTTTCGTCGTTTCGTCCACAACTTTGCAACAATAATAGCCCCACTTACACAACTACTGAACGGTCCAGCTAATCTTTCTAACTGGTCCCCGGCATGCGACGAAGCTTTCCTTACACTGCGCCGCCTACTTACGTCCCCACCAATTCTACGCCATTACGACCCAAGTGCCCCCACTGAAGTGCACACAGATGCCAGTGGCGTTGGTCTGGGAGCAGTACTCGCGCAACGAAAGCCCGGTATTCCGGAGTACGTCGTCGCATACGCAAGCCGCGCACTCACAAAAGCGGAGATGAACTACTCCGTAACTGAAAAAGAATGCCTCGCAATCGTTTGGGCGTTAAGCAAGTTTCGTCCTTACTTGTACGGACAGAGTTTCGACGTTGTGACCGATCACCACGCGCTTTGTTGGTTGGCGTCGCTAAAAGATCCTTCAGGTCGCCTTGGACGTTGGGCTCTTCGCCTACAAGAATTCGACATTCGTGTCGTCTACCGCTCAGGACGAAAACACTCTGATGCGGACGCCCTCTCACGATCACCAGTGAGATCCCCCGCAGACCTGCATTCGGATACCAACTTCTCCATCGCTCCCATTTCCGTCACAAGCATGTCGTCTGAACAGCGAAAAGACCCATGGATAACATCTCTCCTTAACATTCTTTCTGACTCTTCAACGTCTGCATACCCACGCGCTCTTCGCCGACAAGCCACACATTTCGCGATACGGGATGCGCAACTATACCGCAGAAACTACCACGCGGATGGTCGTAAATGGCTTTTGGTTATACCACACCACATGCGATCTGATGTCTGTGCGTATTTCCATGCCGACCCACAACATGCTCACGCTGGTGTGTTAAAAACATATCAGCGGATCCGCCAGCGTTACTACTGGCGTGGTATGTACACTTTTGTACGAAAATACATTCGGTCTTGTTCACTATGCCAACGACGAAAGACAGCTGCCCATTCACCCGGATTATTACAGCCGCTACCGTGTCCGGCGCGCCCTTTCGACCGCATTGGTATCGATTTATATGGTCCCCTTCCGTACACTGCCACTGGAAATCGATGGATCATTGTCGCCGTCGACCATCTGACAAGGTATGCTGAAACAGCTCCACTACCTACGGCAGGTGCACGTGACGTAGCCAATTTCGTTTTGCGACGCTTCGTACTGCGTCATGGGGCACCACGTGAACTACTAAGTGATCGAGGGCGTGTCTTTTTATCCGAAGTTGTACAACAACTCCTTCGGGCATGCCGCACGGTGCACCGCACCTCTACAGCCTACCACCCGCAGACCAACGGTCTAACTGAGCGCTTCAACCGAACGCTAGGAGACATGCTCGCCATGTATGTCAATTCCGACCAATCAAACTGGGATGTCATTCTCCCATTTGTGACCTATGCGTACAACACCGCGACGCAGTCAAC
This sequence comes from Rhipicephalus annulatus, assembly GCA_013436015.1. Classification (NCBI taxonomy): domain Eukaryota; kingdom Metazoa; phylum Arthropoda; class Arachnida; order Ixodida; family Ixodidae; genus Rhipicephalus; species Rhipicephalus annulatus. Next base: position 431,855 of record WOVY01009581.1, on the reverse strand, counting down.
CACAGGCTTCTCGCCTTTCTTTCTTCTATATGGGCGTGAGCCATGCTCCACCCTTGACACCATTTTGCCGTATCGTCCCGACGTCTCCGAGTTCAGCCCTCTTTCTGAAATTTTTCACCACGCCGAAGAGTGTCGTCAGTTGGCCCGATCATTCACCTCGGACAAGCAAGCATTCGAAAAAGAACGCCACGACCGCGACCAGCAAGTCGAGACTTTTGCCGTGGGCTCGCTTGTCTGGCTCCGACTTCCCTTCCACTCCCCAGGTCTGTCCGTTAAGTTTGCCCCCAAGTTTCACGGTCCTTATCGCGTCGTCGAACGTCGATCTCCTGTCACATACGTGATCGAGCCGATCACGCCATCTACAGACAGGCGATGCCTTGGTCGTGAGACTGTCCACGTGAGTCGTCTCAAGCCATATCACGACCCACTCCTAATCTCGTCACCTTGACTTGCCAGGATGGCTCGTCTTCGTCGCCGGGGTATTGTAGAGAGGAAGAAGAATATGAGCCGCAGTGGGTCACGCCTTTAGCAGGAGGAGCCAAGCGCGAGCGTTTGCCCGATTGCTGTGATTCCTGAGTCCGTTGCTGCCGCCCGCTTTCCGCGTCAATAGACCTACCGTTCAAGTGCTACTTGTGCCAATAAACCCCGTTCCAGGTGCAACCAGTCCAGTACATCGACGATCGGCCCTCGTCTCCTCGGAAGTCTGATGTCTGGCGCACACCCGATCACCGGCCTCTATGCTTTCACTGCGGAGAAGCTGATCACTTGTACCACCAGTGCCCTTATCGCAGTCTTGGGCTTCGCGGCTTCTCTGCGTACTCGCCGCCACCCCGTTACGGTCAGAGACCACGCGACATCCAAAACTACTTCTCCCAGCAGCATGCACCACCGTCTGTCGAGCGCCAGTCGCGCTCGTCATCACCGAGGCGATTTTCATCAACGCCCCAGCGGTATTCTACCGCACGAACTCCCAGCCCCTGCCGGGAAAACTAGCCGAAGCGACCTCTGGGGGCGGGGTCGCTGAACGTCGACGCGCTGAAGACCTCCTATTGACGCAGAACCGTACAGAAACTGGTCCGACATCACCTGCTGCTGTGCTATAACAATTGTTGGTTGTGTAGTTAATGCGTTAGTGGACACCGGCGCAGACTATTCCATACTGAGCGGGAAACTGACAACGCAGCTGAAGAAAGTAATCACGTCGTGGCATAACTCGCAGATTCGGACAGCTGGTGGCCATGTCGTTACTCCACTGGGCGCCTGCACAACTAAAGTACAGATTCAAGGGTACACATTCGTAGCAACCTGCCTTGTTCTACGAATGCTCCCGTGACGTCATTCTGGGAGTTGATTTTCTACAGGAAAATGGAGCTATCATTGATCTGCAAGAGCGCCGCGTCACGTTCTCAGCCCAGCGAGCAATCAACGTGCAGGATGACGGAGTGCGTGTCCACGTACTCCGTATTTCTGAACAGAGTGTAACGCTTCCTCCCCGAGCCAGTGTTCTAATCGACGTAACATGGTGTGGTTTGAGTGATGGCGATGTGGTGGCCGGGACAAGTTTTGAACACCTCCTGCAGCAAGGCATATGTATAGCGAGAAGTGTAATACACGTTCGTGACGGCCGATCTGAATTGCTCGTTACCAACTTTAGCAACGAGCATCGACACCTTTTTCGTGGCACTTCGATAGCGTTTGCCCACGAAGTAGCAAACGTAACCAACTGTCTCACGTCAGAAATAGTGGATAACGCAGACACATCAATGAGCAACATTGACATCAATCCTGATCTGTCCACCGATAACCACACTGCGCTGCGAGCGCTCTTGTTCGAATACAGGTCTTGCTTCGCAAGTTGCTCAAAGATCCGCCAGACGTCCATCACTCAACACAGGATCATCACGTACGAGGACGCACGCCCAATACACCAGCACCCCTACCGCGTGTCGGCTAAAGAACGTGAAGCGATACGTACGCAAGTTCGCGAGATGCTTGACGATGGCGTTATCGAACCATCCAACAGCCTGTCATCTCTAGTCGTGCTTGTCAAAAAGAAGGACGGGTCGCTACGCTTCTGCGTCGATTACCGAAAGCTTAACAACGTGACCAAAAACGATGTGTACCCGCTACCGCGTATCGACGATTCGCTGGATAGACTTCGTCGTGCCCATTATTTCACTTTTCTCGATCTCAAAAGCGGGTACTGGCAAATTGAGGTAGATCAGCGAGACCGCGAAAAGACAGCCTTCGTGACTCCAGACGGCCTATACCAATTTTGAGTACTCCCTTTCGGCTTGTGTTCAGCGCCGGCAACTTTCCAGTGAATTATAGACACTGTCCTCACAGGGCTCAGTGGCAGACTTGTCTTGCTACCTTGATGATGTGGTGGTCTTCTCTGCCACGTTCGAGCAGCACCATCAGCGCCTGCGCAGCTTTCTGGAGGCTATCCGATCGGCGGACCTCACTCTAAAGCCACAGAAGTGCTACTTCAGCTATGAAGAACTAAAATTTTTTGGACATGTAGTTAGCGCCGAAGGAATCCGGCCCGATCCAGACAAGCTTGCCGCTGTTGCCGAATTACCAGCTCCTATCGATAAGCAAGCCGTCCGGCGCTTCCTTTCTTTGTGAGCCTACTACCGCCGGTTCATTCATTGACTTTCACAGATAGCAGAACCTCTGACTCGTTTCACAAGGGACGACACGCCGTTTGTCTGGGAAAACGAGCAACAAGCAGCTTTTGATGAAATGCGACAGCGCATGCAATCAGCACCCGTTCTCGTTCATTTCGACGATGATGCTGACACGGAGGTTCATACTGACGCTAGTAACGTTGGGCTTGGTGCAGTGCTCGTTCAGCGTCAAGAAGACATCGAAAGGGTGATAGCCTACGCCAGCCGCTCTCTATCTCGTGGCGAGGCGAATTATTCCACTTCGGAGAAAGAGTGCCTCGCAGTCGTGTGGGCAATCACCAAGTTTCGCCCGTATCTTTATGGTCGTCCCTTCAAGATAGTGACGGACCACCACGCCCTCTGCTAGTTGGCAAGCCTGCGCGACCCTTCAGGACAGCTAGCACAGTGGAGCTTGCGGCTGCAGGAATTTGACGTCACCATCGTCCATAAGTTCTGCCGTAAGCATGAAGACGCTGACACCCTGTCACGCGCACCCCTTCATGTCGTCAGTCAGGAAGCAGAGGAAGACGAAGGCTTCCTGGGCGCCATTAGCTCATCAGACTTGAGTAAACGGCAGCGGGATGACGCAGAGATTCGTCCGATCATCGATCATTTAGAGGGCCAGGGCACAATCATACCACGTCATTTATTCCGCTCGTTGCCGTCGTTCTGTCTTCGAGATGGTGTGCTGTACAAGAAGAATGCTCCTTCGAACAACCGTGCCTACCTCCTGGTGGTCCCTCGAGACATGCGAGACGACGTCCTCTTCGCTTGCCATGACGAACCCACATCCGGTCATCTGGGCTACTCACGGACACTTGCCAGAGTGAGCGAGAGGTACTATTGGCCAGGACTTTCAGCAAGCGTCAAGAAGTACGTCGAGAGCGGTCGGGAATATCAGCGCCGAAAGCAACCATCTATTAAGCCAGCTGGTTTGCTTCAGCCCATTGAAGCACCTTGCACGCCATTCGACCAAGTCGGCATGGACATTTCCCCTGTCTGCGGACAGCAACAAATGGGTGATCGTTGCGACCGACTATTTGACACGCTACGCTGAGACGCAGGCGATCCCACGAGCCACGGCTTCTGAGGTAGCGCAATTTTTCATGCGCCACATCGTGTTACGACACGGTGCTCCTTCCAGTATAATAATGGACAGAGGGACGGCAGTCACGGCGCAGCTTATGGACGAGGTTTTCAAACTGAGCAACACCAGACACTGAAAGACAACTGCGTACCACCCGCAAACCAACGGACTTACCGAGCAACTGAATAAGACCATCACAGACATGATCTCAATGTACATCGACGTACAGCACAAAACATGGGACCGGATCTTACCTTACGTGACCTTTGCTTGTAATACTGCCGTGCAAGAGACCACGCGATTCACGCCATTTCGGCTTCTCTACGGCCGCGAAGTGCAGACCATGCTGGACTCCATGCTACCGTGTCAAGACGAAGACGAGTTGGCAACTGACGCCGATGAATTTGGAGAGCGTGCTGAGGAAGCCCGGCAGCTCCCGCGACTACACATCGGCCAGCAACAGCAGGCAGACGCACGGCGCTATAACATCCGCCACAGTGAAGTATTTTACAACCCCGGAGACCGAGTTTGGGTGTGGACGCCCGTCCGCCGCCGTGGCCTTAGTGAGAAGTTACTGAGCCGGTACTTTGGCCCATATAGTGTTGCGTCGCGTCAGTGACGTGAACTACGAAGTGGTTCCGGACTCAACATCGCAGGCACGGAGTAGGACACTACCGAGGTCGGATGTCGTTCATGTGTTGCGCATGAAATCATTTATTGCGCGTTGCTCATAACTTTTTCCTTGCCGTACACTGTTCTTTGTGTTATTTATTTATTTTTGTGAACTTGCTTCTTCGTTCACTGATTTTTCCTAAATTGGCACGCTCGTTAATTTCTACTTTTACTTTATCCGAATTTCCAATTTCTTTTTTTTCACGTACCTATGTCGTAACATCATGGTGGTGCTATGTACTTTCCTTTCCCCCTTTTGGGACTTTTTTCTTCTTTTCGAAAGGGGGGATAATGCCACCCACACGTAGTGGGTCGACTGCAAGAGCGGCTCTACCATCTGGAGGAAAGAAAGAAGATTGCGTGCCTCTTCTCGGCTCGAGAGCCAGCCACGACTGACGCATCGTCCTAGAGCTAGCTACCCGGTCGTTCAATGAATCCCCCAGTACTTGTGAGTCATCGCGACAATATCCACGGATTGATGAGTGGGCGAAGCGTCCCTCAATCCTTCCGTAGATGCACTCGTTCGTGCGTCGGTCCGTCGGTCTGTCCGCCTATCTAGCTAACACCTCAAGTACCGCCATCTCGCTTCTTTTTATCATATTGATACGTGTATGGAACTGTCGCCCCGACACAGCTGAATTGGCACCCAAATGAAGAAGACGACAATGTGGTTGTTGTGGGTTGGACTCTCGAGCTTCTCCCGTTGGCCTGCATTACTGTGCGCTCTTTAAGCCGTTAGCAAGACCAGCTCTCGGTGAATAAATCTCCCCCGTAACATCTTTTGGTGGAAGGTGCGGGGTCTTCACACAACCCGGCTCTGGAACTCCGTGGTGGACGCCAGCTTTGTCCAGCCGCGATGCCTGAAACTGGCACTCAGACCTCGCCATCCGCGCTGGCTCCATCACCTGTGATTCCCCCCCATATTCTCGACCCTGGCACGTTTTCCGGGATAGACAGCACGGACGTCTAACAATGGCTCGCATTATTCGAGCGCGTCAGCAAGCACTACAGGTGGGACGAAACGCTTATGCTGGCAAGTATTCTATTCTACCTACGGGGTACGGCACGCGCCTGGTATGAGACGCATGAAGAAGAATTAACCAGCTGGGACACATGCAAGCAAAAACTTCGCGATTTGTTCGGTCCGTTAGTTGCTCGTCAGATGGCAGCCAGGCAGGAACTCGCGTCGCGTGTTCAATCATCGACGGAGTCGTACGTCACGTACATCCAAGACGTATGGGCACTGTGCCGGAAGACACAAAAACATGTCCGAGGCGGACAAGATCAGCAACGTGTTGAAGGGCATTGCTGATGATGCTTTCAACATACTAATGTGCAAGAACTGCACCCCTGTCGACTCCATCATATATGAATGCCGACGATTTGAACAAGCTAAAAGCAGGCGAATCATCCACCACATCGCGAGACTACCAAACACTGCTGCGACTTCGTCTTGCGAGGATTCTGCAGCGCCCCGTTCACTTGCGCCTCCTGCCAATATCGAAAGGATTGTTCGCCAGGAGCTGGAAGCCATGGCATCCGCTTCCTATCAGCCCCTTGCGCAAGACAACTGGGCAACAGTGTTGCTTATTCAAGCCGTCGTACGCCAGGAGTTTGCTAACCTGGGCGTCCAGGTTCCCCAGCCCGCCAGACTTATGCCGCAGCCCACGAGCACTCCTGTCCACAACGCTGACTGCCACTCTGCTCCACTTGTGGCAGCGGCAGCTCTGACTCCTCGGTTTCCATCGCGCTACCGAAATCCATCTGAATGGCGCACGCACGATGATCAACCCATCTGCTTTTCTTTCTCTCGAGTTGGGCACATCTCCCGCCATTGCCGCAACAGGTGGTATTTCCGGCCAAGCTTTCGTAATTTCGACCGCCGTCAGAACCAAGGACACTATTCGCAACCCGGTTTTCCGGATGACCATATTCAGGACCCTTCAGCTCGCCGTTTATCTCTACGCTCCGAACCGTCCTACGCTGACGTCGTCGCCCAAAGAAACTGGTCTAGCCGCTCGCCGTCACCTCAGGGTCGGCCGTCACGCTACCCTCAACGCCGCCGCTCTCCGTCACCGGCTTATTCTGGCCATTTCCCGGGAAACTGACGAGTGCAGCTCCTGGAGGTGGCGCTGCGTTGACGACTCAGAACGAAAACCCTCAACCGGCTACAAATTCAAGACGCAATATACATCGGGTGTTCGTTGATGGCCACGCCGTTACTGCTCTAATTGACACTGATGCCCAAGTATCTGTTATGAGTTCTACACTTCGATCTCGCCTGAAAAAAGTTCTCACACCAGCTATGTTCTCTACTGTTCGAGTTGCCAACGGAAGTCGAACATCGGTGCTTGGTATGTGCACTGCCCGCGTTACTGTTGCTGGCCACCACACTTCCGTTCTCTTTGCAGTCCTCGATGCTTGCCCACACGACGTCATCCTTGGAGTTGACTTCTTAACCGCCCACTCCGCCCTCATCGACTGTTCTACCGGTATCCTACGGCTCGAATTGCTTTTGTGCTCCGATTTCACTCATCTAAGTCGCACTCGGCTACGATCCGTGGAGTCTACGGCTACCGCCCCAGGCTGCTATGTACGTTCCTCTGTCGCTCTTCCCGTCCGTTCCTGATGGAGACTATCTGGTAGCTCCCCTCATTGATTTTACCCTTACGCACCACATCGCACTACCACATACTATAATGGTTGTTGCTAACAACACGGTGATACTTCCAGTTCTGAACTTCTCTACGTCGACCCAAGTTCTTCCCCAAGGCATCACTTTAGCCGATCTTTCCACCCTTGATGAATGTTCGATTTGTTCTTTTACACCTGACACTAAGACCATGGCGAAACCTGTCATCACGTCGCCAAATAAGGCGTTCCTCGACAAAATGATATCCAGCGACCTCTTACCTTCCCAAGTTGCCGCGCTCCGGGGTGTTCTGTTTTCTTACCTGGATATCTTTGACGTCGACGACCGTCCCCTGGGCCGCACAAGTGCCGTAACTCACCGCATCGACACCGGCGACGCCAGTCCACTCCACAAACGCCCTTATCGCGTGTCACATGCTGAGCGCCAAGTTATACAGACGGAGGTCGAGAAAATGCTGAGTAAAGACGTCATTGAGCCTTCATCGAGTCCTTGGGCCTCCCCTGTGGTCTTAGTTAAAAAGAAGGACAACACCTGGCGCTTTTGCGTCGACTATCGCCACCTGAATCGGATCACCAAGAAGGACGTTTATCCTTTACCCCGAATCGATGATGCGCTCGACTGCCTCCACGGCGCCAACTATTTCTCGACCCTTGACCTTCGATCCGGATACTGGCAAATTTCGGTCGACGACCGCGACCGCGAGAAGACAGCATTCATCACACCCGACGGCCTGTACCAATTCAAGGTCATGCCTTTTGGGTTGTGCAATGCCCCGGCTACTTTTGAACGTATGATGGACTCTCTTCTTCGCGGTTTCAAATGGTCGACCTGCCTTTGCTATCTGGATGATGTAATAGTTTTCTCGCCCTCCTTCGTAAGCCACCTGTCTCGTCTCTCGGCAATTCTTGACGTTTTTTGTTGTGCTGGTATCCAACTGAATTCGTCGAAATGCTCATTTGGACGTCGACAGATTAAACTACTCGGCCACCTTGTTGACGCCACTGGTGTTCAACCCGACCCTGACAAAGTCCGTGCAGTCCGAGAATTCCCAGTTCCGCGTTCCACACAAGAAGTTCGCAGTTTTATTGGGCTCTGCTCATACTTCCGCTGCTTTGTCTTCAACTTCGCGGATATTGCTAGGCGCCTCACGGATCTCCTCAAAAAGAATGTGGCCTTTTCTTGGGGAAGGAATCAAGAACATTCCTTCGCGTCGCTAATTACCGCCCTCACATCACCACCTGTGTTGGCTCATTTTGATCCAACGGCTCGAACAGAGCTTCGCACCGATGCAAGCGGCCATGGCATTGGTGCTATACTCGCTCAGATACAGAATGGCACCAACGGTGTGATAGCCAACGCTAGCCGCCTTTTGTCGCAAGCGGAACAAAATTATTCTATCACTGAGCGGGGATGCGTAGCCCTCGTTTGGGCTATTGCGAAATTCCGTCCGTACTTATACGGACGTCCGTTCGCAGTCATCACAGACCATCATGCGCTTTGCTGGCTGTCGACGCTTAAGGACCCTACAGGAAGACTCGGCCGATGGGCACTTTGATTACAGGAGTACACGTTCTCGGTTGTTTACAAATCTGGAAAGCTGCACAGCGATGCTGACTGCTTATCCCGGCACCCCGTTGATCCACCTAGCTCCACTGATTTGGAATCCGATGCCTACGTTTTAGCCATCACTGACTTTTTGAACGTGGCTGACGAACAGCGCCGAGATCCATCGCTGCTCACCATCATTGACCGCCTTCAATCGCGTTATGCTGGCACTTCTCTTAGCAGATACCTGCTTCAAGACAACGTTTTGTACCGCCGCAACTTACACCCCGACGGCACGGAACTTTTCCTCGTCGTACCGCATCACCTGCGAAAGGATGTTCTGCGACAATTCCACGACGCTCCAACTTCTGGACATCTAGGAGTCTCCAGAACTTACGACCGCATTTGACGACAAGTATTCTGGAAGGGTCTGTACCGCTCTGTTTGCCGTTACGTCGCATCTTGCGACCTCTGCCAGTGCCGAAAGAAGCGTACGACTCCCCCTGCCGGTCTTCTTCAACCTATTGAAGTTCCAGCCGAGCCATTTTATCGAGTGGGGTTGGACTTGCTAGGTCCCTTTCCTACTTTTACAACTGAAAATAAATGGATTGCAGTGGCCACAGACTATGCCACTCAGTATGCAATCACTCGAGCGCTACCAACCAGCTGCGCAACCGACGTTGCCGACTTCCTGCTGTACGACATTATTCTCCAGCATGGCGCTCCGACTCACCTGCTCACAGACCGTGGTCGCTACTTTCTAACTCGTGTGGTTGATGATCTACTCCGATCTTGTGCTACCCGTCACAACTTCACCACATCTTACAACCCTCAGACTAACGGCCTTACGGAGCGCCTAATCCGCACATTGACGGACACGCTTTCCATGTACGTATCTACCGACCACACTGATTGGGACATAGCTCTTCCGTTCGTAACCTTCGCCTATAACTCGTTGCGTCATGAAACAGTGGGCTACTACCCTTTTTGTCTACTCTTCGGACGTCATCCCTTACTGCCCTTCGTCACACTGCTTTCATCAGACCACCCATCCTCCACTTCGTACGCTCAGGATGCGATCACCCGTGCCCTCACAGCACGCGAGGTAGCGCGTGCTCGGTTATCGTCGTCGCAGACAGCACAGAAGTCTCTTTATGACCGTCGACATAGAGATGCCGTTTTTTCTGCGGGATCTCTTGTTCTCTTGTGGCTCCCATATCGACGTGTTGGCCTCTGCGAGAAACTACTATCGCGATACGCTGGGCCCTACCGAGTCATTCGTCAGGTCACACCTGTGACCTACGAGATTTCCGCTACCACAAACTCATCAGCTGCTGCACCCAGAACGGAAGTAGTCCACGTCTCTCGTCTCAAGCACTACAACGCCGACTCGCTCATTTAACAGGCACCGAGACGGTGCCTTACGGGCCGGGGTGATGATACGTGTATGGAACTGTCGCCCCGAAACAGCTGAATCGGCACCCAAATGAAGAAGACGACAACGTGGTTGTTGTGGGTTGGACTCTCGAGCTTCTCCCGTTGGCCTGCATTACTGTGCGCTCTTTAAGCCGTTCGCAAGACCAGCTCTTCTCGGTGAATAAATCTTCCCCGTAACAATATTGATACGCGTAGAGTTACAGTTGCCTACGCCCTGAGACAAGTGCTACACAATCGGTTCTAAGCCAGAGGCTCTTCTACCTCTTCTATGGGTAGCAGCGTCCTTTAGTCGACACTGGCACCAACACGTACGTAACATCAACGCCCGGTGGTAAAGACACCGTTAGAGTCTACTAAAAGTGCTGAGTGGCGTGACCACACCTCGCTGCCTGATCCCTTCCTCGTTGCCGGCAGCGGCGGCGCTGCAGTCGATTAGTACGTCACGTGAGCGGGAGGAGGCTATCGCCAGCCTATTAGAGCAAATGAAGGGCGACCTTCGAAAAGAAAGGGAAGGGCGGATCGAGCTCGAGCAATGAATGGATGGATGGATGGATGGATGAATGGATGGATGGATGGAAGGATGGATGGATGGATGGATGGATGGATGGATGGACGGACGGACGGACGGACGGACGGACGGATGGACGGACCCTACGCTACGCATACAAAAAGCAACGGCAAAACATATAACTTCACACATACTATTTTTCTACTCTTAGTTCGTGTTCTTAACATCGGTTCATTGTAGGGCAACAGAATCGAAATTTGGGCTAGTTGGATATGCATATTATAACTTGCGAGAAAGCGCTTGCCCTCTCTTCATTTCTGTTTATTTGGCGCTTTAACGACAGTTATACTACGAATTGTGGGGACCTGAGAAGAGCATAATGAAATCTTGAAAACAGAAAGGAAGTTTACACTATAATACGCGTACGAAAAAGCGAAGTAGCTTTGTTCACCTAAGTTTTACATTACAATACGCGTACGAAAAAAAGAAGGAGCTTTGTGCAAAAGAATAAAGCAAGAATTACGAATGTACATCTTAAGACTGTGAGATGCGTGATGTATTTAAAGATGCACTAAGAAGTAATGAAAATGAAGAAAAACAAGACTTATCGAGATCACAGTGACAATCTAAACTGAAACAGAAACTTGTTTGGTTTGTTTTGGTGGCGACATGTGGAATTCTGTAAAACTAATTCACGGGCTGAAAAAAAAATATATATATATATATATATATATATATATATATATATATATATATATATATATATATATATATCTATATATATATATATATATATATCTATATATATCTATATATATATATATATATATATGCTCCGCCACGCGTCAACGACCCTATGACGGCGCGCTGATGTTGCGCCCCGCAACTGTGTGATTAACGCCCTTGGCCACAAATGCCAGTGAGCCTGCGGGCAGCCCAGGCACGTGTGCTTCGCCAGCACTGGCTAAGATTTTGGTCATCGCTGTTGCAGGCATAATCGCCTACCTCATGGATCCTTGTGGAAGCTGATCGAGCCGGCATCTACGCAAGATACGACGACGCAGCAAACACTAAGCAGCAGCACCGAAGCGACAAGAGCGACACCGTCTGGCCAGCACCTGGTTATATAAGCACGTCGTTACTGGATCTCGGCATAACTGCGGGCAGCCCAGGCACGTGTGCTTCGCCAGCACTGGCTAAGATTTCGGTCATCGCTATTGCAGGCATAATCGCCTACCTCATAGATCCTTGCGGAAGCTGATCGAGCCGGCATCTACGCAAGATACGACGACGCAGCAAGCATTAAGCAGCAGCGCCGAAGCGACAAGAGCGACACCGTCTGGCCAGCACCTGGTTATATAAGCACGTCGTTACTGGATCTTGGCATAACTGCGGGCAGCCCAGGCACGTGTGCTTCGCCAGCACTGGCTAAGATTTTGGTCATCGCTGTTGCAGGCATAATCGCCTACCTCATGGATCCTTGCGGAAGCTGATCGAGCCGGCATCTACGCAAGATACGACGACGCAGCAAGCATTAAGCAGCAGCGCCGAAGCGACGAGAGCGACACCGTCTGGGCAGCACCTGGTTATATAAGCACGTCGTTACTGGATCTCGGCATAACTGCGGGCAGCCCAGGCACGTGTGCTTCGCCAGCACTGGCTAAGATTTCGGTCATCGCTATTGCAGGCATAATCGCCTACCTCATAGATCCTTGCGGAAGCTGATCGAGCCGGCATCTACGCAAGATACGACGACGCAACAAGCATTAAGCAGCAGCGCCGAAGCGACAAGAGCGACACCGTCTGGCCAGCACCTGGTTATATAAGCACGTCGTTACTGGATCTTGGCATAACTGCGGGCAGCCCAGGCACGTGTGCTTCGCCAGCACTGGCTAAGATTTTGGTCATCGCTGTTGCAGGCATAATCGCCTACCTCATAGATCCTTGCGGAAGCTGATCGAGCCGGCATCTACGCAAGATACGACGACGCAGCAAGCATTAAGCAGCAGCGCCGAAGCGACAAGAGCGACACCGTCTGGCCAGCACCTGGTTATATAAGCACGTCGTTACTGGATCTTGGCATAACTGCGGGCAGCCCAGGCACGTGTGCTTCGCCAGCACTGGCTAAGATTTTGGTCATCGCTGTTGCAGGCATAATCGCCTACCTCATGGATCCTTGCGGAAGCTGATCGAGCCGGCATCTACGCAAGATACGACGACGCAGCAAGCATTAAGCTGCAGCGCCGAAGCGACGAGAGCGACACCGTCTGGGCAGCACCTGGTTATATAAGCACGTCGTTACTGGATCTCGGCATAACTGCGGGCAGCCCAGGCACGTGTGCTTCGCCAGCACTGGCTAAGATTTTGGTCATCGCTATTGCAGGTACGTGCATTGCACATTAACTCTAGTTAGTTTAGTGTCTGGGCTGCCCTGCGGTGTGTGCATTGTATAGAAATAACGACAGTCAAAGAAGTTGCTAAGATGGTGGCGGAACTAAGTAGTAAGTTTGACACATTCAGCTCGAAAGTGTATGCAGCTATACAAGAAATCAACAATTCAGTGTCATTTATGAACACACAGTTTGAAGAATTTAAAGCGACACTAGAGAGAGTGAAACATGAAGAGACGACACTTAAGAAAGAAAGCGGTTACCTAAAAGAGCAACTACAAAAAACACGGACTGAGCTTCTTGAAATTAAGCAATACAGTCGTCAACAGAACCTTGAAATCAAAGGCCTTCCCAGGAAGCCTAATGAAAAACTAGCTGATGCAATTGTCGAAGTTGGCAAGAAACTAGATGTTCCGATTGATTGATTTGTGGGGTTTAACGTCCCAAAACCACCATATGATTATGAGAGACGCCGTAGTGGAGGGCTCCGGAAATTCAGACCACCTGGGGTTCTTTAACGTGCACCCAAATCTGAGCACACGGGCCTACAACATTTCCGCCTCCATCGGAAATGCAGTCGCCGCAGCCGGGATTCGAACCCGCGACCTGCGGGTCAGCAGCCGAGTACCTTAGCCACTAGACCACTGCGGCGGGGCAACTAGATGTTCCACTGACATGCGCAGATGTAGACGTAATTCACCGGGCAACGAGCAAGAACAAGGAAAGGCCAAACGTGGTCGTAAAGTTTGTATCTCGCTCAGTGCGAGATAACGTTTTGAAAGCTGCTAAAAGGCATAGGCTTGTTCCGTCAGACTTTGGGCATGAAGGAAATGAAACAGTCTATATCAATGAACATCTGTGCATTGAAAACAAGGTGCTTCTTGGTAAGGCTACTGCACGCAAAAAGGAGAAAAATGGAAGTATACCTGGGTTGCAAACGGGAAAATTCTTGCAAGGAAAGCAGATAATTCAAGCGTTCTACATATTAAAACTGAGGAAGATCTTTTGAAGATCTGCTAACGCCCACGACGATGGCTACGAATCAATTATCGAGTGATAACGGTGAAACTTCTATTTGTTCTCTGATGCAATGCAACGTGCGCAGCCTGGACAGAAATATTGACGTACTATGCTCTTTTCTAGAGGTGAATTCTTTTCGATTCAATTTCATAGCTGTTTCGGAGACCTGGCTTAAATCAGGTGAAGTCCAGAATATCCCAGGTTATTCATTCACTTCTATTGCTAAAAATTCTCGCGAACGAGGAGGAGGCGTTGGCCTATTTAAGAGAGCAAACATCAAATGCGAACTCGTCCCTCAGTTTTCTTACTCTTATCTTCAGGAATTTTACTTTCTTGTTGTGAATTCAACCTCCATTTTTATTGCTGTTAGCTATCGTGCTCCGAACCAAAACATGCAAACTTTCATGCAACATTTCGAGGCATTACTAGCATATTTTACCAGCATCAACTCAAAAATTATCATATGTGGTGACTTTAACATTGACTCTTTGAAAAATGAAAACAATGAGTACTTTCATCTTGTAAACTCTTATGGTTTCCATAATGTAATTACAAGACCCACCAGGACAACTCGTAATTCATCAACTTCAATTCACCATATACTTTGCAATTTCGACACTACAACCAGTCAGTGCAACATCTATCATACAGTCATCTCAGATCATTATCCAACCGCCATTTTCTTTCCCTTATCTGAAAATATTAGGAACACACCCACGATGTACCGCGATAGAATTAATCTTTGCAGTTTAAAACAACGCTTATTAGAAATTGATGACAGTATACTAGACTCTGGTGGCTCTCATCAGCAATATGCCGCACTAAGTGATAAGATAAAGGAAGCGATTACACAATCCAAAATCCCGTACAAAATAAGGTATCACCAAGAGCCAATTTGTCCTTGGATGACCAAGGATATTTTACAATTGGTAAAGAAAAAAGACTATTGGCACACAAAAGTTAAACAAAATAAGGGCAACTTGTACTATGAAGAAAAATTTCGGGTGGCCCGCAACATGGTAACGCAGCTTACCCGTAATCGTAAAAAAAACAATATTATTCCGAGCTAGTTACAAAAAACTCTGGAAATTCAAAGATAACATAGAAAATTATAAACTCTGTTTTAAAACCTATTCCTAATCAATACGTTATGGCTGATACAGATATAATGGGAATATCAGCAGAATTTTCGGTATCGACTTTTAATCAGTTCTTTTGTAACATTGGTAAAGAAATTGCGAATTCCTGCCGTGATGTGTTAAGCTATGTTCACACTACGGTCGTAAGGCGTCGATTTTTCATAACACGCGTAAGCGGAAGCACAACAAGCGTATGCGTCTAGTTCAGACTGTGAACGTAAAGGTAGCAACGTTCGCAACGGACGCATAAATCGTGGGTGAGAGTGTTAAAGGCTAGGCAACTTTTACGACTGCGATACTACGGCCGTTACGACACAGCCAATGACCGATCAGCTTTCGGTTTTCAACAACCGGTCACGAGACCTGACGGGACTTCCGTCTTCCCGGCTGCAGCAGCATCGCGGAGGCGATGGCGGTAGCTGCCGGCGCGGGAAGTGCTACTTCGCCATTCCGCGGTGACAATTGGGTTGGCTTTGTTTGCTCGCAACGTGCGTAAAAAGTTGTTCCGCGCTGCTTGCCGTACTGTCTTCATTTGGTGTGGTGTGGTGTGTTGGTGTGACGAGAAGGTTGTGAAAGTCGCCATCCACGGCACTGTCGAGGAATACTTGGCGCACCCAAACTCTTCTCTGTCGCCTTCGCCGTCTTCGGGCGATTGAATACACGACTATAAGCTCATTTTGAGCGTGAATTTCTTCCAACTCGGCCAGCGCTCGCGTGTTGATGGGAGCCATATTGGGACGCTAGTGACGTCGATTCTACAGTGACAAATATGATTGGCCTATCGCAAAAATCGTAATGTACGTAGCTGTGAATGTGAACAAAGGTATCGGCATAACTGCGGTAACGCTTTTTATAGCCGTTGCGTTCGATACGCCGAACGAGCTGTTACGCACGTTACGACCGTAGTGTGAACATAGCTTTACTCGATACGGTTCCGGATAGAGTTGTCAATTCTTTTAGATACATCGACATAACTCTTGCGGAAATCGTAACTCTCGTTAAAGCTATGCCATGCAAACATAGTGCGGGGTGTGATGAGATGTCACCATTCATACTTGAAAACTTCATAGACATTCTATGTACTCCTCTAGCAAAAATTTTTAATCCCGCATTTCACACGTCAACTTACCCAGATTTGCTAAAAATCGCAAAGGTCGTTCCAATTCACAAAAATGGAGACCATAGCCTTCCCGAAAACTACCACCCCATATCTGTATAAAGTTCCATAAATATAGTGTTCGAAAAACTTATCTCGAAACGGCTTATAAATTTTCTCTATTGAGAGTCTGTACTAACAAATAACCAACATGGCTTTCGGAGCAATCGATCCACTTCCACTGCAGTGCTATTTCTTTCAGATAGGGTCAATTTCTACCTAAACAACAACATGATAGTGATTGGTGTCTTCATTGACGTTAGAAAAGCTTTCGACACCGTACATCATGATATACTACTCAACAAATTAGAACGGTATGGCATACGAGGGGGAAGTCTGGAATTTTTTAGAAGCTACCTTACGAACCGAAAACAAACGGTTCATTTTTGTAACATTAATTCAGGATTTTTGCCCATTACATCGGGAGTACCGCAGGGATCGGTATTGGGACCTATTTTATTCTCTCTGTACATGAATGACTTCCCTTCAATATTACATAACTTCACCCCAGTCATGTACGCTGATGACACTGCTCTCATTTGCGCACACGAATCCATCGATGGAGCCTTAAGCATGGCAAACAAAGAATTTAAACAAATCTGTGATTGGTTTCAAGCCAATAAATTGGCTTTAAACGTTAGTAAAACAAAATATATGGTAATTCATTCCCCATACAAAGTTATTGCTTTGGATTCGTGTGTGCTTCAGGCTGAGAGCGAAACAATAGAAAGAGTAAGTAGCTTAACATACCTTGGAATTGTGTTGAATCATCATTTCAGCTGGAAAATGCATATAGACTCTCTCTGCAAAAAACTCGCGACAGTCTGCTATACTCTTTTCAAATGTCGCCAGTACTTCGATGCGGAAACATTAAGAACAATATATTTTGCCCTATTTCACAGCCAACTCTGTACTGTATTGAGTCTCTGGGCCATACATACGATTCATATCTAAAGCCACTTATAGTCCTGGAAAAAAGTGCTATCTGATTTATATTAAACGCAAACTATATGGCCTCATCTAAACCACTCTTTCGACAGTACCAGGTAATGCCTCTACAACTAGTATTAAATTATAAAACAACAATAATGGTGTACAAGTCTCTAACATGCAATATCCCTCTTCACCGCTCCCTTTTTATTCCCTCACAATTGCAAAAAAGAGCCCGTCATTGTAGTAACTTCCTAAAACCACTGGTTAAAAATGTTTATGGCAAAAGACGACTTTATAGTGTTGGAACGTCATTGTGGAATAACCTATCAGTGGAAGTGAAACTACATATTGCTTTCACATTAATGCTCAAACGTCATTGCAAAGAGCTCTATTAGACTACTGATAAGTTTCGTGAAATGATGAAAAGTGACATGATTTTAAACTAATGTTTTGTATGCTGACCAGGAATGCTATTACCAGATGTACAGAAATATTAGATGTATTACGTTAAGTATGCAAACCAAAAACGTGTTCAAAGTGTAGTGTGTAAGTTGAATTTTTCCTCTTCAATGTGTTCGGTATCTGTGTATAAGTGATATGTTTATCAAAACAATCTGCATCTTAAACTAAAATGTCGTTCATTATACAACTCTTTCTCCTGCCTCTAATTAATGTATGTTATAATTGCATGGATCCATACTAGCATTCTGCTAAGGATCCAGATGTTGCTAACATGTTTTTCTTTACTGTATGTAGTTTATTCATAATAAAGTTCAAAGTTCAAAGCCTCTAGCGATAAGCAAGCAATATGCCGCAAGCATTTGAAAGATTGTGTCACAAAAAACGCGTTAGGAACAATGTAATGCTAATTGCGGCATATTGAAAATGGCTTCAATTGAAAGCTGAGAGTCAGCACTGCATACGGCGCACTGCCCATTAATAGAACCTTCTTAGTTTTACTGCATTGAACTCTTTTGTCTCGAAAAAGAGGCCACTTTTTTGCAGTTTCCATGGACTTCAATTGTACAATATTTAACTGCTCTGAGAACAAAATCGAAGCTTACCCTAACATGATCACTGCAACCTTCTGGTTCGTTTAGGTTCCCAGACGCGCTCTGTTGTCTGTGTTTTTCAACATTCACCCTCTACAATTATTCAAGAAAAACTCACTGCTTTCATTGAAAACGCGCAAGCATCGAGGCGAGATTGCTAGAAACGTTGGCTGTTATCTGGATATGTACAAAGCTGCGTTATCGAGTCCCTTCATTGAACTTTTACCTTCATAGGTCGGGTCTCGCACAGTCAATTTTGTGCCTTCACTGTAATGAGAGGGAATCTTTGCAGCACTTCTTTTTGTCATGCCGAAAATTCGAAAATCAAAGGAAAAAAAAACTACTAGAAGAATTCCTACGGAAGTTGAACTTAAACTTGACACATCTGGTGATTCTTTCATTTAGCGCAATCGCATTTTGTTTCAGCCACAAGAACGTTTTTACCGCTGTTACAAATTTCTTACGAGAATCTAAAAGAATTGAATGCTAAACATAGATAAATTCAGTTGCTTTATGTATAAACTTTTTCTTTTTTGTGTGAGTTTCTTATGTCATCATTCTCAAGGTTTTTTCTTTGTTTAGAAATCCAACACTTTTAAACTATTACCTTTATTACCTAATTAATTCAACCCTTCTTTTCAAGAAGTGAATTAATTTAAGAAGCAAGGCACCGTCCCATTCATGGCCCTATCTTCCTTGGTCGGTTGCCCCAAGTTGTTGAGGAACCAACTAACCAACCAACCAACTTGCTTTAGAGCGTCGGCAACTCCACCTGCAACTCTACGCGTATCATTTTGGTGAAAGTCTTGGGGTGCGTCTCTACGGAAGTCGGAGCTGGATCTCCGCAGCGGACGTCACATCGGTTCCACTGCAATGATTAACGACAGTGCACCGGCCGCTTGCAGGCACCACTTTAAATGGCTCCGCTACGTGACGCGGGAGTCTTCACCGGCACTGGCAAGGTCGACGTCGATGAGTGGCTGTAGATGTACCAGCATTTCGCCAACAATCACAGGTGGGACACAACACTTATGCTGGCGAACGTGATATTCTATCTGGGGGACACCGCAAAGGCGTCGTTTGAGACGCACGAAGCCAAACTCACAAGTTAGGACATCTGTAAAGAGAAGCCACGAGATCTTTTCAGGAAAGAAATCGGACGCCAAGCAGAAGCCCAGAAGGAGCTTGCATCTGGTGCCCATACGTCCACCGAATATCGTACATTTCCTATATTCAGGATGTCCTAGCACTTTGCCGAAAAGCCCATGAGAACACGCCGGAGGCAGACAAGCTCGGGCATATTATAAAAGGCATCGCCGGCGATGCGTTCAACTTCTTGCTGTGTAAGAGCTGCAGAACAGTTGACTCCCTCATCTAAGTGTGCCGCATCTTTGAGCAAGCAAACGCAAGCGCATTGTGCAACGCTTCGACCGGCTTTCTAATACGGCTCTGATCTCGTTTTTTAATGAACCAGTGCCGCTGCAGCAACCAACATCACCAAGCTTGACGCAAGCCATACGTCACGAACTTGAGGCTATGGCTCCGAACTCTCGTGATCCCCACACGCAATGCAACCTGACAACCTCACTCATTCGAGCTGTTGTTTGCCAAGAAATTGCGAATACGAACATACCGTCCGCCGGTAGCCCACGTCCCTACTCAACCGCCCCGATCATTGACACTGCACCGACCAGTACCGAAACCCATCGGAGTGGCGAACGCCGGATGACAGACCGATCTGCTTCGTGGGCTCCCGAATCGGCATGTTTCCCGCCACTGCCGTAGCCTCTGCTATTCATCGCCTCGACCATATACTGCAGGCACTGCGCCGTGCTCCCGACCGGGTTGCAGAAATTAGGTGCCTTTTCTCATCTTCTAACCACTACCACCACCACCACCATATACTAACCGTGTCGCGACGAACGCTCAGCTGGTCTTCTGTTGCCTCACGCCGAATCGTCCTATACTGACCCTGCCGCTACTCCCCAGTCTATCACTAACCGTTCGCCCTCTCCGTAGCGCCGTCAGTCCCATTCGCCTATATCCCGGTGACCCCCGTCCCCATCCCACAGTCGTGCAGTCCACAAGTTCTCAACTACTCGTACCCCTTCTGTTGTCCGAAGATTCCAGGGGCTGTGTTCCTATTTCAAACGCTTTATTGAGAACTTTGCTGAAATCGCTATGCCTCTCACAGGTATTCTTGAAAAGGACAGCCCATTCAGTTGAGGGCTTGAGCAAGCTCAGGCATTTTCCACGCTTACGAGTCACCTTGTGAATCCACCCGTTCTGGGTCACTTTAACCAACCTGCACAAACGCAAGTCCGTAAGGATTCAAGTGGCCATGCATGGTATTGATGCTATTTTTTTCCCAGCGACAGAGAGAGCTAAATCGTGTAATCACTTAAGGCTGTTTCACATGCCGTGATTGCAGCGAAAAAAAATTGTCCCGTTCGCTCCAACCACCCTGTTTGCAACCGCCAAACCGCCACTAATGGCGGTTTCATTTCACATGGGCGGCAACGGTCCACAATTTTCGCTCTGCGACTAGAGCAGCTAGAAATTTTTGCTGCCATTGTTCGTTGTGGCAGACACTGTTAAATTTTTCAAATATGATGTAACAATCTGCGTTGTGATATTAAGTTTCCATGAACGGTAAGGAAGAGCACATGTGTTTCGTCACACAGCGCGCTTATTTAGAAGTGTGGCAGCTTGGGCTAGTTGGTATGGTATGACGGTAGTTATTGCGCGAGAACAAAACGACGACACAGAGTCGTAAAAACGGGAAAGATGGTTTTCTTGCCCAGCACTGCACTGAGTGCAAGTGTGTTCCCCTCTTCGAGGAAACAGCGACGTTGTACAAACACAGAGATGTGGGCACCCGGGTCATTGTCGAGGCTGCGCAAATGGCACGCGAACAGGTGCCTTGTGTTAGCAAGCCCTCCGCGGCCTTGTCCGAGAAGGAGCGCAGGTTCCTCGAAGGATTCAGTGCGGGCAGGTAACGCGAACAGGTGCCTTGGATTAGCAAGCCCTCCGTGGCTTAGTCCGAGAAGGAACGCAGGTTCTTCGAACGATTCGGTGCGGGCAGGTAGCTTTACCTTTCTGGTTCGGTTTCTTCTAGATTTTTCTTTGCTGTTTTTCAGTGCCTTTGTATTTGTGTTGTTTGTTTTTGGTTTTCTTACTCATGTTCTGCTCTTGTGCCATGGTCACTGTCTCCTCTATATATTTTCGTGCTCTGCGCAATAAACTCAGTTGGAAGTTTGCGCTCGTGTCTTTCGTGTCCTTCTTGTCTCTGTGTCGTCGTTTTGTTCTCGCGCAATAACTACCGTCGCGCTTATTTAGTCTTGCCTGGCAACTACCTGCAGCACCGTCATGGGCGCAGCCATGTTTGCTGAAGAAAGTACGCACGAACCAATGAGCGCGCTGCTTCCGAGAGCCTCGCGAGGCCGCCTGGCGCAGCGCACTGTGGGGGGGGGGGGTCTATCTGCTCGCCTTGGTACACTCGCGGCCCGGCCCTACTTCAACGGGTTCCAATAAAAAATCGCTCCCGCCACTGCGACCAGAGCAAAAATGTCCATTTTGGAAGCTCGCCGCGGACAGCTGCTGCGGGAGCGAACCGGCCTCCTTTTTTTTCACTGCGACCGAATTCACGGACTGAAAATCGCTACTTTTTGTGTCATGTGAAATGGCCTTTATGCTAGCCGCCTTCTTTCAGCCTCCGAGCGCAATTACTGAATCACAGAACGTGAATGCCTAGCCCTAGTCTGGGTCATAGCCAAGTTATGCTGTTATGCCAGCGAGTCCTCGTCAAACGTCCGTGCCTCTGAAAAAGGCAATCTGGGTCAAGGCCAGCCCGCAGTCTGCCTGGCGCGATCAACTCGACGGCGTGAACACGCGCGGCGCCCCTCTAGCCCCCGTGCATTGAGTCAGCTGCGCACGTGACAGCGAGCCGGCGTCCTCGTGTCTGGTGGTCTGACGCCTGGCGCGGCGACCCCATTGGCGGAACCTGCCCTGACGATCAGCGGCGCTTCTGATTGGACTTTTTGGTTGGACCCGGTGTAAATAAAAGAAGCCCTGCGGCGCGTCGCGATCGGAGGTCCTATGGAGAGGAGTCCCCGTGTCGGAGAGCCGGCATGTGTGTGAGTCGGCGGTTTTAGGCGAAAAGCTGACCTATGTGTTAGAGAGGAGAGCTCGGCTCTTCGAGTCTCTGTCGGCCCCAGTGCCGAAATTGTAACGCTTCTGTATATATGCTGTACATAAACCTTGTTTAACTCACCGTCGTCTCGTCCGCTCGTCTTATCAGCTCTGCGCAGAAGCAGTCGCGAGCTGAGAAACATACGCTACCAAACGGCTGGTGACCTTCCCGGCGGAGTTGAAAGCAGTGGCGCCTGTGGGACCGGGTCGGCGTCGCCGTCTTTCGCAACAGTGGAGGTCAGCGGTGGGATTTCGGAGGAGGCTTTCGCAACAGTGGAGGTCAGCGGTGGGATATCGGAGGTGGCTTCGCAACAGTGGTGGCTTCGGCGGGATCGGCCCGTCCTTCTCAACAGTGGTTGGCAGCTGCGGGATCGGCCGGCGTCAGCGACATCGATGCGGTGAGTGCCTGATGTTTTCCCCTCAGTTCACCAGACTACTCTAGCTCAGGTTGTAGTAGTTTAGAGAAGGGCTGTGTGAAGCATTGTAGTGAGCTTTGATCGTTTCAAGCAAAGTCGAAGTGCTTTGAAACCGAAGTTAATGCGGAGGGGGTAAACACGGGAGTGTGAAATATTGCTTGCGCGTCGTGCTAGTAGGCTTATAGTGGGTACGGCAAGTAAATTGTTAACAGGGGCAAACAGCAAGAGGCTAGTGTGAACGATGGAGAACCTTAAAGTGAAGGAACTCATCGAAATTTGTGAGGAACTCGGCATTACTTTAGGCCGTGCGAAACGAAAGCAAGCGATCCTTGAGATCATGAAGGATGAGGGAGTGTCGGCTGAGGAAGTCGATGGGGCCTGGGTGGATATTAAAGCACGCCGTGAGGAGGCTGAAAGGCGAGAAGCTCGCGAACGTGAGGAGGCTGAAAGGCGTGAAGCTCGCGAACGTGAGGAGGCTGAAAGGCGTGAAGCTCGCGAACGTGAGGAGGCTGAAAGGCGTGAAGCTCGCGAACGTGAGGAGGCTGAAAGGCGTGAAGCTCGCGAACGTGAGGAGGCTGAAAGGCGCGAACGTCGCGAGGAGGCCGAGAGACAGGAACGCCTCGAGATGAAACGAATAGAATTGGCAATACTACAGTGTTCACAGGCGCCTAGCGTAGCTTCTCCAACAGTTCAGGTCAGCGGTTTTAGAACTAGGGACCAATTGCCACCGTTCGTAGTAGGCGAGGACATGGCGAAATATCTCGTCAAGTTTGAACACGTCTGTGAGCGAAACGCTTTGGAGCGGTCTCTTTGGGCGCAGAACCTGATAGCTCTTCTTCCCGGCGAAGTGTCCGACGCGATAACTTGCTTGTCGAGGGAAGCGTTTGAGAGCTATGACGACGTTAAGGAAGTGCTCTTGAGACGTTATAAGTTGTCACCCGAGGCTTTCAGGCAAAGGTTCCGGTATGCTAAAAAGGGGAATGAGTCACACGTTGACTTCGCGTTTCGTCTTAAAGCCGATTTGATTGAATGGCTCAAGGGCGAAGGTGTTTATGACGACCGCGATAAAGTGGTGGAATGCGTTGCATTGGAGCAATTCTACCGCTGCATCGAGGAGGATGTCAAACTTTGGCTGCAGGACAGACTTGGGGAAGTACAGTTAAACAAGGCAGCTGAGTTAGCTGAGGAGTATTATACTCGCCGAAAGTTGCATAGCAGGGCAGTGCGCGTTGAAAAGGATGAAAGGAAAGAGGGCTTTTCAAGGAAACCTGATCAACGGAAACACGATCCGCACCGTAATTTCAAAAAGGACCCGTCTCTTACGAAGGACACTGTAGAGGAAGGGAAAACAGAAGTGGAAAAATCGAGTGAGGTTTCTAAACAACGCACTGATACCACACGGGCGTTTGAATCACGGAAGCCACTAATCTGCTACAACTGCAAAAAGGAAGGACACATCGCGATAAACTGTAAGCAAAAGTTTGCTTTTGCAACAATTAGAGAATCGGAAAAGAACATGCGGTTGTTGGAGCCGTATCTCCAAGAAATTAAAGTAAATAAGAAAACGTGCCGAGCGCTTAGAGACTCAGCGGCAACCATGGATGTTGTCCATCCTTCATTGGTGTCTCCGGATGATTTCACAGGAGAATGCGCGTGGATCAGGCAAGTCGCCGAGGAGCAGAGTGTTCGCTTACCAATCGCCACGGTTGTCATTGAAGGCCCGTTCGGTGAACTTCGCACCGAAGCAGCTGTGTCTGCCGCGCTAAACGATCGTTTTCCTTATCTTTTCTCCAACAACTCGGAGCAGCTTCTCAAAGAGCAGGGCAAATCGTTCTTCCCCAACCTGGCGTGCATGGCTCTCACGCGATCGCAAGCGCGGAAGCTATCGCGGCAGCTTCATCTGGTTCCATGCGGTGAACTCTCAAGTGACCTTGTCGGCGGGTCGACGGAACCCCAGAAAGGAAAGTTTCCGCATGAGTCATGGGAGCAGTCACGCGAGCGGCCCGTCGTCGACCCGACCGGCGCGGTTTCCGGAGAAAGGGGAGACGACATGGCGCCATTGAGTCAGAGCGAGAGGGCTGCAACGCTCTCGCCTGTAGCGGAAAGTTGGAGCGAGCTGCCGAGAGTTGATCGAGAGACGCTCATTCGAGAGCAGCGTGAGGATCTCTCGATTGAAGCGCTAGTGAAAAGCCAGAAAAACGCGGCAAAAGTGCTGTCGAAGGAGCACTACGAGGAATCGGTGAAGAAGCGTGCTTTTGAAGTTGATAATCAGGTAATGCTGCTGCAGCCGTCCAAAAAGAACAAGCTTGAGGTTGATTGGGAAGGGCCCGCCACAGTATTATCGAAGCCTTGAGATTCAAATTATGAAGTGAAATTAGGAAGGCGGCCGGACAGAATTTACCACTTGATGAAACCATACGTTCAACATCAAGCGGTCGTAAATCTGTTATTGAATGCTTCAGAGGAAGAGGAAGCAGAAAATTTGAGTTCTAGTGAGGTAATCGAAGGGGGATCGAAAGTAATCCGGGAGCAGATAAACCTAGAGCCTAGCTTAAGTGAAGGAGGACCTGAGAAAGAGGACCTGAGAAAGATTGTTTCCGAGTTTGGGTATGTGTTGTCGGACCGTCCCGGAGACACGACGGTGATCGAACCCGATATCGAGCTAAGCGGTGAGGAGTCAATCAGTAGCAAGCCGTATCGTTGTTCCCCTGTGCAACGTCGCAAGTGTGAGCCGCTCTTGGTGCCGCATAGGTATCGTCGCCTAAAAGTGGCCGGTTACTGAAGTGGAGCATGTTGCTCCACAGCGCAACTTTGACGTTCGCTATCAAAAAAAAATAAAGGAAAGGTAAACGCTAATGCAGGTGCATTGAGCAGTGCGTTCCAGCTAGTAAATTCTCAACCTTTCGGTTTCTCGTTGGCGATTCGGGGCAAAATTTTGACTTCATCACGACCTAGGCTGAGCGCTCTCGTTTGGAGTGATCTCAAGGGGCCAACTTTATGTGGTATTCTAATTCGTTGCGTTGTTGTAATTGTGAAAAATTCAAGTTCTTACTTTAAGAGTCTTGTGTCCCACATGTGCCTCTTGATGTAGGGGGAACAAAATTCCGATAGACACGTAGATAGGTATATGTTGTACTATACTTTGTCTGGTGTTCTGTCGGGTGACCGAGGGCACTTGCGTGTGTCGTGTGTTGTCTGTTGTCGATCCGTTCTTGGAAAGTTGCAGAACCACCGACAAGTGCTGAAACCGAAGATGGTCAGAAGAAGACGAGTGAAGCTGGTCGACAAGTTGTGGCGACAAGCCAGTGCTGGGATCCGTCGTCAAAAATGGGATGTGTTCCCGGAACAGTTTGGAGCTGTATTCTCCTCATGGCCCTGGAGGCGAACCTGGAGGGACCTGGCGAACGAGCGCACCTGACATCCGAGCCCCGTGGAAGCAGCTCGTCTTTCCGGTGCATTGTCTGGCGGCGGGGGTGCTGTTATGCCAGCGAGTCCTCGTCAAACGTCCGTGCCTCTGAAAAAGGCAATCTGGGTCAAGGCCAGCCCGCAGTCTGCCTGGCGCGATCAACTCGACGGCGTGAACACGCGCGGCGCCCCTCTAGCCCCCGTGCATTGAGTCAGCTGCGCACGTGACAGCGAGCCGGCGTCCTCGTGTCTGGTGGTCTGACGCCTGGCGCGGCGACCCCATTGGCGGAACCTGCCCTGACGACCAGCGGCGCTTCTGATTGGACTTTTTGGTTGGACCCGGTGTAAATAAAAGAAGCCCTGCGGCGCGTCGCGATCGGAGGTCCTATGGAGAGGAGTCCCCGTGTCGGAGAGCCGGCATGTGTGTGAGTCGGCGGTTTTAGG
The DNA here is from genome assembly GCA_013436015.1 of Rhipicephalus annulatus. NCBI lineage: Eukaryota > Metazoa > Arthropoda > Arachnida > Ixodida > Ixodidae > Rhipicephalus > Rhipicephalus annulatus. The sequence continues at coordinate 405,138 of WOVY01009581.1, read as the reverse complement.
CGAAAAGCTGACCTATGTGTTAGAGAGGAGAGCTCGGCTCTTCGAGTCTCTGTCGGCCCCAGTGCCGAAATTGTAACGCTTCTGTATATATGCTGTACATAAACCTTGTTTAACTCACCGTCGTCTCGTCCGCTCGTCTTATCAGCTCTGCGCAGAAGCAGTCGCGAGCTGAGAAACATACGCTACCAAACGGCTGGTGACCTTCCCGGCGGAGTTGAAAGCAGTGGCGCCTGTGGGACCGGGTCGGCGTCGCCGTCTTTCGCAACAGTGGAGGTCAGCGGTGGGATTTCGGAGGAGGCTTTCGCAACAGTGGAGGTCAGCCGTGGGATATCGGAGGTGGCTTCGCAACAGTGGTGGCTTCGGCGGGATCGGCCCGTCGTTCGCAACAACGCCCATATTTGTTTGGACGGCATTTTACCGTGGTAAGAGACCATCACGCCTGATGTCGGCTCTCCTCACTTAATTATTCTACGGGACGCCTCGGTCACTGGGCTTTACGCCTCCAATAATACATTTTCTGTGCCCTACAAGCCAGGACGGCTTTAAAGGCTCCCCGGCAGAGGCAACACACCCCTTTGGCCCCGGCTTCTCGTAGACGGCACCCCCGGGCTGACCCATCCAGGGGAAATCGGCAGTCGCCTTTTCCTGTCTCTCTCCCTCCTTATCTTCGTCTTTTCTCTCTTCCAATCTTTCCTATCATCTCTTCACTTCTGTTTACTTTCATCTTCCAGGCAGCAATAGTTAACCTTGTGTTTGTGCCCTATTTTGGTCACATATTATTTGGTTATAGTGGCTTTGTACAGCTGGCGCTAGCATGCCTTTATAATTGTGCTGCCGCGTCCCCATGTCGGGCTCAATTGTGGGTAGCTGGCATGGCTGCCGAATTTATATATACTTTGTGGCCTCTCTTTCATTTGATCATATGATTACCCTCCTCTTAAGAGATGTTGCAGGGAAGCAATGCTTAATGTATTCATAAAGCCAAAAGATTTTTTTCCGCGCTTCCATGTTATGCATTGTGAAACACAAGAATGCGAGAACCATCTCTCCGTTTATCGTTTCCGAATGCCTCACCAGTACCCTTGGTCCAGTGTGTCAGGCTACACGTATGGCTAGTGGGGACCTCCCAGTATGAAAATTTGACAAAACTCACCTCTTTTGAAACCACACCTGTATCTATCGCACCACACCGTTCCCTGAACAGTTGCCGAGGCGTAGTGTCTGATCAAGACCTAATTAACCTGACAGAGAGTGAGCTCCTTGAAGGCTGGAACGAACAGCATGTGACGCATGTACAAAGAATTAGGATTAGGCGTGACAGCAAGGAAACCCCCACAAAGCACCTCACTCTTACATTTTGCACAAGCGCACTTCCAGAACATATCGAAACAGGCTACTTGAAGTTAAAGGTTTGACGCTACATCCCCAACCCCTGACGTTGTTTTAAGTGCCAGCGATTCGTCCACGGTTCTCAGAGCTGCCACTGCCGTCAAACCTGTGCAAAGTGTAGTTCGCACAAACATGGTACAGACAAATGTGAAGAAGCCCCTACCCACTGCGCGAACTGCGATGGTGGACACCCCGCTGTCTCTCACACATGCCCTACATGAAGACGCGAAAAAGAAGTACTCACACTAAAACTAAATGAAAACATCTCGTTTAGAGCGGCGCGCAAGCGTCTACTAATGCAGTGTCGTTGGTCGTAAAGGTGGCACGAAAGGGGGCAGTGCCACCAATATCCGCGATGCCCGCCCGCACCACACAAAGTGGACGAGCGGCAGCGCCATTCACCCCCTCAGCGGAAGTAGCACAGGCTCTTCCGCCACCAAAAGGCTTGCAGGCCTCCAGACCTGAAGCCCTAGGGCCCTCTGTCTCGACAGATAGCCCTAAGACCTCCATGCCTGCACGCGTGAACCGCGAGCGGGCATCCAGCACCTCGTCCGAGGTGATGGGCACAACAGCAAGTCCAACGGTGTCTTCGGCGCCGAAGGACAGGCACGGCTCTTTGGAGTGCGCCAGAAAATCAAAAACCATCATTACGGAGCCTGGAAAGAGCTCTTGACTTGACGCAAATCTTTTTTAGTACACACAGCACTCATTTACACTCATAATGAATACACAAATAATACAATGGAACGTCAGAGGACTGCTTAGAAACCACGAAGATATACAGGAACTTTTACACAAACATTCCCCAAAAGTGCTCTGTTTACAAGAACAACACTTAAATTCCAGGAACACCAATTTTATACGTCGTTATGAAATATTCAGAAATGACCACAATGACGCAGTAGCGTCATCTGGCGGTGTGGCCGTTATAGTTGATCAGGGCGTAGCATGTACAGATCTACAAATGCAAACATACCTTGAGGCAGTGGCTGTTCGAGCAGTTCTTTTGAACAAACTTGTCACTACCTGCTTTCTTTAAATACCTCCACAGTACCATCTCGAAAAACACGAATTCCATTCACAGTACCGTCTCGAAAAACACAAATTCCATTCACTGATACATGAACTAGCGGAACCTTATGTGGTCCTTGAGGACTTGAATGCACATAATGGTCTATGGGGCGACTCTCGCTGCGATGCATGAGGTCGCCTAATCGAATAGTTCCTCTTTCCTTCGGGTGCGTGTCTGTTGAATTGGAAAGAGCCAACATACTTTCGCCTCGCCAACAAAACCTACTCATGCATTGATCTCAGCAATGTGTCGCCATCGCTTGTACCCCTACTTCAATGGAAAGTTATCAACCATCCTTTCGGAAGTGATGACTTTCCGATCATTCTAAGTAAATCATTTGAAAAAGGTCCTCCACATGTTCCCAGATGGCAGAAAGACAAAGCGGACTGTGAAAAATTCAGAGAAGCTACTCGATTAAGTTGGTCGGACATATGTCAATTAAGTATAGATGCAGCAGTAGACTTCTAGGTGTATCCCACAAACAGGACGCTCTGCCAGGCAACACGTTCATTGGTGGAACAGCGAGTGTCGGAATGCACGTAGAAAGCAAAATAAAGCATGGAAGCTGCTTAGAGACTCTCCGACAGCGAAGAATCTTACAAATTTTAAAAACAAAGTCTCAAGGCAGGAGGACGCACCGACAGGCCAGAAGGGAAAGTTGGCACAACATTATATCAGGCATCAATTCATATACACAGGGGGATAAAGTCTGGAACATGATTAGGAGAATAAGACAAGTACACACACACCCACTCGTAAACACACATGGTGACAGCTTGGAAGATCAGGCGAACTTCCTGGGCGCGCACTTTGAACAAGTGTCTAGCTCGTCACACTATACGATGCTTTCCACAAATACAAAGCAAGTATAGAAAAGCAGAAAGTAGAACAGAAGTGTAAAAACTACGAGGCATACAACACACCTTTCAACTTAGCTGAGCTACAAACATCACTAAACTCTTGCAGTAATTCTGCCCCAGGCTACGACCGTGTCGTGTATGAAATGTTGAAAATTCTGCCATTCAAAACGCAAAAAATATTACTCCCCCTATACAATGCTATCTGGCTTTTTGGCGCTATTCCCATTTTAAAGGAGGGCAAGGACCCTTCCTCAGTTTCAAGTTATAGGCCCATTGCACTTACAAACTGTCTTTGCAAACTTTTCGAAAAGATGATAAGCCGCCAACATTTACATTTCCTCGAAACACACTATCTCCTCGACCGATTCCAGTGTGGGTTTTGTGAGGGTAGATCCACCACCGACCATCTGGTGCGTATCGGGAGAGAGATTCGAGGTGCTTTCGTCCACAAACAATACTTCCTCTCTGTGTTCCTTGATATCAAGAAGGCTTACGACACAACATGGCGTTTTGGCGTATTAAGATACCTGTTTCAGCTGGGTGTGCGCGGTAGAATATTTTCCATAATCGAGAGTTACTTGTCCAATCAGACATTCCGTGTCCGTGTGGGCAGTGTTCTTTCCTAAAGATTAGCCCAAGAATCGGGAGTACCGCAAGGAGGTGTACTTAGTTATACACTTTTATTGTCGAAATGAATTCCTTGCACCTGTTCATCCCTCGCAATATGTTCTATTGTACTTATGTCGATGACGCCCAGCTTAGCTTTAAGGCATGCAACCTGGCAATGTGTGAGCGGCAAGCTCAGCTAGGTTTAAACTAGGTCTCCAAATGGGCAGAAGAAAATGAATTCTGACTCAACCCACAAAAAAGCACGTGTGTCTTGCTCTCCCGAAAGAGAGGCATGCACTCAGAACCTGGCATTCAACTGAATGGTCAACGTCTGTCTGTTAATGCAGAGTATAAATTTTTGGCCCAATCTTGCACCACAAGCTAACCTTCATACCGCACATCAAGTATTTAAAAACAAAATTTGTAAAATCTATGAGTGTTCTAAACGTGTCGTCACGTTCTACGTGGGGTAGTGACAATGTCTCATGATTTCGTTTAGAAGCTTCATTCGCAGCCGCTTAGATTATGGGGCCGTTGTTAATCAGTCTGCGACTCAAAGTGCTTTGAAGATGCTGGACCCCGTGCACCATTTTGGGCATTCGCCTTTCTACGGGTGCTTTTCGCACCAGCCCCGTAGAAAGCCTTTACGTTGAGTCAAATGAGTGGTCGCTTCATCTGCAGAGAACTTACATGTCCTTCGTATATTTCCATAAGGTGAAAGCAGACAAGAAGCACCCCTCATACTCTGCTATTAATGGTTTGTCGAGCTCCATTCTGTTTCAAAGTGGGTCTTCGATGAGGCAGCCCTGCTCAGTTCACCTGAAAGGTCTAGCTGAGGAAACTGGTGGGTCACTTAAACACAGTTTAACGGCTCTTGTAGAATACCCACCACCGTGGCAGTGGCAGACTATAGACTGCGATATGTTTTTCCTAAACGTTACAAAGTACGCGCCCACTGTCCATATTCGAATATACTTCCTGGAACTTCAACACAAATAAATACGTCCTGAATTCTTTACAGATGCCTCTAAGTCTCACTCCTCTGTGTCCTACGCTGCTGTCGGCAAATCTTTCTCGGATGCCGGCCTTCTACATCCAGGCACAAGTATCTTCACAGCGGAAGCTTACGCGATACTTGTGGCCGCTAAACGCACCAAACATTTACAACTACAAAAAGCAGTCATTTATCAGGACTCCCTCATTGTGGTAACAGCTCTGCAAACTTTTAAAAAACAAATAAAAACCCTGTTCTCATCGCAGTTTACTCTATTTTATGCACACTCTACACACTCAACATGTTGTAGTGTGATGGGTGCCAGGGAGGGCACCGTGACATCCAAGGCAACGTGATGGCGGATCAGCTTGCTGCATCCGTCCACGGAACACTGCCACTACACTCATATCAATCCCGCCCCTTGATTTTAAATCGTCTCTCAAACGAAAACTCTGGGACTACTGGCAGAGCGAGTGGGATAGACACACACATAGCAAACCACACGTTATTAAGCCACACCTTGGTCATTGGCTGCCAGTATGAAAATCACGTCGTACAGAGGTAACACTAAAGAGGCTCAGGATAGGACACACATACACGACACACTCATATCTTTTGTCCGGTGGCAATTCACCATTGTGTGACAGATGTGGTGAAGCACTAACAGTTCTTCACATTTTAATCCAGTGTGAACATAGACACTCTAAGAAGACAACACTTTCTATCACCCTACGGACAACATATACCATTACACCCTTAAATGTTCGTCGGTAGAGGACCACTTTTCACTCATAAATCGTTGCTAGCTTTTTTAAGAGGTGTCCGTTTCTACCATGTAATATACCCAGGCATTGCGTAGCGTGACCTCTCAAGAGAAGTTGCTGGTGCAGTGGCTACATTGAAAAGCAGTTTACCCGCGGCCCTTGGACACAAGGGCGCTGATGAGGCATTCGTGCTAGTGCCAAATAGTTTTACACAAGCTTTTATTGTCAAAACCCTTTGTCACTCATTTTACTATCCATATCACGCCACTGTCATGATTTTAATAGTTATGTTTTTACCCACTTTCGCGCGAGGAATTTTAAGGCCCCTATACAGCCACGCATCATATCATTGTCGACATCTCTAGTCACTGAAATGGCGCTCTTTGGCCATTAATTGGCCCTTGCGTCAGTAAGCCCTACACTTCAATCAATCAAGCCAAGACGTCTACACAAGGACGCCGACTGCCTCTCCCGTTATCGTGTCGACCCACCTGACATCACCGAAATTGATTCAGATGCCTGTGTTTTTGTGGTATATCAGCGACGAAGTGCGATAACGCCACGTACCATTTCGTGCGCGCTGTGCTATCAGTTTTTTATCTCGCCACCCGAAGCGTTCATAAGCCGCTGCAACGACCTAGATGCCAGCCAATCTGTAGTTTGACCTTACGTTGTCTACCGGCAGCCAGGCGGCTGTTCGGTTACTTTGGTAAGCAATAAAGGCATGCTGTTCGACCGGCTGGATTCCTTCAACGCGGTGTGCACGACCCACAACATGAACTTGCGACGAAGATTGGATGAAAGCGGATTCTGGCTGAGGAATTCAAGGCGTCGGCGCCAGTAAGGATACCAGAGATAAGCACGCACGCAAGGAAGAGCCCAGTCTAAGGGACGACGTGGCGAATTGCGTGCAAGACGCCCACCATGGCTGTGCAGCTCAGGCAAGTAGAACCTTTCAAAGCCTCTTCCTGTGATTGGCCAAGTTACGAAGAGCGCATTCAGGCATTCTTACGAGCTAACATGGTTCACGAGAACCGTAAAGTGGACGTCTTCATAAGCGTGATAAAACCGAAGATGTATGCCTCATCGAAGTCTATAACTGCTCTCGCGGTATCATCCGATAAATCTTTAGAAGAACCGCTAACTCAATTGCGCAGTCACCTGTCGCCGAAGCCTGTGGTTATTGGAGAGAGGGCGAAGTTTCATCGCCACTCACAGCATGAACAAAAAACCATTGCGCAGTTTGAAGCTGACTTGAGGACGTTAGCACAAACTTGCGAGTTCGGCACCTTGTTGGGCGAAGCCTTAAAGGACCGGTTCATTTGCAGTCTGCAGCGAGTCGCTGTTTAACGGCACTTGTTCACTGAAGACGAAAAAAATTAACTTTTCAGCAGGCAGTCGACCGTGCTGTAGAGTTAGAAACTGCGTTGAAAAATGCATCGGATACGCATGCAACGCGGCAGCAGTGTCTGAGGTGCACAAGTTACGCCCCCCTGACAAAAAGGTTGTGCCGTGTTTTCGCTGTGGGGCATTAAACCATTGGGCGAGCGCTGCTCGTGATGCGAGTGCAATTTGCTTTCATTATAGCAAAAAAAAAGGGACACCTTAAGCGTGCATGCCGTGGCCGTCAAGCAATAAAATGGCAGTCAGAACTGAGGCCACAATTTTGAACCTTAGCCAAACCAAGTCAGGGTGAATTGCAGAATGTCACGATGGAGCAAGTAACAAGAGAAGAGCCAATTATGCTCGATGTAACAGTTCAAGGAAGGCCCTTACGCATGGAGCTTGATACTGGTGCTGCCGTATCGGTGATACTGGAGTCGTTGTTTCGTTCACTGTTTCCAAGTGTTGCTCTTCGCAGATGCAGCCTAAGCTTGCGAACATATGCGGCAAGCCCGTAAAGCCAGCCAACTGGCGTCGCCTTTCTCACAGTGCAACACAGCGGTCAATTTCAACGTGTGCCTCCCTACATGTTGCGTCATAGTGGTCCGCCACTTCTTTGTCGCAACTGGCTGCAGCAGTTAAAGCTTGGTTGGACGTAAGTACAAGGCCTAAGGAACCTACAGCACGCCCAAACACCCAGCACGAAGCCTGCCGAACTGCAAAGCCTCCTGAACCGCTCCGCAGACGTGTGGAAGGACGAGTTGGGGGGCCATTCAAGGAGGAAAAGGATGACAAGAAACCGCGTTTCTTTAAAGCACGGAGCGCGTCGTTCGCTTTGAGAGCAGCGGTGGAAGAATAATTGTCTAAGCTAGAAGCGCGAGGAATAATTTCACCAGTTGCTAGCAGTGAACACAATACGCCAATCGTCCTTTTTATTAAGTTATATGGGTCAGTTCGGATTTGTGGAGACTAGTCACCGTAAACCCTAATTTGGACATAGAGTGGCACCGAGTTCCCAAAGCAGATAAATTATTCTCAGCATTTGTGAGGGAAGAAAAATTATCCAAAATTGACTTAAACCGAGTATACTAGCAATTAATGAATGAAGCATCCCAACAATACCTCAAGTTGAACACACATAAGGGTCTTTTTGCAGTTAACCAGTTACTGTTCGGTATTGCATCTGCACCAGCAATCTTCCAACGCATAATGAATAATGTGTAAAAGGGCTCTCATCAGTCACTTGTTACCTTGATGATATTTTAATCACTGTGCATACGCAAGAGCACCTGCGTAATGTGGAAGCTGTTTTCAAAAGGCTGCAGGAACGAGGGATTCAGGTGCAGCCAGCAAAATGCATTTTTTTCAAGATAAGCTGCAGTACCTAGGACATGTGATCACAATAGACAGCGTTCAACCAACAAATGAAAAGATACGTGCTTTCGTGAACGCCCCTACTCCAACATATACAAGCAGCACCTTCAGGCCGCACTGGGTCTTACGAACTATTACGGGAAGTTCGTTCAAAATCTTTCCTCAATCTTGTTTATTCTGAACAAACTTCTTCGAAAAGATGCAGCTTAGGTGTGGGATGCGTCTTGCAAAAACGATTTTCAACAAGTTAAGCAAATGTTAGCAATTCAGCCCATTTTGGCACACTATGGCTGTCACCACCCCTTGAAAATTGCGTGTGATGCCTCTGCGTATGGTGTAGACACGGTCTTGTCTCAAATTTTGGATGATGGGCAGACTCATGCGGTCGCGCATGCATCACAAACCCTCACCAAGGTTGAGCAAGGCTACAGTCAGTTGGAAAAAGAGGCTTTGGCACTTGTGTTTGGCGTAAAGAAATTTTATTATTATGTCTATGCAAGACCATTCACTTTGCACACCGACCACAAACCATTGGAAACTACCATTGGTCCTAAAACATGCATTCCTACTATTGTGGCCGCTAGGCTTCAGCGTTGGGCAGTTGCATTATCGGCGTATACGTTCATCTTGAAGTTCAGGCCGTCAGTTCACAATGTGGACGCTGACTGCTTGTCATGCCTTCCACTTCAGCAATCTGGTGTCGACGGCTCGAAAGAAAGCTTTTCGTTTTGCGTTTCGACACCATGCCAGTAAGCGGCAGACAAATTAGGGCAGAAACGACACGAGATCCAGTTCTGCGTGAAGTAGTGAAGTGAATTCTGCATGGGTGGCCGAGCCAACTACCTGAAGAGATAATTTTTTTTTGCAGAAAGCTTGAACTGTCCCTATATCAAGAGTGCATCATGCTAGGAAAGCGTGTTGTTGTTCCTAAGAAGTACAACGATTCGTATTAGATGAACTACATCGGGGCATCCTGGAGTTGTAAGAAAAAAGGAATTAGTTCGAAGCTATATGTGGCGGTCAGACATAGATAAATTTATAGAGCACTACATCTCGTCATCATGCAAGTTGTGCATGAAATAGCAAATTTTGCCATCCAAAGCGCCACTTCACCAACGGGCCTACACGACCTTGGTCGCGAGTTCACGTCGACTTTGCCGGCCCAGTCAAGGGACTCTGGTGCATGGTGATTCTCGATGCACATTCGAAGTGGCTGGAAGTGTTCCCAATGACGTCAATTTCGACGAAAGCTACAATTGCATGTCTGCATGATGTTTTCTGTAGGTTCGGTTCTCCTGAGACCCTGATATTTGATAACGGTAGTCAATCCACGTCTGCCGAATTTCAATTTTATCTGCAGGGCATTGGCACAAGACACGTGTGAACAGCGCAATACCATTCAAGCAGCAACGGCTTGGCCAAGCGGTTCGTTCAGACAAGGAAGTCAGCACTCCGAAAAACAAGCCATGGCATGTCACCGTCCGAGCTAGCGGATTTTCTACTAGCCTATTGCAACATGCCACACGCTACAACAGGAGAAGCTCCTGCCATGCTGCTCGTGGGGAGGAGGCTCCGCACCAGGTGGGACCTGGTCAGTCCATCCATCCATTGAAAAGAACGTGACACGTCGGCAGTTCCAGCAGGCCCAACAGCGAGGCATCCGCTCCGAGGAAGTGTTCAGCTAAGGTGATGAAGTACGAGTGCGTAATTTTTGTGCGGGACCAAAGTGGCTGCAAGAATGAGTGCTAGCCCGCAAGGTACCAGTGTCGTACAGACTTAGTGACCTGATACCGCGTGGCGTGTACGAGTGGGTGCGACAACGTAAACACATTGTACAAGACAGCTCAGCCCTAACTGCATTTCCCAACATGAACACGCGCACGGAGACAACAGCCGGCATCAGAATCAAATGTGCCAGCAAGTGCCGATGAAACAGGGCAAGTATCTACACAAGCTGACGGCGCAAGCAACGGTGATAGTTGCTGATACCCGAAGAGACTACGTAGACAGCCTGATCGTTACGGGTTCTAAGCGCGTGCATACGCTAGCAGTGTGTGATTGAGTGATTAAGGGATGTGGTATATCAGTGACGAAGTGCGATAACGCCACGTACTGCATCGCGCGTGCTGTGCTATCAGTTTTCTCCCTCGCCACTCGAAGCGTTCATAAGTCACTGCGACGGCCTAGATGCGAGGCACTCTGTAATTTGGCTCTACCTTGTCCACCGGGAGCCAGGAGGCTATCCGGTTACTTTGGTATGCAATAAAGGCATGCTGTTCGACCGGCTGGATGCCTTCCATGCGGCGTGCATGACCCACAACAGTTTTCTCGCTCAGCTATTTCATACACATCACCGACGAGCAGTGCCATGACCCACATTTGGGATCCCTTATACAACGCCTCATTTCAACACCACGAGACGTCTCCCACCTTATGTTTGTTTTGCATGAAGGTATTTAGTACCGACGCAATATGACACCACATCGTGCTGAACTGCTTCTCATTGTTCCTCAGCATTTGCGTACAACTATCCTCTCGCAATTACACGATGCTCCCACCGCTGGCCATTTGGGTATTTACTGACCTTACGATCGTCTGCGCAGACATTTCTTTTGGCCTTCCCTAAACTGCTCGGTTCGGTGCTACGTCGCTTTCTGCGAACTCTGCCAACGCCGCAAAAAGCCTCGTCTCTCTTTCCCGCTGGGTACCTTCAGCCCTATCCCCAGCGAACCATTCTTTCGTGTCGGTCTTTACCTCCTTGGTCCTTTCCCGAAGTCGTCTGCGGGTAACAAGTGGGTGGCCGTAGCTACTGATTATACGAAACGTTATGCCATTGCTCTACGTTATGCCATTACGCGAGTCCTTCCTACCGGCTGTGCCACCAATGTCGCTGACTTTCTTCTCCACCCGTTTATCTTACACCATGGTGCCCCGCGTCAGCTGCTGACTGATCGAGTTCGATGTCTCCTTTCGAAAGTTGTCGATGACCTTCTTTTGCACCGTCTTACAAGTTCAGCACCGCTTACCAACCGCAAACAAACGGACTTACTGAGCGCTTGAACCGTACACTCACGGACATGTTATCTATGTATACGTGTCTGAGGACCACTTGGATTGGGACTGCACGTTACCATTCGTGACGTTTGCCTATAATTTGTCGCGTCACGACATTACTGGTTATTCTCCGTTTAGTCTGTTGTATGGCCGTGACACGCTCTTGCCTCTTGACTCACTACTTCTTTGTGAGGTGAACTCAACTTCATACTACACTCACGACGCCATCGTTCGCGCGGCAACGGCACGTCGCGTTGCCCGTGATCGAATCTGGGCATCTCAGGCCAATGGAAAACGCCATTACGACAGTCACTGCCGCGACGTGAGCTTCAGCTCCGGCTCCCTGGTCTTGCTCAGGCTGCCTTCACGTCACGTTGGCTTTAGTGAAAAACTCCTGCCGTGGTACATAGGGCCTTACAGAGTTCTTTGCAGAGTTACCGTAGTCGCATACGAGATCTCCCTGCTAAACCACCAAGCCTTCGTCCACCTCACCAGTTGACTGTGCACGTTTCCCGACTAAAGCCCCACGTCATGTTCACCAATTCGATGCGCCGAGACGGTGCTACAGTGTACTATAAGGGGGCAGTTGAATGAACTAAGGTACCCTTGATGACACAGTTAGCCTCCACTTCCCTCCTTTCGATCCCACGAGATTGCCCCCAGACCTCTGAGACTGTGCATATGGTCACTTGTACACTTCCTCAGCAGTTCTCCTGTACAGTTTTTGACTTCTCGTTCTCTTTTCGAATTCTCAATTACAAACCATGTAAATAAATTGTTGTCGTTTTTACGAGCACCTCATCTAACTTGTTCGACGATGGGACCTCTGACGAGGGCCCGCTACCAAACTGAGACCCGCCGCACCCAAAGTCGCAACAACTGGTACTTCCAGAGGCGTCTCGGAGTTTGCGCATGCCACCCTCCTTCTATGAAGGTTCCGATTCTTGCCCTACAGAATATCACGGAGTGCAGCATGAATAATGACGAGATTTTCGCCCTCCATGCTGTCCTCTACAACTTCCTGAGCTTTGGCCAGTCCATCCACCAAGCACTTCCCTGACTGGGCCTCCACCCTCACTCTCCTATCTCCCTTCACTGTCGTGAAGACGCCATCTCTAACCATGCCCACGTTAGAGTCCCCCACCACTAGGACCCTTCTACGCTCTAATCGCTGGCTTCCTGTTTGCGATGGCGCCCTTGTTTGCTTCACCTGTTTCTCTCTCTACCGTGTGTCCTGTGTTCCTGCCCTGCTCGAAGACTACCACGCCACCGAGCTGTATGTTCTCGGAGCCTGCATGCTGCGCTCAGACACTGCGGCCCCCTGACCTCTCTTCTCGCCTGTTCCTTCCCGCCTGTCACCTTTTCCGCTACCCAAGCCTTCCATCTCTTACCACTCGGGACCGGGGCAAAATTCTATTAGCTTGAACACGCAAAGTTTTGTAGTAGAGCTTAAACTTTCTTTTTTTTTCAGAGTGCAGGGCTCGAATTTAGTAATTATTGAGTATAGGGACAATTGGTGTCAGAAAGACATAGTTAAAAAGACTGCAAAGTGTTCAGGATGTGGAGTGGGTTTGAAAGTGGACCCAAGTGTAGAAGCGGATGGAGAAGAGGCTGACGCGAAGTGTAGGCAATGTGAGGTCGAGAAAAAAAATGGAGAAAATGATGGTTGCCTAGAGTGGACTGTTGATGAGAATCGCCGAGCTCGAGACTGCGTTGGCGACAGAGCAAGAGAAAACGAGGGCAATGGGAGAAAGACTGAAGTCCGCCGAGGAAGCACTAGCGAAGCTGAACAAAAGAGCGGCCTACGGAGAGAACAGTAGAGAACCGGCAACCAGAACGGCCGAGAAGGAAGAGCAAGCAAGTTTGGAAAAAACAGGTTCAGCCGGTTCAATTGCCGCAAGGCCCAGCTTCAGCGAGGTAGTGGTGGAGCTGGGAGGGGACAACGCAGCCAGCGTCACAAGTGCAAGTAGCCCCCAGGTGCAAGACGCTCCAGCTGAATAGTCACAGCATGTGATAATCGCTGGGGAGTCGATTTTAAATCGATGCACAGAAGCCATCAAAGAGAGGGTTGCAGTAGGGGCGTTCCCAGGACGCAATCTGGAAGCAGTCATGAGGCAAGCGAGCGCAAAATTCAAAACTACAGCTGATAGACGAAACCTCGTGATAATTTCAGGCGTTTAAAATATGTCTTAAATGAAGAGACAGCAGGACTAGCAACCACACTGGCGAAAGGCGTCGATGACATGCGCGCCACTTCTCCTTAGGTACAGGTGATGATATGCACGATACCGGAGGTCAACGCAAACCAAGAGATATGGCGGATGAGCCGAGAGAAAGGCTTTGAAGTGGTGGAAATTAACGAAGAGGTGCATAGATGGGGTGGTTTTCAACGAGACAGATTTCACTTCGATGGGCGGCTAGGTCATGAGGTGGGTTGGCGACTTGCAGGACGCGCAGTAGCTTTTTCGGGGGGTACGCGGACCCTTCGGGGTGCAGGATAGCTAGTAACGAGGAAAACAACCAGGGAGACTCTTTGTCAGGTTGTATGGACAGATAAGATTACAAAGTGGCACCAGTATCTAAGATATGTAGAGCCCCGGGGCATAAATAGAGGTAGCCACGAGCTCCGAGCCAATTCAGACATAGGGTATATTAACATGCAGGGTGGTAGGAACAGGCTGAAGTGGGAAGACATAGAAGAACAGCTAAGGGAAGAGAGGCCGATGGTATACGGTTTTGTAGAAACACATTTCAGGGACATGGAACAACCTCCAAACAATCCAGACTACGCGTGGGAATATTGTAGTATAACAGAAGGCAGCAGAAAGGGGGGTGGTATTGGGGTATTCATTCATAATAGTACAGACTGGCAAAGGGTCAAGCAGGAGTGCAAGGAACTTTTATGGCTAAAAGGGAAAGTGGCAGGTCAAATCACACTCCTTGGTTTTGTGTACTTGTGGACGGGAGCAAAGGCTAGAGAGGAAAACCAGGCGATGGTAGAGTGTATATAAAAGGACATTACGGAGTTAAGAAGAGAGTGCGAGATAATTATACTAGGAGACATTCATGCGCACATAGAAGATAAAGATGGGTATTCCGACCCGACAGGCAAAATGATTATAGATATGTGGGAAATGCTCGATTTGATCATTTGCAACAGTACCGAGAAGTGTGAAGGGCAAATAACATGGGAGGTAGGAAGGCTGCAGTCGATGATAGATTATGCACTGATGTCACATAGGATGTATAATAAGCTCAGGGGAATGCACATAGATGAAGGTGGCTCCAGAAGTCTTGGTAGTGATCACAAACGTATCAAGCTAAGTTTCGGAAGAGCAGTGAAAGTGGGAAGGAGACAAGGTGAGCAACTGCAAAAAAATTTATCCAGAAACGCAAATTGAAATAGCCACTAAACAAATTGAGAAAGTAATCACGGAGAATATTAAAACAGTGTGGACATGCGCGAATCTAATTAGACTGTTTCAGCTAGAGCTTGCTAAGACGCGTGACAAGTCACCCCGGAAAAGAAGACACAAACCCGAAAAGTTGGCGGGATGAGGAAGTTAAGAGAGCCATAGCAAAACGTCAGGAAGCCTCTTGGGAACACAGACATCCCATACTAATATTAGGTATCCCATACTAATATTTGTCTGCTAGGTTAAGAGGCGATATACGTAGTATATATCGCCATTTATTATATACCGCAATATATACTACGTGTATCGCCTCCTTATCTTGGGGTAAACCAGAATTTGTATTAAAAGGCAAGAAAACTTGTTGAATAAATTTGGCGGGTCAGGACATTATCAACTCGCAAATCCCGTTGCGTACGTACGTCGAGAAACCTTTTCCTCCACACATTTGTGACACATATCCACATGCCCCATGTGACATAATGCTGGTATACGACAGAGGGGACTGACAGTTTGTTGACCCTGGAGTCGTGGGAACAGACATTTGTAATTTAAGTGCAATAGTAGCAAAAAAACTAAAACGAGGAGACCCGATGAATGCAACAGGTAGATATTAGGGTCCCA
The DNA here is from genome assembly GCA_013436015.1 of Rhipicephalus annulatus. Lineage (NCBI taxonomy): Eukaryota > Metazoa > Arthropoda > Arachnida > Ixodida > Ixodidae > Rhipicephalus > Rhipicephalus annulatus. Next base: position 389,602 of record WOVY01009581.1, on the reverse strand, counting down.
GCAGAAATTTAAACCAAGCATTCTGCGTGGCAATCAAGTACAGTACCACAGCGCCACGTTAGGTCTCGAAACTGCTTTCGAAATACGCCATATTGCTTTGATTGATTGATTGATTGATTGACTGATACGTGGTGCTTAACGTTCCCAAGCCGCCATATGATTATGAGAGACGCCGTAGTGGAGAGCTCCGGAAATTTTGGCCACCTGGGGTTCTTTAACGTGCACCCAAATTTGAGCACACGGGCCTACAGCATTTTCGCCTCCATCGAAAATGCAGCCGCTGTCGCCGGGATTCGATCCCGCTACCTGAGGGTGAGCAGCCTAGTACCTTAGCCTTTAGACCACCGTGGTGGGGCAACGCCATATTGCTGGCGAAACGGCAATTGTGGTTGCATTGCTGGCCATTGAAATTTATAAACATCACAGTTACCACCCTCGCAAGCACAAGCGCTACATATCCGCTTACCTCTTCTGTGTTGGTAATAACCTTGTTGCTGCTGCCATTGTTGCACAACTGTAAACATCTGGTTATATTTGTTTATTTTTATTTATTTATGATACCTCAAAGGCCCCTAATGGAAAGGGTTTTACATGAGGGGTGGGCATATCTACAAAAACAGCTCTTCTATGATGCGTTTGAAGATGGCTTGGTCGGAATGAAGCACTGCCTTGGTGGGAAGGTCATTTCAGTCCCTTGATGTCTGGTTGAAGAATGAGGAGGCATGGGAGACAGTGTGGGCTTGAGGGGGGTATACGGTCTTTTCGTGGTTGGTCCGGCTTGAGTGGCGGTGTGCGGGAGTAATGAGATCGGCTTGGAGTGACTTGTGAAAAAACTTATGAAAGAGAGAAAGCATACGCTACTGTTTAACATATGCCTGAGCGACTAGATTTGTTCACGTATTTAGCATAATTTCTTAATGCTTGGCCTAATTCAAGAATACAAGGTAACACTCCTTGCAAATTCTTCTATTTACATCGATCCTCACGTTTCGTGGGATCTGCCAATTGAAATGACGAAAAGTTCCTCCTGTATTTGGGATCGGAACGTAGGTCAATCTGTATGGCTTGTTCGGAGAGGCTAAGGAAATGGCATTCCAGTAAACATATATATTCCTGTTTCATCTCAACCTTGTGTTATCGTGATATTAACCATATGAACATTATCGATAGGTTATCGCCATCGCCGTCATGTTTCTTTAAAAAATCCCCATCGACGCCATTCCCCTGTGTACCGTATGATCTACGCGCGCGTAAAAGCGCGCGAACGGCGGTGATGAACACGGCTGATCAAACGTATTGGCCCATCTCCGTCGATCAGAGGGCGCATGCGATAAGATTAACCCCAGGGTGAAGCTTGCCATCAAATGCTGCTGAAGCAAAGGGATAATGCCATGTTTGCTTTGAAGGCGCATGGAAACACACGGAGGTGAAGGTGGGGATGGGGGAGGAGCGTTCGAGCAGCGGCTGTGAGCGTTAATTATAAGGATGCGGTTGCATATGCTATATTGATAGACACCAGAGGATGGCTTGTATACCCTTCTACGTTCTTCGCTCAAAACGGGAAGTGACTGTGCGATTCCCCTTTCATACCGCGAGCGGCTGTGTTCTGTTGCAGCAGCGTTTTGTAGAGTTACGAAACACTGGATGTAAAAATTGAGCCTTACTTAGTTTTCCGACACCGCACTCTTTAGATCACTTTTGCGGTGAAACTGGGATATTTTGTCATAAGTTGTCATATCTAAAATGCTTTGTGAATATAAAACTACCAGCATGCCTCCTTTCTTGACCATCATAAAGCTCTGTGCGCTGCATCGAATAAGTCTCTGTGAGAAGACGTAGGTAGATCAAAGCTTTCAGAAAGTTCCAGAGACTGGAGCTGTCAGAAGAAACAACAAACCGTCATCACTAGAACATATTGCACGATCAAGTGTTTTTCGCTGCTCAAAAGAACACGGGAACCTGCGCTCGTGCACTTTTATCGTGTTTCAAAATATTGTGAACTTGTATGATTTTATGTACATTTTTTGCATGTTTCATTTGCTCCATTCCGTCTTTTCTTTCTTGGTGAAATGCGCATATACATATATTCATGCTCGAAAGTATAGCCAGCTGTCCTACGCTTTCTGCATTGAGATGGCCGATACCGCACTCTGTAACCACTGTGACACCGAAGAGTCCATTCCACGTATCTTTTGATACTGCTGACAGAATAGCGGACAGTGACTATGTCTTTGCCACGAGCTCAACAAATGAGAGAATTAACGTTTGTTCAAGAAAAAAGAACACAATGATGCAACTGATTAAAGGTTAAACTGATGAGAGCGGCTCCAACTCCGAGCTGCCCGACATTGAGGCACCACAAATAGACTAACGGCTTTTCATGAACGAGGAAAGCTTTTATGAGGGCTATCAAAATATCGCTCTTCGGGGTGCACCTTTTCCTAATATATGTTTATAAGTTGCTTATTTCTTAAAATTCGCATGGTGTTTCTCGGAGGTTATTATTACTTTATCGCAGTTTATATATTACTAATCCTCAATTGTGCGAAAAATTCGTGTCTGCTTTCTCAGTTTTCCCACATTGCTCCAAAATCGCATTCAGTAGTATGTAAAAACAAGAACATCTTAACACACGGAGAATAATTAAACTGTCAGATAGCTGTGCACAAACACAAGCACAATTAGGTTGAAATACTTGAATACAGGACTTTGTTCGTATAACAATCCTAAAGCCTATGGTAATGTACGCAAATGTATACTTGTAATCAGTGCAAGAATATTTTATGAGGTTGTTGTCACTGATGGAAGCGCACTCCTTTCGAGTGGTGATTCCCGGCCTCTGAAAAAGGGGGTGTATCAACATACACCTAGTGATATTTTGCTGTGCTGCTGAACCACTTGTTAGTATATCATGGTGGTCCTACCCCTAGGAAGCTTCTCGTCACATATGGTTGCAAAAACTGTCTCTGCCTGGTATCCGCAAACCTCCGGTGATTCGTCGATTCTGAAAGTGGGGCAGTTTTTCATAAAAAGGTCGGTCGACACAATATCTTTCGCATCATCTTGATATAGTCACTTGTGTATTGAGGAGAGGGTACGAAGCGTAGACACGCTAGCGCTAAAAAATAAGTTCTCTTGTAGCTTTGAGGAACACAAGTCTCGACATAAGCCCTGTTTACGGATTGCTCATCGCAAGCTTCCATCTTGCCCTCTCTTTGTTTTTTCATACATCTGATATACAGCTACGAATTTTATATACAGCTATCTGATATACAGATGGGGATTTGTAGCTGAATGCTTGAACCTAATCAAGTCACTTGTACTTTTTAGTCGACTGAAGAACTGGGCTGCGCCTGCCTTGGCAGTACGCTGAAAACCGGCTCACACATCACCGATCGCAGCTGCTATCGCTTACCGCCGGCGAAACGAGCTACACTGCTTACGTCGCCCACAGCGCAAGGGAGCCTGATACGCATCGCAGCGCCACCAACGCCATAAGAAGGGCATCGAAGAAGATTCCGGCGGGATTCGAAGCTGAATGCTTGTGTATAATCAAGTCACTTGTACTTTTTAGTCGACTGAACTGCGCTGCGCCTGCCTTGGCCGTACGCTGAAAACCGGCTGACACATCGCCGATTGCAGCGGCTATCGCTTGCCGCCAGCGAGACGAGCTACACTGCTTACGTCGCCCACACAGCGCAAGGGTGCCTGATACGCATCGCTGCGCCACCAACACCATAAGGGCGTCGAAGAAGATACCAGCGGGATTTGCAGCTGACTGATTGTACCTAATCAAGTCACTTGTACTTTTAGGGGCGAAGCTCCTTAGGGCGTGGGCTGTGCGTCCCCTGTAGGCTGTATGCAGCCACCTCTAGTTTAGTTCTTGTAGTGTTCACTAGATGGCGGTACCGTCCCCTGTATGGGAGAGATGAAGGAAACAGGCATGACAAAGGCAGATACATTGGCCACAGGGCCCAGCTACCGGGAAGTAGTTTTGAGGGAGGGAGGGAGCAAACCAGCAGCCGTGACTCACGCTAGTCACCTAGTCAGCAGCCAGGGGCAGGTTTCAGAAGGAATGTCTGAACAGGTCATCATCGCCGGTGACTCAAATTTAGTCCGATGCGCAGCGGCAATCAAAGAAAGGGTGAAAGGCGACAAGAGAGTTGCGATAGGGACGTTCCCAGGACAAACGCTGGGGACAGTAATGAGTCAAGCGGGTGAACAACTCGCAGCTAAAGCTAACAATCGTAACCTCGTTGTAATTGCGGGAGGGCTAAATGACGTCCTGAAAAAAGAATCGTCAGGACTAGCGACGACCTTGGCGAAAGGGGTGGATGACATGCGCGCCGTGTCCCCCCAGGTGCAAATTGTAGTATGCACAGTACCGGAAGTACCAGTGCGCAACGTCAACCTGCAAAGAGCGGTTGTCGACGCAAACAAAGAGATATGGCGAATTAGTCGAGAGAAGGGTTTCGAGGTAGTGGATTTAAACAGGGAAGTGCACAGGTGGGGTGGATTCCAAAGAGACAAGATTCATTTCGATAAGAGGCTTGGACACGAGGTGGGCTGGCGACTGGCAGGACGCGCAGTAGCTTTTTTGGGGGGCTCACGGGCCCTTCGGAGTCCGGGGTAGCTCGTAACAGGGAAAACAACCAGGAGGACGCTTTGACAGGTAGAATTGCGAAAAACCAGAAAAAAGGTAAAAGAAAAAGGAAAAAGGCGCGTGTTGCAATTAGTTACATAAACATGCAGGGTGGCAGAAAGAAGGCAAAATGGTCAGAGATTGAGGAGCAGTTAAACAAAGAACAGATAGGCGTGTATGCGGATACAGAAACACACCTTAGAGACTTGGAAGAGCCACCACATATTGAAAATTATGTTTGGGAAGGGTGTAACAGGACCATATCGGAAAGGAAAGGTGGGGGTGTAGGAATGCTAATTCATCGCGGAGCCAAATGGGTTAGAGTGAAACAGACGTGTTCAGAGCACCTCTGGGTTCTGGGCACAGTAGGTGGAAAGGAAACGTGGCTAGGGGTAGCCTACTTGTGGACGGGGAATAACTGCAGAGAAAAGAATCAGGAGATAGTGGATTGCATGAGTGCGGATATTAAGGAATTTGGTAATGGGGCCGAAATCATCCTTCTAGGGGACATGAATGCCCACATACATGACCTTGACGGATATTCAGACACCAATGGGAAGTTATTACTAGATCTTTGCGAGCAACATAGTCTGGAGATAGTTAACACGGGGCCTAAATGTGACGGCCAGATCACATGGGAAGTCGGAAACAAGCAATCAAGTATTGATTATTGTCTCATGACTGAAGGAATTTACCACAAACTGACAGAAATGAGGATAGACGAGGAAGGCATTAACAGCTTGGGTAGTGATCATAAACGAATAACATTACAAATGGGATACGAAACTGAAAATATGAGCATGGAATCAAAGTCTGGCAGCTCGTATTTAAATGACAAACAAATAATAAATATAGCCGCAAGAGTCGAGGAAGAAGTAGGCGAAATACCAGGCAAGGACTGGGAGTATAGTGAGCTGTTACATCTAATGACGAAGGAGATAGGGAAAGAGAAGAAAACTGTTTGCTGGAAAGGAAAAAGGAAGCCAAAAAGTTGGTGGAACAAGGAAATCTGGGAGGCGATCGAGAAGCGACGCGAAGCATCACGGGAGCATAGAAAGGCAAAAAAGGAGAAGCGGCCGCAGGACGAAGTCAAAAAAATATGGGAAATATATTTAGAGAAAAAATCCCTTGTACAGAAATTGGTAGAGGCAAAAATTAAAGGTGAAAGTGAACGCTGGATGACAGAGATACACAAAAAAAAGGAGGCCGCGCCTAGGATTTTTTGGAGCCACATAAAGGTGCTAGGTAGGAAGTCTGTCACAACGCAACAACATATTCTAGATGAAGGAGGAAATCAATTGGAAGGGTACGAAGCGCTAGGTTACATCCAAAAGGTAACAGCCGATTCGTTTCAAAAGAGCGTCCAGGGGATCTCCCCGGTGAGTAAAAGTGTGGCGGAGAAAGCAACAGAGGAAGAGCTAGTACTTGATAATTTCAACTGGAAAAAGGCCGAAGGAAAAATTCCAAAGCGCACTGCCGCGGGTTTAGATGGGATTCCCGTTAGCCTCATTAACGAACTAGGACATAACACTAAAGAAGCATTGTTAAAAGCAGTAGAAAAAAGCTTAAAGGACGGACAAATACCGGACAGTTGGCGACAAAGTAGAATGAACTTAATCTATAAAGGCAAGGGAGAAAAGGACAAGATTCGCTCGTATAGACCACTAACCATTACATCGGTACTATACAGGTTGGCGATGCAAGCAGTAAAAATGAAAATAGAAACATGGGCCGAACATAACGATATTTTGGGAGAACTTCAGAACGGATTTCGAGTCGACAGGCGGTTAGACGATAACCTGTTTGTTCTCACTCAGTGTATAGAAATATCTAAAATAGAGAATAGGCCCTTGTACGTGGCTTTTCTAGACATCACTGGGGCATACGACAACGTTAATCAGGAAATTTTGTGGGATATATTGAAAGGAATGGGCATGGGCGACGACTGTATACAGCTTTTGAGGGAGATATACCGAGAAAATACAGTTTGCATAGAGTGGGAAGGAATGCGTAGCAAAGAGAACGTTGAGGTTAGCAAGGGTCTGAGACAGGGATGTCCTTTGTCCCCGCTGTTATTCATGCTGTACATGGTGAGTATGGAAAAAGCGCTAGAAGGTAGCAACATCGGTTTTAATCTGTCACACAAACAGGGCGGCATGATGATTGAGCAGAAGCTTCCAGGTTTATTTTATGCGGACGATATCGTCTTATTTGCGGACAGTCGAGATGATATACAGCAGCTGGCGAATATATGCGGAAGGGAAGGTGAAGCTCTTGGACTAGGATTCAGTGTAACGAAGTGTGGATTGATGGTATTTAATGATCCCTGTGATCAGACGGTGTCCATACAAGGCCAAGAAATACCGAGGGTAAGTGAATACAAGTACCTTGGAGTATGGGTAAATGAGAGTGATAGATACATGGAGGTACAGGAAAAAGCCTCGGCAGCAAAAGGAAAGAGGAATGCGGCAATAATGAAGCACAGAGCGTTGTGGGGATACAATAGGTATGAGGTGCTTCGAGGTCTGTGGAAGGGTGTAATGGTTCCAGGGCTTACTTTTGGGAACTCAGTGGTGTGCATGAGGGCAGAGGTGCAATCGGGAATGTATGTAAATCAAAGGACTGTGGGACGCCTCGCGTTGGGTGCTCACGGGAAGACGACAAACGAGGCTGTAAAGGGCGATATGGGGTGGGCAGGTTTTGAGGCGAGGGAAGCGCAGAGCAAAATAAGGTTCGAAGAAAGGCTAAGAAATATGAAGGAGAGTAGATGGGCAGAGAAGGTGTTCCGTTATCTGTATAGGAAGAGCGTTGACACACAGTGGAGAAAAAGAACTAGAAGACTCACTAGTAAATATACGGCTGGTATTGTAAGCCATATGTCAACAAAGAGCGTTAAGGGAAAAGTCAGGGAGGCGGAGAGGATTTACTGGATGGCAGCTATGGAGAAAAAAACCGGCTTTGAGTAACTACCGAAAGGGCAAAAATGAAATAAGGAGGGAGGCATTTTACGATAATTCAAGGGGAAGCGCTTTACTGTTTGAAGCGAGATCGGGTTGCCTTAGAACGCGTAGTTATAAAGCAAGATTCAGTAAAGAAGAAGAACAATGCACATGCTGCGGGAAAGATAAGGAAACGGCGGAGCATGTTCTGATTGAATGTGGAGATATCTACCCAGGTGTACGTTTGGGCACGAGCCTACAGGAAGCCTTGGGTTTTAGGGACAACAATGGAAAGCTGAACACACCCGCGATTGAAATAAGTAAGAGACGGTTAGAGTATTGGTGGCAGAAAATTAGAGAGAAAGGACAAAATAAATATTGGAAAAATAAAATATGGACAGTGTGCCGTAAATGGCAGAGAACTTAAGCTGAAACTTTACCTTTTTTTCCATTAAGATAGAATTTATCGAAGTAGAGGCATTAGGCTAACATCAAAAAAAGAAAAAAAGGTTTTTTTTGTCGAGCCTGGTGACATACTTGTCACCACCCCGTTATAAAGGGGACGCTCATAGCATCCATCCATGTAGCCACCTCTAGTTTAGTTCTTGCAGTGTTCACTTGATGGCGGTACCGTCTCCTGTATGTAGCCACCTCTCGTTTAGTTCTTGTAGTGTTCACTAGATGGTGGTACTTGTAGCTGATGATGAAAAGATGCAAGATGTTATAAACTAGAAAGCGGTACTTGTAGTTGATGAAAGACGCGAGATCTTATAAAATAGGAATGATGTTACATATGGCGCGTGTCATTGGTTGAAGGCAATCGTTCGATTTAGTGCGGCGACGTACGCTAGGGGGAGCGATGTAATAAAATCGAGTAGGCAAAATGTACAGAGGATTCATGGTTTACCAGGTTTACCTCCGGAGCTTCGCCCACTCATCATCATTCACTTCGTGGATATGGCGGAATTTTTTTAGTTGACTGAAGAACTGCGCTGCGCCTGCCTTGGCCGTACACTGAAAACCGGCTGACGCATCGCCGATTGCAGCTGCCATCGCTTGCCGCCGGCGAGACGAGCTACACTGCTTACGTCGCCCACAGCGCAAGGGAGCCTGATACACATCGCAGCGCCACCAACGCCATAAGAAGGGCATCGAAGAAGATACCAGCGGGATCTGCAGCTGAATGCTTGTACCTTATCAAATCACCTGTACTTTTTAGGTGAGTGTACCATACTCTTGTGCATCACTTTTGTAGACTGGCTAGCTGCAAATCCCAACTGCATGTGAAACTGTGGCGTTCTTTGAATAAGTGATGGGTGTTGACATTTGCACATACTGCGCTCGAATAGGCTGCTTTTCTACGCGTGGCAAAGAAGTCGAAACGCCTTGTCTTATAAGGCTTCGTGCGGGCATAACTACACGTAAGCTCTGCATGACAGGCCGATTAACGCTAGTATTATTTTGCTTTGCACACTTGCTACTTTGTTCGGGAGTCATCGAAACAAAGCCGGGACTGGATAAGCTGTACCAACTCCTCACAGCAGTTAAGAAATTGATGGCTTCAAGTGAAAATTTCACAAAGATATGACAGCGAAAGTAAGAGACATTTAATTGAGTGTCACTGAGATAAAACGGCGTCTCTCCAAGTTTGAAGAAAGGCCGGATACCATGGCAGACCTTCGTAGATCAATTGACGATATGGGACTACTGCTGAAGGATTCTCAAGATAAGTTGCAGAGTATAGAATCCAAACAAACACACAGCAGTGTAACATGGCTGTTGATGAACTCAACAACCGAATGCGCCGCAATAATTTGATTTTCAAAGGTATTCCCGAGGCCTCTTCGGAAACATGGAAAGACACTGAAGTGCTCGTCAAAGAATTTGTAATCAAGAATTCGGGCTTACCAGCAGGAGAAATTGAGCGTGCCCACAGGTTGGGTGAACGAAAAGAGGACCGCGTTCGTCCTATTATTGTAAGGTTCTCGAACTTTAAAGATAAGACCAACAGCATCACAAATGCCTTCAAGCCTAAACACCTAGAGCAGCGTGTATGGATCGAGGAAGTTTTTCACCCAGGGTTCAGCAAATCAGAAAGAAACTCAGGGATTTCGCACGAGAAAATAAGAAACCTCAAGACAGGTATAAACTGCTATTCGATAAGCTTGTTCTAAACAAAACTATGTACTGCGTTGATTCATCGAGCAATCAGGTTCGTGCTCTACCAAAGTCTAATAGACGTGATACAACGCACTGACCTATACAACAAAGCTCGGGTAGACCTTTATCAATCTTAGTGTCGAACTTCAGGGGTCTATTCCACAAGCAGGACCATCTATGTGCTTTCCTCGAGATGTGTTCTACTGATATCGTTCTATGAACGGAAACATGGTTGCCTGGTAATGTGTCAGATAGTGAGCTGTCTATGTCTAAAAACTTCACCATATTTAGAAAAGACAGATAGGCCTCACGTGGTGGTGGAGTGTTAATCGCTATAAGGAAAAATATGAACGGGCGTGTCATTGTAACTGACACGTGCCTCGAAATTGTGTGGGTTGCACTCCGCCCCTTTGCAGCTGTAACTTGTGCTATCGGAGTCTGCTACCGTGCGCCAGATTCAACTGACGACTTTCCAGAGTGCCTAAACGAGTCCCTTAATACAATACAGAACCAATTCCCACTGTCACCAATTGTTATCCCAATTATCCCAATTGTTATCCCAATATTGACTGGCAGGCATGCGTGGCTCTCGGTGGCACAAGAAAACGTGAGTGTCAGGATTTCCTTGATGTACTTTTTTTGTTTAGATTAAGTCAAATGGTTTGTGTACCCACACGCGGCGAATCGATTTTATATCTCGTGCTCACTACTGATCCAAGCAACACGTGTGTTAATGTGTTAGAAGGCGTCAGCGATCACAAAATCTTGCATTGTGAATTTGAAACATTCCGAGAAAAAACACGTGATAAAAGAAAACTATCTTCGACTACGCACGAGCAAATATTGACGCGATATCAAGCCAACTTTTTTCTTTTTCTATTGTTTTTTTAAATACTATTGGTGACCGTGATACAAACAAAAACTGGGCACTTATCCGGGACGAACTTATCTCACTAAGAGGAAAATACATTCCAAAAGTCACCATAGCCACATCAACACAAAGCACATGATTCACGACTCACGTAAAACGCTGCATTCACAAAAAGAAACGATTGTACTCACGAGCGAAGTTGACAGCATCTGAAGACAACCCGAAGCGTTATCCTGAACACGCGGAGATATGTAAAATGTAAATCGAAACAGCAAAAGACAAATTTATAACTATGATATCTCAAACTTGTTAAAGAGCAGCAGTAAAAATTTTTGGAAGGTTGCGAGTCCAAGTTACGATTGGAATGGAATTAAAAAACTTTATTTCGGTCCTGCAGGACGCGCTTAGCGCGTAGCGGGCGTCTCCCACGTAGGGACCGACAGGGAGTACCTGGCGGCCGCTTCGTGGGCCTGCTGGACGGCCCATCGCTGGTCGGCGAGAAGTGAGCTCCTGAGGGACCTCTCCCACTTGCTTGAGGTAGAGTCGGGAGGAGTTGTTCTACACTCCCAGAGCATGTGTTGGAGTGTCGCTGTGTGTCCACATGATGGGCATGTGTCGCTGGGGTATGCATCGGGATAATAAACGTGAAGCGTGGCAAGGTTTGGGTACGTTTGTGTCTGTAATAGGCGTAGGGTTAATGCCTGTGGTCGGTTAAGTTTCGGATGTGGGGGTGGAAAAATGCGGCGTTCCAAGTAAAAGTGCTTTGTAATTTCATTGTACGTAATTGGTGCATCCCGATTGGTATCCAACCCAGCAAGATGAGGTTGCCCTGTGGCAGTGCGGTCGGTAAGTGCGCGCGCTGCATCATGGGCGATCTCGTTGAGGTTGGATAGGGCACCCGGCACCTGGCCGAGATGGGCGGGGAACCAGATGACAGTGTGGTGCTTCAGGGCACTAGGGTCCGCATTGCGCAGGATACGTAACGCCTGGTCGGAGATTACTCCGCGTTCGAAGGCTTTGATGGCCGGCCTGGAGTCGATTCCAAGGCCATAATATCAATAGTGAAAGACGAAAAACTCCTTTCTACGGCAGACGCCGTGACAGAATTCGGTAACTTCTTTAGCTCTGTGTTTACGGATGAAAGTCCAATGCCACCTAACCTACCTGCTATTCCTTTAATTTCCTGCATGCAAGATGTCCTTATAACTCCGCAAGGCATCGCAGCAGCCATTGATTGCCTTTCTGCAAATTCTGCACCAGGTCCTGACGATATATGCCCGAAAATGCTTAAGATGGTAAAGCTAGAATTATGTCCTTTGTCAAGTGCCGTTTTACAACAGTCCCTCGATACAGGCTGTGTATCCGACGACTGGAAGCTAGCCCGCGTAATACCTATATTTAAATCTAGAGACCGTTTTAGCCCAACTAACTACAGGCCAATCTCCCTAACTAGTATTGGCAGCAAACTGCTTGAACACATTATTTCATCGGCAGTCATGAATTACTTAGCGGAAAACAATTTCTTTTTTGACAACCAACATGGCTTCCTGCGTGGTCGATCTTGTGAGACACAACTATTTGAGTTAATTACAGACATTCGTATCGCTTTGCATGACGGATGCCAGATCGATGCTGTTTTTGTAGATTAAAAAAAAGCATTCGATAAATTCCCTCACGTCAGACTAATGAAAAAGCTTACCATTCTTAACTTAAACACCCACGTTTTTAATTGGATATCGGAATTCCTAACTAACCAGAACCATTCCGTTGTAGTCAAGAAACACTTCCCTTTAGGGCACGTCAAATCGGGAGTGCCTCAAGGATTTGTACTAGGGCCGATTCTGTTTCTAATTTACATTAATGATATAGCTACTTCTATGACTTCTACGGTAAGGTTATTCGCCGATGACTGCATGATATATAGAAAGGTGGTTAGCATTGAAGATGCTTATAATTTGCAGAACGATCTTAACATAATAGGTAAGTGGTGCCAAGACTGGTAGATGGAAGTCAACGTGAGCAAAACAAAGGTCCTTTTATTTACTACAGAACAGACACCAATAACTAATCACTACACATTGAATGAGAAACAAGTTGAAAATGTTCTCAATTTTAAGTATTTGGGAGTTCACTATACGAGTGACCTATCATGGAACTTGCACATTGACACTGCCACTAGCATCGCTTATAAGACACTGGGATTCATCAGACGTAACTTATATTTCGCCCATTCTGATACTAAACATTAGCTTACAATACACTAGTCCACGCTAAGCTTGACTATGCTTCCCAAATATGGAGCCCTGACCAGGTTTACCTCATAAATAAAATAGTCTCTTCAGAACAAAAGTGCCCGGTTCATAACAAAGATATACTCTCGAACTTCTAGCATAAATGAAATCGAAAATTCTCTAAACTTGCCGTCTCTACAGTCACGCAGACTGTTTTCCCTTCTGTCTTTGTTTCACAATGTCTACGATAACCATTCGTAACTGTCTGTACTTATTAAACCTGCTCATTGAATATTTGCTCGTCTGGACCACAAATTCAAATTAGAACCTTTATTTGCCCGAACAAACCTGTTTTTACATTCACCATTACTTCTTGCTGTTAAGCACTGGAATCAACTTCCCAACAATATTGTCTGTATAAAAAACCACGAAGCATTCACTCACAAATTAAAGCTTCATCTTGGTGTTTGAATGACCTAATACAACCGACCCAGATGTACATGGGCTTATATACCGGTTTTTTAGCACGCTGTATAACTCGCTTATTTGACTATGATCAGCATTGTTTAGCATATTAATGTTCAGCCTCGCTTGTTCTTTTGTTACGCCTTCCTTTTTAGTTTAGTTTTGTCTTAATAATTGATCTTCTGCGGTTTTGTACATTACGTTGTTATTTACTTTTTCATACATTTCATTACTTTATTGTTCCTGTTAGTTTCTATATTTGTATACTATTACCCCCCCCCCCTATGCAATGCCCTCGGGCCTTTAGGGTACATGAATAAATAAATAACGTAAATATAGTTATTCAGTACTTCGCATCGTGCGTGCCACCGAACACTTCATTTGAAAGAGTCCAAGAGATCCATCAGCCAAATTCCGTAGAATCACAGCAAAACTAAGGTGACGTTGATATTAGCCGAATGGGTCGACTGATGGCGTAGCCATGTCGTGGCACCACACCAGACCCGTGCCCTCCACCCCCCTTCCCCGCTTCTTTCCCGAACTTTTTCTTCGCTATATCATACTCAACGAAAAAGGCCCATATCAAAAAAGTGCCCGCTGCCCCCCCTCCCCCCCAAAAAGTCTGTCTGCGCCCTTGCGGCTGACGTGTCAATCACGGCTTAGTTCATGTTCATTTGACAAAAGCGGAACAAGATTACAGTGATCGTTAAAAAATAAGAGATCTTCGGGTGTTAACACAATAGCGATCTTACCGGCTTTAAGCCACGAAGTCATTATGATAATCACATGTTCTGACGCCCAATTTCCATGGGCGCTTGTATTACGCATTATTACTGCAATGTTTCATGTTGCATTGTGAAGCATGCATACAGGACGCGTGTGTTTGTAAAGCATGTGTCACTTTCACTGCATTTCCAAGCAGAGGAAGTAATTTTCAGTGTATTTACTAGCAGACAATCGGCCGTGTGGTAGAACATCTGCTTAACACTGAAATGACGCATGTTTCATTTGCACTCGGACCCAAACGACCCGGGTTTGATTCTCACCCTGATCCAGACATTTTCGTTATTTATGCTATTTGCATCACTATCGATACTTCGGTGACGCATATGATGATTTTTTGCTCACAAACAATGAATCCGAAGCCTAGACCAATGCCAAAATGTCTGCAAAACAAGTTCTTCAACGCTGATGCGTTAAAATTGGAGTCGATGGATAAAACAGAATGATGAAACATTTTACAGGCGTCAGTTTATAATTTTTTTATTTATCCGAAAGCACGGAGCCCCAATTATAATACAGCACATATCGAGGATGAACGCTGTTGTTATCTTCGGTTTTCCAGCCCTAATGCGCACCGTTAAAAAGTCACATTTTATATTTATAAATGTTTATGCAGCGCTTATCCTTTGTGTGATTGGATATAGTGTCACGACAGTGTCAACGTATCGAATCACACCGAAGCAGAAGCGGGATAGAAAGCGGGCGCCAGTGATGCATCGCCGAAAATTCCTCGCCCTTGCGATCACACTGGCGGAACTTACACTAATACTTTACTTCCCTGTATCCACACCCATGACGGAAGTCAAAACATTCCTGTAGGTATAAAAGCAGCATTTCTACAAAGTAGAGCCTAGTTGATTGATTGATATGTGGGGTTTAACGTCCCAAAACCACCATATGATTATGAGAGACGCCGTAGTGGAGGGCTCCGGAAATTTCGACCACCTGGGGTTCTTTAACGTGCACCCAAATCTGAGTACACGGGCCTACAACATTTCCGCCTCCATCGGAAATGCAGCCGCCGCAGCCGGGATTCGAACCCGCGACCTGCGGGTTAGCAGCCGAGTACCTTAGGAGCCTAGTTACAGACGATTCGTTGGAATAATGGATGGGAAGCGGGGGTGTTTAGGTTCACTGCGACACCGGCTGCCTTGGCGAACAGGCTCACTTCGCTTCCACTTTTCCTGTACTCAGTGAGGGTACCGTAAAAGGCAATTGCATATGCGAACGTAGGGTAGGACACACATCATATAATTATACCATACACGAACGATCTACGGTGACTTTGACTGTTAGAAAACGGTGGCAGTAATGATGCACGTACGCGTAGATTTGCCGCTTTAAGGCGTCAGAGATGGCGCGTTGCTGTGATGTACTCTTCACTATAGCCAACATAGGCGTAGGCGGAGAATGGAGTGTTTAAACTTCTTTCAAAATTGTAAAGTTTCGCATGTGTAGACACTCACATATACAAATAAACGCACGAGCATAAATAATATATGTACGAAAAATTGGCAGACCCCACGTACCGTGGCAATCGATCATGTGCGAAGCACGAAGGAGAAATGTTGATATGCACTTTAAAATCAGCACAATGTTACGAGGTGGAGGTAATTGATGTCATATATGACTTCCGTGTCAAGATTATCATGTTTGGATGTGTCGTTTACCTTTGTCATCTATTCACGTCGTGTGATATCATATTTAGTATATGCGGAGCTAGCGAAACGGCAGAGAGCACGCTATGAGCATAAAATGTTGTCTTGTTCTTTTGCACCAGTCATATATTTCGTCATTCATTGATATCACGTAACATCAAATTTCGTATATGAAGAGCTAGCAAAATGGCCGCCAGCACATCATGAAGGGCCCAATATACTACAATATAGCATTGACGCTTGCGCACGCTGGGCACAGACATGCTACACTAGTGAAACGCGAGCACTGTATAGTCTGACGCCAGGCGCAACCAGCGTCCATCGGCGCGGCCCAACGGGAACCGGAGCGAAACGCGACATGCTACATTTCGCACCGATGCGTTACCAAGACAACACTGCGTCTCCCTCTTTTCGTGACGGATGGATGCCGGACGCGCTGAAATGCGCATGCGTCAAAGCAACGCAAGTATATGGCCGGACCGGCGCCTGGCGTGGCAATGGCGGCGTGACGCGACAAAATGAACGTCGGTGAGCACGCGCACCGCGTGACGTCAAAATGTATTGCCGCCTTGACTGTGGCATGTAGTCATGTTCTCACATGACACCCATCTCATGATTATCATTTTTGCACCAGTCACATACATTCGTCATCCATTGGCGTCACGTAATACCAAACATATGTGAAGCTGGCGAAACGGCCGCGAGCGCATCATCAGCGTGGCATGTCGTCATGTTGTTACATGACACGCATGTGGTGATTATCAGATTTGGATGTGTCATTTACCTATGTCGTCCGTTCGCGTTGCGTAATACCGAGTTTGGTACATGTGAAACTAGCGAAACGGCCGCGAGTGCATCATGAGCGTAGCATGTAGTCATGTTGTTACATGACACCCATCTCATGTTTATCATGTTTGCACCAGCACCATACCTTCGTGATGCATTCACATCACGTGATAACAAATTTGGTATAAGTGAGGCTAGTGAAACGGCCGCCAGCGCACCATGAGCGTGGCATGTAGTCATGTTGTTACATGACACGCATCTCATGATCATCATGTTTGCAGCAGTCACATACCTTCGTAATCCATTCAAGGATTGCAATACCAAATTTGATATATATGACGCTAGCGAAACGGCCGCGAGCGCATGATAAGCGTGGCATGTAGTGATGTTGTTACATGACACGCATGTCATGATGTTCATGTTAGGGTCTGTCGCTTGTGTTTTCTATGCAATCATGCCATACCATGCCAGTTTTGCAACATGCCATGTGAACGAAACCACCGCTAGAGCTGCAGGATTATGAAATGTAAATCATGACATTCATGACATACATATCATAATTTTCATGTTATAACTAGTAAAATATGTTCTTCATACAGTAATGATATGCCATGCCAAGTTTGGTATTGGTACCATTATCGAAACAGCCAGGAGAGATAAAAGTCGTAGGCAGCTAGATAGATAAATAGATAGAGAGATACGCTCAAAGTCACCGAAGTTCGCTGAAGAAATGCTTCGCATTTATTACCCTCCCCCTTTGCGTCGGTGACTGGCGGAGGTCAGCCGCGATGGCGGCGCGGGCCTATGTGCGCAGAACAGACGGCGAAACGGCAGGCAAGCAGATGCGGAAACGCGACTAAGTGTGGCTGCACGTAGTTGTCATAGTAACGACAGAGATATCTTCCATCGGCTTCTTTGCTGCTGGCCTGCGTTTCGTTCTTTGAATTGTCAGCGTTCGCCGCATTCCTATAAAGAAAGTGTCTCGGGCTGATAACACGTTTGCTATTCTTGAGTGGAAGTGGCGGAAGCGCGTCGATAATACAATCGAAAGGCTTGTAAGATTTCAAGACTATTTTTGTCAGGCGAAACAAAATTCGTGGGACACGTTCTTTCTTTAGTCTACTCTGCTTTCCTGATCAGAATATGATCTGGGGTTTCATGTCCCAAAACCACGAGGTGATTATGAAAGACGCCTCAGTGAAGGACTCCGTAAGTTTGATCCATGTGGTGTTCCTTACCGTGCACTGACACCGGACAGTTCACGGCCCACTACCATTTCGCCTTCACCGAAATGCGACCGCCCCGACCGGGATCAAAACTGAGACCTCTAGGTCAGAAGCCGAGCTCCATAATCACTGCTCTAATACGGCGATCTCCTGATCAGCATATTTTCATCGGGAATATTAACCAGTGCCACACTAGTTTCGTTGCCGCAATGCCACTTTACGCCGTTCCAAGAGTAATCCCTATATAAGAAGCTAAGTTCAGGCTGACCACTTGCATCCCGTCTTTACTCATGACTTACTCGGAACAGGTACGCATGTCAGCACTATACAACAAAGTGAATGAGAACAACGAAAAATAAAATGCAACGCAACAAGCGCTTTTCGCAACAATGTTATGCCTAATTCAATGAGCCAAGTGATCAACGCTCACTATTCTGCCCTTCGCACAGTGTTCGTAAGCCAAACCCAATAATGGTTTATCAGCTAATGTACAGATCAAGCGCGCATTGCTTGTTTGCCTCAAGTTCGGAACAGTTCCGTTGCTTGCTAATCGCGGGAAAAAAAATGTCGGCGCTGCGTCAAATTCTCCCAGCGGTCTTTTATCACATTCGCACGTGGCGGCCGCTTTTCCGTCGATGTATTTTTTTTTCTTTTTTCATATCGTTACCATTCTGCCATCGCTTAACGTCCATATTAGTCACCCGTAGCCTGTTGAAGCGACCTTCCTTCGTGAACATTATTTGATAATTCCTTGAACCTACATATGCGGACACTAAAAACACAGCGCGTTAGGTGGCAGTGATGTGATAATGTTTTAATTTTGCGATCTTCAAAACGAGGCTGTGGAAAATTAAGCAGAGCAGTTGTCTTACAACAGAATTAAAATTTTATTATTTCTGTTTAAGCGCTACAAATTTCTGATCCAAGATTTTTCTCTAGAGTCACTATTACAATGTTCATTAAGCAATTTTTGTGCATTGCAAAGCTTGAAAGACTGAAAAAAAATTCTGACATGCTCTATTTGGCGCAGAAGCATACTGCATTAATCACAGACGTGTAGTGCTCATGTATAACTTTTTCATTACTTGGCGATTTTCGCTAAAACACCCTGTTGAGGTTGGAAGATGTACACTATAGAGAGCAATGCGTGGAGGGCACAACACTGCAATGTGAATCGCCTTGGGACGAACAACTTTATCCCGTCAGATAAGAAACCGCGCCTCTGTCCAATGAGATACTGCGAGACATAGCGCTCATCAGATTCATTGGCACCGTGCAAAGCGTACATAGCAAAAGATTACACTCTGCGAACAAAGTCAGACAAAAAACTACAACAAAAAATAACACTTTTGTGACAGAATGATTGCCCACACAAACAGAGATAGTTTGTGGCCGCATGGAACTTTGCGTGCACTTTATACTACTTAAACGTAAACATTTTGACAGCAATCTGTCTGGCTGGGTAGAAAGGTTTAGAAAATTGAAATTGCTCCAGCCACAGTTCAAATAGAGTCCGACGTTTCGAGACCGGCTCGGTCCCTTCCTCAGGGGGTGACTGTCTTGGTCATGGAAGTGTCGTCGCGTCGTGTTCTCTCACCACGGCTCCGGCTTTCCCTTTCCACCACGTTTCGGAGACCGTGAACGTACACCGAAGGCAATGATCCCAGCGAGCGGTTCACGTTGGCAGGCGTATGCTGAATGTGCCAAGACTCGAGCAAGAGCCTCTTTCCCAAATTCCGTTCTGTTTCAATAACAGAAGCGCCGTCTAAGTCAATTTTATGGTCGTGCTTCTCGCAATGCTCCGCCAGAGCGCTACGTTGCACTTCCATCTTCCTGACGTCGTTCTTGTGTTGGCGCATTCTTTCCGGGAAACACTTGCTCTCGCCTATGTAGCAGGCTGGACACCCAGAACACGACACTTTGTAGACAACGCCCGGGTGTAGCTCCCTCGGAGGTCGGTCTTTCGGCCGCGGTAGCAAGCGAGCGAGCGTCGAAACAGGTTTATGGATTACCGTGACCCCGGCTTTTCCCAGGACTCTCGAGGGCTGTTCACTTATACCCGGCACATATGGAATGGCGACGCGGTTGTTTGGCGCCTTCGTTTTTCTCGTGTGCGGTGGTGTGGCCAGGGCGGAAAGGGGGTCGGGCGGTGTGTCGCTTGCAGGTGTCTTTCCGCGGTGCGGTGGTTGTCGTCTCGACAAACGGCGTGACGCCCGGCGGATGAACGCTTCTGTGTAGCCATTCCCTCGTAGCTCGGCGACAATCCTCTTTTCTTCTTTCTTCCTCTCACCCTCCGACGTACAGATTACTCGTGCACGTGAAAGGAGTGCCGAAACCACTGAAGCTTTGTGGGCAGTTGGATGACAGGACGTAAAATGCAAATACCTGCCGGTGTGAGTTGGCTTTCTACACACCGAAAAGGTCATGCGCTCGCCCTGTCGTCTGACTAAAACATCGAGAAACGGAAGCGCCCCGTCTCGCTCTCGTTCCACCGTGAACTGTATCACTTGGTCGATGGAGTTTAGATGTTCGAGGAAGCTGTCTACTGCTGCCTTCTTTATTATGCAAAAACAGTCATCCACGTACCTCACAAATACTTTCGGCCTGTCAATGAAGGAGCCCAGTGCCGTCTCTTCTATGTGTTCCATTGTGAGGTTCGCAGCCGTAACGGAGATCGCCGCTCCCATCGCGGTCCCGCTGGCTTGTCTGTAGAAGCTCCCGTTGACGCTGAAATACGTCCCCTTGAGGCAGTATTCCAGTAGGCGACACAGTTAGTCGACGCCCAGGCAGGTTCTTTCATCCAAGAGCTCGTCTTGGTTCAACGCTGCTCGTGCGCTAGACACCGCTAGTGCTACGGGCACACTGGTGAACAGGGACACGACGTCGAACGAGACGAAGCACTCATCGCTGCTCACGGTCACACCTCTCATGCGCTCCAAGAAGTGGCTGGCGTCGCGTATGTGGGTCGGTGTTTGCCCCACGAGCGGCGCGAGAGTCCGGTGGAGATACTTGGACAGCGCCCGGAGTGGAGATGTTGTAAAATCCACGATAGGACGGAGCGGAACTGTGGGCTTGTGGGTCTTGGGAAGTCCGTAAAATCCTGGCGCAGAGCCGTTCCGGCAGATGAGCTGGAGGTATGTGTTTCTCGCCTTTGGGTGCGCTTTAAAGATATCCGCCAGGAGCTTGTTTATTTCCCTTTGGACACTTGGTGTGGGGTCCTTCGTCAGCTTTTCGTAGGCCGGACTGTCCAGCAGGTCTCGCACTTTGTCGTTGTATGCCTCCCTGTCGAGCAGGACCATTGCGTTCCCTTTGTCGGCCGGGAGGATGACAACCTTATCATCATTTCGGAGCGCATGGATCGCCTTACACTCCTCTCTCGACAGGTTGTGCTCACGGCGCTTTCCTATTTTTGATAGTACGCCGATAGCCTTGAGACGCACGTTCTCCCGATTGCTGCTGTCGAGTCGCCTTATGCCTTCCTCCGTAACCGCGATGATCTTCGGCAGTGACGGGCGTGTCGTGGTCTGCCTCAAGGGGACGTATTTCAGCGTCAACGGGAGCTTCTACAGACAAGCCAGCAGGACCGCGATGGGAGCGGCGATCTCCGTTACGGCTGCGAACCTCACAATGGAACACATAGAAGAGACGACACTGGGCTCCTTCATTGACAGGCCGAAAGTATTTGTGAGGTACGTGGATGACTGTTTTTGCATAATAAAGAAGGCAGCAGTAGACAGCTTCCTCGAACATCTAAACTCCATTGACCAAGCGATACAGTTCACGGTGGAACGAGAGCGAGACGGGGCGCTTCCGTTTCTCGATGTTTTAGTCAGACGACAGGGCGAGCGCATGACCTTTTCGGTGTGTAGAAAGCCAACTCACACCGGCAGGTATTTGCATTTTACGTCCTGTCATCCAACTGCCCACAAAGCTTCAGTGGTTTCTGCACTCCTTTCACGTGCACGAGTAATCTGCACGTCGGAGGGTGAGAGGAAGAAAGAAGAAAAGAGGATTGTCGCCGAGCTACGAGGGAATGGCTACACAGAAGCGTTCATCCGCCGGGCGTCACGCCGTTTGTCGAGACGACAACCACCGCACCGCGGAAAGACACCTGCAAGCGACACACCGCCCGACCCCCTTTCCGCCCTGGCCACACCACCGCACACGAGAAAAACGAAGGCGCCAAACAACCGCGTCGCCATTCCATATGTGCCGGGCATAAGTGAACAGCCCTCGAGAGTCCTGGGAAAAGCCGGGGTCACGGTAATCCATAAACCTGTTTCGACGCTCGCTCGCTTGCTACCGCGGCCGAAAGACCGACCTCCGAGGGAGCTACACCCGGGCGTTGTCTACAAAGTGTCGTGTTCTGGGTGTCCAGCCTGCTACATAGGCGAGAGCAAGTGTTTCCCGGAAAGAATGCGCCAACACAAGAACGACGTCAGGAAGATGGAAGTGCAACGTAGCGCTCTGGCGGAGCACTGCGAGAAGCACGACCATAAAATTGACTTAGAGGGCGCTTCTGTTATTGAAACAGAACGGAATTTGGGAAAGAGGCTCTTGCTCGAGTCTTGGCACATTCAGCATACGCCTGCCAACGTGAACCGCTCGCTGGGATCATTGCCTTCGGTGTACGTTCACGGTCTCCGAAACGTGGTGGAAAGGGAAAGCCGGAGCCGTGGTGAGAGAACACGACGCGACGACACTTCCATGACCAAGACAGTCACCCCCTGAGGAAGGGACCGAGCCGGTCTCGAAACGTCGAACTCTATTTGAACTGTGGCTGGAGCTATTTCAATTTTCTAAAACTTTATACTACTGTAAAGTTCTGTATACTACTGTCACTGTAGCACTCTATACTACTGTCAAATATGCAAGCACGCTAGACAACTTACCAGCGTTTTCGTTTAGGCTCCTAGACGCCGCTTTCAACTTGTGAATTACAAGTTACTCATGCAGTTCGTGCTCATATTGTGAAGTGAATCCCACTTGCAATACCGTCGGCCAGAAACAATTCTAAGGTATGCCCGGTGGTGGGAACGTGTCTATGTATGGGCTAATGAAGCATAAAGAGCACATGTGCGTCGTCATTGAACCGGTACCAAAACTCTTTGTTGGTTTCTGTAAACAATCTATACATTAGTGACTAAACTTTCCAGTGGAATCTCTGGTGCTCACGTAAGTTCGAGAACGAGATTTACTACTCGTGTGAAGCGTGTAATCTTATCCACAACAATTTATACACTCGCTAAAATGGTCAAACACTCTGGTGCAGCCTGCGGTGAGCGGTGCTAACTCGTTTTCTGGTCTCCTCTTCTGCAGGTACATTGAAGTATACGGGACAGAGCCACTTTTATTTTTGTTATTGTTCGTTTCTTGTCATCACTTCTGTTTATTTTTTTTCACCTGGAGCCGTTTCACCTTTTGATGGTAGTGATGATGAAGATTACCTATATGTATGGCTCACGCCCTCTTTTCGGGACTGGCCAAGAAATGAATTATTTATATAAAAAAGTCTTCACATAATAATTGTGTGACTAAAGATATATATAACAGTAAAACTAACCTAATGACGCTAACTTAGATAGTTCAGGTCAACACTGTCTTGAATCATCGAAAAAAAAATTCACCGTAGAAGGGAGGTCTATGGTGAAATGACGATGGGGGGCTCCCAAGGCTAGAATATTTGAAATGACGAAGTCCAATCCGATTCGAATAAACGCCGTTTCGAAAGAGTTTCCCCTCAGTCAATTGAAGTGGATGCATGACAAGAAATAAATTTCAGTTGTTTCGTCCTTGTTACAACACTAGCACAGAGGGGAAGGAGCTAGACCACTTCTGTGCGTATAGACTATAGTTAAATTTTATAAAACCGTAATTTATAAAAGTAACTATACTACTTTTCGCGTTGAACAGAAATTGGTACGCAAAGAGAACAAGAGGTGTTGGTTGATTGATTGATTGATTTGTGGGGTTTAACGTCCCAAAACCACCATATGATTATGAGAGATGCCGTAGTGGACAACTCCGGAAATTTCGACCACCTGGGGTTCTTTAACGTGCACCCAAATTCGAGCACATGGGCCTACGACATTTCCGCCTCCATCGGAAATGTAGCCGCCACAGCCGGGATATGAACCCGTGACCTGCGAGTCAGCAGCCGAGTACCTCAGCCACTAGACCATCGCGGCGGGGCAGAACAAGAGGTGTAAATACTCGTATGGGTGAGTGACAAGTGACTTCACAAGGTCAAGTTATTAGTCGCCTTCTCAATCTGTCACAATCATGAGGGCTGTTGTCAGAATAATGGACAATATCGGATCACTGAGAGTGCCTTCTGCCGGAGCGTCCGCTATTTCGTCATTTTCGTTAATTTTTGTCCCTTTGTGGCCCAGTACCCAGATTAACCTGATTAGAGTTATGTGGGAAGGAACAGAATATGAAAAGTTTGTGATATTTTAGAGCATACTAATAATAGTAACGTCCCAAAGCCACGTGATAATTGAGAAAATCTATTTTTAGTGAGTGCCGAACACAGATAAATTATCTCTAACTATGGCCACACTTGAGATTGATGGGTTGAGCTTTCATAATGCCATCCTGCTGAAGAAATTGATGAGAAATCGGGAAGTCTTATTGAGAGTGAAGAATTGAACGTGAAGTGAAGAATTCATGTAAAGGTCCAACAAGTGCTTCTATGAAGCCCAACCAGGTGGTATGAAACCGAAGTCAATAAATTACATTAAAAACCACTCATACTGATGTATACATTAAATAATTTTTATTTCTATAGAATTCCCATAAACATTACGTGACGAATGCAGTTAGTATCCTAAACCTGTACAAAAAAAGGATAACCTCGTTTCTAATTACAAGACCTTATTGTATGCGGATTTTGGTAATCCAAGGAATAAATTTGGGCCTCCCTTTCTACAATTTCTAAGCTGGTGCACCAGGATATAAAGCACATACGCATGCTAATACGGGGCTAAACCGCTGGTGTACTGAAATGCTGCACGTATGTAGATTTCGTAAAACATAATTAGGGTTTATCTTAGTATCTGTGATCGAATACTGCTGAGTCTTTGTAAGACTCCCAGTACCCGTACTTCTTTTTTGGTCGCATGCCAAAGGGGGTAATTATCATAAGATATTCCCTAATATTTTACCGAGTTCAACTAGGATATATATCGCAGGTTGCAAGTTATTCAAGATAGCATTCAAGATAGTTATCTAAAGGTAAAATTGTAATTGCGCTCTTTGAAACATTAAGATCTGAATGAATAGCCTGCAACCGGTTATTAACTGCCCGCTTATAGGTTTGTAAGCGATTATATATTGATTTTATATCATTGTCTGAAGCAAAAAAATGCTATATCATCTGCATATACATGTGGGTATACTTAGTCATGACTGGGAGTAGTGCTTCGCAATATATTAAAAAGGAAAAGCGAGGTTACTGCTCCGCCAAGAACTTCTCGTAACCTGGAAGGTATATTTGAAGAATGACACTTTATTAAACAATAAAACTTTCTAACTAGTTAAAACTCCCTAAACTAAATTACCATATATTTAGAGGTTTCATGAAATTTGAAATGATCCAGTAATATTTTATGTTCTACTTTCTGTAAGCTTTTCACTAAGGAGATCATTGTTGCTTTTTTTTCTTTTTTTGCTCGCGTGGGTAGGGATTACAGTGTGCGGAGAGCGGACCCGACAGCGTTGACAGGCTGACACGGGCGCGCTTGATCGCCGGTTTGATCACGACATAGTTTGAGGTGCTGTTTGTCAGTGTCGGAGCACTGCCGCTCCATGTCATCATTCCTCTGACATGTTGCATGGTTACTTTCAATCGCTGAGTGCCTAACCTCTCAACTGAACTCGATCCGTACCGGCCTTGATCGCAATGTCCGTGCGACACCGAGGTCATCGTGCAGTGTGAAAGCCTGACTACGTAAGTGTGTTCGAGCCACAGCCGCTTCGACGGCGCCACGGTGGAGATGTCAGCGTCAATTCGACAAGAACTAAATGAAAACAAAAAAAAAACACATATTTTACACTTCATTTTCATACTCTTGTAGAGAGGAAGAAGAATATGTGCCGCAGTGGGTCACGCCTTTAGGAAGAGGAGCCAAGCGCGAGCGTTTGCCCCGATTGCTGTGATTCCCGAGTACGTTGCTGCCGCCCGCTTTCCGCATCAATATACCCACTGTGCAAGTGATACTTGTGCAATAAACCCCGTTTCAGAGTGGTGGAGGTGCTGGGTACTTCAACCTGGAACTCCGCAACAGGAAACTACCTGCCATCCCAGAAATGGCTGAAGAAACCACCCAGTAAGGTACGACCCAGCCTCCGATGGTCATCGTGCCCACTTCGCTACGCGTGCGTGATCCACCTTTTTTCGACGGTACCGATGAGCAAGACGTAGAAGATTGGCTGTCGACATTTGAAAAGGTAGGCGCAAGCAACAAGTGGGACGACCATTCGAAGCTTCAATATGTACCCTTCTACCTGAAAGAGGTGGTGAGTCTCTGGTTTAACAACCACCACTCGGAATTCACCACTTGGGGTGCCTTTAAGCTACGCATTACCGATGTGTTCGGTCGCCCCGAGGTACGCAAGCTCCGTGCCGAACAGCGCCTACGGGGACGCGCACAGCTTCAGGGGGAAGGCTTCACAAGCTACATCGAGGATGTGCTCGACTTGTGCAAGCGACTTGACCCTTCAATGATCGAGGCAGACAAGATCAAACACATCTTGAAGGGGATAGACGACGATGCCTTCCAGATGATGCTGGCCAAGGGCCCCCGTACCGTGTCTGAACTCGCCACTCTTTGCCAGAGCTTCGAGGAATCGCGCAAGCAACGGGTCATGACACGGCGGCCAGCGACTACCAACGAAACTCTCGCGGCATTGACCCTAGGTGGAGACAACAACAAAATCATGTCGGAAATCAAACGATATGTGCGCGAGGAGGTGGCCCGACAACTTTCGTGTCTGTCGTATCAACCGGCAACGGAACCCTCTTCTGAGCGTCTCGCGCCCGCCATCAGACAGGTAATACAGGCGCAGGTGTCTGAGGCACTGCCACCCGTCTCTCAGACAACACCTGTCACCGCGCCATTGACTTACGCTGCTGTTGCTGCTACTCCACCACGACCTCCACTTCGGCAGACTCCCCAGCCTCTACGAGTACCAACGACGCCAGTTCCAGCAACACAACAGCGCTTACAAGGAAACCCTTGGCGCACAGTTGACAATCGTCCAATCTGTTATGCATGCGGATATCCAGGTCACGTGGCGCGCTTCTGTCGCCGGCGCTTCGCAACGGGCCCGGCTGCAGCTCCGAGGTACTCTGACGACTCTTTCCCGGCCCCGTACAACGCGCAACGAGAAATGCCCCGTCAATACGACCGACAATCAGTGCAACGCGACCCGTCCCCATCCGAAATAGACCACCACCCTGCTGCCGACTACCGACCATTCGGTCCCCGTCGCTCATCCTCACCACGCCGCTACCGTTTTCCGTCCCCGCTGTGTCACCGACCGAACCCCGCAGAGACGGAAAACTGACTGCCGCAGCTCCGGAGGCACGAGCTGCGAAATCGTCGCATTGTAGAAGTCCTCGACCGCCCCCCACAAACGTTCTGGAACTGTTTGTTGAAGGTCTACGAACCCTTGCGCTTGTTGACACGGGTGCCGCCGTATCTGTGATGAGTCAAAAACTCTGCCGTTCGATACGAAAAGTAACGACGCCTCCTTCCGACGTATTGCTGAATATCGCGAGCACGCAACCTATTCGACCAGTCGGAGCATGTACAGCGAAAGTAATCATTCAGGACGTCCTGTACCACATCGAGCTTCTCGTGTTGACCACTGGTGCCCACGACGTGATACTAGGATGGGATTTTTTGTCACGGCACCACGCCGTAATTGACTGCGCTCGCGCGCAGGTGGAATTATCTGTGTTTTCAGATGCGCCATCTACCGACAACGAGCGCACTCACCTGGGCAAGCTTCTTGTTGCTTCCGACGTTGATGTTCCTCCTTTTAGTGCCATCGTTGTCCCCGTCAATCGCACTGAATTGTCCGGCTCTACCGTTGTGTTCCCCCCATCTGACGCTTTCAGTCGCCGCCACGGTACGTCTCTGCCATACGCCGTTCTGCCACCTCACCAAGATACTTCCGGAATTGTCGTTTGCAATCCTAGCTCATGCCCTCTCACCTTAAGAGCTCACGAAACACTGGGCTATGTTTATCCGGTTGATGACAACGTTATTGTGCCCATTGAGTCCTACGACCCTGGCCAGCAACTTCAACTGAACGCCATTACTCCTCTTTTTACGCGGGATGACTACTCCTCGGATATCTTCCATCGTTCCATCGACAGCAAGCTTCCTTCGGATCAACGGGACCAGCTAATAGTCCTTCTGCATGAATTCCGAGATTTATTTGACCTTCCCCAAAAGGCACTGAGTCAAACTAACACCGTCGCTCACACCATCTACACCGGAACGCACCCTCCTTTGCGGCAACGCCCCTACCGCGTATCACCCAAGACACGAAGTGTAATTGCAGAGCAGGTGGATGATATGCTTCAGCGCGGTGTCATCAAACCATCTTCTAGCCCCTGGTTTTCACCTATTGTGCTAGTGAAGAAAAAAGACGGTTCGATTAGATTTTGTGTCGACTACCGGCGACTGAACAAAATTACACGGAAAGATGTATACCCTCTTCCCCGCATCGACGACGCTATCGATTGCCTACAAGGTGCCGAATTCTTTTCTTCAATGGACTTACGTTCAGGTTACTGCAGGCTCCGATGGCAGAGTGTGACCGTCCCAAAACAGCGTTCGTTACGCCGGATGGCCTATACGAATTCATGGTTATGCCATTTGGTCTGTGCAATGCACCTGCAACGTTTGAGCGAATGATGGACAGCATTTTACGCGGCCTTAAATGGCAGATATGCTTATGTTACCTCGATGATGTTATCGTATTTTCGCCTGATTTCCCTACCCCCGTCGACCGTATGCGCACCATTCTTCAGTGTCTTACCAAGGCAAACCTCCAGCTTAACCTAAAGAAGTGCCGCTTTGGGGCTCGCCAACTCACTATACTTGGTCACGTTGTGTCAAAGGATGGAATTTGCCCCGACCCCAGACAAACTTCGAGCTGAAGCCGACTTTCCGAAGCCGACTTCACTCAAAGAACTTAGGAGCTTCATCGGCTTGTGCTCGCATTTTCGTCGTTTCGTCCACAACTTTGCAACAATAATAGCCCCACTTACACAACTACTGAATGGTCCAGCTAATCTTTCTAACTGGTCCCCGGCATGCGACGAAGCTTTCCTTACACTGCGCCGCCTACTTACGTCCCCACCAACTCTACGCCATTACGACCCAAGTGCCCCCACTGAAGTGCACACAGATGCCAGTGGCGTTGGTCTGGCAGCAGTACTCGCGCAACGAAAGCCCGGTATTCCAGAGTACGTCGTCGCATACGCAAGCCGCGCACTCACAAAAGCGGAGATGAACTACTCCGTAACCGAAAAAGAATGCCTCGCAATCGTTTGGGCGTTAAGCAAGTTTCGTCCTTACTTGTACGGACAGAGTTTCGACGTTGTGGCCGATCACCACGCACTTTGTTGGTTGGCGTCACTAAAAGATCCTTCAGGTCGCCTTGGACGTTGGGCTCTTCGCCTACAAGAATTCGACATTCGTGTCGTCTACCGCTCAGGACGAAAACACTCTGATGCGGACGCTCTCTCACGATCACCAGTGAGATCCACCGCAGACCTGCATTCGAACACCAACTTCTCCATCGCTCCCATTTCCGTCACAAGCATGTCGTCTGAACAGCGAAAAGACCCATGGATATCTCTCCTTAACATTCTTTCCGACTCTTCAACGTCTGCATACCCACGCGCTCTTCGCCGCCAAGCCACACATTTCGCGATACGGGACGCGCAACTATACCGCAGAAACCACCTCGCGGATGGTCGTAAATGGCTCTTGGTTATACCACACCACATGCGATCTGATGTCTGTGCGTATTTCCATGCCGACCCACAACATGCTCACGCTGGTGTGTTAAAAACATATCAGCGGATCAGCCAGCGTTACTACTGGCGTGGTATGTACACTTTTGTACGAAAATACATTCGGTCTTCTTCATTATGCCAACGTCGAAAGACAGCTGCCCATTCACCCGGGTTATTACAGCCTCTACCGTGTCCGGCGCGCCCTTTCGACAGCATTGGTATCGATATATATGGTCCCCTTCCTTACACTGCCACTAGAAATCGATGAATCATTGTCGCCATCGACCATATGACGAGGTATGCTGAAACAGCTCCACTACCTACGGCAGGTGCACGTGACGTAGCCAATTTCGTTTTGCGACGCTTCGTACTGCGTCACGGGGCACCACGTGAACTACTAAGTGATCGAGGGCGTGTATTTTTATCCAAAGTTGTACAACAACTCCTTCAGGCATGCCGCACGGTGCACCGCACCTCTACAGCCTACCACCCGCAGACCAACGGTCTAACTGAGCGCTTCAACCGAACGCTAGCAGACATGCTCGCCATGTATGTCAATTCCGACCAATCAAACTGGGATGTCATTCTCCCATTTGTGACCTATGCGGACAACACCGCGACGCAGTCAACCACAGGCTTCTCGCCTTTCTTTCTTCTATATGGGCGTGAGCCATGCTCCACCCTTGACACCATTTTGCCGTATCGTCCCGACGTCTCAGAGTTCAGCCCTCTTTCTGAAATTTCGCACCACGCTGAATAGTGTCGTCAGTTGGCCCGATCATTCACCTCGGACAAGCAAGCATTCGAAAAAGACCGCCACGACCGCGACCAGCATGTCGAGACTTTTGCCGTGGGCTCGCTTGTCTGGCTCCGACTGCCCTTCCACTCCCCAGGTCTGTCCGCTAAGTTTGCCCCCAAGTTTCACGGTCCTTATAGCGTCGTCGAACGTCGATCTCCTGTCACATACGTGATCGAGCCGATCACGCCATCTACAGACAGGCGATGCGTTGGTCGTGAGACTGTCCACGTGAGTCGTCTCAAGCCATATCACGACCCACTCCTAATCTCGTCACCTTGACTTGCCAGGATGGCTCGTCTTCGTCGCCGGGGTATTGTAGAGAGGAAGAAGAATATGTGCCGCAGTGGGTCACGCCTTTAGGAAGAGGAGCCAAGCGCGAGCGTTTGCCCCGATTGCTGTGATTCCCGAGTCCGTTGCTGCCGCCCACTTTCCGCATCAATAGACCTACTGTGCAAGTGCTACTTGTGCCAATGAACCCCGTTTCACTCTCATTTCTATTGTTCTCAAAATTATTCAGTTTTACTTTACCATAACACAACGAGCAAGCGAGCATAACTAAAGTAGAGCACACAAAAATTGGTTATTCTACAACCGCAATGTCCAGTTCGTACCCTAACATAATGCTTGACGCTCAGTGAACATAGCCGCAAACCCTGAAAGCAGCATGATTCTCAAATATCGCCACCGATACGGCAGCGCAGAAACTTAAAACAAAGAAAAAAAAACAAATACGCTTCTTTTGATACACCAAGGGTGCGCCTATGACGGCCCGATATGTCGCGCGGAATGCTGCGAGGTGTCTGGCACGGTATGTCTAGAAAAAAATGGCAGCATATACACGGAGTGAATGATAGAAGCATTCGTTCATCCATTCGTTCTTGCTTCCGTCCGTCCATGCGTCCGCCTGTGCGACCGTCCGTGCGTGCGTCTGTTCGTGCGTCCACACGTTCATCTGTGCGTCCGTCCCTGCGCTAGTCCATGCATCCGCCCCTGCGTCCGTCCATGCGTCCATCTGTCGGTGCAGCCATCCGTGAGTCCATCCATGCATCTGTCCGTGTGTCCCGTCGTCCATCTAGTCAACACTCCACGTACCACCATCTGGTATCTTTTCATCATATATTCCGCATATGCACCGCCATCCAGCGGACATTCCAAGGACTAAACGAGAGGTGGCACACGCACACTTTCTTACGGCTTGCGCTGCGTGTCTACTTCCCACCTTTAACCACCTCGAGTTCATGGTATATACTCGTTCGCAGTATTCATAGCACTGCGGCCCAACGCTCGCTAAACCTTTCGAAAACCAAGGAGGTTATGCCCCGCGAGTATAACGTAGCAACCCTTTCTTGTCAGATAGTGCTGAATGTACATGCCAATGGCTGCTAAGGCGGAATGAGAGACAGGAGAATTCGGCTTTTAGGTAACGCGCACGCTGCGAATTTTTTATTGTTCAACAACGCACAGAAGAAATCTCTCACCGGCACTACCTTGGAGGTCAAAATGTAGGACCGGTTACACAGTATGACTACTACTACGACTACGAGGGACGAATGGGTGCCACTATAAGGAGCTTCGCCCCTGAAACTGTCAATTCACTGCCAGTCGTCACCGTCGAGATAACGCCGGCACACCGCACTCTTATCTGCGCACAGAGGTAAAGCAACAGTCACAGGGTGTGTGTGCACCATTTTTTTATTATACTTTATTCTTTGCTACGTCACTGCATACGTCATGGCGGGACTTTTGAATTCTTTAAGGTCGATGCGCCACGTGGTGTTCACGCGAACTAAAGTGCTGGTTTCCAGAAAAGCTGGTTATGATCGCCATTTCTTCCTTTCTTGATGAGCACCACCTGTTCTTCCAAGGGAACTTTAGTTGTGGATAGTCCGATAAAAACAAATGAGATTTTTCAAAATTATTGGCCGTTGTGCGTTTTTCAAAGTGTACTGCTGTGATATATTCAGAGGTAGGCGAAATAAGTAAAACAGGACAATCAAGGGAAGGTACAGCTAGTGCATCTGCATGCGCATTGAGAGCTAAACCTCTATGACCTGGTACCCAAACTAGTCGAACGAGTCACACATGTCTAGGAATAAGCGAGTAGAAAGTTTCTAAGGTACGCAAAAAAGTTGGTGAGCTTAAGGCAGTACAGACCGAGAGACAGTCTGTTAGGACAATCACCGCTGATAGATCTTGGGGCACTTTACGCAATGCTAGGACTATTGCCAATAGCTCAGCTTGGTAAATAGGGGTAAAGTCTGGCGCGACACAATATGTTCTGAGTTAGAGACACTTCAACCTCTCATATGGCTAGCAGCGTCCTCTAGTCGACACTGGCACCAACACGTACGTAAAAATATATTCATCATATACAAGGACCACCACCCAGCGGACAGTCGAAGGACTAAACGAGAGAATGTATCACATTCCTGCTGTCACCACTTTGTTAACACCGAGAGCTGATAACGACGCCGTGCTACATTTTTCATAACATGTGGACATGCGGATATGTGACCGCGGGTGGGTATGTGCCACTGATATGTGGGTATGTGCCCAGGTTACGCACTACGACAACGGGGGACGCAAAACAACGCCATAAAAAGCTTCGCCCTTAAAAATCACAGCATATTCACGGAGTAAATGGTGACGAGTGGGGCCAAGCGTCCGTGTGTCCGTCCGTCCGTGAATGCGTCATATCGCGTTCGAGAATGCAGACGGCGGGGGGGGGGTAACACCGATCAGACGCGAGCCAAGAAAGCCGAGCGCAAGCGTCTTCAATGCGCCCGTCGCTCTGCATGCTTCGTCCATGCCCCACCAACGATTCACCACGTACGGCGACGATCCTGATATTGAGAGAGGCACGTTCCCCGCGCACTCACGCAAAGTGTGTGCAGTAGCCAATCGGAGCGCAACGGTACAGCGCCATCTAGAACATCCTCATTCAACCGCACTTTGTACGTACTTCTTTGAGAAACCACCGTCTATTATACAGTTCGGGTGCTACTGCATTCTTTTCTTTCTCGTCTTTTCTTATCTCGGTTACGCATGACAAGGTCAGACTAAGAGGAGTTTCGCTCTTAAAAACGCCAGGCCTGCGCGGAAAGCGCAGCACAGTCACAACGAAAGCTAAAAGAGTGGTCTTTAGGAGCCTTTTTGGGTTTCTGCTACAAGCACACTGCTGGTTACCCACTATGCCATAAATAATGATATTTTTTGTGTAGCAGGCCAGAATTCACTACGCTCTCCTTAGTCATTTTTTGGAGAAGCGTGGTATCCGCTACACACTTGTTCGAAATTTTGTGCATTTTTATGCACTGGCTGACGACGATAAAGAGTTATACCTGAAGGGGTACGCTCCACAGTTAGTGGGTGACCAAGAACACGTTTTCTAATGGTTTGGAGCATTGGACGACGCGCTCGTAATGCAATTTGCATTGTGTGACGCCTGGCTGTTCGTTTGATGCTCTACAATGCTTAGTTACTCTCATTAACGAGATGAAGCCCCCCTAAGACCATACAGGGCTGGTACACAGCGGACCAGGGTTCAAATCCCACGGTGTCAATGGTGTTCTTTATTTTCTGTCTTTTTTCTTTCGTTATTGGTTACGGACACCGGCGGTGGCGGACAACTACGGCGCCATGCTTGACCCGTATTCTGATGTCATAACAGCTTTCGCTCTAAAAAAAAACCACCTCACTTGAAAACCTAGCGACCTGGCAACTGCATACAGGGCTGGTACACAGCGGACCTGGGTTAGAATCACACGGTGTCAATGGTGTTCTTTATTTTCTGTCTTTTTTCTTTCGTTATTGGTTACGGACACCGGCGGTGGTGGACAACTACGGCGCCACGCTTGACCCGTATTCTGATGTCATAAGAGCTTTCGCTCTAAAAAACCACGTCACTCGAAAACCTAGCGACCTAGAAACTGCGTGCAAAGTTTTCAGAGCACACACAAAGGTTGCTCAAGACGCGCTGACGAGCACGGGATCGTTACGTCATGCTAAGGTCGCGGCCCAAGGCCATAGGGTCCCTGCCGTCTGTTAAGTGGCGCACACAAAGAAACTGAACGAGAACCAATCGATCACGACGTTGCCATTAAATAACATACGCTACAAAAGTAATATTATGAAATATTTAGTGGGCAGAATACCTCTTCAGAAATTAAAAAAAAAGGTGGTTGCCTTGGCTACGGCGAATCCACATGCATCGCTGCTAGGCTTCACCATGGCTGCGTTCCAATTCTTAGAGAGTACGTAGACAGTCTACGCAGACGGCTTATAAGACAGCGCCGCGCCCATGCTGTCCGAGAATTGGAACACGTCTGCACGGCTGGATTGATGGATTGATATGGCTGTACCTTTTTTTTGATCGGGCGGTGGCTAACGCCACCTAGCCGTAATACTTAGTGAGCCAAAAAATAGATTTATCTTTTTTTTATTTAATTAGTGCAGTTGAGGAACGGGTACTTTGCAAAGAAGGGTTTAATTATCACTCGTGCCTTGATTTTATCCACCAATCAGATAACCTCTTTCTAGTTAATTCTACCCGCTTAAAGTCTATTTTGCCCTCCCTGTCCCTAAACCCCAGTGCTTTGAAAAACTCTGACCCATCATCCTGAACTATGGGGTGAAGCCCTTTACAGAACATTATAGAGTGTTCGGCACTTTCTTTCTCCTCTCCACACGCACTGCACACCGTGTCTTCCCCTTCGTATTTGGCCTGATATGTCTTGGTTCGCAATACTCCCGTCCTGGCCCCAAACAGAAGAGAACTACCCCGAGTATTATCATAGATCCTTTCCTTCTCAATTTCCTGCTTAAAAGTTCGAACGATCTTTATTGCGGAATTCTTAATCATGCCAATTCTCCAGATATTGGTCTCCGTTTCCTTCACTTTCTTCTTAATCGATAGTTCTTTTTGGTTTGGTCCTCTGTTGTTTTTTTAAGTATTTACCCGTCGAAGTTCTGGTTCGCTTCCTCCATTTTGTATCAACATTATTCAAGTACAAGTAGCTAAAAACTTTCCTAGCCCAACGCTCCTCCCCCATTCCTCTCTATCGCTTCTCAATTTTTATCTTGCTGCTAGCTTCCCTGCCCTCAAATGATGTCCATCCCATATCCTCTTGTACTCCCTGATTTGGTGCATTCCCGTGAGCTCCTAAAGCAAGCGTACTTATTCCACGTTGCTTAATTTCTAATCTTGCTTGAACTCCTGACCTCATGCACAAGACTTCATTGCCGAACGTCACACCAGGAACCATGACTCCTTTCCAACTTTCTCTCACGACACCATACCTATTGTAATTCCACAGTGCCCTATTTTTTATTGCTACTGCATTCCTGTTACCTTTAGTCGTTACGTATATTTCGTGTTCCCTTAGGCACTCGGTCCCATTGCTTATCCATAGGCCCAGATATTTGTATTTATCTTTTATCTCTACCATGAAGTCCTGTATCATAACCTCTCTACCTTCATTATTATTAAAAATCATGACTGCTGATTTTTACTTATTGAATCTGAAAACTAACCTATCTCCCTCATTACCGCAGATATCCATCAATCTCTGCAAATTTTCCTTGTTGTTGGTTATTAGCACAATATCATCTGCGCACATCACTGCTGGTAGTGCCTGTTAAATGGCTTTTCCTTGTTTGACGGAAGAGAGGTTGAAGCCAAGTTCACTTCCCTCAAATTTGGCCTCGAATGCTTGTAGGTACATGATGAATAACAAGGGACACAGAGGACACCCCTCCCTAAGCCCCCGTTTCACGTCTGTGGGCTTGGATGCCTGTTTTTCTCATATTATATAATTACCCTGTTACTTTTATAAGCGTCCTTTGAAAGATTTGGGACTCCATCTTCCACACTTAGTGCGTCCAGCATTCCCCACAAGTCCTCTTGAACCACGCTCTTGTAAGCTCCCTTGATATCGAAAGAAGGCTAGTCACAGGAGCCTGTGTTCTTTTTGTGCTATTTCGATGCACTGCGCCAATGAGAACAGATTGTCTTTCAACATCCTGTGTTTCCGAAACCAATTCTGCAGGTCCCCCAGCACCCCCTCATCCTCTATCTAAGCCTGCAGTCTTTCCTTTATAATCTGCATCGCCAGCCTGTAGACCACTGATGTCACTGTTATAGGACGGTAGTTGTTTATGTAAGCTTTGTCCCCTTTTTTTATAGATCATGCTCATCGTGCTAAGTTTCCATGCATCGGGGATATCACCATGAATTGTTATATTGCTCACTGCCTTTCTCAAAGTCTACTTAGACTTCGGATCCAATGTCTTTATCAGCATAATTGGAATGCCATCTGGGCCTGTTGATGTACTACTAGAAACCATCTTCTCAGCCCTTTCCCACTCCCGTTGTGAAAATGGAGCCATTGTGCCACTTGATCAGTCCTTGTCTATTGTGGTGCATAAGACACTTCTTTGTCGAAAATTTTAAGTCACCCTTGTTCTTATATACTGACAAGCTTCATCCCCTTTTAACCTAGTACCTTGAGCTGTGGTTATAAGCCTCCGCTCTAGGCTTGTCTCATTTCTTAGGGAGTTTAAATGGTTCCAAAATTTTGCAGGGGCCTTTCTATCCTTTTTATGTACTTCTGCCAGCCACTGAGCGCCCTTTCTTGTAATCTTTTCATTGATCAGATGGAATTCTTCCCTTCTACAACTAAAAAAGATATCCCATTTTTTTCAACATCATCTGTCGGTTCACCCCGCTGCTTAGCATGTCTGTTCCTTAGAGGCTTCTTGACATGTTGGTATGGCTCTCTTGCTCATCCCACCAACTTTGGCGTCTGTGTCTGCTATACCGGGTTGACTTGTCACGTGCCTTAGCAAGCTCTAGCTCAAACAGACGAATAAAATTCGTGTTCGTCTACACTCTTTTATTATCCTCAGTGATTACTTTTTCAATTAGTTAAGTAGCTTTTTTCATATGCCTTTCTGAATGTAAATTCCCCTGTGGTGGCTCAACTTGTTTCCTTGCCACTTTCATTGCTGTTCCAAAACTTAGCTTTATGTGTTTGGGATCACTAGCCAGACTTCTCGAGCCACATTCATCTATGTGCGTTAGCATGAGCCTATCATACATCCTATGTGACATGAGTGCATAATCTACCGTCAACTGCAGCCTTCCTACCTCCCATGTTATTTGCCTTTCACACTTATCAGTAATGTTGCAAATGATCATCAAATCACGCCTTTCACACATATCCATGATCACTTTGCCTGTTGGGTCAGTATACCCATCTATATCTTCTAAGTGCACATTCATATATCCTAGTATAATTATCTTGCACTCTCCCCCTAATTCCTGAATGTCGTTTGTTATACACTCCACCAACATCTGGTTTTTCTCTGGCCTTTGCTCCCGTACACAAGTACACCAAACCTAGGAGTGTCATCTGCCTGGCTACTTTACTTTTTAACTGTAAATATTGCGTGCATTTCTGCTTGACTCTTAGCCAACCAATACTTTTATGTATTAATGCCCCGATTCCACCCCTTTTTTTGCTGCCTTCTGTTCTATTGCAATATTCCCATACGTAGTCCGGATTACAAGGTGGTTACTCCATGTCCCGAAGATGTGTCTCCACAACCCCATATACCAACAGCTCCTCCTGCCTTAACTGCTCTTCTATCACATCCAACTTTAACCTATTTCTGCCACCCTGCATATAATATAGCCTATGTCTCACTTAGATCGACGCTTGTGCTTACGTCCTTACGTCAATTTCTTCTCCTACGGACACCGCGTGGCTTGAATGTTTGTGCCCCTTTAGAAACGTCTTTGGTATTTTTGGCCTCAGGCCTCTGGGTCCCCCTAAAAAGCTATGGCTTGAAGACCCATCCTATTAACAACCCTCCTGCCCGTCGCACCATTGTAATGAATGCCATCCTGTGCAAAGAGGCGAGTGCCGGGTTCGTACACGTCTTGGTTCACCTTTATTACGCTGTATCCAAGCTGCCGGATCATACCCTTGATCACTCAGTTGACATCCACTACCCTCTTTTCAATCCCGCGAGACTTCCCCCAGACCTCTGGGACTGTGCATATGGTCACATGCACACTCCCAGAAACGTTCCGTAGCTTACGCATCCCTTCCTCCAACTGGCTCTGAAGGTTCTGATCCTTGCCCTTCAACACATCATTGAGACCAGCATGCTGTCTTCTACAACGTCCTGAGGTTTGGCCAGCGCATCCAATATGCACTTCCCTGAATGGGCCTCCAGCCTCACTTTTTTATCTCCCTTCACTGTCGTGAAGATTCGATTCCTTAACCTTGGCCACGTTAGAGTCCCCCACGACTAGGACCCTTCTACGCTCCAATCGCTGGCTTCCTGTTTTTGATGGCACCCCCATTTGCGTCACCTGTTTCTCTCTCTGCCGGCTGTCCTTTGTTTCTGCCCTGCTCGAAGACTGCTGCGCCACCAAGCTGCATGTTTTTGGAGCCTACACTCTGTGGCCAGACACTGCGGCAACCTGACCTCCATTCTCGCGTGTCCCTTCCCTCTTGTCACCTTTTCCGCTACCCACGCCTTCCATCTCACACCGCTCGGGGCCGGGGCAAAACGCCATTAGCTCCTTTACCTGCTGCTCGAGCTCGGTCCGCCCTTCCCGTTCTTTTTGAAGGTCGCTCTTCTTTGCCCTAATATCTCAGCCTCCGTGCTGTGACCATACACTGCAGCTCCCTGACCTCCCTTCTCCATGTTCCTTCCCACTTGTCACCTTCTCCACTACCCACACCTTTCGTCTCACACCGCTCGGGGCCGAAGCAAAGCGCCATTAGCTCCTTTACCCGCTGCTTGAGCTCGGTCCGCCCTTCCCGTTCTTTTCGAAGGTCACCCTTCATTTGCTCTAATAGGCTGGCGGTAGCCTCCTCCCGCTCACGCGACGCTCCGAG
This sequence comes from Rhipicephalus annulatus, assembly GCA_013436015.1. Classification (NCBI taxonomy): domain Eukaryota; kingdom Metazoa; phylum Arthropoda; class Arachnida; order Ixodida; family Ixodidae; genus Rhipicephalus; species Rhipicephalus annulatus. The sequence goes on along the minus strand of WOVY01009581.1, from coordinate 350,090 downwards.
CAGCTTTTTGGAGTTCTAACCTCTGTTACCATTCCGCCCTAAGCTCCCCCAGAAGCCCCACGCGCTGCGCGGCCGCCTTCAGTGCCTCGCACAGCCTGCGCACGAAGCTCGCCTTCTCCGCGTCAGCTAAACTCCTGAACGCTGTCTCGTCCAAGTAGCACCAGCGCTTGCATTCTTGCACTGCACCAACTCATAATCGCCCGTGGTTTTCCTAGCCTCCTTAGCCATCGCCCGCCCGACCATCGGACCGAGCGCCCAACAGCCCTAAGTTCAACCCTAATCCCTCTATCAAGCCGCCTTCGCTAACTCTCCTGCCTCAACAACTGTTTCAAGCTGCCACCTACACCGCACACACACGTGTTAAATTTCACTTCTAGCCTCCCACTAGGTCCACTTCGTGTTCGGTTCTAGCGGTTTAACAACTAACCGGTCACGCCAAACTTCTTCAAAACAGCCGCCTACCTCAATCACGTGGTCAACGTCACTACAACGTCGCCCGTGTCCCACACCCACAGTACTCGCAACGCAAGTTGTTGATTAGGAGAGAAAAAATTGGCCCCGTATCTGCATGTAATCTGCAAATGTCGTCGAAAGACGATAGTCTCGCGTGTGAAAAAAGTGAGCACTTAATTTGATGTTCTGCGCAAGAAAATTGGTAAATTGTATTTTGGAGGCGCTGCATTAGAGTGCCTCGAGCGTGCAGTGAAGACGAACGAGCGCATTAAGTCACGTCACCCGTGAGACATGAGTGCCACCTGGTAGTCTTCTTGCAAAACAAAGCGCGTGTTCTGAGACGGGTGCGCGCGCCCGTCTCAGAGGTGGTAAGGTGAGAAGCGCAAAGCGACGGGTAGGTGCCACTACATTGTCGTCTTAGCAAAGCATTGGAAACACTCACGTTTTCGTGCAAGGGTTGAGTAGTCAGCGCAGCGGGATAAGCGCTACGGTCCTTAAAACTACTTATGTATGCATTTTATATTAAGAGATGCACATGCAGGATATATACGTGTTGTTATGGTGCCCCAGACTTGCGAAATAATTGCTTAATAATTGACAATTGCACAAGTATGAACGCTGAACCTTGGGCAACATTGGTGGGTGCTGCGGATGGGGCCGGCCGTTTCAAGTACCCGGGGCCGGTAAGAGTGAACAAACAGACAAATTTACAGACAGACAAACCAAAATTTTTGCGTTGAAGGTCCCCAAGAAAGACTATCGTCTTTAAAAAAGTAATCGTGTTCAAAAACACAAACAAAAAGGAAAACTTATCTCTTGTTGCGCGCTGCTCCTGCACCTGCTCCGAAATTTCAGCCGCATTGAGCGCTTTTATAGGGTACCGTGATGTCCGCGCGCTCCGCTGAGAATGAGGACAGCCGCGTCGTCTGCTACGACCGCCGCCATTGTGCCTCCCTAACACAACTCGACGGTATACGAAGCGTGCTACGCAAGGCGCGTGTGGTGCCCTGATACGCCCTGAAACAAGTGCAACCTAGCGAGCTTTTCCTCCTATTGAAGCTTGGACATCTTTTAGAGTTAATTTTGCCTGAATGCATGCAGGAAGCACATATTTCATGTAAGCTGACGGCTTGCGAATGAGTTATGTGCTAGAGGCAGTCGCTGACTCTTTTATGTTGAAAACAAATCTCTACGCCGGTTGGCACAGAAGGGATTCTAAATCTATATCAGTGGTGTCATTTGTATGCTTTCTTTGTTGATGTTAATTATTATCTGGGGCTTTCACCTTCTAAAACCACGCCTCATTGCAGGACCGCGGCAATTTTGACAATCTGTTTTTTTTGCCTGCACTGACACAGTACATGGGCCCCTGGCGTTTTACGTTCTTCAAAATGAGACCGCTATGGCCTAGATCAAAACCGCGAGCCTCGCGTCAGCAACTGAGCACCGTGACCACTGTACCATTGAGGCGGACGCCTTTCTTATTGCATTAACTATTTCTCCACGATCTACTCATCGCACAACTTGACTTGTTAAATGCGAAGCATTTCTTAGCGAACTTCGGCGACTTTGAGCGTATCTATCTCTCTATCTAGCCGCTTACGTTTGGGGGCTCTTGTGATCACCCCCTTCACTTGGCGTGAACCGAATTAGCATGGGAGGGTAAGTTGGTTTGACGAACATGACGCGCTGATCAAGACATGAATAATCTTACAATCAAGTCGGATACGTCGTCAAACGCTACCCGTCAGACAGTGGCACATACTCATGGGCGGGTATGTGCCGCTGGTATGCGGGTATGTGCCACGGGTGATTGACACTTAGTATCTACCTAGAAACGACGAGAACACACATGAACAATTTTAACGCGTAAGCGTTAAGAAATACCCGACATCGGTAGTGTCGACCTAACGATGGCATAGAATGAATGTCAGTACGTGTTAAGAAAAACCTCACATAAGCAGCGTTGACCCCCCAATGAATGCACATAATGAATTTCAGGGTCCCAGCAGGAATCGAACCCAAGCATTTTGCGTGGCAGTCAAGCATTCTACCGCAGAGCTAGGGCAGGTCTCGGAACTACTTTTCAAATAGACGCTAATCTTCGCGAAACGTCAATAGTGGTTGCAGTGCTGCCTGCCTATTTTAATAAAAATTACATATGCACTCTTTTGACACTGCCGTCACGTCGGGTTAACGTAAATTGTGGTTAGGTGCCGTATGCTGAAGTTGATTTATGTAGCATTCTCGAGGGCCAGCATCTTCGTGAGCATCAGCGCTTCATATCAGTTTCTGGTGTTGCTAATGCACATGTTTCAGTTGACATATTTGCGCAAGTGCAAACAACTGGTTATATACACATCTGCAACTCTTTAAGATATATATGTCTGTGCGTGCAGCATTTGTACATATACTTAGTCATTTCATTACGTGTCACTCAATAAAAAAAAACTGCAACTAGATCACTTTCTCTGCGCATGCTTCGCATACCGTCGATTCCCACGTACGTGGGTTCTGCGAATTTTTTTTTGTTTTTTAGCGACATAGCGTGTTCATTCTACACAGCGGTGCCCCGTCTTGCCTTCATGCATCTTCTTTGTAAGGACGCTTCGTGAGTTCAGTTTGCATAGGCACTTCTGTATGATCTTTGATAGCATACAGTAATAATAAATAAATTATTTACTTAGGTAATAATGTGTGCTGAAAGAGTTTAAATTCTGACGGTGTGTGTGTGCGTGTGTAAACGCCTGCCGTTTCCCCTATTATCATTCAGTGTAGAAATAAGTTATTTTTGCGAATTAGTGCAGTGCTGACAGAAGCAATTCAAATTATACGCTCTGTGGCAGAATTCACTGAGGACTACCACCAGTTGCTTCGCAGTGGTCGTAAATGATAAAAAACAATAATCGCGTAATAATCCGAGACAGGACGAAAAGAAAACTTGAAGTATAGGAACAATGAAAAAACTTTGAACTGCACACATTCTTACATGGGTCATCACACCAGCATAGAAGGCGTACCTAAACCGGGAAAAGATCGTAGAAAGAAAAAAAAAACCTGCGTGGCTTAGTCATGGTTTGGGCGCTCGAACGGTCGGTAATCGAAGTCCGGCCGCAGTGGCCCCACTTCGATGGAGATGAAATGCCGGAGTTCCTAAACTTAGGTGCAAGTTGCATAAAAAACACCTGTTCAAAATTTCCGAAATCCTCCAATGTATACCGCGTTTCTCGTGATCATATGTGATTTCGAAACGTACACACACACTCTTCAAATTTCATTGGGTACGACACCGCCGCTGCGCAAAGCTAAATTCACACAAATGAATATTACGAAAAAAAAACAAGGATATCATCTGCAGAGAAACACGTGTAACGTATATTTCATGATAAAGTTCTCATCGCAAATAGTGAAACCAAAAAAAGAAGGGCACATATGGTACCAGCCAAGAGCAGCAAGCAATGTTTACGAAGTGAAATACGCGATTCATACACACGAGAATCAAGCATACGGCCATCAGCGTGTCTGTTGCTTACACAAAATTGGTGCCGGCACAAGTTATGCATGCGGAATACCGGCTGGAAACTTACGCTGTGAATGGATTATCTGTTTGTCGGATGCCACTTGTCATGTTTGATTTTCACTGTTGAAAGGCCTTAATTTCGGGTCTCTTGGGAAACGATACAGCTTCCAGAGTTTCTGCAATGATTGATGCCCTGCGGCACGCAATACTCGTTATGGTGAAGGTAGCGAGTGCATTAAATAGGAGACTAGCGAGCGCACGCACAATTATCCGGGCGCAGCGACCACGAAGCGACTGAGCGGAGTCAAAATGGCGGCCATGCAGCCGCTAAAGTCGAGGAGGCGGTACCTGCTCTTTCAAAGGCTGACACCAAAAGGGGGGGCACGCGCCTCGAGTAGAGTGCACTAGAAGTGTCGAGTGGCGAGACCGCGCCTCGCCGCCCGTTCCCTTCCGTGTTGCCAAGTAGTGGCGGCGCTGCAGTCGAATAGTACGATTCAGTTCGGGCTGTCACGGTGGATGGACGTGTTTTTTGAGCGCTCCGGATCGACTGCGCAAATAAGTGTTTTTGCATGTTTTGAGCTTGTCTTTATAATTATAAGGCAGCGGTTGGAATCTTCGTAGCACTTATCTTATGACACGCTTTTTCGGGGGCCAGTCACCAGGTATTTATTAGTAGTGCAGGTGTGTGTGTTGAAATTTTTTTGTTTTTTTCTTTTGCCACCCCGTGTGGGAGGTGCGCGTACATTGAACACGCAAATTTTTGAAGTAGAGCCTAGACTTTTTTTTCGTAGTACAGGGCTCGAGTTTAGTAATTACCGAGTATAGGGACAATTGGTGTCAGAAAGACATGGTTAAAAAGACTGTAAAGTGTTCAGGATGTGGAGTGGGTTTGAAAGTGGACCCAAGCGTAGAACCGGATTGAGAAGAGGCTGACGCGAAGTATAGGCAATGTGAGGTCGAGGAAAAAATGGAGAAAATTATGGTTGCCCCGAGTGAACTGCTGATGAGAATCGCCGAGCTCGAGACGGCGTTGGCGACAGAGCAAGACAAAACGAGGGCAATGGGAGAAAAACTAAAGTCCGCCGAGGAAGCACTAGCGAAGCTGAACAAAGAAGCGGCTTATGGAGAGAACAGTAGGCAACCGGCAACCAGAACGGTGGAGAAGGAAGAGCAAGCAAGTTTGGAAAAAAACAGGTTTAGCCGGTTCAACTGTCCCAAGGTCCAGCTTCAGCGAGGTAGTGGTGGGGCTGGGAGGGGACAAAGCAGCCAGCGTCACAGGTGCAAGTAGCCCCCAGGTGCAGGACGCTCCAGCTGAAAAGTCACAGCATGTGATAATAGCCGAGGACTCGAATTTAAATCGATGCACAGAAGCCATCATAGAGAGGGTAAGTGATGACAAGAGGATTGCAGTAGGGGCGTTCCCAGGACGCAAGCTTGAAGCAGTCTTGAGGCAAGCGAGCGCAAAGCTCAAAAGTACAGCTTATAGACGAAACCTCGTGATAATTTCAGGCAGTTTAAACGATGTTTAAAATGAAGATACAGCAGGACTAGCAACCACACTGGCGAAAGGCGTCGATGACATGCGCGCCACTTCTCCTAAGATACAGGTAGTGATATGCACGATACCGGAGGTACCGGTGCGTGATAGCAACCTGCAAAGAGCGGTGGTCAATGCAAACCAAGAGATATGGCGGATGAGTCGAGAGAAAGGCTTTGAGGTGGTGGAAATAAACAGAGAGGTGCATAGGTGGGGTGGTTTTCAACGAGACAGAATTCACTTCGATGGGCGGCTAGGTGATGAGGTGGGTTGGTGACTTGCAGGACGCGCAGTAGCGTTTTTGGGGGGCAAGCGAGCCCTTCGGTGTGCAGGATAGCTAGTAACGAGGAAAACAACCAGGGAGACTCTTCGACAGGTGGTATGGACAGATACGATTTCAAAGTGGCACCAATATCTAAAATAGGTAGAGTCCGGGGCATAAATAGACGTAGCCACCAGCGCCTAACCAATTCAGACATAGGGTATATTAACATGCAGGGTGGTAGAAACAGGCTGAAGTGGGAAGAGATAGAAGAACAGCTAAGGGAAGAGAGGCCGATGGTATACGGTTTTGTAGAAACACATGTAAGGGACATGGAACAACCTCCGAAAAATCCGGACTACGCGTGGGAATATTGTAATAGAATAGAAGGCAGCAGAAAGGGGGGTTGTATTGGGGCATTAATTCATAAAAGTACAGACTGACAAAGGGTCAAGCAGGAGTGCAAGGAACATTTATGGCTAAAAGGGAAAGTGGCAGGTCGAATGACACTCCTTGGTTTTGTGTACTTGTGGACGGGAGCAAGGGCCAGAGAGGAAACCAGGCAATGGTAGGGTGTATATCAAAGGACATTCAGGAGTTAGGAAGAGAGTGCGAGATAATTATACTAGGAGACATGAATGCGCACATAGAAGATATAGATAGGTATACCGACCCGACAGGCAAAATGATCATGGATATGTGTGAAAGGCCTGATTTGATCATTTGCAACAGTACCGAGAAGTGTGAAGGGCAAATAACATGGGAGGTAGGAAGGCTGCAGTCGACGATAGATTATGCACTCATGTCACATAGTATGTATGATAAGCTCAGAGGAATGCACATAGATGAAGGCGGCTCCAGAAGTTTGGGTAGTGATCACAAACGTATCAAGCTAAGTTTTGGAAGAGCAGTGAAAGTGGGAAGGAGACAAAATGAGCAACTACAGGAAAATTTTCATCCAGAAAGGCAAATTGAAAGAGCGACTAAAAATTGAGAAAGTAATTATGGAGGATAATAAGACAGTGTGGACATACACGAATCTAATTAGACTCTTTGAGCTAGAGCTTGCTAAGACGCGTGACAAGTCACCCCGGAAAAAAAGACACAAACCCTAATGTTGGTGGGATGAGGAAGTTAAGAGAGCCATAGGAAAACGTCAGGAAGCCTCTAGGGAACACAGACATGCTAAGCAGCGGGGTGAACCGACAGATGATGTTGAAAGAAAATGGCAAACCTTTCTAAGCTGTAGATGGGATGCATCCCTTCTGATCAATGAAAAGATTAGAAGAAAGGGAGCTGAGTGGCTGGCAGAAGTACATAAAAAAGATAGAAAGGCAGCTGCGAAATTTTGGAACCATCTAAACTCCCTAAGAAATGAGACGATCCTAGAGCAGAGTTTTATAACTACAGCCCAAGGTGCTAGGCTAGAAGGGGACGAAGCTATTGAATATATAAGAACAAGGGTGACAGAAAAATTTCAACAAAGAAGTACTTTACGCACCACAATAGACAAGGATGAATCAAGGGGTGCAATGGCTCCATTTTCACAACGAGAGTGGGAAAGGGCTGAGAAAAGGGTTCTTAGTGGTACATCAACAGGCCCAGATGGCATTCCGATCAAGCTGATAAAGTCATTAGGTCCGAAGTCTAAGCAGGCTTTGAGAGAGGCAGTGAGCAAAATAATAATCGATGGTGAAGTTGCCGATGGCTGGAAACTTAGCAGGATGAGCATGATCTATAAAGGAAAGGCGGACAAAGCTGACATAAACAACTACCGTCCTATAACAGTGACATCAGTGGTCTACAGGCTGGCGATGCAGATTATAAAGGAAAGACTACAGGCATGGATAGAGGATGAGGGGGTGCTGGGGGAACTGCAGAATGGGTTTCGGAAACACAGGAGGTTGGAAGACAATCTGTTCTCACTGACGCGGTCCATCGAAATAGCAGAAAAGAAGCACAGACCCCTGTGGCTAGCATTTTTGGATATCAAGGGAGCGTACAATTGCGTGGTTCAAGAGGAATTGTGGGGAATACTGGACACACTAGGCGTGAAACATGTAGTCACTAATGTTTTCAAGGATATCTATAAATGTAACAAGGTAGTTATAAAGTGGGAAAAACAGGTATCCAAGCCTGCAGAGGTAAAACGGGGGCTTAGGCAGGGGTGCCCCCTGTCACCCTTATTATTCATGATGTACCTACAAGTACTAGAGGCCAAATTAGAGGGAAGTGGACTAGGCTTCAAACTCTCTTTAGTCAAACTATGAAAACCTATTGATCAGGCACTACCAGCATTAATGTAGGCAGATGATATAGTGCTAATGGCCAACAACAAGGAAGATTTGCAGAGATTGATGGGCATCAGCGGTAATTAGGGAGATAGGTTAGATTTTAGATTCAGTAAAGAAAAATCAGCAGTCATGATTTTTAATGACAACGAAGGTAGTGAGCTTAGACTACAGGAGGTCACGCTAGAGATAACAGATAAATACAAATACCTGGGTGTATGGATAAGCAATGGGATCGAGTATCCGAGGGAACACGAAAGATGCGTGACGAATAAAGGTAACAAAAATGCAGCAGTGATGAAAAATAGGGCACTGTGGAAATAGAATAGGTATGATGTGAGAGGAATATGGAAAGGGGTCAAGGTTCCTGGGCTGACGTTCGGCAATGCGGTCTTGTGCATGAGATCAGAAGTTCAAGCAAGATTAGAAATTAAGCAACGTGGAATAGGTAGGCTTGCTTTAGGAGCTCTCGGGAATACACCAAATCAGGGAGTACAAGGTGATATGGGATGGACATCATTTGAGGGCAGTGAAGCTAGCAGCAAGATAAAATTCTGGAAGCGATTGAGAGAAATGGGGGAGGAGCGTTGGGCTAGGAAGGTTTTCAGCTGCTCTTACATGAAGAATGTCGATACAAAATGGAAGAAGCGAACCAGGAAGTTGACTGGTAAATACTTAGAAAACAGCAGGTGGCCAAACCAAAAAGAACTATCGGTTAAGAAGAAAGTGTAGGAAACGGAGACTGACATGTGGAGAATGGGCATGATTAAGAAGTCCGCACTAGAGATCTATCGAACTTTTAAGCAGGAAATTGCCAAGGAAAGGATCTATGATAATACTCGGGGTAGTTCTCTACTGTTTGAGGCCAGGACGGGAGTACTGCGAACCAAAACATATCGGGCCAAATACGAAGGAGTAGACACAGTATGCAGTGTGTGTGGAGGAGAAGAAGAAACTGCCGAACACTTGATAATGTTCTGTAAAGGGCTTCACCCCATAGTTCAGGATGATGGCGCAGAGTTTTTCATATCACTGGGATTTAGGGACCAGGAGGGCAAAATAGACTTTAAGCGGGTTGACTTAACTAGAAGGAGGTTATCTGATTGGTGGCTAAAGTCAAGGCACGAGTGAAAATTAAACTTTTCACTGCAATGTACGAATCCTCAAACTCACTGTTTAAAGGGAAAAAAAATCTACTTTTTGGTTCATCAAGTAATAAAGCTCGGTGGTGCTAGCCACCGCCCGATCTAAAGGGTACAGGCATATCCGTCCGTCCGTCCGTCCGTCCGTCCATCCATCCATCCATCCATCCATCATCCATCCATCCATCCATCCATCCATCCATCCATCCATCCATCCATCCATCCATCCATCCATCCATCCATCCATCCATCCATCCATCCATCCATCCATCCATCCATCCATCCATCCATCCATCCATCCATCCATCCATCCATCCATCCATCCCATCCATCCATCCATCCATCCATCCATCCATCCATCCTCATCCATCCATCCATCCATCCATCCATCCATCCATCCATCCATCCATCCATCCATCCATCCATCCATCCATCCATCCATCCATCCATCCATCCATCCATCCATCCATCCATCCATCCATCCATCCATCCATCCATCCATCCATCCATCCATCCATCCATCCATCCATCCATCCATCCATCCATCCATCCATCCATCCATCCATCCATCCATCCATCCATCCATCATGCGCTTCGGCTCCTCCGGCGCGCTTTTTTGATGCAGATTTTTCGTACCTGCCCGGTATTCATGTCTAACACATGATGTAATATCCCTTGAAGTATGACACGCCAACCTACTGAGTACGAGCTCCATAAAACCCTTGTGAGAGATCGAAAATTATTAATTTTGTTGCGGTTAAACCGTTAAACTGGTTACTGCAGGTATGAAAACTATGAGAAAAAATATGATCGGCACAGTCATGCTTTATAGCCTTTGCATTATTACACACGTTACCTGAAGTTAAATATGCTTCAAATTACTTTTGTATTGTGAACATCGGTAGGGGCACATCGTCTAAAACAGCTGGTAATGCGTTGATTAAAGAAAACATTGCTTCAGAGATGTGAAAGATCATCATTATTCGGAGCTTAACACAAGTGACTTGCACTGCATCATAATAATGGTCTTATTCACACGTAAACATCATTTATTATACAAAAACTTGTTTTTGGAGTCCGCTGACTTGCAGTAAAAGTAATACTTATAATTAATGGACGACGAACCACTGCTAGAAGAAATAAGACAGAAGAAACAGAAAGGGTATGTCTTATTCTGATTTCTTTTGTCCGAACTGTTTTCTTTTTGTTAGTTGGGCGCCTACAATAATCAGAATAAATGAGCGGATTAATTGGAAGTTAGATGCGCTCAGAAACCTGTGAGATAAAAAAAGCCGTTTCAAACGCACGCAAACCAGGAGGCCGTAAGTAGATAGGGGAGAGGAAAGCAATGTGAACCCCCAACACCACGAAGTACTTTCATAATTTTATTTTTTAGGGTATACCAAAATATTCACTCGGATTTACAGCGACCCCGATTGCCAAAGTTAGTCCTTCTGCTGCAACCTCCCCCCCCCCCTCCTCCTAAAAAATCCTGGGTAGCTTTGCACAGCACGTTCAGCGTGTCTGTACAAATGCGCACTGTAAATGTCACCTTTTCGACAGTATGAGGTCTCAAAACTACTTCAAGTCCAACGTAGTCGGACGAAAAAACGCACCGCGTAAAAATAGCGGCCGTATGTGTACTGTGAGGGGTGTGTGACTTATGTGCGTATACTTGTGAATATATATATAGATATATATATATATATATAAATATATATATATATATATATATATATATATATATATATATAATATATATATATATATATATATATATATATATATATATATATATATATATATATATCTATATATATATATATATATATATATATGAAAGTAGATGCGCTTTCACATAACACTGTTTATTGTGCCGACATTTCGACGGGAACCCCGTCTTTTTCAAAGCATAATAATATTTACACATGTTCCGTGTCTTTTTATAGCCTGTCGAGACAGGAGAGAAGGGGTAAAAAAAGTAAAAAAAGAAAAGAAAGAAAAGAGAGAAAAAAAGAAGAAGATGAAACAGCGAAACGAGAGGAGAAATATTAAATAAATATAGAAAATCTAGGAGAAGCAAGACATGGCGTAATTAGAAAGGGGCAGCATCTCAACAGAGTAGGGCAGAGGTAGATGAGCAATGTCATCATTGTCAACAATACCTCCCCCGTACCCACTCTTCCCCAAGTGGGCAGTGTGCCGCCGTTCTTGTATTTCACCTTTCCGTGTAGTCCGCTGGCGGCTCGTTCCTCTTTGAAGTTTAAGACAAGTTAATGGGGAGAGCTTAAGCGCTTCGAGTGCGTGTTGGTGGTGTCAGGAGGAATGAAAAAGCCGGTGATTGAGGCGCCGCCATCAATATTCATCATATGCAATGGCTCCTTGTCAGTGAAGAAACAGAATGTGCGTTAAAAATTTTTGCTTCTTTACCGGCCTTGACCGGCCGTAACGTTGGCAATAAAGCATCGTTTTTCGTTTGCTCGTTCGCTTCTTCTGGCGACTTTATATATATATATATATATATATATAAATATATATATATATATATATATATATATATATATATATATATATATATATATATATATATATATATATAACAGACAATAATGCCAAGGAATGTATAGGGGAAGTTATTAGACCAAATGATGTAATGTAATTAAGAAGAAAGAAAAGTGGGTGAAAAAATAACCAGCCGTGAGCAGGAATCGACCCTACGACCTTCGAATAACGTGTTTGATACTCTAACCACTGAGCTATCACAGCGGCCTTCCCCCAACCCACTTTCTTGTGTTTATATGTGAATTTAAACGAGGGAGTCTCTTTAAACGTGGGAGTCATATATATATATATATATATATATATATATATATATATATATATATATATATATATATATATATATATATATATATATATATATATATATGTTTGTTTACTGTGTACATATATATACAAGTTAAATTTCTCAAGACAGAATGCACCAGCACCTGCCTACAACTTTGACACTTAATAAAGAACTACACTTATATTACAAAACATCATCATGAATTTGCTGGGCTTACAATGGCCATACGTCAATAGAATACTTGGAAAGCAGCACAATTCAAGCTGTGAATACAAAAAAAAGAACTGGTTACAGTGAATTTACGCCGATTAACAGATGGTCTATATATACAGTTGGTATTTTTTATGTTTAAGATGAGCCCTTTACGTAGAATATATGACTCTTGGGTACACGCTTTCCTTCAGATTGGCCTCCCGGTATTATAAGCACTTGAAGCTTACATAAAAGATGCAGAGTAAGTGCGAAAGCACGCGGTTTAAGCAATACGAGCTTTTGAGAAAACATTATTCATTTTCTTCCGCAACACTGACATGAGAAAACTGAGTCGTTGCCGATATAAATGTTGTGACAAAATTAGTTATACTCGGGTTTCTCATGAAACAATCGAGCGCATGTGGGCTCTTTTGAGGAACAGTGCTCTGGATATCGTAGACATTGCCGACATAGCGAGCGTATGATTTATTCGCAATATTGATACTTCTCCTTTCTTTGTAGTTCTCCAGTAGCCACTAATGATGTCGCGTAGCTCAAAGGGCTGCTTGAGTAAGAAGCTAGGCGGATCCGCTCAAATTACGACTTAACGTGTTCTTTTTTTTTGGTCGGTAGGTTTTTGAAACTGTGAATGTCTTGACGCAATTTCGGCATGCCTGCGTATGTATTCGTTCACTATGGCGCGTAGCAGGTGTGCATACACTTGTGAAGGCTCAGAAACGCATTAAACGCGCTAAAAACGAGTAAATACATGCTTTCGCGCACGCGCTCCCAATGCAGACGCTCCTGAGATCTTCAGTACCATGGAACTACAGTGCCGTCGTTACTGTCACCCCCCCTGCTTTATTGTAGCTACAACAATGTGCATGAGTTGGCAGTGACAGCTAAGATTATAAATTTACCAATTGGTGTGAATTCCTGTTATCTGCAATCACAGTGCGTTACTAAACATTAACGATACTCATTTCGCATCACTAGTTTACTACTACCACTAGTTCACAAATTAAGACACCTTTGACATTCATTGCTCTTTCATTTTGATACTTTACTGTGCTGAATCTGATGTCTAACCTAAGCACTTGAAAATAAAATTGTATTAACTCCTTATCATTACAAATCGGTCTTTTTCGACTTTAATTTGGATGTAGTTATTGTAATGCGTTAATGCACTTATACCTATATATTTTCATAGTTCAGCATTTATTGCTATGGTTGTATAGATCTTATGTGAAATCGCTGCCATCTGTCAGCCATCGTGTGCATATCACCATGTTAGAAGCTCAGAGTGGCACAGTCCACATTTGTTTGTGTATGCATATACGCAAGGCCTATCAATGTGAGGTGTGTATTGGCTGATAATTACAATGTCGACGTATAGCGGAGTGTATTGCAGCACACCTTCACTCCGATCTGTAGCATTTATTTTTAGTTTCACTTTAGTATCTGCTGTATAATTCACTGGAATGTCTTCAAATCCTTGTTGTGATGGTAGTTTGTTTCATTTTAAAAGTAAAGCAAAGAAATATGCAGAAAATAGTGTTAATTATGTATGTGTTGCTTTACACGTACAGTGAGTATACTAGCTATTAATAGGGCATGAGAATCTGCTATGAGCTACTTTAATTTCTATCATACTAATCACACAGTTAATGCATGTGAGTGATGGGTTAGTGATGTAGACCAAGATTTCCTTGTTTTCCAACTCTAAAGCATGGGCGTTATGGCACCTGTCAGCTGTTTCGAAAGCCACGTGGGGCAAATGAAAAGATTATCTTACACACGTGGCTCCACAATGTCCCGCAGGAACAGCATTTGAGTGAAGTGCTTCCACGAGCTGACTGGTTCCCCAACAGGCGCCCCACTCTTCTTTTTTGATTCGCGCAACTTCTTGCAAAACGTGTCTCTTAGATTGCGCCATCGTTTGTAAATGGCTGCTGTGTCACCTGCAAACATAGAAGAGTACGGGAGTTAGCGGATAGCTACTGGTAACCCAGCATTCTCTGTTAGATGAAGCACCGAAGCAACTGTTGTTTAGTTTGTGCTTCAAGAGTACCTCTAAAGTATATTTTATTTTGCAAGCACCTTTGCAGTTATGAAAGGTTGCTAGTGCAAATTAAGTGCTTGTAACTGTGTACTACAAATACATTATTGCAGCATAAATGTTAGAACGCTTTCCATACGGCAATTAATAAGCAAGTGCCGTGTGCAAGCAAATAAAAAGAACAATCACTTCACATTTTGTACCAAACGAAGTCTTTAGAGCGAATTTACCGGGCAAGCACTTTAATAAACAGATTTCACCTTTAGGCACAAATTAAGATGCACTATATTCAAATGAATCAAATCTACAATGAATCATTTCAAGACACTGAGCATTAAATTAAAAAAAAATGAAGCAATGTGGTGTTTCGTGTGAGTTTCAGTGATTAGTCATAGTTATTATGGAATAAAATATCTCATTCATCTGCTGTGAGTTGTTTTATTTTGGCATAAAAACAATAAAGTCGTAGGCTCCAACTGTCTGTGGAATTAGTTTATGGTTACATTAATTTCGAAAAAAAAAACTTGTTATTTGTTCTGGATTACTGCCACGTCGAACGACCCATCGAACATTGCGTTTTCACTAAAGCGATCGGATGCAGTCCTACGCAGCACACAAGATGTACTGACAATGCGGGAGGTTCAATTCGTCTAATGAGCCATGTATGCTGTACTCTTTTGGCCACAAGTTGATTAAGAACGGCAAAAATGCACTGAGAATGAATATGCCAAGAAGCCCTGCACACGCACACACAACGTTACCATTATTGAACATGAATTAACGTGCCCAGTTGTCTTCCTTGGTGAGCCACAAGTTGACAACTAGAAAAAACAACTGGTAACGAAGCCGCCGCTGATGGGGATATAAATAAAAATGTTCCTCTGAGGGTGATGCAAACACACGCACTGGGTGGGCGCAAACACGCTTGTGTGTGTTCCATTTTAGTGCGCAGGTATTTCCAAAACGCGCTCGTTCAGATACACATGCAAATACCACCCTATAGACATTGCCTCGCCGCGGCCGATTTTCTCATCAGTCTGCCCAACACGCGAGAATCGAAAAAATATCTATGCAGCATTCCGTCGCTATAGCACAGCAATATTAAAATTGTATATACACGTGGCAGTCACGAACAAACTCGCAGACAAGAGCGTACGGCGCTAGTAGTAGACGTTACGTTTTTTTTTTGGGAGGAGGAGCGGCAGAGTTCGTAAATACGCGTATTGTTCATTAGTGAAATACTAGTGATATAGTAGCAACTAGTGCTGGGCGGCACGATCACACCTAGAAATGCTGGTATGGTACTCACCCTGTGTTCCAGCTAGGCCTAGGCTCGTCGCGACGGCAATCCACGCAGCCGTGCGCGCATCGATGTTCTTGTAGGCCTCCAGCCGCTGGTCCCAGAGCACTCGCAGCTCATGAAATTGCGATATTAGTAGATCATTTTGCACCACGGCTTGACTCATGGCGAAAAAATATACGTGCGCACAGTTGGAATGAAGTTGACGAAATGGCGTCCATGCAGCTTGTACTGGCGAGATGGAGTGGGACGCTGACGTCATACGATGCAGTGCTGCCATTGGCTGTGGCCGACAGACCGCCCCGGTTGCCGTGCGGCT
Source organism: Rhipicephalus annulatus (assembly GCA_013436015.1). NCBI lineage: Eukaryota > Metazoa > Arthropoda > Arachnida > Ixodida > Ixodidae > Rhipicephalus > Rhipicephalus annulatus. The sequence continues at coordinate 334,167 of WOVY01009581.1, read as the reverse complement.
ACATTTAGCAAGTTGGATGCGAATCGTCGCCGCATTCTGTCGGACGGCTGTCGGATGCGGCTGTTGGCTCGAACAGCCGTACGGCAAATCGCATCCGAATCCGCACCATGTGTCTCCCGCTTCACTCCACTGCCCCCTTCTAGTACTTGTACCTCGAGGCGCTCTACGCTTTTACGCGACAATGCGCCACCTCGTGTTGAAAAAAATCTAAAATAAATAAACGTTACAGTTGTATTTTCTGGTTTATGTCGTGTTGAAATCAAAATCAAATAAACGTTGCTCACATTGAGCGTCTGCTTGTGTGCAGACGACCATTCCGGCGAGAACCAATCTATCCGAGTGATTCGCTGAGCCGCCATCTTGTTTAGACAAAAATGTAGCTTGCATCGTATTTTTTTTACGATGCGGTCTTCTCGTAGCTGTCTATTTAGCCGGCTACGTGAGAATTGTAATGTAACTTAATATGGCCGCCGTCCATTTAGCTGTCTACTTAGTAGTGTACAGTGAGTATTTTAACACACCTCATACCTGGACCTCCTGTTGCCCCTGCATTACCACGGTGCCACTCTCTCACACGCTACAGCGGTACACACACTTACGCATTCAACAAGAAAAGGTAAGCAAATCTAAGTAATTTATGATTCCAGTAATTTCCTACAGTTAGTCCAGGCCACGAATACGTGATGTAATGCGTTTTTTCAAGCCCTTTGCTGTGTGCTCAAGTAAGCGTTCCAGCGCGTATGACAGGGGTACTGCTACACGTCGAGGAATAAAAAAAATCGACGCAATTCAAACCAATAAATCAGGTTTTATTGTGCAATACCACATAAATCATATCGACAACTACTGTTTCGGATAAAAACTTGTCAGAACCACCACCTACATACTAACGAGAAATAATCAAGCTACAATAACTCAAACGCGTTTCCCATGGCTAGCCCTAACAGTGACTAGCCCTAACGTGATATCGTAAATTAGCCAGCATTTTTTTCATACAGGCTCTCCTTCAATTCATCAACGTCGCCCTACCTTCTTTTGTGAGCATTTTGTGCTCCCATGCAATGCACACCTACCCAGGCGTGCGTGTGAAGAGAAAACGTGACCCGCATTCCACTTACAGCTAATTCAGTCGTCCTTGGCTAGCACGCTTCTTTTCCGGATTGTGTAATCCACCGGGAATCTAGATAACTTTCAATCTCCAAATCATAACATAATCTTTAGCGAAATTGGTAAAGTGTACCTTCTTGTATGCTTAACATTACTTTCGCATTGGAAACAGAAATTCATTAAAATTATTATTTCACAATAGAAGTGCAGTTCGGGTTGATTCATTGCAAGACTGGTAAAGTCGTGAACAAAATCAACGAGCAGTTTTAAGATATTGTACTAAGAATATAGAGCTAAAATACCGTGATAAACCGCTATGACCTCTGTTTTCTTTTTCAACGTAAACAAAAAAGCTGGAAGATACCCTTCGCATTTTTCTCAATCTTGCGTAGACGCTCGTAACGATGGCGAGTGAGGCACAAGTTTTTATTTACACTACGGTGACCCCCCCTCCCCCCCACGTGGACTGGTGGTATTAGAACGCCGCAGCGCCAAGTCCAGTTTGCACAAGACATGCATTACATACTGCAGGGAGAACAGGATATTAGTAACCTTGGCAAGCTTTGATTACTAAAATTATTGGGCTTTTTCTTCGTCACTCTTTCAAAGCACAGGCCGCTTTCCGCAAGAACAACCCACTCCAACCCCTTTCTTAAAAATGGGAAAAATACGCTTGTGAAACAGGAGCGGTGAAATGCGATCTGCCCGAAATATTTCAAATGCGAAGCATTTCTTCGTGAAGTTCGGCGACTTTGAGCGTATCTATCTATCTATCTATCTATCTATCTATCTATCTATCTATCTATCTATCTATCTATCTATCTATCTATCTATCTATCTATCTATCTATCTATCTATCTATCTATCTATCTATCTATCTATCTATCTATCTATCTATCTATCTATCTATCTATCTATCTATCTATCTATCTATCTATCTATCTATCTATCTATCTATCTATCTATCTATCTATCTATCTATCTATCTATCTATCTATCTATCTATCTATCTATCTATCTATCTATCTATCTATCTATCTATCTATCTATCTATCTATCTATCTATCTATCCTATCTATCTATCTATCTATCTATCTGATGATGATGATATATGTTGTTTAATGGCGTAAGGGCCATTGATGGCCAAAGAGCGCCAGGAAATGATATGGGATGAGAGCAATGGTTATGATAAATGGCTGTAAAAGGGCCTGAAGTTCTGCGCTCTAAAGATGCGTAAGACATATATTTATTAAAATCATGAAAGTGAAGTGAAGCATGCCTGGTGAGAATGGGTCTTTAGTTGCCATGACATCATAAAATAGGAGCGTTATAATTAGCACCGATTTCTCGCCAGCGCCCTTGGTCCCAAGGGCCGGGAGACAGGCGCTCTTTTGGATGTAGCATCCGCAGCAGCAGCCTCCTTTCGGAGGCCGTGCTACCGATCACTTGAGTAGATAACATGGAAAGTATTTATTTCCTTTAGGAATGCATTCAATGCATTATACTTAAAAAGAGGTTCGCGACCAATGAACATAGCTGGGTGAAGGGGTATGTGTTCCTTGTACGCTAGTGTAAAATGTTTTTTCCTGTAAGCCTCTAGCTCAGAGCATTCAAGGAGTATGTGAAGTACGGTAAGTGGACGGCCACATCTCTGACAGCTGGGTGGGTCACCACCAGACAAAAGGTGTGTGTGCGTTCTGTGTGTGTGTCCTATTCTAAGCCGACAGAGACTGACCTCTGTGTGGCGTGTTTTCGACATGGGTGGCCAGTTACCGAGGTATGGTTTAATCAAGTGTAACTTGTTATGAGTTTGTTGATTCCTTAACTTCTGCCAGTAAGCCCTGAGTTTTTTTCGTATGTTTGGTTTTAGGTCCATTATAGGGACAGCAACTGAAGAGTTGGCGGAGCTTCCGTTAATTGACGTGGCGAGCTGGTCGGCCAACACATTTCCTTCGATCTCGCGATGTCCTGGCACCCAGCACACGACGATATGTTGCTTGGAAGTATAGGCCGCGCAGAGTACCGAATAGAGGGATATAATTATAGGGTTTTTGTGTTTTTTAAGATTTTTCAACGCTTTTACGACACTCAGGGAGTCGTTGTATATAACTACCCTTGGCGTATTCAATTTTTTGACGTGTTTAACGGCTACGAATAACGCGTAAGCCTCGGCTGTAAAAATGCTTGTGCTGGTGGACAGAACGCCGGCATCCGAGAAGGATGGGCCGACCGCCGCATAAGACACGCCAGTATGGGATTTGGATGCATCAGTATAATATTCTGGACAGTCATCTTTATGTTGCAGCTCTAAGAAATACATCCGAATGTGTATGGGGGAGGCATGCTTTGTGACAGCTACGAAAGATGTGTCACAGTCTATAACCTGCCACTGCCATGGCGGGAGCCGCAGAGCGGGGGGGCTGAGGTGGTATTCAAGCAGTGGGACATCTGTTTCTTCAGCTAGGTCTCTAACACGCAGCGAGAAAGGGCGTGCCATTGCGGGTCGATTGTGAAAAAGTTGAGAGCTGGACTGGTCGTTGATGGTGGAATATGCAGGTTGCTCAGTGTTCGCATTTACTTTAAGGAAATATATGAAGGAAGAATATGTTCTCTGCAGATGGAGTGACCACTAGTCCGACTCTACATAAAGGCTTTCAACTGGGCTTGTTCTAAAGGCTCCTGTGGACAGGCGGATGCCTTGATGATGAACAGGGTCCAACATTTTCAGAGCGCTTGGCGTGGCAGAGTGATAGACTATTGCCCCATACTCAAGACGTGAGCGTATAAGGCTTCTATACAGATTCATGAGGCACTTTCTGTCGCTGCCCCACGTTGTTCGTGACAGCACCTTTAGGATATTCATTGTTTTCAAGCATTTATTTTTAAGATGTTTTATGTGCGGTACAAAGGTTAACTTCGCATCTAAAATTATACCTAGGAATTTATGTTCTGTGTTTACGGGTAGACGCTCACCCTTAAGGACCACTTCAGGATCAGGGTGCAAGCCTCTTTTTTGTGAGAAAAGGACACAGGTGCTTTTCTGTGGGTTTAGTTTGAACCCGTTTTCATCAGCCCATTTGGATATCTTGTTAAGGGCGAGCTGAACCTGTCGCTCACAGATCTCAAGAGAACACGATTGAAAACCTATCTGCACATCGTCGACATACGTTGAATAAAAGATATTTCGTGGGATGTACAGACGGAGAGAATTCATTTTTATAATAAAGAGCGTACAGCTGAGCACCCCACCCTGTGGCACTCCGGTTTCCTGTACAAATGTTCGGGACAGAACATTGCTCACTCTAACGCGGAAGGTACGATAAGACAGATAGCTTTCAATGACACTGAACATATTACCGTGTATACCTATGTGTGAGAGGTCTCTCAATATTCCAAACCTCCACGTAGTATCGTAGGCCTTCTCCATGTCGAGAAACACAGATAAGAAAAACTGATTATGAACAAAAGCCTCACGTATGTGTGCCTCGATACGTATAAGATGGTCGGTGGTAGATCGGCCCTCTCTAAACCCGCAATTGTATGGGTCGAGCTATTTGTTTGTTTCTAAGTAATGGAGTAAGCGGCAATCGATCATTTTTTCAATTAGTTTGCAGAGGCAGCTTGTTAACGCTATAGGTCTGTAACTTGATACAGTAGAGGGATCCTTTCCCTGCTTCAAAATTGGAATTATAACAGCCTCCTTCCAGCAGGAGGGGATCACACCAGAATACCATACGCGATTATAAAGAAAGAGGAGGGCTTTTTTTAGTTTCGGAGGGTAGTTCCTTCAGCATCGCGTACATTCATTGTCAGAACCTGGGGTAGATGTATCAGAGCAGCTGAGTGCTGTTCGCAGTTCAGCTAAGCAGAATGGTTCATTATATGCCTCGTTTCTTGTGGATTTTTTTTCTAACTTTTGTTTTTCTATTCGTGCCTTGTAATTCTGAAAGGATTCGGAGTAGTGTGAGGAGCTCGATATGTGTTCGAAATGTGTGCCAAAAAAGTTGGCTTGATCCTCCAAGCTTTCCCCGAGGCTATTTACTAGTGGAAGGCAATACGTTTGTTGGCCCTTAATTTTCTTTACCTTATTCCACACTTTTCCCTCATCTGTGTACGAGTTGATACTCGATATAAACTTTGTCCAGCTCTCTCGTCTAGCTTGTCGACGCGTTCTCCTTGCCTGTGATTTGACCCGCTTGAAATTTTCCAGGTTTTCTGCTGTAGGGGAATCGCGAAGCCACGCCCAAGCTTTGTTCTGAGTGGTCCGTGCTTTCCTGCATGCGTCGTTCCACCATGGGACTCGCCGTTTAGAAGACATGCCGCTCGTTTTGGCAATACATTTAGATACGGCAGCAAGTATGAAAGCTGTAAAACACGTGACAGCGTCATCTATGGTCAGGGCAGACAGCTCAGTCCATGTCATGTGTGTAAGAGTTCTATACCCTTCCCAATCAGCTGAGTCAATCTTCCATCGAGGAACCTGCAGGGGTAGTTGATCTTTGTTCGGCGCACTCAGGATGATTGGCAAGTGGTCACTACCATAAGGGTTTTAAGAACTTTCCACTTAAAAACAGGTAAAAGGGACGGTGATGAAATGCTAAGATCTATAGAGGAGTACGTGTTGTTTGCAAGGCTAAAATACGTAGGCTCCTTTATATTTAAAAGACATAAACTAGAAGAGAAAAGGAGCTGCTCAATGCGACGTCCGCGCGCATCACAGTGAGCATCGCCCCACAGGACATTGTGTGCATTAAAATCACCTAGAACCAGAAACGGCTCTGGGAGTTCATCTAATAATGATTCTAGATCACGTCTGTGTAGCTGTTGATGCGGTGGTATGTACACAGAACATATGGTAATGAGTTTGTTAAAAAAGTACAGCTCGACTGGCCACTGCCTCAAGGGCTGTTTGGAGCTTCAAATGGTGGCATGCTTTACTACGATCAGCTATAATGGCTACACCGCCAGATGGTACGACAGCATCCTCCCGGTCTTTTCGGAAAATAATATATTGCCCTAGGAAGTCCTTGTGCTTAGGAGTTAACTGCGTTTCTTGCACACATAGTACTTTCGCATTAAACTTACTCAGAAGTTCTTGGACGTCATCTAAATTTCTAAGTATTCCCCTTACGTTCCACTGTATGATTTTGTCCATAGTGGAAAAAAAAGGGAAAAAGTGCTGTGTGCAGAAAAGACGGATATTAGCTCATTTTACAGGGCCTTTGTCAGGCCCTGTAATCGGCGTTCTGTCTTTTTTGGGGCGGTCGAGAGAAGCTCGCCGCTCCTTCGGCGCTCCCTGCGCCGTTTGCCATGAACTGGTGTCCATAGCCTCTTGCGAGACACTGGACGCCCGCTCTACAGAGCGATCTGTTCGTCACTTAGACTTCGCCTCGATCGACGAAGTCTTTGTCCCCACCGAGCTGGGGGTCGATAAAGCCCCCTTGGCCTCGTGATTGCCCTGGCTGCCGTTAGAGCTTGTCGAGGTCGCTGGTGTGGACAGGCTGAATGTGGGCAGGGCAGCGCTAGCTGCTCCCGCCGTAGGGGCTTGTAGCATTGGCCTCGGCACGCTAGGCGAGGTCCGGGCAAATGCCAAGGGCCTTTGTGGTGCCGCCCCTCGTTGCACCACTTCGGCGAAATGTGTTTTAGTGCCAATGTTAGTGAGACCCGTTGTCTTGCTTCCCTGAATGTGATATTTTCCTTTACTTTTATAGTTATTATTTCTTTTTCTTTTTTCCAGGCTGGGCACGCTCTGGAGTATGCGGGGTGACTACCTTCGCAGTTAGCACAGAGGACCTCATCGTGACTACATTCATCAGCACTGTGGCCGGTTGTGCCACACTTAGCACAGATCAGCTGCCCTCGGCAGCTCTGGGATGCATGACCAAATCGCTGGCATTTGAAACAACGCCTCGGGTTCGGAATGAAGGGTCGGACATGGAGTTTTATATAGCCAGTTTCGAGAGTCTCAGGTAAAGTGGTTGAGTTGAAGGTGAGTATTAAGTGCTTTGATGCTATTTCGTTGTTGTTGCGTTTGATTATGATGCGCTGGACATGTATTACACCTTGGTCCTTCCATCCATCAAGAAGCTCTTCTTCACACAGTGTCATCAAATCTTCGTCCGATACCACGCCCTTCACTGTATTCATTGTACGATGTGCACTCACAGAGACGGCGATGTTACCAAAGGCTACGAGGTGCGAGAGTTTATTGTACTGTTCCTTGTCTTTTAATTCGCGAAGCAGATCTCCACTTGCCATCTTCGTGGCCTTATAACCGGTTCCAATGGTTTCTCTCAAGCACTTGGCCACAAGGAAGGGTGAGATTGCTCTAGCTTTTGTAGATGATTATTCGCAGTGGAGGACATGGTATTTTGGGAAAGTTTCTCTGTTTTTCGACCAAAGTAGTGAAGTTGCGTCGGTGCGTACCCTTTTCGAGGCACGATCAGTTAGAGAGGGGGTCGAGGATCCTATGGGAAAATATGTATTTTTCGGTAACGGCGCCTACCACCCACCACGGAGTCCAACAAGGGGACGTGGCAGAGCATGTGGGCATGTCTGCGCAACGCCAGCAGTACGCAGTTACTATAACTCAATATGGTTTACCCTAGTTTTGATAGCCACACAAGGTTAACCCTTGCCGCCAGGAAAAATTGGAAGTAAAATGAAGTGAGGAGAAGACAGGAAAGATGTAAAGTGAGAACAAAAGACGAAGATATAAGGAGAGAGCGATAGGAAAAGGCGACTGCCGATTTCCCCTGGGTGGGTCAGCCCAGAGGTGCGTCTACGTGAAGCCGGGGCCAAAGGGGTGTGTTGTCTCTGCCGGAGGGCCTTAAAGGTCCAATCACCCAGCGTCGGCTCAACCCCCAGGATCCCCTTTTCCCCGGACACGGCAAAGCCACGCACGGCTAGGCGTGGGAGGGAGTCAAAACTCCCCCGTTAGCTCGGGTCCGTGGTGTCGCTACACACCAAACGCCTACTTGCGCAGGCGCCCCTGCGGGGTATCTATCTATCTATCTATCTATCTATCTATCTATCTATCTATCTATCTATCTATCTATCTATCTATCTATCTATCTATCTATCTATCTATCTATCTATCTATCTATCTATCTATCTATCTATCTATCTATCTATCTATCTATCTATCTATCTGTCTGTCTGTCTGTCTGTCTGTCTGTCTGTCTGTCTGTCTGTCTGTCTATCTGTCTATCTGTCTATCTATCTATCTATCTATCTATCTATCTATCTATCTATCTATCTATCTATCTATCTATCTATCTATCTATCTATCTATCTATCTATCTATCTATCTATCTATCTATCTATCTATCTATCTATCTATCTATCTATCTATCTACTCTTCAACATATATCTTCAAACTCTTCAACATATATCTGTGCGTGCAACATTTGTACATATATTTAGCGTCATTTTATGACATGTCGCTCAATAAAAAATTGCAACATGGTCACCTTCTCTGCGCATGTTTCGCATAAAGTGGATTTCCAGGTATGGGGGATCTGCCGAATTTTTACAGTACGTGAATGGATGACGAAGGTATATGACTCGCGCTAACATGATAATCATGAGATGCGTGTCATTTAACTACATGACTACATGCCACGTTCATGATGCGCTGGCGGCCGTTTCGCTAGCTTAACTTATACTAAATTTAGTATTACGGGACGTGAATGGATGACGAAGGTAAGCGACTGGTGCAAATATGATAAATATGAGATGCTTGTCATGTAACAACATGACTACATGCGGCGCTCATGATGCACTTGCAGCCTTTTCACTAGCTTCACATGGACCAAACTCTTTATTACGCGACGTGAACGGACGACATAGGTAAATGAGACATCGAAACATGATGATCACGACATGCGTGTCATGTAACAACATTGACTACTTGTCGCACTGATGATGCGCTCGCGGCCGTTTCGCTAGCTTCACATATGCCAAATTTCGTATTACGTGACGCCAATAGGCGACGAAGGTATGCGACTGGTGCAAACATGATAATTATGGGATGCGTGTCATGTGAGAACATGACTACATGCTACAGTCAAGGCGCCAATACATTTCGACGTGACGTGGTGCGCATGCTCGCCGGCGTTCTTCGTCGTGTCACGCCGGCGTTGCCACGCCGGGAACCGGTCCTGCCATATTCTTAGAGTTACTGTATATTGTTACGAAAGACGGCGACGCCAACACGGTCCCGAAGGCACCACTGCTTCGAACTCCGCCGGGAAGGTCACCTGCCGTTTGGTAGCGTAGGTTTCTCAGCTCGCGACTGCTTCTGCGCAGAGCTGATAGACGAGCGGACGAAACGATGGTGAGTTAAACAAGGTTTATGTACAGCATATATACAGAGGCGTTACAAGTTAGGCACTGGGGCTGACAGCTTATAGACTCGAAGAGCCGAGCTCTCTTGTCTGACACATAGGTCTACTGCTCGCGACGCGCCGCAGGGCTTTTTTTATATGCACCAAGAGGATTCTATGAGTAACCAAATGTCCAACCCGAAGCGCCGCTGGCTGTGAGGTCAGAATCCTCCAATGGGGTCTGCGCTGGGCCGCGTCATTCTCATCGAATCCGGAACCGCAGCGCGTGGTTGCAGCCAAGGGCGAGTGACGTCGCCACGCATTGCGTAAGACTCGCCAGACAAGAAGGCGCCTATTGCTGCAACGGGCTCGTGGGCTGATGGGGCTCGCTGTGCGTTGTGCGACAGAAAGGCGCCGCCGCGTGATGATGCCGTTGAGTTGTTCTCGTCAGGTGGGCTCGTGTGCTGGCCTTGACACAGATTGCCTTTTTCAGAGGCATGAACGTTCGGTGGGGACTCGCAGGCATAACGATATGCTACTTTTAGGTAGCAGAGTTGCGCCACTGTTTGCCGGACGCCGCTCGCTCCGCCTACAGGAGTCCAGCGTCCCTATTCGCCGAGTGCCATCACGTGGTCATAGGTGGTTCATTTGCAATGTGGAGGAGCCAACGCTACGGAGATTCCAGGCCGATCAAGTGGGGTTGGCAACAGCTGTTGTCATTCTCGCCACGCTTCTTCCGTAATGTAGCCATGCTGCCTGTTAGTCACGAGAAATGCGGCAGCAAATGCATTCTGTGCTAAATTGTACTACATAGAGCCCATGCGATTAGACGCTGGTGCATCTGGTGTTGTTATAGGAAGATTAGGGTTCAGTCGGAAGGAATAAACGCTTGACCATTGTCGTTTGCAGAATTTTCTCTTGGGGAGTGCAAACCATTGTTGCATTGCTGCTTAGGGAGAGCGAGAGCACTGGTCTAGCTTGAGTGAGGGCAAGTGCTGTTGTGGCTTGAGGGGCGCAAGTGCCCCTTTCCCACTTCTTTGCTGACGCCCTTGCGCTTGGCTTCTTTTTTTCTGTTCACAGCACTGCAAAACTTGCTCTATTTGTATTAACCACAGATGCAGTAGTGAATACGTTATACATGCAGAGTTGGCCAGCGTGTGTCAGCTGCATACGCCGAAATTGGTCTGGCGGTTAAAACACGAAATGTGCAGAGAGAATTTAAACTAGAACGATTTGAATCGGCAAGCTGTTGCTGCTGGTTCGTGCACTGAATGCATCTTTGAAACTTTAAGTGAAACGAATGTTGGACACGACAGGGTTGTTGAACAACGATTCACATAAATTCTCATGAGCCGCGATTTTAATACGAGCGTAATACGAGAGCCGCGCGTAACGCGGGTGTCGCACGGTACTCTCGATCGCTATCCAGCTCGATTCAATTGAATATTACAAAGCTTTAGCTCGTGAACTCACACAGTTAACGAATGAGCCTAACGCAATAAAAATATTCAACCCCTAACTCTCTCGATACCAATCAAGAGTGAAAAATTACTTCATACATGTAAATGGGAAAAACAGCGCAAAAAAAAGCCGAGGCTAATGTGTGGCCTACTATAAATATACATATGTATCACTAGTTCAACGTGCTGATGCACGTTTTTTTCATTATTACATACCGAAAACGTCAACGTAAAATTAAAGCTTCCAGGCGCAATCAGAGCAACTGAGTTTTTCTTGTACTTTCATAAAAAATACAGAGAAAAGAAAGCGAAATAAAAATAATTGCTTCTTAATTGACACATTCACAAGTATGAACGCTGAAGCTTGAGCAACATCAGTGGGCGCTGCGGATGAGGTCGGCCGTTTCAAATACCTAGTGCGTTAGGAGTGGACAAACAAACAAATGTACAGACAGACAGCCCTAAATTTTTTGTTAGAAGGTATCCAGGAAGGTTATCGCTTTTAATAAATAAAGCAACGCTCAATACTCTGAAGCGTGAGTGCTGCTCCTATGCGGGTAGTGAGTGGCTTTCCCACGAGACATTTGAACCCAAGATGGCGTACCTTGGCGCAACTCTGCTACCTAAAGGTAGCATATACAGTAACCAAAGGTAGCATATACAGTAACTCGACATATTCTCACAGGTGCGCACTGTGCTGCGTTGCTTTGACGCATGCGCGTTTCAGCGCATCCAGCGTCCCTCCGTCACGAAAAGAGGGAGACGCCGTGTTGTCTGGGTAACGCATCGCGCGAAATGCGCCATGTCGCATTTCGCGCCGGTTGCCGTCGGGCGAAATGTATGACTGGTACAAACTTAATAATCCTGACATACCATGCTCATAGCGTGCTCGCGGCCGTTTCGCTAGCTCCACATGTACTATATTTGGTATCACGTGACGTGAATAGATGACAGAGGTAAACGATGCATGCAAACATGATAATGACAACACCCGCAAAAGTGATAATGGCAAACATGACAACAGCCGCAAAAGTGAGAGTAAAAAAACACGCACCACAATAAAAAGTCGGTAAAATGCTGCAAAATATAAATGTTTGCCCGAAATCGTTTATCTGAACCAGCCCCTGTGGGTGTGATCAAGTTGGAATACTCACAAATTGGCATCCGCGCTAGAAAAATCAACGGCACAGCACGTGCATTCATGTCACATAAGACACCTAATAGCCCGAGTACTGCGCCCCTCTTCCTTTATTCCTAGAGCCAATATAAATTCCAAGTAGGCCTATAAATGTCTTTAGTGTGACCACTGCAGGTAGCATCACCACTCCATGAGCGGCCATAACGAACGCACGAAAGCAGGAACAGAACTTTCAACAAGAACGACGCTGCAGCAGCTGTACGATAGCGCGCATTCCGTTGCAAATACCCCTCGCAGACACTAAAAATGGATGCAGGCAGCAGTGTAACAGTGCATACCACATGGTTCTCTTGCGGAAGCGCCATGATAAAAACAGGTCACACGGCTTGAAGTAGCCACCATGCTAGCCGTGTTCTTTTCGTCTCCTTGCGACCACTTCAGACACGAAATACAATACTGTAGCGGTCGCGCGCCGCAGTGACTAACATCTCAGGCCTCAAGCCGCGTGCTGGGTTTGCCGGCTCAGACGAGTTTCCAACGAGCTCCCAACGGTAACGATTTTGGTTGTCATTTGCTGGGGGTGCGTGCGATTTTGCGGCGTGATTCGTAATAGCCAATAGAGTGACGTCGTGACCTCCTCCTTTTATTTCCTCCTCTGCGCGCAAGCGTAGAGGGGGCGGAGGAGAAGGGCAGAACTCATGGGTAGACTGGTACTCTCCTCTCCTTTTCGCTTCCTGCGGAATACTAACCGAAAGTGTGCTGAATGAGTGATAATGCCCTCTCCCCTCTATTCTCTTTCTGCATCGGCTGGCAGGCACTCTCTCTTTGGCTTCCGCTGACGGGTGATAGCTTTCAGTGGTAGCGTGTTGTTTAGCTATCCTGGGTCAGGCGTGCGCCCTAGTGCTGCAGAAAATTTTGAAAAAAAAAATGGTGATATCAACGCCAAGAATACTGAAGGTAATCTTCCTAAGCAATATGGTTCTGTGTTCAAGCGGCACGAATGAAGCATAAATATGTAACTTAGCTGAGGCACATATATTGTTTCATAACAAAACCGCCCGCTCGTCCCCGCTGAAGATCGCCGTGGCATCTTGAGACAGCTTCACTACCCTCTCCCGTAATGAGAAGACATGACATCAACTTTCTCCGACGATGAATGCAAGATCTATCGAGAAATATCCACCCTGAATTTCACCTAAACCACCGGAAACAAGTTGTCAAGGAGCTACAGCGCACCCATGGCCAAGAAGTAGGAGTTCATTATGTGGACGACGACGTCTACACCGTCATACACTGATACAACCTTGTTCTCGTGGGCAGTGGTAGCTACATAGTTTTTAAGAGCAATACTCATGGAGTTTTGGTTTTCATGATGCTTTCTTTACAGCTTGTCTGATTATTCACGCTGATTGTTTCGTCAATACCAGTAAAGTTAACAGCCTATTTAGCAATAGTAAGACCTAAATTGAAATATGTAAGTATCATATGGGACCCTTATAAGAAACGACTAATCAATAAAGTTGAGTGAGTTGCTGACCCTCAGGTCGTGGGATCGAATCCCGGCTGCGGCGGCTGCATTTTCGATGGAGGCGAAAATGCTGTAGGCCCATGTGCTTAGGTTTGGTTGCACATTAAAGAACACCAGGTGGTCAAAATGTCCGGAGCCCTCCACTACAGCGTCTCTCAAAATCATATGGTGGTTTTGGGACGTTAAACCCCACAGATCAATCAATTAAGTGTAGCGAGTACAAAGAACAGCGGCTAGGCTTATTCTTTCAAGATACTCTGAAACTGATTCTGTGTCAGAGATGCTGCAACAACTAAATTTACTCAGCCTTTTGGGACACCGTCTAATAGCCAGACAGAATTTCTTGTTTTTGCTTTCTCGAAATACAGTTACTTTGATGTAGCGCAGTACCTCGTTCCGCGACTAGTCCAGAACCTACGAAGTGACTACCGTAGCAACTTTGAAATACCCAAATCTCGCGTTAACGCATACGCATACTCTTATTTTCTTAGAACCATAGAAGACTGTACGGAATTGTGGAACGTTAAAATTTCGAATTCAAAACTACAGAATATTTTCTAATGAATATTGGTGAATGCTAGCTCGTTTTTTCAATTCGATTGAATGTACCGAATGACGCAAATTTCATGTGACATGTAGAATTTAGTATTGTGGTGCTTAATTTTCCGCGGTAAATGATGTATGAATAATGTAGGTGGTAGAACAAAATAATGCGATGTACAATTTTTGTATTTTTTTCGCCCATGCGTCGCTTCTTTATGTTTGAGATGATAGTTATTATGTCAGATTTTGTTCACATTGTGTTTTTTTAGATTTTTTGTATGTGTCTTGTTATTTATATAAACAATGGTTCGATTTACTGTAGGAGGTAAACAGCGCGAAACAGCGCTCGTCTAGTTTCTTTCTATTCTTTGTCTTCGTGTTTCGCACTGTTTAATTCTTACAATGAATCGTAACCAACTTGCCCAGTTTTCAATACTACTCAGATTAGATTTAAGCCCCACCCCTGTAACAGTCCAATCGGCCAATAAAGAAAATAACAAATAAAGAATATAAATAGGAAATAAAGAAAATATACAAAAATAAAGTTTTACAATATTTTTAACGTTTACTGTTGTGTTGAAATGTTGATGTTGACAATGAATATGCTTGCAAATATTATGCATCTTTTTTACGGTTTGTTCGATGCGATGGTGCTTTTTCTACATATCAATGTTATTTCCAAAGAAAGCAGTACCCTGATGTTTCTATAAATATTAAACATTATGCATTGATTTCTCAAGTTTCTGATAAGGAGGTAATGCATTACTTAAAACGCCTGTTTAGCTGTTGACCCTAAAAAAAAAAAAACGGCTAATGAAAGCACTTCCGCATAACAGTAGAAGGAACACGTGACCTTCGCACAAGAGTGCTGACACTGAAACGGAAACCACTGTGGCGCGATGACAAAGCCGGAAAAGAACCTTGGGGACTGTTTAATGCCGGCCGCTAGCAGCGCTAGCAGTCATGTGCGCCGCATGGTTCAATCAGTGTCCGCTATTTACGTTTACTATGTAGCTCTACAGCGCCACTTTGTTGTGCACTAGTAACGCAAGCCTACGAGAAGATTTTTATAGAGTAATATGTTTTACTATAAAAAGCAAATCATATTTTAATACTAACGAGAAAGTTGTTGGCCGTGTAGACTAGTTTATGGTCATGTGACAGGACAGTTCGGTTAATTGAAGGTTCTGCCACCTGGTGGCGCCACAAGCTATTTTCGCGATTTTCAGTGAAGAAATAAAAATATAACTTCACTCCTTACGAGAAAAAGAGAATTGGTTTAAGTCAGAATGAGGGACGATTTTTTCATCCGTGCAGCCATCTCATTTCATGTTCTGGGCAGTTGTCTGTCCCTTTAACGCTCACGCGTTAAAAGTGACAGATCCCACGTACAGTGGAAAGTGGTTGATAAGCGAAGAACGAATCAGCAAGGTTGATATGTCACTTTAAAATCAGCACAACGTTACAATGCGGGCGTAAATTATGCCGTACATGACTTCCATGTCATGAGTATCAAGTTTCCACGCGTCATTTACTTTCGTCGTCTGTTCACGTCACATGATACCAAATTTGATATGTGAAGCTATCGAAACGACCACGGGCGCATCATGAGCGTTACATGTAGTCATGTTGTTACATGACATGCATGTCCTGATTATCATGTTTGGACGTGTCATTTAAGTTCGTCATCCATTCACGTCACGTGATACCAAGTTAGGTATATCTGGAGCTAGCGAAACGGCCACGAGCGACCTATCAGCGTAGAATGTAGTCACATGACACACATGTTATGATCATCGTGTTTGTGCGTGTCGTTTACCGTCGTCTATTCACATCACGTAATACCAAATTTTTTTATGTGGAGCTGGTGAAATGGCCGTGAGCGCGCTATCAGCGTAGCATGTAGTCAAGTTTTACATGGCTACATGTTTATTATGGCGTCATGATCATTATATTTGGACGTGTCATATACCTTCGTCATTTATTGACGTCGCCTATCACCAAATTTAGTATATGTGAAACGAGTGAAACGACCGCGGGCGCACTGAGGGTAGCACGTAGTGGTGTTTTACGTAACAGGCATGTCATAATTATCGTGTTTGGACGCGTCATTTACCTTCGTCGTCCGTTCGCGTCACTTATTACCACATTTGGTATATAAGAAAGTAGCTAAACGACCGCAAGCGCACGTGTAGCGTGGCGTGTAGTCATGACTTACACGACATGCATGTCACAATTTCCCCGTTAGTGTCTTTCACTTGAGTTCGCCATGCAATCATGTCATATTTTACCAGTTTTGCAATATGTCATGCGAACAAAACCACCACAAGAGCAGCAAAACCATGAAATGTAAATCAGGAACAAAACCACCTCAATAGCACCAAAACAATGAAATGTAAATCATGACAATCATGAAATACAAGTCATCATTTTATGTTATAACTAGTCACAAATTCTCGTCATGCAGTCATGTTATGCGATACCAATTTCGGTATTGATACCATTATAGAAATGGCCAGGAGAGCTAAAAGTCGTAGGCGGCTAGATAGGCGTCAACTTAAGAGGGTGACCACGAGAGCACCCAAACGTAGCGGCTATATAGATAAATATATACGCTCGAAGTCGCCGAAGTTTACTAAGAAATGCTTCGCATTTAATACCAAATTTGGTATATGTGACGCTAACAAAACGGCCATGAGCGCATCATGAGCTTGGCATGTAGCCATGCTGTTACATGAGACGCATGTCATGGTTTTCATGTTAGGGGCTGTCGCTTGTGTTCGCCATGATCATGAAATGTAAATCATGACATTCACGACATACATGTCATGATTTTCATGTTATGACTAGTTAAGTATGCTCTTCATACAGTCTTGTTATGTCATACCAAGTTTGGTTTCGAAACGGCCAGGAGAGCTAAAAGTCGTAGGCGGATAGATAGATAGATAGATAGATAGATGCTTAATGTACGCTAGAAAATCATTCGCGTTAAAAAGGAGGATGTATGACAATGCGCTAGCGGGCTCTGTATTTGGCGCACCTTAGCCTAAAGGCCGAGAAGCGTTCTCCTGTCTTTCACGGACTCCTGCATGAGGCACAGCTGGTAAGGCGGCTGACACCCATCGTTGAAGACAGAGCGATCGTACGTTTGACTCACAGATTATCATAAATAACGAAACTCTCTCTTCAGTGTTTTTGGTTTCATCTGTATTTATTGACGTATTTCGGTGACAGAAATAAGTAAGTCAAGTATAGGAGGCCTCCCACATTAGCTGTTAATAAAAGGTTAACGTTTCAAACGGGCTCTAATTCTAACAGTTCAGCGCTCTTTCTAGCCAGCTGAAAAATTCGATAGATCCACGTGCATTGAAAATCGATGCTATGCGAAACATGCGGATGGAAGGCGACCGAGTTCTATTTTTTGTGGCATGAAACGTTACGAAGTGCCGCTAAGTATGCACACAAACGGTACCACAAGTTTAGAAACCAGGTCATCGCGGAGCGGGGTGGGTGCCGTCTAACTGCTTGTCACCTGCTGTGGAGAATCTCGGAGTACGCATGCGTGGCCATTCGGTCCCGCCGACCTGCTTCTTCGCCTGCTGCATGCCGGTGCGTGGGCCGAATATTGAAATTATGGCCACCGCCACCTGCAGTGTTTCATCACGAAGCAACGGAGTGGCACCAGCAAGCTCTTTGGTACGATCTCAGCACTGTTTCTGAAGCACACACAAAGAAAAAGTTTCCGGCGCAGATCGCTATCTCTGACCATTAACTCGACTATATTGCCACGTTCCCTCCCTCGAGTTTGTTATTAACACGTTACACTACGTTCAGCGCAAACCGCGCCTATGATGTTCGAAAAGCTTCGAGGCTTTAGTAGATCGTTTTGTTAAGATTACGCCCACTTCGTGAACGTCGCAGATTATTCGGGGACCTACGTTGCCGCTAGCGATAACGCTAGAATATTCGATAGCAATGGTATGAATGCCTACACGGTTCACCGCTTGTCAGTTGATCGACGGCAGACGCTCGGTTTGCCGCTATCAGTGCAAGACTGCTACTGTAATCCGACTTTCCGTTTACTGAGCACAAGTTCGTCCAAATAAACAGTTTATTATTCGACTCGCAATGTGCTGCATTCGTCCAAGTCACGACCCCGTGACATCTGGTGAAGGTGCTGTTTCTTCCATGCACCGGACGCCGCCGTCAAGCCGTGAACCAAGCTCACGCCGCGAAGAAGACACCGATGCCAGTGACGAGCAGCGATTTAGCCGCAGGCAACAAGGTCTGGTACCGGAGTACGGGCTTTTACTGGTCAAAACTCGGAAAACCAGGACCATGACATCGAGCACGGCAACGATGACAACTGATGTGCTACAGCCCGCGATCGTGATGCAGCCGCGAAGGGAACTACCGATTTTCCGTGGGTCATTGTTGAAAGTTCTGGAGACCTGCCTGGAGACCTACGACCGGGAGGCCGCCCTGAATACTGGGACACAGAAGAGAAACAACGCCGCGTCTACTTCTATTTGGAGGACGCGGCTAGGACCTGGTTCGATAATCGGGAGTCTGTTCTTCAAACATGGGATCTCTTTCGTGGCACATTCCTGGGTATGTTCAGGAGCATCACCCGCAAAGACAGAGCCGCGACGCTACCGGAAAAGAGGGTGCAACTCCCGAATAAAAATCTGATAATCTTCGTGGAAAAAATGACGCGACTTTTCCACCACTCTGACCCCGACATGCTCGAAGAGTAAAAAAAGTTCGTTTTCTCATGCGAGGGGTCAAGCAAAAACTCTTCGCTGGACTGATCAGAAACCCCCCGCAGACCGTCCTGGAATTGTTGGCGGAAGCAAGATCAATCGAGATGACGCTGGAAATGCGAACCCGCGAGTATAATCGGCAAACGATGGAAGACAACCCAGCTCTTCATGCTCTCGGCACTGACGACCTTCGCGAAACGATACGAGCAATCGTACATGAAGAGCTGCGTAAATTGTTGCCGGCCTCACAGCACCCCGGTGACCCGATCGCTGACGTTGTACGCCAGGAAGTCCAGCAATTTTTCCGGACACCCAAACCAGTGCAGCCTGAGCCAGGAGCTATGCTGCAGCAGGCCGCCGTTACGCCCTTCCTTCTCGCCCACGCCAAAACGCTGCCCCGTCCCACTTCCGTCGCCAGACGCCACCGCCGCCACCACCACCACCGACCTCCTACCGTTCGCCAGCGGGCCAGTGCAGTGTGCCGAGAAAAACCGACGTTTGGCGGGTACCCGACAACCACCCGCTCTGCGGCGAGGCTGGGCACACCTACCGCCGTTGCGAGTACTGACAGATGGGTCTACGTGGCTTCGACATCAAGGCGCCGTGCACATGGTCGCGTATTCAAGACCCGAGCCCTACACCAAGAACGTCTCCTTATTCTACTGCTCGTGCCTAACTTCTTTCTTCGGCTCTTCTGCATGTTGTCGTGCGGCCGCAATCATCCGCAACATACTCTCAAGGGGCCAAGACGATCACGAGGCAGTTAATTTGTACTGGCTTGCCTCCAGAATGCATAATTTTTGAACGGGTCGTTTTATGGTGTGTCCTGATACTAGTCAAAGGGTGCAGTTGCGTGCGATACCATCCCTTTACGGGTGCACTGCCAGAACCTTTCCCAGCTTCCATAGTAGCGGACGTGTGCCTTCATCGTGCACAAGCACCACGTCACCTTCCCAAAGTCGAAGTAGTTCACGATGAGGTGCGTTGTGCGTGGATCGAAATAGAAGTAGGTAGGACCGCTTCCAACGGCTCCATAACTCCGCTGTAAGACGCTCACGATAGCGCGCGCGACATAGTAGGTGCTCTCTCGTTGATGATATGCCATGAGTATTTCTGCCTTCTTGCAGAAGGCATATGAGGCGTCTCCCGATCAAGAAGTGAGACGGAGTCAGCGGTTGCAGTTCATCAGGGCTGCTATCAAAATGCGTAGGAGATCAGCTGTTTATGACCGCTTCCACTTCGCATAACACCATAGCGAGTTCCTCGGCGTCGAGACTGTTGCGCCCAAGTGACCGTTTCAATGCGTTCTTTGTCGATCTCACGAGGCGCTCTCACCAGCCTCCCCACCAGCCTCCACACCTAAGAGCTCTCTCAGCGATGAACTTCTGTTTGATCTTGATGTTGGCCGCATATTCTCGCAGAGGTGGCAGAATGATCTTGAGCACTCGCGCTGAGCCGTGAATAGACAGCGCGTTATCCGAGTAAACGGTGCCGGAGATTTTACGCCGTGAAAAAAAGCGGCGGAAGGCGAAGAGTTGTGGTCGGTCATGTCGGTCGTCAATTCTAAATGTACAGCTCGAGTGACAGCACAGGAGATTATGAGTATGTATGCCTTTCTGCTTGTAGCAGCCGTGTCACGCGTGTAGAGGAGTCCGCAGAAATCCAACCCAACGACTGAGAAAGGACTTGCTTCCGTGATGCGGTCTCGTGGCAATGGGGCAAATGGAGATGTCTCAGCGACAGGCGTGTAGCGTTTGCAAAGCAAACAATTCCTCAGTACACTTTTAATGGTCTGTGGTCCCTTCACAACTCAAAACTTTTCTCAAAGCTCGCAAAGCGTGACCTCTACTCCACTGTGAAGGAGGCGTTTATGCGTGGCTAAAACCACAAGGTTTGCCTAGGTGTGCCTCGCTGGTAACGTTATTGGGTGCACGACATGAAGAGTGTCGGCTAGCTCCTGCAGACGGCCTCCAATGCGAAGCAGACCACCTTCGTCCAGGAAAGGATGTAATTGAATAAATGGGCTCGTGGATGGGAAATCCTTCGCTGCGCGAAGCGCCTGCACTTCTTCGGAGAACATCTCTTCTTGGACTCTTTGCAACCAGTAGTGTTTTGCCTTGTGAAGTTCTGCTGCTGTTAACAATCCGGCCGTGGAACACTGTTTCTTTGACGCATTTGCGGCGAAGCGGTACACCCACCCACTGACTCTTAACAGTCTATTCTGGTTGCTGTACTTGCTTACAGATAATATAGTGTTCGCAAAAAAGCCCGCGAGACACACCAACGCTTCTTGTGCAATAATTTTAGACTGCAAATTCTTCTGTAAATTCAGCGTGCTCAGTAGGCATTGGCTCTCCGGAATCGTGAAGCCAGGTTGGACCACGCCACGACATTGTTGACGCAAGAAGATGAGCTGATGAAACCTCTCGTGCAACTAAGTCAGCGAGATGCTCTTTTCCGGAACAATGATGCCACTGGGTCGGTGATGTCAGGCTATGAATCTCGGAGACTCGATGACGTAAAAAAATGCCCGCAGCTTCCCTCGGGGGAACACCGAGGAGGATGCGGAGCATATAATTGGTTAACGGGGTGTTAAAGTGCGACTTACTTGGGTCGATGGCTAAATTGGTTAACGTGGTTGTGAAATGGGGTGTTAAATTGCGACTTACTTGGGTCGATGGCTAAATTGGTTAACGTGGTTGTAGGAGGGGGTGTTAAATGAGTGAACACGTACACACGTATGCGAAAGGGCGGCGCTGGTTGAAGGGACGTCGATCATTGTGTTTGTGGATTCGTTGGCATTCATTTCACGGCGACTTCGGACGTCGACGCGCCGTACAAACCAACGGACGAGCGGCAACTGAGCGAGCGAGCGCCGACCTTGAGTATATATACAGCGTGACGGCGCATGCGCTGTCAGCTGTCGAATGTTCTCGAAGGAGAAGCGCGCGCGCGGCACAGATGGCGACGGCGCGACGGCGCATGCGCTGTCAGCTGTCGAATGTTCTCGAAGGAGAAGCGCGCGCGGCACAGATGGTGGGCGACGGCGCGACGGCGCATGCGCGCGCTTCAGCTATCGAATGTTCGAGAAGCGGTGCGGACGACGCGGACGGCGCACTACAAGGTGCGAGTATAAGATGCTTCCGCATCTAAAACATTTCTCTTTTGGCAGGCGTCTTCCGAATCCAATGCAATGTCACGAGTGAGTCGGTCCAGAAGTGTATAGGAATAGAGCTTAGCACTGGTACTGTCTTCACGTATGCGCACAGCATTGCGCCGACGACGCATGCCAAGGGCTGTAGCCGTGGCAGCTAAATATGTTTAAGTGGTGCCACGTGGCTCTTGCTTATGAGAAGCTGGGAGTTGCAGCCGCCATTCATTGAGCGCACCCGTACGTTGATGCAGGTACCATACGCTCTGGGACTTGCGTCGCAGAACGCGCGCAGTTTGATTGAAATTGTCCCATTAGCTGCTTGAATGAATACGTAACGGTCGACAGTATATGGATTCATGCTGTCCAACTCAGTGTGACAACTGTTCCAGCTTGCTTGTTCTTCTGGCGGGAGGACAGCACTCCGTGCACATTTCTTTTTCTGCAAGTCTTGGAACAGTAGCTTTGTCCTGAGCGAAAATAGAGCTAGATACTCCAACGGATCGTGCACTCTTGCTAACGTCTGGAGTATAACGCGCTTGGTTGAAGACTTGTTCGGAGCGAAGTCAGATGCTTCGCGCACCATGAGGACAATTCTGTCGCCTTTACGTTCCCAAGGTACACCAAGAACCTTGATTAGGGTACTCTCTCCGGCTTCGACTCCAAAAGTGATCTTGTCTCTAATGAAGATTTTCCGCAATGCACGTGCATTAGGAGCCCACTTGCGTGATTCCATGCTTGCTTCTGAGGATATCTTGCGTGCTCCACTGCACACCGTGGCAGCTCTATCCACATTTGGAAGTCCCACGATAAGGTCATCGACGGAAAAGGCCTTCTCCAGTAACGCTAGGTGGCGTGGAATGGTTGCTGCGAGCAAAAATAGGCTAATCGAGGCTCCGAACAGGACCCGCGTCTTTCTCCACATCACCACAGATAGAGATAGATCATTATCCGTAGGCAACCGATCAATCCAGAGGAATCGCAGCACGTCATGGTCTTTCAGTCGAATAAGCATCTGCAAGTATGCTTTTGTGACATTGAAAGGTGAGCAGCAGCTGCACATTGTCTACTCCCAGCCTCGTACTCTTGAACAAGACATCATTAAGGCAGGGATGGCCAGATGCGTGCGAGGAAGCGTGAAACACCACTCGAAGTTTTGTCGTAACCGCCTCTCTTCGTATGATAGCATGATGAGGCATATAATACACATTTTTTCTTGGTTGTGGATCTTCTTTGATTCGCTCTGTGTGCTCTTCGTTAAAATACGTCTTGATAGCCCTGTCATACTGCTTCAGGAATGCGGGCTGTGGTTTAAACATATTGATTTGCGCTTGCAGGCGGCGCTCCTCCAACCATCGATTGTCGCTGCCGGGAGGTATTCCTGGATCCTTTAACATCAGTGGCACCTGGTAGCGCTCGTTAAGCTTTATATAGCCCTCTTCGAATGCCTCAAGTTCTGATGGAGCCTCGCTATTTTCCTGAGGAGGCGTATTGATCTCCATGACGTCGAGACGCCACATCGCAGAAAGATCACAGTCTGGAACAAACTTCGTGCTACAGTGCAGGAATAGAGCGCTCGTGGATGCCGAACTTCTCTCACGTTCCATGCTACCCTGAACGGTCTAGCCAAACTTGATTTCCACGGCCGTCAGGTTGCTGGCTAAATAATCAACCTTTCCAGTCGTGACCTTCCAGTAAACGTCGGAACCAAGTAAGACGCTTACTTCCTGTGGGTTCCCGGTGCTGGGATGAAAGTTCTCTGCAGCATCATAGCTCTTGTCACGCAAAAGTTGCAAAACATCAGTATTGAGTAGCGGGCTTCCAGCTGCAAACACTTCGGGTACCTCCAAGGCCTCCATGGTTATCGCTATGTCTCTACGTTGGCCTTGTAGCGTCAAGGCTGCCCGTCGACCGCGTGTTACTTCGCGGGGCTTCGATTGGCCGAACGTAACCAAGGAAAGTTCTTCGGTTTGGATAACAGGACATCTGAGGTCTTTGAGACATCCACTCGGATGAATTTGCGCTGGCTGCCGCTGTCAAGAAGAATGCGCACAAGACGCTTTCGGAACCCGCACTTGATCCAGACTCGTCCTGTTTGAAGAAGAACGGCGTTGATTCCGCTAAAGACGCTTGAGGCCGATGTTACTGAAGGCGTGTTAGTGCCTGGCCCGGTGATGCGCGGGTTTTCTGGATCACTGTAGTCACGTTTGTACGGATCGGAGCTGCCCGTGTGAGCAATTCACAGAGAATAGTGAGGTGTCGTTGGTTGCACTTACTACAGATGATGCTGTGTGCTCGTCGGCAAAAACACACCATGAGGTTTTGCAAGCCACAATGGTAGCAGCAGAGAGCAGTGCGCAACCGAGCCCGTTTCTCCTTAGCACTATCGCGGACATTGCAGTCCGCGATAGTGCGCTGACAACTGCTGCATAAAGGGCATGCCTCTTCCATAACTGTAACAGATTCGGCAGCAAGTGCGGACGCCGTAGGCAAATGTCCCATCGGTGTCGATGGAGGTTCGAACTCTTCAGGCCGCGACCGCGAGAAACCAGACGCTGTTTGTTCTGGCCTGCTTTCCTCTCAATCCTCAGTATAAATGCGCAAAAAATTGAGCATTCGGCAGCCTGGTGAGCTCTCTGTTCAGGTGTCATGGTGCCGCACGTTTTCTGCGGCACTTCCTGCACCTTCTGGCGGCAGAGAAGCGCAAAATCGACCTGAAGACACTTCATCAAGACGCGGGTGAGGACCACGTTGTGCTGGTCAGGTGGGATGCTCAAACTGGTCAACGCGGAGACTCGAAAGTTGACCTTGTCGTAGAGCAGGCGAAGCTTCTCCACATCTGCCGACGACTTGACTGGTGCCAAGGCAGGTGGTCAACGAGCTCGTTGAGAAGGAAGTCGCGTGGACCAAATCACTCCGTCAAGTTGTTGATCGCGATGCTGTAATTGTCTTCGGTTAGTCGTATGCTCTCGATTGCTCTCTTTGCTGCATCGCTCAAATACGAAGGAAGGTAATTGAAATTCTCGATCTGTAAAAGGTCTTCATTCAGGTGAATAGTGGCCCCGGAATGGTCCCAGAAGGACTGCCAATCGCGAAGTGCGCCGGAAAACGTGGAGATCTGTAGTTTCGGCAGGACCACCTTGCGATGACGCTGCATTGTTACTTGACTGGGAATTGCATCGGCTACTCGAGAAGAGTCACTGACCTGGCTCTGGGTCGCGGCGCTGGGCCGACCGGCGTCGGCGTTCGGTGATGTAGCCACCGACCTTGCAGCGCTAGTTACTGTCGCCTTATTGGCGGCCTCTCGGAGGAAGAAACGGGCTCGGGACATGGCGTAAGAGACCCTTCGTTCGTACTCTTTCGTGATCTCGAGCTCTTCCTCGTAGTCGTCATCGTCAGTCGCATAGAAAATTTCTATGTTTAAGGTGACAAGTTTGATGCTCTTCTGAGTGAGGTAGGCAACGTGGGAGTCGACCTGACTGGCATCAGGAACGGAGGCCTGCAGCTCGTTGGTCAGGACAGTGCCTCCTCTATTTTTTTCTTACATATTGTAAGCGCTGGTCAGGAGCGTGACAGTTCGTGTGACGTTGGCCCTGACGACGCGACAGTTTTGTGCAGCAGCTTCAAAGACGCCATCGGAAGTAGAAGACTTGGAAGGGCGTGAACAGGGGGTTTTATGCACCAGAAGTATGTCACGTATTGAAGACCCGAGCCCTACACCAAGAACGTCTCTTTATTCTACTGCTCTTGCCTAACTTCTTCTTTCTTCGGTACACCTGCTTGGTGTTGCGTGGCGGCAGTCATCCGCAGCACCCACAATAGGGTGAACGACTGCATGACATCACCGACTACCTCGCGGGAGCGCAGTCGACACCCCGACGACTTCATCATTCGCCGTCACCAGGCTGCTACGTCTCACCGCACCGCGGGCAGTACACCGGCTCTGTTTGGGGCCGATCTCCGAGACATTACTCGGAAAACTCGTAGGTCACTTAATAACGCCGACTGCACTCTGCACAAAAAGAATCACCATCAATAACCAGACGTATCCTGTGAGCTTTGTAATCTTACAAAATTGCTCCAGGGATGTGATACTTGAAATGGACTTTCTAAGTCAACACGGCGATATCATCGACCTGAGGTCTGAGCCAACCACACTAACCACAGAAAACACGCTGTAGACCCCTACAACGCCAAGCAACTACGCATTGCATGTGCTGAAAGAGCAGGTCACCTTGCCGCCTTTCTCCAGCGTCGTCGTTTTCATTGGCGCCAAAAAAGCCGAAAACATTGAAGGCGTCGTCGAGGGCGATCAGCGCCATCTTCTGAACCGTCAGATTTGCTTCGCAAGAGGCATATCTCAGCTACGTGATGGCATAGCAAAGGTGGTCCTGACAAACTTCAGTGACAAATATAGGCACCCCAGCCTTGGTACAGCAGTCGCCCACATCAACGAATTCAGAGGCCAGCAATTCATTTGCCCTCTCCAATGCTAGCGATGCTGCTTCGACGAATCGAGGTACCCAACCAGATCTTTATGTCAACCGGAGCCTTCCACAGCGCAAGCAAGGCCAGCTCAAGTCCCTGCTCTTGCAATTGAAAGACTGCTTGTCGTCATCATCGCGAATTAGACAATCTATAGTCGCGAAACACCGCATCATGACAGAAGAAAGTGCCCGACCAGTTCGACAAAGCCCATACCGAGTCTTGACACGCGAACGCGACGCCATGAAGAAACAAGTCGACGAAATGCTACGTGACGGCATCATTCAGCCATCCAAGAACCCGTGGGTGTCACCCGCAGTAGAAGAAGGACGGGACCCTACGTTTTTGCTTCGATTACCGCCGGCAGAACGAAATCACAAAGAAGGACGTTTACCTTCTCTCTCGTATGGATGACGCCCTGGACCGACTACACAATGCCAAGTATTTCTCCTCGATGGATCACAAAAAAGGGGTTATTGGCAAATTGTGGTTGACGAGAGAGATCAAGATAAGACGGCTTTTAACACACCAGACGGCCTTTTCGAGTTCAAGGTCATGCCAGTTGGTCTTTGCTCGGCGCCTGTGATGTTCCAGGGCGTTATGGGCACCGTGCTGACTGGATTGCAAAGGCAGACTTGCCTCGTGTACTTGGATGACGTCGTCGTGTTTTCCTCCACATTCGACGAGAATATCCGGCGCCCTGAAGTGGTACTTCAAGCTATCAACACATCTGGACTAACCCTGAAGCCAAAAAAGTGCCGCTTCGCGTACGAAGAGCTGTTGTTCCTGGGACACGTGATAAGAAAGTGCGGAGTCCGTCTGGACTCGTGGAAAACATCTGCCATCGCTGATTTCTCGAAGCCCACTGACAAAATGTCTGTACGCCGATTCCTTTGATCGTGCGCCTATTACAGGCGCTTTGTCAAACGTTTTTAACAGATCGCCGAGCCGCTAATTCAACTCGCGAAAAGCAACGTAGATTTCAGGTGGGAAGTGGCACAAAAGGAAGCACTTCAAGAACTTAAACGACGCCTCCAGACACCATCGATACTTCCACATTTCAATGAACATGCCGAAACAGAAGTACACACCGAAACAAGCAGCGTAGGACTCGGCGCCGTTCTTGTGCAGAAGAATGACGGCGTGGAAACGGTTATCAGATGTGCTAGCCGGTCGCCATCGGAGGCTGAAGCCAACTATTGCACAGCAAAAAAGAGTGCCTTGCCATCATCTGGGCAGCGTCAAGGTTTCACCTCTACGTCTACGGCGGGCGTTTTAAAGCTGTTAGCGACCAACACGCCTTGTGTTGGCTAGCTAACTTGAAAGATCCTTCGGGTCGCCTTGCACGGTGGAGCCTCACACTTTAACAATTCGACGTGACCGTTGTTTACCAGTCTAGATGAAAACACACCGACGCTGACTGCTTGTCTCGTGCCCCCGTCGAACCACCGCTGCCCAACGGCCTGGATAAGGACAGCTTCTTAGGAACAACAACTGCCGACGACTTCGTTGAGCAACAGCGAGCTGACCCGGAACTCAGAAGTCTTGTGGGATACCTCGAGGATAACAACACTTCTGATTGATATATGTGGTTTAACGTACGGAAACCACCATATGATTATGAGGGACGCAACAGCACTACTGTTCCGAATGTTTTCAAGACAGGACTAGATTCATTCTTCTTGTGAAACGGAGTTCTCTTAAAGAAAGACTTCTTGCCCCTTCAAGCCGACCACCTCCTTGTGGTTATTTCAGCCGTGAGACCAGAAGCACTTGAGGCCCTACACGACGACCCAACGGCTGGATGCATCGGTGTTTCTCGTACGCTCGCAAGAATGCAACAAAAGTACTAATGGCCACGACCATCCGCCGACGTCACTTGCTATGTCAGGACCTGCCGGTACTGTCAACAACGAAAGAAACCGCCGACTAGGCCAGCCGAACTTCTCCAGCCCATCAAGCCACCTCGCTGGCCGTTCAAGCAAATCGGGATGGACTTACTGGGGCCGTTCCCGACGTCGAATTCCAGGAACAAATGAATCGTCATAGGTACTGACTACCTCACATGCTACGCCGAAACAAAGGCGTTGATTATGTTTGATGTTTTGCGGCGCAAGGGCCATTTAGCGGCCAAAGAGCACCAGTTCATCTTACAAAAAATATGGACAATGATTGTGATAAGCAGCTGTATTAGGGCCAATAAATTCCTCGCGGTAAGGCGGGTAAAAAATACAAGTAATAAAATCATGACCATGCCGTGAAAAGTGTGTGTGGTGCGAATAGATGACAAAAGTTGGTGATAATAAAAACGATGGTGGACATGTATGGCATTAGCACAAGTGCCTCACTCGTTCATACCCTTGAGTCCAAGGGCCGTGAGGCAAGTGCTTTGTTGTGTAGCCACCGCAGCAAAAACCTCTCTGGAGAGGTCGTGCTACGGAATACCCGGGTATATGATATGAAAACTAGGAATTTCTTTTACAAACACTAACAATGATTTATGGCTAAAAAGCGGTTTCCTACCGGCGAACATTGCAGGGTGTAAAGGCATATGTTGTGGATAGGGTAATGGAAAATGTTGTTTTCTTAGAGTTTCTAACTGTTTGCACTGGATTAACATGTGAAGAACTGTTGATGCTTCACCACATCTGTCACACAATGGTGGATGGCCACCGGACAAAAGATGTGTGTGTGTGTCATGTATGTGTGTCATATCCTGCTTGTGCGTCTATGACGGTGTATCCGACCATCGATTGTTATCTTTAAGCAATCCACTGTGCGTAAGGCAAGAAGTGAAGGAAAAAGTCGTAGTGCAAAATTTCACTCGTGCTGATGACGTCGCCGTTATTGACCTGTTAGATATATCGTTTTCTGATTTCAGTGATATGTATGAATGAAGTAGTTGCTCTGTTGAAGGTTTGGGGGGTTTCTTCAAGAATCTTGTTATGAAATGCGTCTCAAGTCATGTCCTCTCAAAGATTATCAGAATGCAATCTGCTCGCCCTTGGACGACGAGGGAAGTACTGCGAGTGGGACGCAAACTAAAGAAGATGCGCAAAAAACTGCGCCAGAACCCGTCAACTCCTCATGTTTCGAAATTTTCTAATATGCGTTTGCAGGTAAATTAAACCATAAATAAGGCAAATGACTACTTTTTCAACATGTCTTTGAAAAACTTCTTGCTTTCTGCTCCTGCGAAGTTCTGGCGACACTTGTCCCCTAGGAAGCAACAGGCATGTAAAATCCTCGTTAATGGAGAATTGGTAACTGATGAATCACTCCTTGCGTCATCGTTAAACAAGTTCTTCGGTTCAGTCTACACAAATGTCGATAGAAAACAACCAACTTATGCGATTTCTCAGGACGTACCTAAAATTTCTGACCGAATGATAACTGAAGAGGGTGTCTTATCACTGCTGCTTAAAATCAATATAAAGAAATCACCAGGAATTGATTGCATACCGAATGCATTTCTAGTAAGGTATGCAGAATGGTGCTCAAAGTATTTATCTATTGTATTAAAAAAACATTGTCCACTGCGGAACTCCCGAGAGATTCGAAGCGCGTGAAGGTTGTTACGATCCCTAAGGCGGAAAATCTTGCACTAATTACGTCATACAGACCAATATCTTTACTGTGTACCTGCTCAAAATTGCTAGAAAATATTATTTTTACGCACTTGTCAAACTTTCTGCTACAAAATAAATTGATTGATTGCCACCAACATGGTTTCCGTAAGGAAATGTCGATGGTCACCCAACTCCTTGAGACAACACAAGAGTTTGCCTCAGCCTCAGGTAAACAGAGTCAAATCGATATAATTTTTTTGGACTTCCAGAAGGCATTTGATCACGTCTCGCACTATAAGCTTTTGTTAAAATTAAAACCCATATTACAAAAAAACTCACTTCTCTTATGGATAGAGTCATACTTATCGTCTAGGTGTCAATGCGTATCAGTTGGCGGCCCGTGTTTACGCCCGGCGCCCGTGCAATCAGGCATTCCCCAAGGGTCGGTTCTCAGGCCACTATTCTTTTTAGTTTATATAAATGATATCCTAAACGATATACTGTCAAAATCAATCAGTTCGCGGACGATTGCATCCTTTATCAGGAAGTAAACACACCTGCCGCCCAGGCATTGTTAAGTAATGCCCTGGACAAACTACATATTTGGTGTGAAAAATGGCAGATGAGCATCAATACTACAGAACCCGTCTCAATGACAAATTCAAGAAAGAAGGCACCAACTACTTTCCAGTATTCAATAAATGGTCGCTGTCTTAGTGCTGTAAGTTGTTATAAATACTTAGGTTTATTAATCACTTCAGACCTCCGGTGGAATCAACTTATCACTTTTCTAGAAAAGAAAGCCATGAAAAAGCTTGGATATCTTAGCAGATCGTTACGACAGTCAACGCAAGAAATAAAGCTATTAGCATATAAAACCTACATTCGTCGCCTTTTGGAATATGCCTGCGTGGTCTGGGACCCATACACAAAGAAAAATATTGATAAACTAGAAAACCTACAAAGAAAATCTGCTCGATTTATCTTTCGCTCATACAATCGCCTTACGTCAGTCACTGCTTTGCTTCAGACAGCGAACTTGGAAGCGTTACATTTGCGGCAATATCGCGAAAGACTAAAATATATGTACCTGCTCTATCACGGTAAGCTTGGCATTGATTCAAGTGCGTATATAGAAAAAGTCGTGCGACGACCCACGCCGGGGGATAACTAAAAAAAACT
Source organism: Rhipicephalus annulatus (assembly GCA_013436015.1). Classification (NCBI taxonomy): domain Eukaryota; kingdom Metazoa; phylum Arthropoda; class Arachnida; order Ixodida; family Ixodidae; genus Rhipicephalus; species Rhipicephalus annulatus. Next base: position 302,914 of record WOVY01009581.1, on the reverse strand, counting down.
ACAGGAATTTTCTCGTAGAACGAACTCGCACATGGGCTCTTTTTTCCCACGAAGTGTACGCGAGTGGAATCGCCTCCCTGGTGGGATTGTGGAGACGGCGACAGTGGCGTCATTCTTATCGGAGCTAAAAAACTTATAGCATGTCTTCCTGCCATATTTGTACTCTTTGTGTTGTGACGTTCTGTTGATAGTACACAAGTGATGTTAGTACGCACTTACATAGGTATTATGCTATGCGCTACTGCATGTCATGCACTGTATATTTTTCTTTTAACCGCGTTAAAACCTGTCTGTCCGCGGCATTCTGTGTGCGTAATATATTGTAAAAATGTTCAGTGTGCTATAATTATGTTACCAACTCCTGCTTATGGCTTCACTTTGAAGCCAGCAGAGATCCTGTAAATAAATAAAAAAAGGCTCGCTAGTATTACCTCTGTATGACACGATTTTGATACTGACAGCCAATGGCCAAGGTGTGTCTTAATAATGTGTAGTTTGTTTTGTGTGTGTCTACCCCACTTACTCTGCCAGTAGTCCCTGAGGTTTCGTTTGAGAGACGGCTTAAGATCAAGGGCCGGGATTGATATGAGTGTAGTGGCAGTGCTTTCGTGGACGGATGCAGCAAGCTGATCCGCCATCACGTTGCCTTGGATCTCACGGTGCCCTGGCACCCAGCACACTACAACATGTGGTTTGAGTGTGCAATAATATAAAACTTGAGTGTTGCGTGTTGGAAATAATAAAACTTGAAACTTGTAGAGTTTGCATAAAATGGAGTAAAGTGAGACGAGGACAGGGTTTTTTTGTTTTTTAAGAGTGTGCAGAGCCGTTACCACACTGAGGGAGTCCGTATAAATTGCTGCTTTTTGTATTTGTAATTGCTTGATGTGTTTAGCCGCCACAAGTATCGCATAAGCTTCCGCTGTGAAGATACTTGTGCCTGGATGTAGAGGGCCAGCATCCGAAAAGAATGGTCCGACAGCTACGTAGGACAAAGAGGAGTTAAACTTGGAGGCATCTGTAAAGAACTCAGGACGTGTGTATTTTTGTTGAAGTTCCAGGAAGTATGTTCGGATATGGGCAATAGGCGCATGTTTTATAACTTATAGAAAAGACACATCGCCGCGTATAGTCTGCCACTGCCACGGTGATGAGTATGCTACAGGAGCCATTAAACTGTGTTCAAGTGACACTCCAGTTTCCTCAGCTAGACCCTTCCGGCAAACTGAGAAGGGATGCCTCATCAAAGGCCTGTTTTGAAACAGAATGGAGCTCGACAAATCATTAATAGTAGAGTTTGAGGGGTGCTTCTTGTCTGCTTTCACCTTAAGGAAATGAACAAAGGACATGTAAGTTCTCTGCAGATGAAGCGGCCACTCATTTGACTCAACGTAAAGGGTTTCTACGGCGCTGGTGCGAAAAGCACCCGTAGAAAGGTGGATGCCCAATTGGTGCACGGGTTCCAGCATCTTCAAAGCACTTTGAGTCGCATACTGATAAAAACAACGACCCCATAATCTAAGCGGCTGCGAATGAGGCTTCTATACAGATTCATGAGACATTGCCTGTCACTACCCCACGTAGTACGTGACAACACTTTTGAAACATTCATGGCTTTTAAACATTTTGTTTTTGAATACTTGATGTGTGGTACGAAGGTCAATTTGTCCAAAATTAAGCCTAATAATTTATGCTCCGCATTAACATACAGGCGTTGACCGTTCAATTCAATGTCGGGTTCTGAGTGCATGCCTCTCTTTCGGGAAAACAAGACACACGTGCTTTTTTGTGGGTTCAGTCGAAATCCGTTTTCCTCTGCCCATTTGGAGACCTTGTTTAAACCTAACTGAACCTGCCGCTCACACATTGCCAGATTGCAAGATCTAAAGCCAAGCTGGACGTCATCGACATATGTACAATAAAGCATATTGCGAGGGATGGACAAGCACAAGGAATTCATTTTGATGAGAAAAAGTGTGCAGCTAAGTACACCACATTGCGGCACGCCTGTTTCCTGGACAAATGATTGGGAAAAAACGCTGTCCACTCGGACACGGAATGTCCAGTTTGACAGGTAACTTTAGATTATGTGAAACATTCTTCCGCGCACGCCAAGGTGGGACAGGTCTCTTAGAATTACAAAACGCCATGTTGTAATATAAGCCTTTTCAATATCGAGGAAGACAGAGAGAAAATAATGTTTACAGACGAAAGCGTCTCTGATCTGTGCCTCGATACGAGCAAGGTGGTCTGTGGTGTATCTACTCTCTCGAAACCCGCACTGAAATGGGTCGAGCAAATTGTTAGTTGCAAGGAAATGTGCAAGTCGGCAGTTTATCATTTTTCGAAGACTTTGCACAAGCAGCTTGTAAGTGCAATAGGCCTATAACTCGGAGCTAAAGAAGGGTCCTTGCCCTCTTTCAAAATGGGAATAATAATAGCCTCTTTCCACGAGGTAGGGATAGTGCCAGAAAACCAGATAGCATTGTACAAGCAAAGTAAGGTTTGTCGTGTTTCGATTGGTAGGTTTTTAACATTTCATACACCACACGGTCAGAACCTGGGGCAGAAGTACGGCAGGAGTTTAGAGATTTCAGAGCTCAGCTAGACTGAAAGCTTGGTTATAGGCCTCGTATCTAGTGCATTTGTGTTCGAGTTTCTGCAATTCTATTCTTGTTCTGTATTTTTGGAAAGTGTCAGTATAGTGGGACGAGCTGGACACCCGCTCGAAGTGTGCACCGAGGAATTTTGCCTGATCTTCTAAGGTATCACTGTGAGTGTTGACGAGTGGAAGTGTGTGTACTTGTTTTCCTGCTATCCTACCGACCATGGTCTAGACTTTAGCCTCCTGTGTGTATGAATTGATCCCTGACAAAAACTTCTGCCAGCTTTCTCTTCTGGCCTGCCGATGCGTTCTCCTGCCTTGAGACTTTATTTTCTTGAAGGTGTCAAGACTTTCGGCTGTCGGTGAGTTCCGAAGCAACCTCCATGCTCTGTTTTGCTGTTTGCGCGCGTTTCGGCATTCAGAGTTCCACCATGGCACACGCTGTTTTCCAGGGTGTCTATTTATTTGTGGGATGCATTTTGTTGCAACATCAATCAAAAACGCTGTGAAGTAGTTGACAGCAACATCAATATTCAAAGTACATATGTCACTCCAACCTAGACGAGCGATGGTACAAAACTGTTCCCGGTCGGCTCTGTTTATGAGCCCTTTGGGAACACGTGGTGGACACTCAGTTGCTGTAGTTGTGCTCAAAATTACGGGGAAGTGGTCACTTCCGTACAGATTACTGACGACATTCCACTGGAGTAGAGGCATAAGAGATGACGATACTATGCTTAGGTCTATGGAGGAGTAGGTGCTATTAGCGAGATTATTATAGGTTGATTCTTTTCGATTTAGAAGACACGCGCTCGACGAGAGAAGGAACTGTTTAATCAATCAACCTCGCGCGTTGCACCGAGAGTCACCGCAAAGCCTGCTATGCGCATTAAAGTCTCCAAGGAGAACATAAGGCTCCGGAAGTTCATCAATTAAAGATTGTAAATCACGTTTTTGCAGCTGATAGCTAGGAGGAATGTAAGTAGTGCAGATCGTGATCAGTTTATCAAAAAGAACCACTTGAACAGCCACTGCTTGAAGGGATGTTTGGAGTTGTAAGTGTGTGCATGCGTGATTCACTATGAAGTAAGTGTGTGCACCTTGATTCACTGTGATGGCAACACTTCCGGATGATGTCATGGCATCATCACGGTCGTTTCGGAAAATAACGTATTTACGAAGAAAATTTGTGTGTTTTGAATTAAGGTGTGTTTCTTGTACACACAGCACTTTTGGTGAGTGTTCGTGTAAAAGTTCTTGCATGTCGTCAAGGTTTCTGAGAACCCCCCTGACGTTCCATTGTATAATTTGAGTGTTCATGGTGAATGTAAAATAGTGCTCTGTGTGCGAAAAGCGAGTGGCTGTTTAGACAGGGAGTTCGAGTTCACGTAACAGGGCCGTCACCAGGCCCTGTTATCTGCTTTTTTGTTTTCTTGGCGCGCTCCAAGGAGCCACGCCGCTCTTTCGGCACCAAGGGTACTACCGACGTATCCTTTGCCTCCACGGAGACACTGGATTCCAGCACGTGCGGGCTGTTAGTTTGAATTTTGGGCCTCACCTGGTGAGGTGAGGCATTGAGACCTGAGGACTCTGGAGTATCCAGTCTCTGTTTGGGAGTAGGCGGTGTAGCCTGGTCTACAGCCGCCTTGGGGGCAAGTGCCACAGCCGCCGTCTCGGTATGCGCGGGCCGATGGAGTGGCGAGGGCTGGTGCGGCGGTGCCCCCTGACGCGCCGCATCGGCGTATGAGGGTCCATAGAATGGTGCGACTCTTCGCCGTGCTTCCTTAAATGAAATATTCTCATCACCTTCAATGTAATTATTTCTTTTTCTTTTTTCCAGTATGTGCAGGAGCGTGAATATGCGGCATGGTTTCCTTCGCAGTTTACACAGTAAGGCGGTTGTTTGCAGTTCTCAGACACGTGGCCTAGGACTCCACATTGTGCACAAGTCTGGCGACCACGACAGGTTTTAGAGCCATGGCCATACCTCTGGCATTGGAAGGAACAACGAGGGTTTGGAATGTACGGCCTGATAGATGTCTTCGTGTACCCTGTTTGAATAGATTGTGGTAGTTTACTGGATGCAAAAGTGAGTATTAAGTGTTTTGTTGGTGTTTCGTTATTATCTCTTCTGATGATAATTCTCTGCACATTAGTGACATTTGGCTCTTTCACCCCTCCAAAAGTTCAGTTTTGGTCAGGTCAAGTAAGTCTGCATTAGATACCACTCCGCGAGTGATGTTCATAGATCTGGGTGGTGTTACGGCGATCGGTACGTCACCAAACGTTAAGAGGCTGTCTAGCTTTACAAATTGTGCTTTGTCCCGAATTTCGAGGAGAAGGTCTCCACTAGCCATTTTGGTTACTTTGTATCCAGCCCCGAGAGTTTCAGTAAGACACCTGGCAACAACGAAAGGAGATACAGTCCTGGCTTGCTTTCCGGTTTTTTCACAGTGAATGACGTAGAAGTGGGGAAACGTTTTTATTGGCTGGTTGAAGAAATTTATGTCATCGGTGCGCACCCGCTTTAGGCCGGTACGATCAGACAGTAAGGGGAATGCTCCATGCATGCCGGTGTTATTTTTGTTCAGCAGCGATGGCGGTCACCCACCACGGAGCCCGACAAGGGGACGCTGCAAGTTTGCATGTGCTGAAAGCTTGCAGACGTCAGCCGTACAACACTGCCATAACCCAATGCACCTAGACCAAGGTAGGCTATTTGCACAGCGTTAATCCTTGCCGCCAGCAAAATTGGAAGTAAACAGAAGAGATAAGTAGACACGACAGACTAAAAGAGAGAGATAAAGACGAAGTTGTAGGGGAGAGAGATAGGAAAAGGCGACTGCCGATTTCCCCTGGGTAGGTCAGCCCAGGAGTGCCGTCTACGTGAAGCCGGAGCCAAAGGGGTGTGTTGGCTCTGCCGGGGGGCCTTAAAGGTCCAATCACCCAGCGTCAGCTACACCCCCAGGAACCCATTTTCCCCGGACACGGCAAAGCCACGCACGTCTAGGCGTGCGAGGGAGTCGAAACTCCCCCGTTAGCTCGGGTTCGTGGTGTCGCTAGAAACAAAGGCCCTCCCCAAAGGTGGTGCCTCCGAGGTAGCAAAGTTTTTCGTCGAGACTATCGTTCTGCGTCACAGAGCTCCACAGGCCTTCGTTACTTATAAAGGTACAGCCTTTACGGCGGACCTAACTCTGGCGATCCTGACATACAGCCAGACAAGTCCCCGCCGCACTACCGCCTACCATCCACTGACCAACGGCCTCACCGAACGTCTTAATGAGACCATTGCTGATATGCTGGCTATGTACGTCGATGTCGAGCATAAGACGTGGGATGAAATCCTTTCGTACGTGACCTTCGCGTACAATACGGCCGTCCAAGAAACAACGCAGATGACGCCGTACAAGTTGGTCTAAAGAAGGAGCCCGGCATCGATGCTCGACGCTATGCTTCCAAACGCCGCTGACGAAGAGACCCTCGAAGTCACCACTCACCTTCAGCGCGCGGAAGGAGCTCGTCAACTCGCCCGCATGCGCATCAAGAATCGGCAGGTGACCGACAGCTGCCGTTACAATCATCGACGAAGCTTCGTTGAGTACCAGCCCGGGCACCTTGTGTGGGTATGCATGCCGATACGCCGACGCAGGCTCAGTGAAAAGCTTCTTCGACGGTACTTCGGATCGTACAACGTAGTTTGACGTCTCGGCCCACTCGACTACGAGGTTGTTCCCGACGGCATTACGAACTCTCAACGGCGCCGTGCGGGACCTGAAGTCATCCATGTCGTGCGCTTCAAGCCATTTCATGCACGAACCTGAGCACTGCATTCTGTTGTTGTTGCCGTACTTATTGTTTAATGTCTTTATGATTGTACCTTCGTCTTTTGGTAAATGATCAGGGCAATGCCTTTTTCAGAAGGAGGTAATGCCACGTTCCTTTCTTCAAGTTTTGTTATCATCCTGTTACACCACGTTCAGCGCAAACCGCGCCTACGATGTTCGAAAAGCGTGGAGGCTTTAGTAGATCGTTTGGTTAAAATTACGCCCACTTCGGGGACCTACGTCGCCGCTAGAGATATCGCTAGAATACTCGATAGCAAGGGTATAAATGCCGACACGCTTCACCGCTTTCAGTTGATCGACGGCCGACGCTCTGTTCGCTGCTATCAGCGCAAAACTGCTACTGTAATCCGATTTTCTGTTTACTGGGCAGAAGTGCCCCCAAATATACAGTTTATTATTCGAGACGCAGTGTGCTCCATTCGTCCACGTAACGATCCCGCGACAACATATGCTCACGTATTTTTACCGTGCCATCGCGTCTGCCAGTAGGTGAACAAATACTATCTCTCAAAATTCTGATACGGTGAAAGGTGCGCAGTTTCGCCCCGCCACGGTGGTTTAGTGGCTAAGGTACTCGGCTGCTGACCCGCAGGTCGCGATATCAAATCCTGAGCGTGGCGTTTACATTTCCGATGGAGGTGGATGGAAATGTTGTAGGCCCGTGTTCTTAGATTTGGGTGCACATTGAAGAACCACAGGTTGTTGAAATTTTCGGAGCTCTCCACTACAGCGTCTCTAATATTCATAGGGTGGTTTTGGGACGTTAAAAGCCACATAACTATCTACTTATCGAAGCCTTTCGTAGGTCCTGAAGACTCCTGCGTGGCTGCATTGTTGGTCAGCTTGGAAAGAGGAACAGATCTGCGACCTCAGGGTTCGTGGAACGACGAGAAGCCACTTGCGTCCCTTTGGTGCGTAGTTGCTTCGATAGAGAAGCGTGCCATATATGTATCGAGGAGTGTGGAACTTGGCGCCACAGCGTTTGCGTCTTTGGGAGTTCAGAAGTGTCGGAGGGATGATTGAGAAGGGACGCAGTCCACGGGTCTTCGCGTTGTTCGATAGCAATGGTGTCAAAATCAAGAGATGACAATGTGAGAGCGCAAGCGGAGTCAGCTGTGGCATTCTGAGAAAGGGGGACAGGAAAGGGCGTCGGCTTCAGCATGCTTCCGTCCTGACCGATAAACCACGCTTATGTCGTAATCTTGAATTTTCAACGCCCAGCGAGCGAGGCGGCCAAACAGGTGTTTTAAAGGTAAGCTCTGGCGATTTTTAAACCATATCAAGGTTATGGTGTTTTTACGTTCCTGAGGCACTCTTGTCACGAGCCCAATAGCTGAAATGCTCACGAAATGTGTGAGAGAGAAATAAACGTTTGATTGATATGTGGGGTTTAACGTCCCAAAGCCACCATATGATTATGAGAGACGCCGTAGTGGAGGGCTCCAGAAATTTTGACCACCTGGGGTTCTTTGACGTGTACCCAAATCTGAGCACACGGGCCTACAACATTTCCGCCTCCGTCGGAAATGCAGCCGCCGCAGCCGGGATTTGAACCCGCGACATGCGGATCAGCAGACGAGTACCTTGGCCACTAGACCACCACGGCGGGGCAGAAATAAACGTTTACTTAGAAAAGAGTGTTTTGAGCAAGGCCTGGTGTCAAAATAGTTTTTAATAAGCAAAAAATGTGCAATACCGAAACCAAAACTCAACCGAGCGCCCTGTCTGCGTATGACGTATTATTTGGTAGAGCCGCAGGCAGTATACTAGTTCCGCCGGATTGGAGTATGAAACCTGTGAAAGCCAGTCCAATGAAGCCCTGGCCAAACACCACTGAGGAAGGAAGAAAACATTCCCGTGCTATACACGTGCAAAACACCACCACCGTTGCCTTGGGGAAAGCACAACAAATGCATTGGCGGCCAGAGTATTGATGCCATCGGCTGCGTCACGTCTGTTGACATGCCAAACATGATGTCACACATAGGGTGTTGTCAATAATTCTGGCAAGTGAGGTGATCTTTTCGAGGCAATCTTTAAAATTCCTTCGCAAATGATCAGTGCATCACTCAAACCTGTGATTTCGCATAAATGACTAAAATGTGCAAAAGAACATAACCAGGAAGTTTGATTGAGATTCATTGACCTCGAGAAATAGCCGGAGTTGGCCTTTAACTTCAAAAGCCAGAACAGCGCATGGTGGTCGGCCACGACGTGAAAAGATCGGCCGTATAGATATGGGCGAAACTTTCCCAGGGCCCACAATATGGCCAAACACTACTTTTCTGTGACGCTGTAGTTGCTGTCTGCCCTGGTGAGTGTGCGACTAGCGTATGCCACGACGTATTCCGTATGATCCGGTTTACGCTGTGCGAGCACAGCACCGAGGCCTACAGCACTGGCGTCGGTGTGGATTTCAGAGGGCTCCAGGATCGAAATGGCGTAGAATGGGTGGCGTGGTGAGAAGCCGTCGCAAGGTGGTGAAAGCCTCGTCGAAGGCAGGGGATCACGATAAGAGGTCTTTACAGTTGCCGAGGAGTTGCGTGAGAGGTGATATAATAGACGCGAAGTTTCGGACGAATCGCCGGAAATACGAACACAAGCCGATGAATTCTTTGATGGTGGCAGGTTTAGAAAACGCTATAACAGCGCGCAATTTTTCGGAATCCGAGAGAATGCCTTCCTTGCAAACAACGTGGCCCAAAATGTTCAGTTTACGCAAGGCAATTCGACATTTTTGAAGCGTTGGTTAAGCAAGTGAGGACGTGCTGACGGCGACGTAAGTGTGTGTCAAAGTTAGGGCCGAATACCACGATATAATCGAGGTAACACAAGCCGATCTTCAATTTCAGTCCACGCAGGATGTTGTCCATTAATAGTTCGAACGTTGTAGGCGCGTTGCAAAGTCCGAAGCGCATGACGGTCAGATCATATAAGCCGTCTGGTGTGACAAGAGGCTTTGGTGCGATCGGCCTCCGCCATCGGCACCTGCCAGTAGCCTGACACCAAGTCTAACGATGAAAAGAACTCGGCACCCTGTAAACAGTCCAAAGCATCGTCAATGCGCCGCAGGGGATAAAAATCCTTCAGCGTGATCTTGTTCAATCGCCGGAAATCAACACAGAAACGAATAGAATCGTCTTTCTTTTTGACAGGACCACTGGAGACGCCCATGGGCTCTGTGAAGGTCGAATAAAGCCTCTGCAAAGCATGTCATCTAGTTCGTCAGCAATGACGCGGCGTTCTGTAGCGGACACGCGATATGGTCGTTGTCGCAGCGGTGAGTGGGACCCAGTGTCGATGTGCTGTTCTACTTGTTCTACGGCTAAGCCACGGCCGAGAAATGCTTGTGCAACGTCGAAAGAATGGCGGTAGCACTCAAGTATGGTGAGGAGCTGTGAACGCTGCGAAGATGTCAAATCTGCAGTGATGAATGGTTAAACTATGTTTGCGGACGTTCGGTCAGCCGAGGAGAAGAGAGCCAGTTCACAGACGGAGGTAGAAGGCACCTCATCGGGATCGGATATGATTCTGGTAGAACTAATAGTCTCGACGTGGCCAATGCACTCGTGACAAAGCAGAGATAAGGGCGATGACTAATGATTATAAATTTGCATTGAGGTTGAGCCTTCTACAAGGTCCAGAGAAGGAAAAGGCAGAGGGAGGGCTCTTCTGGCGAGGAATATTGGAGATGGTGTGACTAAGACCGTGCCGTCGGATATGGTGCTGCATGAAACTAGTACGAACGCAAAAGAGCATGGAGGGATGTAGATGTCATCGTTCACGACAACTTTAGCGGCAGACCGGGTTTTGACGGGCGCTCGTTCATCCAGTGAGCAAAATTCAACCTCAGCCCGAGCACACTCGATTACGGCTTTATGACGCGACAAAAAGTCCCATCGCAAGATGATAGTTTGGGAGCACGATGAAAGAACGATGAACTCTATCGTATACAGAACGTCCTGATTTGTTAGGTGGGCTGTACATGCAGTGGTTGGTTGAACAGGTTGAGCACTGGCTGTGCGATGTGATAATCCAGAGAAAGGCGTCGTAGCCTTACGTATTGAGCGGCAAAATCTAGCGTCGATAACGGAAACAGCTGCACCGGTATCTATAAGAGTGACAATACGGATATTTTTGACGAACACATCAATAGCTTTGGTAGGTGACGAATGAGGTCTTGGGCAAACCAAAACTTGCACAGTTCTTGCTTCAGGAACTGCGTCGTCTAGATGTCCTCCTCGCTAGGCGCGGGCTGTCGACGCATAGGAGAAGGGGAGCGGCGGCGTGGAGAGGGCGAGTGAAGACGTCCTGACCGAGAGCGGTGGTCGTCCTGGTAGCGGGCTGGCATTGGAGTAGAGGAGCCGTATTGTGCGCTAGAGTCAAGCGGGAAGAAGGGCTTACGGTGGTTTTCATTGGTGATATGCGTCCGGCGGCAGCAATACCTTGAGACGAGTCGAGGGTGCGCCACGGGTCGGCGGTGTTAGTGCTGGTCCAGTGGACTGTGGAGGATAGCTCGCGCGAGGCTGGTACGGAGGTGCAGGCGCCTTGCGATTTGGCATGGCTGCAGCCGTGGCGTAGGTGATTGGAGCAGTCACAAGATTATGCTCGCGGGCAGCTGGTAGGGCCTCAGGGACCCCTCCTTGAATGTCACCACGGAGAGACAATGGTAAATTTGTGGTAGGCTCTTGTGTGAAGGGCACCAAAGAAAGCTGTCATGCGACTTCTTCGCGGACAAATGCTTTTATTTCGGCTATTAAAGACGCGCTTGGTCATGACCATAGGTCACACTAGACAGTGATGCCTAATCGTGTGCTGGAGGAAGTCTTGTGAGAGCTCGCTCCTTCCGCAATTCTTCGTAGCTTTGGCACAGGCTAATTACGTCCTTAACCGTGGTAGGGATTTTCGCCAAGAGCATCTGAAAAACGTCGTCGTATTTCTCTTTGAGAATGCGCTTACATTTTTCAGCTTCCGTCATTGCGGCGTTCACGCGTCTGCACGAATTGACGACGTCTTCCATGTAGCTAGTGAAGGTTTCACCCCTTCCTTGTACGCGTGTGCGTAAGCGCTGCTGGGCACGAAGTTTTCGGACGGCAGGTCGATGGAAGACTGCTACAATCGACGTTTTAAATTGCGGCCATGCTCGGACGTCCCTCTCGTGATTTCCAAGCCAAAGGCTGGTTACACCCGCAAAGTAGAACGACACGCGTGTCAACTTGTCCGCGTCCGTCCATCTGTTCAAAGTGCCCAACCGTTCGAAAGTCGAAAGCCAATCTTCAACGTCGTTGTCATCTGTTCCGCTGAAGATTGGAGGCTTCCGCTGAGGAACACTGCCTGAATAGGTGGCCGGAGGAGATGGAAGCGTCTGCTGAACGGCGTCCGGCATAGCAGAAGGCAGCCGTCGAGAACGGAGTTCCAGGATGGTAGCATGGAGGTATAGGGGACGGCACCCAGCACGGCTCCACCAACTATAAAGGAGATTTATTGAGCGGAAAGGTTGTTGCTAGTAAGCTAGGGGATGCACCAGCCGCAGTTCACGTGCTTGAGCCTTTGCTGCACACTAGATCCTTCTGCCTCTGCGCCGAAGTACTTCCTCTTCTTCACACTATCAACACCTCTGGACTAACCCTGAAGACAGAAAAGCGCTGCTTCGCATACGAGGAGCTGTTGCTCCTGGGGCACGTGATAAACAAGTCCGGAGTCCATCCTGACCCGCGTAGCCCCGCCGCGGTGGTCTAGTGGCTAAGGTACTCGGCTGCTGACCCGCAGGTTGCGGGTTCGATTCCAGGCTGTGGCGGCTGCATTTTCGATGGAGGCGGAAATGTTGTAGGCCCGTGTGCTCAGATTTGGGTGCACGTTAAAGAACCCCAGGTGGTCAAAATTTCCGGAGCCTTCCACTACGGCGTCTCTCATAATCAAATGGTGGTTTTGGTACGTTAAACCCCACAAATCATCATCATCCTGACCCGCGTAAAACATCCGCCATCGCTGATTTCCTGCAACCCACTGACAAGAAGGCTGTACGCCGATTCCTCGTATTGTGCGCCTATTACAGAAGTTAATTTTTCGCAGATCGCCGAGCCGCTAACTCGCCTCACGAAAAGCAACGTCGAATTAAGGTGGGAAGCAGCACACGAGGAAGCATTTCAGGCACTTAAATGACGCTTCCAAACTCCACCGATATTTGCGCATTTCGACGAATGCGCCGAAATGGAAGTACACACCGGTGCAAGCAGCGTTGGACTCGGCGCCGTTCTTGTGCAAAGGACTGGCGGCGTGTAAAAGGTCATGAGTGATGCTAGCCAGTCGCTATCTAAGGTTGAGGCCAACTATTCCACAACAGAGAAGGATTGCCGTGCCATCATCTGAGTAGCGTCAAAGTTTCGCCCCTACCTCTACGACAGGCCTTTCAAAGTTGTGAGCGATCACCACGCCTTGTGCTGGCTCGCTAACTTGAAAGATCCTTCGGGTTGCCTCGCACGGTGCAGCCTCAGACTTCAAGAATTGGACCTGACCGTCGTTTACAGGTGTGAAAAAAAAAACTGTGACGCCGACTGCTTGTCTCGTGCCCCCGGTGAACCACCACTGCCCGACGGCCTGGATGAGGACAGCTTCTTAGAAACAATAACTGCCGACGACTTTGCCGAGCAACAGTGAGGTGACGCGGAACTCAGAAGCCTTGTAGAACACTTCGAGGGTATCAGCACGACCGTTCCGAATGTTTTCAAGAGAGGGCTGGAGTCGTTCTTTTTGCGCAACGGAGTTCTCTTGAAGAAGACCGTCTCGCCCCTTTGAGCCGACCGCCTTCTCGTGGTTCTTTCAGCAGTGAGACCGGAAGTACTCGAGGCCCTACACGATGACCTGACGGCTGGACACCTCGATGTTTCGCGTACACTCGCAAGAATACAAGAAAAGTACTACTGGCCACGACCATCCGATGACGTCACTAGCTATATCAGGACATGCCGTGACTGTCAACGACGAAAGACACTGCCGATTAGTCCATGCCGGACTTCTCCAGCCACTCAAGCCACCTCAGCGGCCTTTCAAGCAAATCGGCATGGACTTACTGGGGCCGTTCCCGACGTCGAATTCCGGGAAGAAATGGATCATCGTAAATAGTGAGTGCCTCACACGCTACGCCAAAACAAAGGCCCTCCCCAAAGGCAGTACCTCCGAGGTAGCAAGGTTCTTCATTGAGAACAATGCTGTGCGCCACAGAGCTCCACAGGCATTCATTACCGATAAAGGTACAGCCGTTACGGCGGACCTAAGCCTGGCGATCCGGACATACAGCCAGACAAGTCCCCGCCGCACCACCGCCTACCATCCACAGACCAACGGCCTCATCGAACGTCTTAATAAGACCATTGATGGTATGCTGGCTATGTACGTCTGTGTCGAGCACATGACGTGGGATGAAATCCTTCCGTACGTGACCTTCACGTAAAATACGGCCGTCCTAGAAATGACGCAGATGACGTCGTACTAGGTGGTCAATAGAAGGAGCCCGGCATCGATGCTCGACGCTATCCTTCCAAACGCTGCTGACGAAGAGAACCTCGACATCACCATCTACTTTCAGCGCGCAGAAGAAGCTCGTCAACTCGCCCGCCTGCACATCAAAAATCGGCAGGTGATTGACAGCTGCCTTTACAATCTTCGACGAAGCTTCGTTGAGTACCAGCCCGGGCACCTTGTGTGGGTATGCATGCCGATACGCCGACGTAGGCTGAGTGAAAAACTTCTTCGACGGTACTTCGTATCGTACAGAGTAGTTTGATGTCTCGGCCCACTTCACTAAGAGGTTGTTCCCGACGGCATTACGAACTCTCAACGGGGCCGTGCTCGACCTGAAGTCGTCCATGTCGTGCGCCTCAAGACATTTTATGCGTGAACCCGAGGACTGCATTTTGTCGTTGTGGCCGTAATTATTGCTTGTTGTCTTCATATTGTGCTTTCGTGCTTTGTTAAAGCATCGGGGCGATGCCTTTTTCAGAGGGAGGTAATGCCACGTTCCTTTTCTCGAGTTATCACCCCGTTACAACATACGTATACGTTCAGCACAAACCGCGCCTAAGATGTTCGAGAAGCTTCGGGGATTTAATAGATCGTTTCGTTAAGATTACGCCCATTCGGGAACGTCACAGATTATTCGGGTACCTACGTCGCCACTAGCGATAACGCTAGAATATTTGATAGCAAGGGTATAAATGCCGACACGCTTCGCCGCTTTCATTTGATCGAGGGCCGACGCTCCGTTCGCCGCTATCAGTGCAAGACTGCTACTGTAATCAGACTTTCCGTTTACTGGGCACAAGTGCGCCCAAATATACAGTTTATTATTCGACCCGCAGTGTGCTCCATTCGTCCACGTAACGATCTCGCGACAATATATGTTCACGTATTTTCACCATGTCATCGTGTCTGCCAATAGGTGAACAAATACTATCTCTCAAAATTCTGATACGGTGAAAGGCGCGCAGTTTCGTCCCACCACGGTGGTTTAGTGGCTAAAGTACTTGGCTGCTGACCCGCTTGTCACGGGATCAAATTCCGAGTATGGCGGCTACATTTCCGATGGAGGTGGATTTCCGATGGAGGCCTACATTTCCGATGGAGGTTGTAGGCCCGTGTTCTTATATTTAAGTGCGCAATAAAGAACCACAGGTTGTTGAAATTTTCGGAGCTCTCCACTACAGCGTCTCTCATAATCATATGGTGGTTTTGGGACGTTAATCTCAACATGATAATGAAGGTGCATAGTTAATTTTTCGTATTGCCTTTCATCTTACGCAAGCATGCCTTCACGAAGGCCAGTGGAGAAAAGAAAGGCAGTACTATAGATTTTTTTTAATACTGCCAGCAACCCTTTGGTCGCCAAGGCAGGAGTGACAGATAGATCTATCTATCGATGGCCTTCCACAAGGCTAGATAAACCATCTTGCGGCCTTGTATAGCAATAAACAAATTTCGGAGAGCACGTATATACCAGCAACCATTTAGCGCTCCGTTTCACGAGAGCGACAAAATATTGCGTGCTAAAAAGACGTGTCAAGTTCTGCAGCTAGGAGACACTCCCATTTACCGCGGAAGGGCCTGGTTTGTGCCGTGGCTGCTGTGACGCCATCATTACTGGTGGCAGCGCTGGTAATTCTATAATAGACCCAGGCGTTGGCGTGCAGCAAGCGAGCGAGCAGGCCAGCAATACAGAATGACAACGCATTGGCACTTCGATACTCTCGACAGCAGGCAACGAGCCGTCAGATGGTGGGCTCACGCACCCTGCCACGTGGTTGCGTGGCATCCAGTCCTATGATCGCGACTGCGCAAATCCACACATTGACACACGTTGAATAGCTGCATGTGTTTTATATGACCAGTTGTTTACAGCTGCGTAACGATGCCGATAGCGACATCGGTATTTGCAACATCAGAAGCGACATGAGCGATATAAAGCGCTGGCTGGTGCTTGCGAGTATGGTAGCCCTGGACACTGCTACATAAATTAATTTCAGTAGAGGGCGCTTAACTACAGCTGACGTTAACCCGACGTGACAGCTGCATGATAGGATTACATATGTAATGTTTATGAAATTATATTGCCAGCACTGCAGAATTCTTGTCTTATGAACATTAGGGTCGTTTGAAAAGAAGTTCCAAGGCCTGGCTTGACGCTGTGGTGTAGAATACTTGATGCCACGCAGAACGTGTCGGTTCGATTCCGGCAGGGACCCTTCACATTTATTCTTTCCATTCATCCGGTCTACAATAAATACCCGAAATGCACATACGCACCCGCAGGTATGTGCCACTCCAGCGTCGGAAAGGTTTTGACGACGTACGCGACGGGATTGTGACATTATTCAGGGAATGGCCAGCTAGTCATCTTCGTCAAGCCATCTTACCCTCCCATACTAATGGTGGCTTACCCCAAGTTGAAGAGGTGAATATGAGAGCACCCAGACGTGGGTGGCTCGGTAAATAGACAGGCAGATAGACACTGAAAGTGTCTATAGTACGCAAAGAAATGCTTCACATTTAATTAAATTTGTCAAGAGAAAGCATTCAAGCTGCACTGCTGGGCAAACTGGTTCATCGTCTGGAGAAGATTTGAACGCAAAAAAAACAAAACAAACAAGACAACAGAAGACAACTGAACGAGTGGCTATACTACCAACTGGAATAATTCGAAAAAAAAAACTAAGATATATAGCTCAGTACACCACAGGTGCATTTGCGCACCAAGAAGGTTTGTGCGCACACGTCACGTGAAACACAGGGCAAACGGCTTATCACAAATGGCGCTTATTCAATGACTAATGCAATCTGTGCCCTTTTTTTAGGTAACCTGCGCCCAGGTGCTCGCGTGCCACAGGATAGGCTTTGGTGGCTCTTCACATAAAAAAAGAAGGGTATAAATAGGTGACCAGTAAATTAGGCAATCGCAGGGCTTCCGGTTCGATGCACCACACGGGTCAGCAGCGGCACGCGCGCATTTTTGTACTGCTCCGTTGAAAAAAGCACCTCGTCGTGCAATGTTAGTGCTTTAGAAGTTTTTTTTTTTGCCAACCGCGACTGTGACGATGACAAGCTACGAAAACCATGAACGCTCCGGAAACTTTTTTGTCGCACTAAGATGATGTGCAATGCTTTTATGCTGCTCGGGGGTGCTGTCAGTTTGTCTAGCAGATCAGTCGATACGCAAAACTGTTTTCCTTGTATGATACGGTACTGGAGATGAAAAGTCACCATTTTAAAGATCTCAGGGCATGGGGATGACTGTAGCAGTGTGCTAAGAGTTCATTTCGGGATCGCTGCTACGGCCGAACTCGTCAGTCGATCGGCATGAAGCGCAACACTTATTGAGCGCGTTGAGATATATTTTTTTTCTGGCCTTCAGTGCGCTATACGATGCATTTCTTAGTCAAAGGCAGATGCTTATTTGAACGCTGATCTTGGTCAAGCTGCACGGCACGGCAGCACATAAACAATACAGTCAGACATCGACGGCGCCGAATAATCGAAACCCTGCGCTTGTTTAACGCACTTCTTCCTTTGGGTGCCGTCCTGGCGCACAGTTTGACCAAGATAAACGCAAATGGACTCATTCAGTGCTTCGTGTAAACTTACTCTTGAGTGAAGCTTTCGCATTTTTGTCATGTATATGGGTGCAATAGCCGACGCTCATCTCGTATGGCAGGTAGATTTTGCCCGCGCGTTCCTATATTATTTAGCTTGGCGCGCCTGAGCGACAATTTATTTCTCAATATATTATTCGTACCAAATTCATGCATAAGCTTTTTTTAGCGGGGAATACGCACGTACCTGTGATAGAATGGTTTTTTCCCTTACTAAAAGGCTACCTGTCGCTGTGGCTCTCTTCACAGCCGCGGCCCACCTCATTTTCTTTTTCTTCGTTCCATGGGAATTATACCTGCGTTTGCCTTTCACGCTCGAGTGGGAGCAGCCAACGGCTGAACAACTGACCATGGTTTATCAGGACGAAGGTAAACAGGCGGCCGCGCGCGCGAATCCCGAATCTGAGGCTTGCGGCGAAGTGGTTCGCCGTCATCTATTTTTCTAGAACCGGAAGCCGGTAGCAGATGGTGCATCCCACAATCCCTCGCTCTTTTACTGGTCACCTATTTCGCCAGCCATGCCAGTGTTCTTGTGGGGGAGTGCGTATCCCTCGGTAGAGGGCAATCTGTTTTCAACTTTTGTCAAGACTAACACGATGCGTAAGCTGACGCGCCTGTGACGGGCACAACTATATTTTTGGGCGCTTTTTTCTCAGAATAAAACCGGTTGTCAGGGAGTGCTCATTCAATTTTCTTCTGCCCCTTTCTCCACGTTCACATCTATTTAGACGGCATTCAAGGCTGAGCTTGTGGGGTATTTAGATGTTTCATGTTAGCTGAGACTGCCTGAATGTATACATAACTTTCGTGTTTTGAAATGCGACAGCCTAATTTACAACGATGGGATAGAGTAAGAGTGGTTCAGTGTGTTCGGCAGGGCGTGGGGGGATAGCTTCACGACAAAACAAATTTTTGCGGTTGTGGCGGTTTTCTTCTTGGGTGAGGAGCCATGTTGCAGCATTGCTGCTTTAGTATCGGTGCCTATAGGCTTGCGCAGGGTTCGCTGGGGGTGGGGGCGAATATATGTAGCAGCGCACCCCTCCCTATACGTCAATTTAAGGGCCTGGTTTTACGACTCCCCCCCCCCTCCCTGCTGCACGAGTCACAGCACCCCACCCATCTCTCGCCGCTGTGTGCGCACGCTTATGTAAGGTGTAGCGGGGTAGTGTAATGACTAATGGGGAATTATGAAACCACAATCGCTACGAGAACTATTCTTTATTCCAAGCTCCGGCATAGGCACAAGCCCAGCCGAGTTCAAATAAGAGTGGGTGCCGCTTCACTTGAGCGAATCCTCGTAGCACTTCTGCAAAGGAAGACAGAGTCAAGTCGTTAATATCGGTGCATTGAAAAAAGAATTGCAGTGAGGAGGGTTGCAGCCGCGTGCAGAAGAACATATACGACACAGTGTTTTGCTGTCTGAGTAGTTGGCTGAAACTCTCTTCGCTATGACCGAGCTCAGGGAAGCACACTTGTGGGCATCAAAACGTTCGTCAATTTTTCATTCATACCGCTGATTCATTTGTTCGCCAGTGACGCTGCAATATCATTTGAGATTTTTTTTCTTGTGTACAGTTGCGGTGAGCAGAATACATGAATGAGGACTAAGAAGAAAAAAGCGAGTGAGTGGGGCTCGAACTTCTGGTATACCTTCTGCACATCCGCTATACTTTCTCTGGCATTATTGTCTGTTCTCGTTAATACTGTGTCAAAAAAGAAGCCGAGCCCTCAATTTTTCACCTCTGCACTTTATTTATAGCGAGGGTCTCGTTCTGGCAGACTTGATGCCTTGAGGGGCCCCGCCGTGGTGGTCTAGTGGCTAAGGTGCTCGGCTGCTGACCCGCAGGTCGCGGGATCGAATCCCGGCTGCGGCGGCTGCATTTCCGATGGAGGCGGAAATGTTGTAGGCCCGTGTGCTCAGATTTGGGTGCACGGTAAAGAACCCCAGGTGGTCGAAATTTCCGGAGCCCTCCACTACGGCGTCTCTCATAATCATATGGTGGTTCTGGGACGTTAAACCCCACATATCAATCAATTGATGCCTTGAGGGGGCATGCGAGGGATTATTGGTCAGCTGCCATGTCGTGATAAGATCACGTATTACGTCACGCTAAACAGGCGAAGGAGAGTGTTCCACACTCGCTGTAATAGCAGCAGATGGCTCTGACGGACTCGTCCACGTTTAAATGCACATAGACGATTTTCTGCAGAAGTGCACGGGCGCTGCTATGTTTGATCACGTGACTGCAAATAGTTTTCTCTCTGCCAGTTTCCCCAGCCAACGCAGTGGGCCAGCGGAGCGGCCATGGCTGTAGCTGAGGTGAGAAGCCAACATGGCAGCACCCATGCAGACGCGACCGCCCGCTCGATTCCAACTCGCGCTTGCTACTCGTCCACTGTCATCGAATAAATGGTGAATGCAGCTACCGCTTAGAGTCGCCTCACGCTAGGCACGAAACTTCAGGTATGTTCTGTCTTTACTAAAACAATTAGATGTGTATATTTAACCATCCTTGCTGAGCCCCGTCTCGGAGCATTTGAGTATTAGTTTTGAAAACAATGCGAATGGTGTGCGTTGTAAACCTACGGGACACAGAGCGCAGGACGACGATATCATATGATCGAGATGGAAGAAAACTGCACCTGTAAGTGCCGCCATGTTCACTTTTAAGGTGCGCACGTCTGCTTCGCTTTAACGTACGGGCGCGTCCGTATTTTTCGCTCGGTGTCATAATCGCGTCTGCTTCGCGTAAAAACTATGGGGATGTCGAGCATACGATGCGACTCCGATGTGGAGGAGTGCTGCAGAAAACCACGGAAGAAGCACGACCATAGTAGGTAGATGAATGAATGCATGGATGAATTGATATGGCCCCTTATACTCCCTGATTTGGTGTATTCCCGTGAGCTCCTAAAGCAAGCCTACCTATTCCACGTTGCTTAGTTTCTAAGCTTGCTTGAACTCCTGATCTCGCGCACAAGACCACACTGCCGAACGTCATACCAGGAATTATGACCCCTTTCCAACTTTCTCTCACAACACCATACCTATTGTATTTCCACAGTACCCTGTTTTTCATTACCGGTGCATCACTGTTACCTTTAGTCGTCACGTATATTTCGTGTTCTCTTAGGCACTCGGTCCCATTGCTTGTCCATAAGCCCAGATATTTGTATTTATACGTTATCTCTAGCGTGATTTCCTGTATCCTAAGCTCACCACCTTCATTATCAATATATATCATGACTGCTGATTTTACTTTACTGAATCTGAAATCTAACCTATCTCCCTCATTACCGCAGATGTCCATCAATCTTTGCAAATCTTCCTTGTTGTCGACCATTCGCACTATATCATCTGCGTACATCAATGCTGGTAGTGCTTGTTCAATGAGTTTTCTTTGTTTGATGAAAGAGAGGTTGAAATTAAGTCAACTCCTTTCTAATTTCGCCTCTACTTCTTATAGCTACACCATGAATAACAAGGCTGACAGAGGACACCCCTGCCTAAGCCCCTGTATTATCTCTGTGGGCTTGGATACCTGTTTTTCTTTAAAATATTATTGACTCTATCTTCCCCAACTTGTGCGTCCAGTATTCCCCACAAGTCCTCTTGAACCAAGCTATTGTTCGCTCCCTTGATATCCAAAAATGCTAGCCACAGGGGCCTGAATTACTTTTCTGCTATTTTGATGCGCTGCGTCAGTGAGAACAGATTGTCTTCCAACCTCCTGTGTTTCCGAAACCCATTCTGCACTGTTACCAGCACCTTATCATTCTCTATCTATGCCTGCAGTCTTTCCTTTACACTCTGCATCACCAGTCCGTAAACCAGTGATGTCACTGTTATAGGGCGGTAGTTGTTTATGTCAGCTTTGGCCCCCTTTCCTTTATAGATCATGCTCATCCCGCTAAGTTTCCATCCATCGGGGACTTCACCATCGATTATATTGGTTTGCTCGCTGCCTCTCTCAAAGGCTGCTTAGACTTAGGACTAAATGCCTTCATCAGCATAATTCGGATGCCATCAGGGCCTGTTGATGTGCTGCTTGGAACCCTCTTCTGAGCACTTTCCCACTCTCGTGTTGAAAATGAAACCACTGCGCCACTTCTTCAATTTTTTGTCTATTAAGGTGCGTTAGACACTTTGTTAAAATTTTTCTGTCACCCTTGTTCTTATACATTCAATAGCTTTGTTCCGCTCTAGCATAACACCTTGAGCGTTAGTTATAATACCTCTTCTCTAGACTTGTCTGATTTATTAGAGAGTTTAGATCGTTCCGATATTTTGCAGCTGCCTTTATATACTTTTTATGTACTTCTGCCAGCCACTGAGCCCCCTTTCTTCTAATCTTTTCATTGATCAGATGGGATGCTCCTCTCTACAACTTAAAAAGATATCCCATTTTCTTTCAACATCATCTGTCGGTTCACCCCGCTGCTTAGCATGTTTGTGTTCCTTAAATGCTTCCTGACATTTTGCTATGGCTCTCTTAACTTGCTCATCCCTCCAACTTTTGGGTTTGTTTCTGACTTTCCGGGGTGACTTGTCACGTGTCTTAGCAAGCTCTAGCTCAAAAAGTCGAAATAGAGTCGTGTACGTCCACACTGTTTTATTATCCTTAGTGAATTTCTCAATTTGTTTAGTAGCTATTTCTATTTCTATATGCATTTCTGAATATGAATTCCCCTGTGGTTGCTCAGCTTGTCTACTTGCCACTTTCATTGCTCTACCAAAACTTATCTTTATGCGTTTGTGATCACTGCACAGACTTATGGAGCCACATTCATCCATATGCATTAGCCTAAGCCTATCATACATCTTATGTGACAACAGTGCATATTCTAGCGTTGACGGCAGCCTTCCTACCTCCCATGTTATTTGCCTTTCATACTTCTCAGTACTGTAGCAAATGATCAAATCATGCCTTTCACACATATCCATGATCATTTTGCCTGTTGGGTCAGTATACCCATCTATATCTTCTATGTGCGCATTCATATCTCCTAGTATAATTATCTCGCACTCTCCCCCTAATTCCTGAATGTCATTTGCTATACACTCTAACATTACCTGGTTTTCCTCTCTAGCCTTTGGTCCCGTACACAAGAACACCAAACCAAGGAGTCTCATCTGTCCAGCTACTTGCCCTGTTAACCAAAAATGTTCCGTGCATCCCTACTTGACTCTTAGCCAACCCATACTTTTATGTATAAATGCCCCAATTCCACCCACTTTTTGCTGCTCTCTGTTCTATTGCAATATTCCCATACGTAGTCCGGATTGCAAGGTGGTCGCTCCATGTCCCGAAGATGTGTCTCTACAACCGCTTATACCAACAGCTGTTCTTGCCCTTACTGCTTTGCTATTTCTTCCCACTTTAACCCTTAATATAGCCTATATCTGATTTAGCTCGGCCATTGTGTTTACGTCGATTTCTTCTCCCAGGGATCCCATGTGGCCTGAATATTGGAGCCCCTTTAAAATCGTCTTTGGCTACACTGTTGGACTGTGGGCTCTGGCCTGAGGGCCCCTAAAAGAGCTGTGGCTTAACGACCCATCCTAATACCAACCCTCCTGCCCGTCGCACCACTGTAATGAATGCCATGCTGTGCAAAAGGGTGAACGCCGGGCTGGTACACGTCTTGGTTCACCTCCATTACGCTGTATCCTAGCTGCCGGCTCATACCCCTGATGACACAGTTGGCCTCCACTACCCTCCTTTCAATTCTACGAGACTGCTCTCATGCCTCTGGGACTGTGGATATGCACGCTGTGGATATGCATGCATGGACTGTGGACATGCACACTCCCAGAGGTGTCTCGAAGTTTACGCATCCCACCCTCTAACGGTCTCTGAAGGTCCTGACAGTGGTGTTACGGTGCCACCTAGTTTTGAACAAACAAACCATGAGCGTAAAACCGCCTATACCCTATAATGTGGATGGGAGGATGACCGCCACCGCCAGGTCGAGTACGCAGACGTGTGGTGTCTGCAGACAAGATGCGGGGACCAGGTCACAGAAGGGAGGGCGAGGGGACAGCAGGCTGGCGTAAAGGTAGATCTAGGCGCTGGGACAGAACGGTGACGTATAGAAGCGGAAAGGAATGCCCCCGTGCCTGCCAAATGGTGCTACCCAACAATTGGGGCAACTTCCAGGGCAAAGCTTAGACGACACTCGCACTAGAGGTTTTTTCGGCTAAGAGGGCCTCCTACCGATTTCAAATGCGTGTTCGCACACCGTACGTGGCTAGAAATGTTGCTTACGTGCGTTTCCACAGGTTGTACAAGTTGTACAGGTTGTACTCGCTGTTCACTCCTGAGTGTACATTTTATTTCTTCGCTGAGCTCCTACATACACTCTAAATTGTATTATCTTTGTGATGTAAGGGTTCAGGCGATATTTTTGGCATCTGCATGGTCTAAAATAGTCATGAGTTCAACACTGTGATGTGTTATTTCCTTAAATGCTTGAGTAACGCAAGTGTTTGGTCGGGTTGGTAATTCATCGTTTAGAAACTTTTGTAAGGTACGGCAAAATATCAACAGAGAAAAGGAAGAGGACACAAAGTAGTGCTAGCTCTTGTTGTCGCCCTTTTGATTGTGCATGTTTTTTGTGCTGTTGAAAGTTTTCTTTGGAAAGAGTTCCTATCCTTGTCCTATCAAGACGTTCAGTATTTGCCAACACACCCCAGTGTAGATTCTTGTGCTTATTAATGACCAGCAATCAATTTCATAATTTGCAATACTGGCTAGTGAGCATGGGCAACTGTGCACTCTAAAGCATGGAGCTAGGTAAAAATATTTCCTTTTTATAAAGCTTTTGTCACCTCTTCAAGGAATCTATATAATGTATTTTTAGCTATTGAATAATATGCAAAATTAATCAAGAGTACAAAAATGTTTTGCTTGCTTCCTCCAATCTGTTGCTTGTAGAAAGATGTGAAGAAACGACCTGTAGCATGTTACAACATGCATATCTGTGTAATATACCGTAGGTTACAAAAAGCAACATTTTTAATTGTTTTCACTAGAGTTGTGTAGCTGTATCACCTAGACATAGCTCTAGATTTCATGTGCCTGTTTGTTTCTCAATTTCATCTTGCACATAGGCGTGCGCATAAGAATGGGGGCAGCCCCTCTCTCCCCCAATTTGTTAACTAAGACGGGGGCACGAAATTGGAAGCTTACTTAACTAAGTAAGGGGGAGTGCTGTAGTGAACCTCCCTGCCACCCAAGTGTGTGAAAACCCTGCACAGGCCTATGACTTTGCATCTCTGAGCACGCACCCTCAATAGTTCTGAGTTAAAAAAGGAGATTTTAATGTGGAAGCTTTGTGTAAAACAAAGTTGTGGAATATAGACCTACTGTTGCATGCCGTAGTCATACATTGGGTGCCATTGGAAACGTGAAAGGAGGTTATTCTGCAATATTGCCTTAGAGAAGCTGACTCAGCTGATTTCTCTGTTCATGATAGCTGGCTTCTCTCCAATTACTGATCAATGGGCAGCCCTCTGAACTGATGTATAGTGGTTAGTTTTTTTTTCAACGCAGCATGAAGTCAAGGCTATGTGGTTTGACATTGAATCCGGAGGTATTATTTAATATAACTGATAAATGTATATCACTATTTAAAAAGGCATAACTCATCAATTGTAATGTCTATTCATGTGCTGCGCTAAAATTTATGCTTCAGTGCCTTCTAACTTTTTATGTTCTCTCTTGCAGGTTTTAAGTACAACAGCGGTGCCACCACGACGGTGCTACAAAAGACCCTATCATCAGTGCAAATTCAAAAATTAAATACAAATGCAGTTATTCCTGGAAATGTCTCATTTGGTGTTTCTTTGTTTGTTTGTACTTATAAAACAGGATGTCTGCAAGAATTGTAAACAAGGACGAACTAGCTACTTTTATTGTCCTATCTGAACTGAATTGCTTGACAATGTAATGCGTGTTTCCAAATGCAGGCATTATATACTTGCAGCATTATTTATCGGCTTAGAAAGAGTCTGACGTGTAAAAAACTATGATCTGTTCGTTGGTGGAAGTGGTCTGATGGTATTTCCTTTATAATCCCGTAATTTGTGCACACTTTCATATTAATAATGAAGCGATTGATTGATCTGCTTTTCAGCAAATGTTCTGTTGATAGCATAGGGCCTTAGTCTACAACACGACGTTTGATGTCAACCTAATGCATAGGCTCGATAGCACTTAACTAGACAAGGGCCATCAGAAACTCAGATGTCAGGGCTCTATAGACTAACGCTAGCCAATGGTCATCAAAAACTCTCATGCCGGGCCTCTATAGACTTACGCTAGACTATAGTAATCAGAAACTCTAATGTCATAACTCCATAGACTAACGGTGGCCAATCACTACTAGACTCACATTAGGTACGCATTAGGAAAGAGCATTAGACTGACATTAGACAGTTTAAAAATTGTGATGTCGAATGACATTACCCTGTTTATAAAAGTACATTACATTTTTTCATACGGGGACGGAGAATGACGCAAGTCAGAAACTGACGCATTGGAAAGGCGATGGTCACTACGGTAGCTTGTTCCAATCAATTCGCTCGCGACAACTTAATTCACCTCGGGGAGTACACCATCAGATAGCGTGTGAACATTAGTATCAATATTCGAGCTTCTCTAAGCGCGGAGTACAGTTTATTTTATATAAGTAAACGCTTTAGGAAGTTTGTTGCGTGACGTCTATGAGTAAATTTTTCGCATAAGCTCGTTTTCTGCGCAAGTCGTAGTGCTACCTATTATCAAATTAAGCTGCTGTAGTATATCCTTTCTCCCGGACGTTTTCGATTTCGCTTGTGTATATATATACGCACACAAACGCGCACGCGAAGGCACGCTGTATATGTTGGGTAAGTACAATGACAATCACAGTACAAAAGCTTGCAATCCGAGCAAATTGGACACAATCGAAAATGATGTCAATGGCAGCTCACCACCGCTCATGAGCAGAACTCCTTGAACCATTTCCTTTTCTGCGTGATGCCCCTCAGCAAGTGGCTGATTTGGAAGAGTTGCCTCTTTGATGGGGCAAGATACGGGGCCGTAGGTTGTTAGAACACGTATGTGATGGATGGGACCAGCTTTTACGCTTTTCCGGTAAGCGTAAAGCCCTATTAGGTGCAGGTTATCACAATGAGGCGAAAGGAGTGGGGTCATTCCATGCCAAATGTCCCAGCAATTTTGGTGACCATCTCAAACACACTTGAAAAAAAAAACATGTGCTGATTTACTGCATTGAAAAGAGTGAAGCAGTAAAATATTTCCTTGAGGAAAACGTTCTTGGTTTCGTGGCTGCCTTACAAACTTCCTGGAAGATCACTTAGGAGTTGTTTGTGGAAGATTTTATTATATAAGTACCGCTTCATTTTTTCTATAAAAAATTGGTTTACAAGTTAAGTAAAAGTTCTTGTGTAAAATTTTGGAAGCTCAGTAACCTTAGTGCAAGTTTACGGGCACATACACCTTCAAAAAATTGCCAAAACGTGATATGTTTTCAATTTTTACACTACAGTACTGCGCTTTGTATGAATGTCTGAGTAATGAATACTTACTCCACAAAAGAAATATTTTGAACGAAAATGCTTTTAGACCTCTCAATTTTCTAAACTTTACGATAAAAATTCACTAACTTCGAAAAAGTGTTATTTTTTCCATACTGAGACGCAATTTCTAATAATGTGGTTGTACTAATGAGGAATAAACGTCTGGGAATATCGTTTTTGGGTAGATAGACGTTCTTTTCAATGATTTGAACTTATCGATATGCATATAATGGAACGCCTAGGTACTTTGGTGGAACACAAGAACATTCTATACCCTGAAAATGGGTTGGTTTATATGTCCATGGGCCAAACCACAGTTCCAAGCTTTTAGCAAAGTTCATTCATGCCTCTGAAATTTTTCGGAATTCTCCGGCTGTTGACACCACTATTTCTATACTAGAAAGAACTGTAAAAAAAAAACGCTAGGTCATCCGAATGCGCCAATACCTTCAATTCATTCCCATAAGCACTGAAACCGTGGACGTTACTAGATCGATTTACACTTAAGCACAGTGGCTCCAAATAAAGAGCAAAAAGCATTGGTGACAACGGACAGTCCTGTTTCACAGACGAGTTAAGAAACACAGGTTTTGTAAGATAGCCATTAACAAATAAACGGGTTGAGCATTCACTGTAGCATAGTTTTACACCTTTAAATCATAATGGAGCCAACGTTGCTATGTTCGAGAAGAGAAAACAGAAAAGAATGGCGAACCCGATCAAAGACCTTCGCCAAGTCTACTTGTAGTATTGCCAGTTGTTCATATGAGTGTGAACAATGTTCCAATACTGTGCGAGCAATGGGTATATTAGTTCGTATTGAGCGACCGTTAAAGCGCACGTCTGATAGACACCAATGAGTATTGACATTTTGTAATCAACATTGCATACTGTAATTGGTCTTTAGCCATCAACGTGACGAAGTTTTTTCTCTATCTGAGCATTTTGGAATTAGGACAGTGTGGCTTTTAGTAAAAAAAGCGAAAAAAGCGTTTCCAGATTCAAACTCAGCGTGAAAATGTCGAGCAGTACAGGGCACAGTATGGATTCCAATGCTCTGTAAAACTCGCCGGAAATTTCATCAGTTCCTGGCGTTTTTGACAATGGTAACTGTTCAATAGCAGTGCTTGGAACTTGTTGGCAAACTTGCTCTAGACAGGATTGATTGCGGGAAAAGAGTCGCGTTATTACGAGTAACAAAGCGTTTTACAACAGCAAATGAACAACCAGGTGTCACACAATGCGAATAGTCTAACGAGTGGGTCATCCAATGCTCCAACCCACTACAAAAGCTTGTTCTTGATCACCTATTAACAGTGGCGCAAACCCATTTCAGGCATAATTCCTCATCGTTGTGAGCCACTGCATGAACAATTGGCACAAAATTCCTTGTGTTTAGCGGATACCCACGCTTCTCAGAAGAATGACAAAAGATAACATAGCGAATACCGGCCTACTGTATCCTAACATTTTTATTATCAATGCCGTAGTGGGTACCCAGAGAGCGTGCTTGCAGGAGTTACCCAATGAGTGTTTAAAAAAAGCTCTGAAAGGCCGCTCTTCTAGCTTTCGCTGCGACTGTGCTGTGCCTTCCGCGCAGGCCTGGCATTTTTCTTTTCGTGTTCACGCGCTTTGGTGTACTCTATATATACAGCTTCTATATGACGGTCTTTTTATCCAACGTTCTGAACATCATTTTACAATCCTGGGCAATGTGCATGAAGTGTAATGGCAACAACCAAGCCGTCACGCACTATCGACAGTTCTCTTTGACCACCCTTTGAAGTGCCAACGGCGACTTGTTGCGCAGGGTATAGGGCGGGGGTCTTCACGTGACGCATACTTCTCTTTTACTGGCACTGCCACTTGGTACATACATGAACTGGTTGTGGGGTGTCTGCTGAAGAGAAACTGGTGTTTCCAACAATGACGTAGAGTTTCAACGAACCGCTCTGTGTTTCCTGAACCATACTTCGAAGTGATAAAAGGTGTACAAGGACGCGCGCTACTAACCATTCCTTATGGAAGCCACACCTGTCAAAAATATTTCACGTATGACATCGGCGTGCGGTGGCGGTAGGGAGTGAGCACGTGCGTGGTTCTTGAGGCGCAAAAGCAACATTTCCAACAAGCTCGCTTGGAATATGACGGCACTATGACAGGATATCTTCTTTGTTATGCGCTTCTCTAGGATTCTGGTTATCCCCGAGAGCTAGGCATTGCGGCAGCGTGTAACGACAGCCGTAATCCTGTGCAATTTATTCCACACGGCCAGCAAAATAGGCGAAGTTAGGAAGACTGCCGTAGTAGTCAGCCGTTTTATTCGACGAACAAATAGCGAGAGTTATCCTTACAGGGGCCAGCAGCTGTCCTTTACTGCCGGGTAGTTGGGTACAGTTTTAAGGTTACCTTCAAGAGTGGCATGTGAAGTGCCGATCGGTTGATTGTGTTAATGTTAAGTTTGGTCTGTGAATAAAGGGCTAAAATTGATTGTTTACGCAACATCTTACCAGTATTTCCCGGCCTCTGGACCGAATTTGGTGATTGAATATGGTGTTCTCCTGAAAAAAAACATAGATGTAATTATTGATGGGTAGCCATGTATAGGCATTATATAAAAGCATGCCTCCTTATTATAAAATAATAAATGAACAACCTTGATATGCAGTGCGCCTGCCCCAGCGGTAGCATGCACGCCTAAAGATAATAATTAGAATGCTGTTGTGTGGATCTTTATTGTTATTGCAGAAAACATGTACACAAGCCATACTGTCGCCAAATATTTTCACTCTTCCTCTCGACCAGAGATATGAAACACATCGCTCACGATATCGCCACTATCGTCAGCGCATCTTGCTTTTCAAAAAAAAATCGTGGATTGCTCAGCACTGCGAATACTACATGCCGCGTGCGGTTCTTATCAAAATCTCTTTTGTAGAGGCAAAATGTTAGCTGGTTCCATGATCTGTTTTGTTATATATGTCCACGATGCCGCACACGCTCATTTCTCTCTACGTTTTACGTCGCCAGCCTATTGCACGCCAATGCCCTACGCGAAACCGCTCTGCCTGAGAACAGTTAGATTCATACATAGGATCATCTGGTAAGCTTGAGCACGCAAACGCAAACAGTGGAGTACATTTTCGATCAGGCGCCATCACTAGTAATAATGCTCGAATGGTCGCTACCGCATGCATAAATGCTGACGCGCCTTGCCGCAGATCAGTTATTCGACGACCGGCGCTCTGTGCACTAAACTTATTGTACAGCGTGCATTCTAGCTGTACTATAACTGGTTGGGCTAGTTGCTGGTTCATACTTGGAATGTAAGAACAATGCAAATATAGAGACAAGCACTGAAGAAGGGACGACAGAGGCGCTGAACCCCAAACTCAGATTGTGAGTTCAGTGCCTGTGTCGTCTGTTCTTTAGTCTCTGTCTCTATATTTCTGCGCTGCTTTACATTTCCAGCATTGTTGCTGTAATGTGAGTTTCTGTTTCGTGGCCACAAGTGCGGCCAACTAAGAGTTTCAGCTTGAAGACACGAATCCTGCCTTCTTCAAAGTCACGACCAGGTGACATCCGGAGCGTTCATGTTCCAGGCGTCCCCATCAAGCCGTGAATTCAGCTCGAATTGTGACGAAGATACCAATATCTTCACGGACAGTTGAGCCAGCCGTCCACTGAAGCGACTACCCCCGCAGCAGGGACTCCTACCGGACAAGCCAAAAGCTACGGTGACGATGACGACAGACATGACGACGGCCGTTGTGTCCCCTGCAACGATCGTGATGCAGCCACCAAAAAGAGCCACCAAGCGTCCACAGACCACCTAGTGAATATGTTAAAAACTGGCTAGAGAGGTTCGAAAGGGTCTCGACATCCAACAAGTGGGACGCCGAGGATAAGCTGTGCCGTGTGTACTTTTACATGGAGGACGCAGAAAGAAACGGGATACCACTAGTCAAACATGAAAACTCTTTCGTGGTGCTTTCTCGAGGAATTTCGCGAGCGTCCTTCGAAAGGAAAGGGCCGCAGACTAGTGGGATACATGGGTCCAACTACCGAAAAAAAAAGCGTGTCCGTCTTCGCAGAGGAAACGACCCCACTTTTCCGCTATGCTGGCAATGCTATGTTCGACGACAAGGAAGTCAGCTTCCTCATGCGAGGAGTAAAGCAGGAGCTCTTCGCTGAGCTTATGCGGAACCCACCCTCGATAGTTGAAGAATTTGTCTCAGACGCAACTACGCTAAAATGGCTGACCCACCAGTACGACCACCGATGCATCCAAGACAGCACAGCGTTTCACGCCCTTGCACCAACGACTTACGCCAAACCATCTGAGCCATTGTGCGAGAGGAGCTCAGGAAGCTTTCTTTTTCACAGCCAGATCTGACGTCGATTGCTGACGCAGTGCGTGAGTATATACAACTTGTTGTCCCTCAGCCTGCACAGCCGCATGCTATCAACTATGCTGCGGCTGTCCGACGCAGTAACGTAGCCGATAAAAACCGGGACCACAAGTGAAAAGGGGTTTTATTCCAAAAGCATTCGGTGGTCGTATTCGTCAGTCTAGGAAGAGCTGTGTGCACACGCCGTGCACATCCGCCCAAACGCAGTTCCGCAATCAGCGCGATACAGCACTCAATTTCCCTGAAGCATAGTGCTGCGCTTCCTTCTAAAAACGGTCCGGAGCTCTTCTTTTGCGAGTTAGACGTTTGGGTATAACCAACTGAGTATTCCACACTGTAAACAAAAATATACCCAGCTGAGAGGAATTGGGCGTTGATGCTCCCGCTCTGCTTCGGTGACTTCACTCAAACTGGAATGTACCGGGGCTTATACATTTGTTTTCCACCATTTTCCTCCAGTGGTGATGGAAACCGGAGGAAAACAGGGTCAATTCCCTGATTATTTTCCGGTGGTTGCTCCGCAATAGCTCCGGAGCATCGCTCAGTGGCTTTCATTGGCTGTTGGAGAAGCGATGTAGGAAGCCTCGCCATCAGGGCGGCCGTCGTTCCCCACAAACCACCATGGCGCAGACTAAGCCGGTGCAGTGAGGTTTGTGCGACGCGTTTGGCCGCGTTCGAAAAAAGGAAATCGTTCTGTGGACCTTCTGGATATCACAAGCAACTACAAGCAGCAACAGCGGTTATCATCGATAGGAGGGAGTTGTGCGAACCGTAATCGTGTGATGGTTCCTGGCCGCGAACGACACATTGTGATTTCGCGAGTGTTGAGTGAACCGGCGGTAGCTGGTGTGTCGAAAAAATGGGGAGTGAGCTCTCTTTGGCTTACCTGTGTTATTCTTGTCAGGTAGTGTTTAGATCGGATAATGTTGGGTTGATAAACCAAACATGTGATAAATATAGGCTAATTTTACAAGAAGTCAGTGAAAACTTAGCGGAATTCCTATGGTGCGTTGTTTGGACTACGTGTTTTTTTCTTCTTAACAGTACTTCGGTAAAGCAAAACAGAGAACTGAGTGAGTTGGTACTGATTCATTATGGGGTGAATGTAGCGCAAAAAAGAACGTGAGAAAGAGAAAGTTGAAGGGACACTTAAACACTTTTTCAAAAAAAAAACGAGATTATAACGTCATGATACGTATTTTCATGCGGCAAACTCAAAAATTAGGTCGGCAATTTTCATAAACCAACGCAAATAACTTTATTTTGCCGAAAACACGTAGCAGGCGCCGCGGCCGCCATCGCGAATCTTGCCGCCGCTGTGATTGCTCGAGGCTCCATGATGTCACTGTCGGGAAGGTGAAAATAGCTGACTGCGCTCGCCGGCAGTCAATTCTGTGTTTATCTGTTTAGGCGCTGCGCCGTGCTCTATACCGGGCTGCAGTTACAAGGTGCATTTTTCTCATCCAACCGCTACCACCACCACTATCAGTTGAAATCGAGCATTTGCTATAAGTATGGCGAGCTGTGAAAGTCGGACCGAGTTCGCTGTACATCCGTGCATGTTCGAGCCGGTCGCCTCTATAAAAGCGACGACAGAAGCGGCACAGGTAGGTGAGTTCCAACCAGCCACCTTTACCCAAGTCGGAAACATAGACTGGCACGTATAAGATGCATGCCAGTGCATAATTTCATTGTAGTAAACTGTTACAAATGATACGCTTGCATTGTATATTCCATAATTCGCTTATCATGTAGATTCGATTGTAATTCGATGAGAAACAGCAGCATCAGCACTCGCTTTTAGCCTATTGGCACGGTCCGTGATACGCGCGGGCAGCGTGCAGAAACACCTACTGTTCGTGAATTGCACAGCTCGTAGTGCCGCGTTGCCAATGCAGTCACTATCGTATTTCGCAGCGGGCAAGGCACACGCGGTGAATCAGTATGCTACCCCGAGAAAAAAAAATAGTGCCAGACGAGTGCCGCTCTTGCCGTAGTGGTGATATATGCTCCGAAGTGCGCTGAAAATAGCGCAGGAATAGTTTGACTTATATATTGCAATTCTGTTTTTTAATCAGAATTGCAATTGCCTTGGCTGCTGACGTGCCTACGCGACCTCGTGTAGAAGACTGAAAGTGAATTATTTGTTTCAATTATACATACGCTCATTCTGACACAAAGGACAATCAATCTAGCGCTTGAAAATAAACGCAATCGATGCTACCGGCGTGAGCCAGTGCATGTTAGTTTTGCTAATACATATTTTTTTTTCTGTTTTATGCAGTTTTGGGGCTCTTGTTTGTTTACTTTTTAAAGATTCTCAATTTATTTAGTTTGAGTGTTATCATGGCCAATGTATTCCTAACGCTGGAGCTGGTCGTAGCTATATATATGAGGGACCAGCACTGGATAGGTGGCGTGCCGAAAAATAGCACCTTGGAGTTACGTCAAGTAACTACTGCTGATTGCGCAAGCTAAGTTTCTTCGCTGTCTTCATGGATGAATGATGCAGAAAAACAGGTCCCATCGTAATAATCTGGTTTTCTTTGGTATTAGTGATACGCCAAAAGAGTCTTGGCAAGAAAGCGAAGAACACTAATCCTTGATCTTTGCGAGACATCCCTCCATGTAACTTTGATTCCGGTTCTATTGAGCGTGCGGACAGACTGGGCTCCTACAAACAAGGCAGAAATCGACCCATAATTGTTAAGTTTGGCAATTTCAAAGTAAAAAAATTGAAGGATCTGTCTATGGTGTCAGCGAGGATTTTTCGCCTCAAACGCGCTTAGCCCGCAAACAACTAGTGTAGTTTGGTAAGGCTCGTAAACTAGACTTCAAGCTCTGATACGACGTCCTTTATTGTAATAACAAAACCTATATTTATGATCATACTGCGTAAAAGCTCGTTGAGCGTATATCCTAGCGCCAGGTTACACAACGTAATGATCCAAGTAGCCCGCGCCGAACGCCCCTGTCATTCCTATACACAAATATCCGTAGCTTGATACCCAAGCGTGACTTGCTTTGTAGCCTCATTTCCTCATCGTCAAGCAACGTAGTAGTAATAACCGAAACGTGGATTAACTCGTCTGTCCTTGATTCTGAGTTGTTACCAGCATTTCTTAATTTTGATATATTTTGTAAAGATAGATACAATCGCTGGCGTGGTGGTGGCGTTCTTATCGATGCTAACCAATCTTTGCTTTGCACGTTAGTAAATGCATCCTCAAATCTAGAATTCTTATGGATATGTTGTAATGCTACATTGCCGCATATGCTTATCGGCGTCTGTTATCGACCACCTAATAGTGTCAGATGGTTCAATGGAAGCTTTTATGTATGCTTGCAAACCATAAAAGAAGCCTATCCTAACTCTTCCATCTTTATCATCCGTGATTTCAACTTTCCTTTGATCGACTGGTCTAACCAAGTAGTTACGTTATCAAGAAATAGCGTCGAAAGTGATTTCCTGAACACTTGTCTCACATTTGGTCTATCCCAACTAGTCACCCAGCCAACACGCATTTCAACTCATTCTTCAAACATTGTCGACCTACTTTTTACAACACACGGTGACATCTGTTCCTCATTAACTTATCTCCTACCACTGAGTGATCACTGTGCAGTTCATGCCACCTTGACTAGTTATGTAATTAAAACCAAGAAAACTATAAAAACCTTGATGTTGTATGACAAAGGTGACTAAGGTTCTATGACTGATGAGTTAGCTGTCTTTCGTGATGATTTATGAAATCACTATCAATCACGCTTCATCGAAACTAACTGGTCATTGTTTAAAAATGAGATGTTACGTCTAACCCAAAATATATCCCCATTATTATTGTTAAAGAGCGAGCACAGTCCCCGTGGTGTAACGGTAAACTAAAGAAACTCAACAATAAGAAAAAAAAGGCTATTTATATGTGCTAAAATTTCCAAATCTAACATGACTTGGGCTAAGTATTTTACTGCAGCTGAAGATGATCGAACTTCAATCACGCAGGTCAAAAGTCGCTTTTACGGGACCACGCTACCTTCTTTGCTGCACAACAATCCTAAACAGTTTCATTTCATTTCATTTTTCATTTCATTTTATTACCTTGAAAATACCCTGGGGAACATTACATAAGGGGTGGGGTTACAAAAAACGTACAAAAAAGCCATGAATTGGCTTGAAAAATGGCTTGTGACCTTATGCATAAATGTTGATGGACAGGTGATTGCTGCAATATGGTGGGGGAGGTCATTCTAGTCTTTTGCTGCACGAAGAAAAAAATGAGGCAGCAAAAGTAACGATGCGGGAACGTTGACGGGCAACTTGAAAGACATGGCCAATGCGATATGACCTGCGAAATGGGGGGGGGGGGGGGAATGTAAGGTTTGATTGCAAGTGGACTGTGAAAAAGTTTATGAAACAAGCAAAGGGTGGCAATGCGGCGGCGGGAAGATAGAGGGGACAGGCCAATTTCTTCTTTTAAAGATGACATGCTAATGTGATAGGCATATGAGGAATGAATGAATCTAGTAGCACGGTTTTGAAGTGATTCGAGTGCAGCAATGAGATACGCGTGTTGTGGGCTCCAAATTGACGATGCATATTCAAGTTTGCTTCTTGCGAGGGACTGATATGCTAATAATTTTACATGGCGGGGTGCGTTGCGCAGATGACGTTTTAGGAAGCCGAGAGTACGATTAGCAGCTGCGATGATAGTCCGGTTGTGCTCAGCCCAAGGTAGGTCACTGCACAAAGTTAGGCCAAGGTATTTGTAGGATTGCACAAGTTGAACAGGAGTGTTAGAGATTACGTAGGAAGTGGTGAGCGGGTTATGGCGACGCTGAAACGACACAAGTTTACATTTGTTAGGATTAAGTTCCATTTGCCACCGTTCACACCAACGCTGCACTTGGTTAATGTCACTTTGGAGGCTAATTTGACCAGATACATTCGTTACTGTGCGGTACAAAACGCAGTCATCAGCAAACATGCGTATGTTACAAGTTAAGTTCGTTGGTAGGTCGTTAATATATATTAGAAATAACAAGGGGCCAAGGATGGAACCCTGAGGGACACCTGATGTAACTGGAAGAAAGTTGGAGAGCTGATCATTTACAAGGACAGATTGGGAACGGTTATGTAAGAATCCTTGGATCCAGATTAAGACTGCGGGGTGTAAGTTTAAGTGGAAAAGTTTCAGTAACAGGTGTTTATGAGGTACCTTATCAAATGCTTTGGTGAAATCTAGAAATATGGCGTCGGTTTGAAGGTTATTATCGAGATTGGAATGAAGGTCATGAACAAAAAGTGCTAGTTGAGTTTCGCATGAAAACCCTTTTCGGAAGCCATGTTGTGCAGGATGAAAAAAATTAACCTTGTCAAGAAAACTGATAATGTGAGTGAATATGACGTGTTCCATGATTTTGCAAGGCACTGAAGTTAATGAGATGGGACGATAATTTAGAGGCGAGTTTTTGTTACCAGCTTTGAAGACTGGAATGACCTTCTCTTTTTACAATCGTCGGGCAGTTGGCCTGTGGCAAGTGACTGCGAAAACAATAAACATAAATATTCGGCACAGACATCTACAGTGTTTTTAAGGAACTTGGAGTTAATATTGTCTACACCCGCGGAGGACGAAAGCTTTAGGTTGTTAATTATAGATATTATACCAGACAAGGAAAATGTGATGGGTGGCATCAAGAGTTTGATAGTGGAAGTCGGCGTGTAAAATGAAAGGTCTGTTTCTTTTGTGAACACTGATCCAAATGCGCTATTAAAGATGTTTGCGCAATCAACGTCACTTACAGGTTTGCCGGCATCGTCGGTGAAGTTAGTAGACTGCGTGGGGTGAGGGTTGATTATTGCAAAAAAACTTGCGTGGACCACTTTTTAGAATGGTTGGCAAGTTATAGTTATAGAAAGAGTGTTTTGCTTCGCCTATCTTTCCTAGGTAGTCATGTTCGGCTACATAGTATTTTTCCCATGCGCATTGGCTTCCCTCCTGTTTGGCTGAACGAAAGAGGCGTTTCTTCTTGTTTTCTAGGCGTTTTAATGTTTTGGTGAACCAGAACTTTTGAGTGTCGGTCTGAAAATTGAATGTGGGTATGTGTTTGCTCACATGATATTCCACTTTGTCCGCAAATAATTTCCAGCTATCTTGCACTGATCTATTTTGGAAAAATGATTCGAAAGTTGGAAAGAAACAACAGAGTTCATCAATGATAGCTGTGTAATTTCCTTTGTCATAAAGACGTATAGTTTTTTTACTTTTCTGACGAGACACCGGTTTGAACGTAAACCCAGCATGAAGTACCTTGTGATCGCTAATTTCTGGGAGATATGAAATGGACGAAAGGCTGTCAGGGTGATCTGTTAGTATTAAGTCAAGGGTATTGGCGCACGTTTGAGTTACGCGAGTTGGTTCAGTTACAAGTTGGGTTAAGTTAAAGTTAAGGCACACATCAAGAAAGTCGTGCGCTTCGGGTTCTCCTGACGTCAAAGTAATTTGGTTTACCCAGTCAATGAGAGGATGATTAAAATCCCCAAAAAGAAGAATGCGGGCGTTAGGGTATGCAGTAGTTAAATCATTTAACGTGTCGTTAAGTTTATTAGCGAAGTCGGGAGTGCTGTGGGGAGGTTTATAACAGGCACCAATTAAAACAGTTTCAGGAGTGGCATGGCAAAGAAGCCATATAATTTCGAGGTCAGTCTGAATGTTAAGCGCATTACAAGAAATATTTTTGCTGATTGCAATAGCCACGCCCCCGCCTCGCCTCTCTATACGGTACTTGCGAAACACTATAAAACTATTAACACTGTAAAACTATTAAAAACTAGTTCTGGAAAACTATTGAAACCAGAAAAAACGGAAGGTATTTCGCTAATCGATTCTGATGGTTAACTGTCCCTTTGCCAAAGAGGATGTCGCTATTGTACTAAACAACACGTTTTGCTCGGTTTTCACCCGTGAATCCACTCAGACGCTTCCTTCATATTCACCCTACGCGCATACGCTCATGAATTGTATTACCTTTCATCCAAGCGACATTGTCCATATCATCGACTACTTAAACTCGTCAGCAGCTATAACTGATGGTATCAATACCAAAGTGCTCAAAAACACCAAACATGTAATCAGTATCATATTGTCATGGCATCGTGTCGTTGACGAAGGAAGCAGACTTCAGGTCGAAAACGAAGCTGTTTATTTGGGCCGAACTTGTGGCCACACAAAAGGACAGTCAGATTATAGCAGGACACTGGCACTGACAGCAGCGAACAAAGCCTTGGCCGTCGATCAACTGGAAAACGGCGAAGCGTGTCGGCATTTATACCCTTGGCATCGAATATTCTAGCGTTATTGCTAGCGGCAACGTAGGTTTTAGGAAAATCTGTAATGTGCACGAAGTGGGCGTGATCATAACAAAACGATCTACTGCAGACTCGAAGCTTTTCAAACATTGTAGGCGTGATTTGCGCTGAACGTAGAGTATCGGGGTGATAACAAAGCATGAGAAAGGAGAATGGCATTATCACTATTATTTCAGCAATCATTAGATTCAGCTTCAGTTCCAGAGGACTGGAGGATCGGGAAGGTCGTCCCCATCTTCAAGAAAGGTAATCAGTTGTCTCCTAACAATTACCGTCCCATATCCATCACCAGTGTCTGTTGCAAAATAATGGAGCATATAGTGTACTCTCAAGTAGCGCATTTTTTGTCTACTAAGAATTTTTTCCATCCCAATCAGCATGGTTTTTGTCCCGGGCATTCTTGTACAACCCAACTAGTGCCTTTCTTGCATGAAATTAATTCTCACCTTGATAATATTATCCCCATCGATGCCATATTCCTTCATTTCGAAAAAGCATTTGATAAGGTTTCTCATCGTCACACACTGCTTAAACATTCACGTCTGAACTTAGACCCCCTCCGTGCTGAACTGGATTTGTGAATTTCTAACCCATCGCCGACAGTTTGTTGTTGCTAACTCTTGCAAATATCCCCTTTTTCCCGTTCACTCGGGCGTTCCACAAGGTACTGTACTAGGTCCCCTCCTCTTTTCAATTTACATTAACGACTTCCACGTAACATTACCTCTACTATTAGACTATTCGACGATGATTGCGTGTTGTATCACCCTGTAAATAATGCCTCACATTCTTCCGTTCTGCAGTCATATCTTAACACTATACAGCAATGGTGTGAGGATTGGTTAATGTTTCTATATGTTAACAAAAGTTTCCTAATGACTTTTCGTCGTCGTAATAACTACATCGCTTACACTTACTTTCTAAACAACTACCTCATAGCCGCTACCAACACTACCAAATACCTAGGTGTTCATATCTCTTCTGATCTAACATGGGCTTTACACATCATTAGCATCACTAACTCAGCTAATCGAGTTCTTGGATACCTACGTCGTAAACCTTGCTTCGTCACCTGCTGCTACTAAACTAATAACTTATAAAACACTCATCAGGCCTAAACTGGAGTATGCGAATGCCATTTTTGATCCTCATCAAGCTAACCTTCCACTATGCTCGAATCCATTCAGAACCGTGCTTCAAGATTTATTATCTCAAATTACTCAAATAACATAATAGTGTCAACAGTCAAACAGCAGCTTACTCTTCCTCATCTTGTTTCTCGCCGTAAAATTTCACGCATGTGCTTGTATCATAAGCTTTTTCATTCCTTGCCACCAGGATTCATCAGACCTGCACATCGGACATCACGACATTATCACCCCAACGTCGTATATCCCGTACGCCCAAAAACAAAGACCTTCCAGAAGTCATTTTTCTTTGAGACAGCACATGACTGGAACGACCTTCCCGCCACATCGTCATTTCATCTCAGCTCGATCAATTTAAAAACGCCGTAAAAAGCCATATTTTATCTTTCTAATTATGATCTATTGCTGTTTTTCTATATTTTGTTATTGTTTGTGCCACTTTGCTCCTTTTTCGTTTCAGCTGTTATGTTTTTTTTGCCCACCCCTCATGTAATGTCCCTCGGGACACATATTTTAATGTAAATGCAAGGTCAAAAGCGTCAGCAGCGTCGGTAGAGATGTAGCAAGAGCAGGCCCAGTATACGGGCAGCGTCACAGCAGCAACCAGGAAGTCCTAGCTCGCACCTCGCGCCAACGTGTAGATGTCGTCGCTGCAGTAGTGGGCATTCCTCTTCACTACATTTCGTCCCGTGCCAGAAAAAGCAGCCATCCTGGCGACTCACGGAGAACAGAGTACGAGCGGATCGTAATAAGGTTTCAACCGCTGTACGTGAACGGTTTCACGACCCCGAAAGCGCTGGTCTTTGGATGGCGTAATGGGCTCGACGATGTAGTTAACAGGTGAAGTGTGCGAGACAACGCGGTAGGGTCCTTGGTGTTTTGAAACAAGCTTCGAGGAAAGGCTTGTAGGGAGAGCGGGAACCCAAAGCACACATGAGTGTCCGGTACAAAGTTAGGCTACGGCTGGCTATCGTCACGTCGAAATCTTTGTCTCTATTGGTCGAACGTTGTAAACGACTGGGCGAGCTTACGGCATTCCTCGGCGTGGCGGGCAGCTTCAGAGATAGGTGTAGACTCGGAGGAATCGGGGTGGTATGGTAGAATGGTATCTAGTGTGGCGGAAGGGTCTCGGCCATATAACAGGAAGAATGGCGAAAAGCTCCTAGTCGCCTGTGGGACAGTGTTATATGCGTAGGTCACAAAAGGCAGAATGAGGTCCCAATCGGAGTGGTCTGAGGCAACATACTTAGTAAGCATGTTCCCTGTGGTACGGTTGAATCTCTCTGTCAATTCATTTGTCTGCGAATGGTAGGCGGTGGTAGTCCGGTGAATGATACGGCATTCGGCAAGGAGTGCGTTGACGATTTCAGAGAGGAATACACGTCCTCTGTCACTGAGAAGTTCACGTGGTGCTCCGTGATGGAGAATGAAGTTTCGCAGGAGAAAATATGATACGTCGCGTGCTGTGGCAGCAGGCAAAGCGGCTGTTTCTGCGTATCGCGTCAAATAGTCGACAGCGACAACCATCCAACGGTTTCCGAAAGCCGTGAATGGAAGAGGCCCATACAGATCAATTCCAACGCGGTCGAAAGGCCTGGCTGGGCAAGGAATTGGCTGGATCAGACCGGAGGCATGATGAGAGAGAACTTTGCGCCGTTGGCACTGCGGGCATGAGTGAATGTATTTGCGCACAAAGGTGTACATGCCTCGCCAATAAAACCAGAAGAAATCCGAGCGTATGTTTTGAAGATGCCCGCATGTGCGCCCTGGGGGTCAGTATGGAAAGCCGAACATATTGCAGCACGAAGATGGCGAGGTATGACGAGTAACCACTTTCGGCCGTCAGACTTGTAATTCCTGCGATAAAGGAGGCCATCGCGGACCTCAAAGTGAGCCACTTGACAGTGCAACGTTCGAGAAGATGAAGTCGACGGGTCTGAAAGGAATCGCAGAGGAGTGCTGATTCAGTCTTCCTTACGTTGCTCAGATGCCATGTTGCAGTTTTCTAGGAACGCAACCATTTCCTCCACGGCAAATAGACATGCAGAGCTTTCGGAGGACATGTGAACGTGATAGGGCGTCGGCATCAGTTTGACGTCGGCCACACCTGTAGACAACATGCATGTCGAACTCTTGCAACCGCAAAGCCCAGCGAGCTAAACAGCCGGAGGGGTCTTTCAATGTGGATAACCAGCAAAGCGCATGGTGATCGGTGACTACGTCGAAGGGGTGACCATATAGGTACTGGTCTAAATTTGCATAGAGCCCATATAATTGCCAGACACTCCTTCTCTGTCACAGAATAGTTCTCCGTTTTGGTGAGGGTACAGCTTGCGTATGCGACTAGGTACTCCTGGAATCTTGATTTGCGCTGCGCGAGCACGGCGCCGAGTCCAACACCGCTGGCATCGGTGTGTACCTCAGTCGGAGCAGTCAGGTCAAAGTGACGCAAGAGTCGCGGCGAGGTTAACAGGCAGCGCAACTTGTCGAAAGCATCCTCACATGTGGGTGACCAAGCGTAACTTTTCGAGTCACTGCGCAGAAGTTCAGTCAAGGGGGTGGTGATCATCGCAAAAATTTCGAATAAAGCTGCGGAAATACGAGCAGAGGCCAAGAAAGCTGCGCAGATCCTTCAGAGACGCAGGTTTAGGGAACTCTGCATCTGCCCGAAGCTTGGTGGTGTCAGGAAGAATACCGTCTTTAGAGACAACATGGCGCTGACTTGCGCCGAAGCGGCATTTCTTCAAGTTGAGCTGAAGGCCGGCGTCAGTTAGGCACTGCAGTACTTCATCTAGCCTGCGGAGAGGCGTTGGACAATGTGGTGAAAATATAACTAGGTCATCCAAGTAGCACAGGCATGTTTTTCACTTGAGGCCACGCAAAAGATTGTCCATTATCCGCTCGAATGTTGCGGGCGCATTGCAAAGACCAAAATGCATGACACAGAATTCGCTAAGGCATGACCAAGGTGTGACAAAGGCCGTCTTAGGCTGATCTTGAGGTGCCAGAGGAACTTGCCAGTAGCCACTCT
The DNA here is from genome assembly GCA_013436015.1 of Rhipicephalus annulatus. NCBI lineage: Eukaryota > Metazoa > Arthropoda > Arachnida > Ixodida > Ixodidae > Rhipicephalus > Rhipicephalus annulatus. The sequence continues at coordinate 259,777 of WOVY01009581.1, read as the reverse complement.
GTAGGTGAATAGAAGAGAAGTGCTCCGCACCTTGGAGGCAGTCAAGGGCATCGTCGATTCTCAATAAGGGGTAAACGTCCTTTCTAGTTATTTTGTTAATACCACGGTAGTGCACACAGACGCGAATGGACCCGTCCTTCTTCTTAAGAAGAACGACTGGAAATGCCCAGGGGCTATTCGAAGGCTGGATAACGCCACGCTTGAGCATGTCAGCTACTTGGTCATCGATAACCTGGCGCTCGGCTTCGGACACGCGATAGGGTCTTTAACGCAATGGCGCATTGGTACCCGTATTGATGCGGTGACACACGGCGAACGTGCGGCCGAGGGAGTACGTTGGCAGTCCAAGGAAGAACGGAAAGTGTCCAGCAGTCGTAGAAGCTGAGCACGTTGCGAAACGGTTAACGTGTCGGCGATGGAGCTGCTCGGTACGCCAGGCCTAGTAGTTTGCGGCGAAGAGGCACAGGTCACTCCCGCGACTTCGTGTTTGGCGGAAGGGCCAGCCGGCATGTCGACAATTGCAGAAGGATCGAGACTGCAAACCCACCCGACGCACTCACCCCGAAGTAGTGTTACAGGACATGACAAGAGTTTCGAGATGAGCAGTCTGCTGACGCCGTCATGAAGTTCTAGAAGGGCATAAGGTAGCGGCGAACATTTGCGGTGAAAGAAAATGGCAGATGGCGTGAAAAGGGCACTCAACTCGGCGAGCGCGTTGCAAGACATCATGGTAAGGGTGAAAGAAGGTGGCGGTATGATGACGTGTTCAGCAACAAATAGTTTGTCCCTGGTTTCAAGAGCTTTATTCAAATTGATTGATTTATTTGTAGAGTTTAACGTCCCAAAACCACTATTTGATTATGGGAGACGCCGTAGTGGAGGGCTCCGGAAATTTCGACCACCTGGGGCTAAATCTTTAACGTGCGCCCAAATCTGAGCACACGGGCCTACAGCATTTCCGCTTCCATAGGAAATGCAGCCGCCGCAGCCGGGAATCAAACCCGCGACCTGCGGGTCAGAAGCCGAGTACCTTAGTCACTAGACCACCCCGGCGGGGCGAGCTTTATTCAACGAAGCGTCGCCAAACACTTCAAGTTCCACCTCAGCCTGAGAGCAGTCGATGACGGCCTTATTAGCGGAAAGTCCCAACACAAAATGAGGTCATGGGAGCAGGAATCAAACACTAGTAATTCGACGGCATAGATGAGGTCATCAATCGCGATGTGAGCAGTACAGGCAGCGGTCGGCGTGACGTGCTCTGCGCTGGCTGTACGAAGTGACATACTTGCTATTGGCGTCATAACTTTTTTGAGCAAGCGGCAGAGTCTGGCACTGATTACCGAAACTGCGGCACCATTGTCGACAAGAGCGAGTGCAGCGATGCCGTCCACATATACTTCGAGAACATTTGTTGGGAAATAAAGATGCCTTGGTCTTTTCGAGGGCGACGCAGTTCCGGCCTCTGGAACTGCGGCAATCAGTTTTCCCGCTCCGGTCATGAAGGACGACGACGCATCAGTGATGGCGAGCGGCGTCAAGGCCATGGCGAGCGGCAGTTGACAGGAGGGCGGTGGTAAGGATACGATGACATCTGGTCAGGGTGCTGAGAGCCTGTGAACGAAGGGCGCGGTGGCACTTAAGGGGCAGGCTCGAAGCTCTGGTGGTAGCTCTGGCGGTAGACATGGACGCGTCGACGGCAGTATCGCGCTATGTGGCCAAGTAGGCCACAGGCAAAGCATATTGGCCGATTGACGAGTGTGCGCCATTGTCCACCACTCTGAAGGGATCTTGGCTGAGCGAACCAAGGAGTGGGTCGCGCTGGCACGGCTGATGGCAGTGACGTAAAATTCTGAAGAAGTGGTCGAGCGGCCACTTTAGCATAGCTTAGAGGTGCATTTGCCTCGGCACAGGCAACATAGGTCGGGAACTGTGAAGTGTCGTGGGCAGATGGCCGAGCCACGCAAGCTTGGTCCTGGATGACCTGGCGAACGTTTGCTGGCAGAGGTGACAGTGGTTGGCCGGCCGTAGATAGCAGCGATAGCTGACGAGCGACTTTAGCACGAACAAACTCCTTCATAGCAGGTACTCAAGGTCAGAGGTGGTGGTTAGGCTTGAGAGTGTGTCATCCGGGACGTTAGGGCGTCGCGTGAGAAGACGCTGTCGTCGGAGCTCATCGAAACTCTGACACAACTCGATGAGCTTACAGAGAGTGACAGGGTTCTTCGAGAGCAGCATTTGAAAGGCGTCGTCGGAAATGTCTTTCATGATAGGTCGCACTTTGTCAGTTTCCGCCATCGTCGGGTCGACACGCCGGCAGAGGTCGAGGTTGTCCTCGATGTAGTTAGTGAACTTCTCACCAGTTTGTTGGGACCGGCTTCGTAGACGTTGTTCTGCGTGAAGTTTGCGCACACCAGGGCGTCCAAAAACATCTGCGATGCAGGCTTTGAAGGTCGTCCAAGTGGGGATATCCGCCTCATGGTTTCTGTACCATAGCTTGGCAACATCCGTTAAATAAAACATCATGGTACCGAGCTTCGCGGGATCCTCCCATTTGTTAGTAGCACTGGCTGGTTCATAAGATTCCAGGCGATCCTAAACGTCTTTCTCGTCGGTGCCGCTAAAGATGTCTGGTTCTCGCAAGAGCTGGGCACCGGGACAGCCCCTGCGTGGCCAAGCTAGTGGGGGTGTGAAGACAGCGTCGTCAGGCATGACGGACGGCAGCTTTCGGCTACGTAGTTCCAGAACTGGGGAAGACCGCAGCACTCTCCACCAAAATATAATGCAAATCCAAGGTCAAAAGCGGTAGGAGCGTCGGTTCAGAAGCAGCAAGAGCAGGCCGAGTATACGGGCAACCAGGCAGTCCTAGCTCGCGCCTCGCGCCAACGTGTCGATGTCGCTGCAGTAGTGGGCATTCCTCTTCACTACGATATATATAGATCTGCTGCCTAAAGTAACTCTACTACAGTAACTCTAGAGCAACTCTAAAGTAACTCTATACAGTAACTCTAGAGCACCTGGCTCAGCTGCTCAGCTCAGATGCTCGCTTTCAGACGACCGGCCGCAGGGTATACCACTCTGAAAGCACGCGCGTGCGCCGCTGCCGCGCTTAATTTGGACCGAAGAGCTCGAAAAGCCACTGCGCCAGTAATACTGCACTGTGTTTTAGAAAAAAATTGGTCCGAAGGGTAATCTCACATAAAAAGCACTAAAAACACAGAGAAGCCTTGCAAAGCGGATTGCGTCTATGCATATGGTATCGAAGGGACAGTGCTGGGCCGTGATGGCGGCTCTCTCGTCCTCATTTTCTGGTTCCGTGCTGGGTTTTGGGCTAATGCTAGCGCTGGTTGACATGCCTCCATTCATAAGTCGACGATACCATGCTGCCAACAACTTCAGTAAAACAAAAAAAACAAAAGCACAGTAAGTGCTAGCTGCGTCATTTTTTTTCTGGCATTGCTTGTACGCCCTATCCGCGGTATGTATGCACGGGCACGTTGATCAAGCAAACTACCGTGGCAGCATAGCATGTGTGGTGTTGCGCTACTATTCTTGAGGCCGCGGAATAGATTAGCAACCATGGCGGTCGCACTTCGATGGGGTGAAATATAAAAAAAAACGCCCGTGAACCAAGATATATGTGCGAATTGGAGAACCCAAGTGGTCACAATCTTGATACGCACACTACAGCGTACATCAAAATTATATCTTGTTTGGCACACGAAAGCATAGCAATTATCGATGTTGAACAGACAGCGTCATTTTAGGCTGAGACAGGCAAGCGGAAAACCTTAGACTGTGTGTTAGGCGAACTAAGCGAGTAAAAATTAAAGACATTTCATACTTCTCTAGCAAGGCATAAATTCCGATTTCACTTAGCCACGGTTGCCAGTGAGAAAAAAGAATACTGCATCGGCTGACTTCAGAAAGTTAAGCTTCGAGTAGTCCTCTGCTTTGTTCGTAACATGAACCTTGTAACTTAGAAGTGTGGTGGTTTGGGCTAGTTGGTATTGTTTCACATATTTATTTATTTATTTAATATACCTCAAAGGCCACCCAACAGGGGGCTTTACATGAGGGTGTGGGCAAACAATATAGGGTTAATAAAACAATGATTCTATGGCATTTTTAAATCTATCCGTGTTGCTATGATGGATGACACTTGGGGGAAGATCGTTCCAGTCCCTGGCTGCTTGAGCGAAGAAGGAGTGATGGTGGGCTGTGGTACATGCAGGAGGTGGGTACACGGCCTTGTGGTGGCTTGTGCGGGCTGAAGTACGATGAGCTGATTGAATGGGACAGTTGTAATGAAACGTATGATACATTTTGTGATACAAGGATCGTCTGGAAACCTTACGGCGTAGGTCAAGGTTAGGTAGATCTGCTATTCTTTTAAGGGTGGTAACACTGGTATGATACGAGTAATCTGAGTAGATGAATCTAACTGCTCGGTTTTGAATTAGTTCGATGGACTTACTTAGGTTAATTTGGAATGGGTCCCAAATGGCGGATACGTACTCTAGTTTTGGGCGAATTAGTGTTTTGTAGGCTAGTAATTTGACTGATGGAGGGGCAAGATGCAAGTTACGACGAAGGTAACCGAGAGCTCTGTTAGCATTGTTAACTATTTTACTTACGTGAAAAGACCAGTTTAGATTCTGTGAAATGTTAACACCGAGATATTTAATGGAACTTAGGGAAGAAACTATGGAGCCATTAATATTATAGTTAGTGGTGGGTAAGTTTTGGCGTCTGTGAAATGAAATAAGTGCAGTTTTATTAGTATTTAATACCATGAGCCATTTGCGACACCACTCGTCCAGCTTTAGTAGGTCCTGCTGGAGAGTAATTGTATCTGAAACGTTAGTAATAGGTCGGTAGACTACACAGTCGTCGGCAAAGAGGCGGATGTTAGATGAAATGTTATCGGGTAAATCATTGATGTAAATTAAGAAGAGGAGGGGTCCTAGAACTGTACCTTGTGGCACACCGGAGATTACGTTGGAAAGGGAAGAGGGCGTATCGTTAGCTTCAACAAATTGCTGACGGTTAGTGAGGAAGTCCTGAATCCAATTGTAGACAAGTTGGTTAAGGCTTAATTGGGAGAGTTTTAGTAGTAGGCGGTTGTGGGGAACTTTGTCAAAGGCTTTCTCAAAGTCAATAAAAAGGGCGTCAACTGGTATGTTAAGGTCTACACTAGCGCTTAAGTCATGGATGAATAGTGCAAGCTGAGTATCGCATGAGAGTCCCCTTTGGAATCCATGTTGGTTAGGGTGAAAAAATTTAACTGAGGTAAGGAAGTTAGCGATTTGTGAATGAATTATATGTTCCATTATTTTTGAACAGACGCTGGTTAAGGAAATAGCGTGAGAACAGAACGACGACCGTCTCCTTCTTGTACCTTTGTCGCCGTTCTGTTCTCGCGCTATAACTATCATCAATAACCTTGTCTTTTGCACAAATTAAGTTAAACAGAGGCATATCTGCATCGAGTGTTCACAATAAGAGAATATTTTATAACAGCTCAGAGGCGTATGTGAACGTGTCCCCGCAAAAGCCTTGCAGACAAGGCAGCTTTCCTTTACGTGCAACTGTTTACAAAAAATAAAAAAGACTACCTGCCTATCGTACCATTCACTTCACGTGGTGGCATAGGAGTTTGGTGGTGGTGGTCAGAAGTATCGACGCATAAAAACTTTCTTAGTACTGAAGTGCCCGACTCAACGCTCAGTGGGCCAGATAAAAAAAAGTTTACATAGGCCGTAGACTGTTTAAAACGCTCGTGTTATTTCCGCCTAAATGCTGTTCAAACTCGACTCGTTGGCCCCGATTTCCACTGGTGGCTGTCTTCACTATCAAATAAACATAGCAGACACGCGCCGTTCAGTTTAGAAACTAGCGCGACAGCACTAGACAGGAGAGCGAGAGCAGAGTTTTGCTCACTGACTAGTTGGATGCAACGCCGCCTCCTCTTACCTACGTTCTCCATTTCCTCTATACGTCCTCTCTCTTTTTATATATTGTTTCACTAGAGTACGCAGCCGTACCGCCAGTGCCCTTTGGTTTTGTTACGGCGATGAGCGCATGCACCGCCTCTACCAGCCGCCACTCTCGTCTGCGGGAGCAGCTGAGAAGGGCGCGCTCTCACCTCCAGGGTGGTCGTGGAAACTGCAGCGCTGGTTTTCTATGTATCTTCTTTTGTGTGTACGGCTGGGCGCCGTGGGCCAACCACCGAGTGACCGAAACATTCAAACCATGCATGCGATGCGGAGAAGCGGAAATTCTTTACTTTTGTCATTTATCTTTGTTCGCTTCGTCAGGCGGATATTTTATCTGTATACACTGTGTGTCGTGACAATTCACGGCAACCCACCCGCTTTCGGCAACACCCTGTCTCCGTTTTTTTCTTTTTTCCCCCTCCCTGACGAACATTCTAGCAAACAATAGTCACTGCGGCTTGCGTCACTAGCTCGTTCTCTATGATTTTTTTTGTGGCCCCTTACCTGGTTGGTTGGGCCTTTTCTACGGGATTTGTCATTTCATTTACGTCTTCGAAATAAGGCTGGACCGCCAGGTAAAACTGTTAGGAGGAAATAAATAATTTTGTTTGCTATGTTGCACTACTTTCAAAGTTTATAATATATATATATATTTCACCTAAAGGCGGCCTTCATTCATTGTATATAGGGCTTCAGTTTATTTGATGGACGCGCATCAAAACACGCAGCTGACCCTGTGTTCATCAATAGCATATGATGTCGTGCACAACATGATGAACGCACACAGCCATCTATTATTTGGAAGTGCTTGAGTTTCGATGCATGAGCGCACGTCCTATTTTTATTTGGCGTGTTTCGCGCGCGTTCGTTTTTTTTTTTTCTCAGAAAGAGCAAACAGGCCTCCCCCCTATCAGCTACGGAACTTTAGAGCTCGGGCATGTTGGCCAGATGCGCAGCAGCAACGCAGTGGCAGTCATGTCCATGAACATTCTCTTCGTCCTTTCCAGTTCATCATTCCTTGCTCGTTTCGAATTTTGCCGTTCGGGAAACAGATACTATGTATATACATGACCAGGTGTGTTTACCTCACGAAGAACATTAACCTCAGACTAGGAGACATACTAATCCTTTGATTCAACACGAGTTCCGAAGTTGTCTTTGTAACGCATGCCACCCCCTACTCTTTTGTTATTTTGCTTCTCCCTCTACACCAGGACGCCTGCGAAAATTGAGGGGTGACATTCCAGCACCAACTTTTAAACAAAAAGTATTTGTCTTTGTCAGCACTCTTATTAGAATGCGCTGAGATTAGCGGAGGAAAGAGCTTGCCCACGGAAGTAAAGTCGTGGTAGAAAAATATTTAAAGAAAAGATGTTTGCAAGGTGTGCTGAGTATTTTTTCAAAGGATTAATGGTCGTAATAAAATTCAGGTTTTAATCAGTTCGGTGGGCACCCTGTTGCATCAGGTGGGAGCTATCCGAAATTCAAAGCTGCGGGCTCATTTAAAACTGGTTCGGCGTAATTTTGTTCTATCGTTTTGAATGAACCAGTAATGAAGACTTGTTTCCAACTAAACACCAACCCGTGGACCGGTGGCCTTTACACGCGCTGTCGACACAGTCACATTTTACGTATCAGGACACCTTCCACACGCAAGCGGGGGGAACGCATGTACAAACCCCTAATTAAGTCCCCAGATTTCTCCTTTTTACCTGAGCACTGACCACCGATTCTTCTCTCAATCCTCTGACACACGCAACGGGTGTCTGCCATCATGTTCTTCGTAGCATGGCGATTTTAGCGCTACAAAAGACGTACACATGCGAGAGACAGAGAACAGACAGCCACTGCTATCAAATGATTTATTGCAAAGGTATCAATGAAATATAAGCACAATGGTGTACAGACGCAGTGAGCAACTGACACGGTGAACCCACCTATTAGGCTACGGGCGTGCACGTTATGTCAAAAAAACCTAATTTAATTTTTAGTTGTCGCCTTCTTAGCTTTTCGCCTTTTGCTAGTTGCCCAGAGCAGCTGCCAAACAAGTCTAACGCAACGGCATCAGTGTGCTCGTTTCACAGAACTATGGTGTCAGTGTAGTTGGTTGTAAGTGAAGCATCATCTGGCCCGCGATTGAAGAATTCAGAAACATGAAATAAATAAAATACATATTGAGATGTAGGAGTGACATTCCAACCGAGGCTTTCTGGCAAGCAGGGGTTCTACCACAAAGCCACGATATTTTTCAAACTACTTTCGAAAAAAACAGTATACAAATGTGTAGATAGCTAGTATGGATTACAAGAATTCGACCATGAGAAGACATGACACACCAAGCACAAGATGGTTGCACGTGTTCTTGTTAATTTTCCCCTTTATATCAACCACCGGTTTAACGGCCAATCCATCTAGTTGGCATAAGCCAATTGTAAAAGGTCAAGCAAGCAAGAAAATCCTGTCAGCATTAATAGCTTCAGACGAAATGTACAGTTCGTGACCTCACAGCAATGACATCTGTCTGCCTGTTTTGACAAATGTTACTTTGAAGGAGCCTCCTTAACGTCTCCAATATTCTCTTGTAAAAGCGTAGACTCGGCATGGGTGTCAAAATAACTAAAGTGTGCAACGAGTGGGCGCTCTACAAAGCCGTTCATTGTAAAGTTCTTGTACCTATTTAATCATAATCAGCTGCTTTAGCATCAGCAAAGTAATCAGCTACGTACGTTGGCGTGTCACCTTAAGGATGCGTTGTGGGTCCTTCACAATTTCGACAAATGAAGAATTCTGGCGTGAACTTGACTGTACTCGCAGTAGACAAAATAGTTTCAAACGCCAATGTTATGGACACAGTCGTTCGTTTTCTTACAGCATGGTTGAGGCACGCTCTGAGAACGTAGGCCGTGCCAGCAGTTGAGAAGGCTATGTGGGCCTGATTACGCTACCGCGTTCTACCCTGGGAAGCGAAGCTCGAGCATCCTTGAAGTTTTTGCTTTTCCTTTCTGGGAGCACATCACACTGCGTCTTCGTCCATTTCCCTCTAAACTAATGAAACTCTGGATCAATTAACAAAATTTTACAGGGTCTTCAATTGTGTCCTTTGGGCATATTGATTTTTTGGCATTTTCTTTATTAGTCATTATAATTTAGGGGGTTCTCACAATCGGCCTTTTCATAATTTCGCCTCTTAGTTTTTGGCAATTCGATAGGCATTCGAAACGTCGAATTTTAAAATGACGAATTAGCCCCGCCGTGGTGGTCTAGTGGCTAAGGTACTCGGCTGCTGACCCGCAGGTCGCGGGTTCGAATCCCGGCTGTGGCGGCTGCATTTCCGATGGAGGCGGAAATGTTGTAGGCCCGTGTGCTCAGATTTGGGTGCACGTTAAAGAACCCCAGGTGGTCGAAATTTCCGGAGCCCTCCACTACGCCGTCTCTCATAATCATATAGTGGTTTTGGGACGTTAAACCCCACATATCAATCAATTAGCTCGAAGGAAATTCACCTTTCTACATTCCAGCGAACATGTGGGAAGCTTTTCAAAACCCACTGCAGGAATGTCATGCCTCATTCTAATTATTCTAGTTGTGAGCAAACATTTTACGTTAGCATTGCACTTGTGAACAAGAACCTCTTTTGTGTAAGGACACCATCTGCTTTCGTCGCCCTTTGCATTATTGTTTACGCAAGAGACTAAACGTTTTGCAACAGAAAAATTGTAGTGTGATGAAGGCTGTCCGTACTTTTTTCAGTTTGGAGTTGCTCCTGACTTGTCGAAATTTATCAAGTCTATCACAGAAGCACCTCTCTTGTTAAGCTGACAGCGTTAAAGATATCTTAGGATTGCATTTAAATCGTTTTGCTTCCAGCTTTTCCAGTTTGAGAGATACATCCCACACTTATGAAATAAATTACAATGCACAAACGCCAGGGTTTTCACGTTGTCAAACAGGATCTAGATGCCATATGCGCGTAAGGTGCCGCAACTATTCCAACAACCGCGAACAGAGTTTAGCAAAAAAAATGAGATTGTAGGTGCCAGCACACCACAAGCTATTTTTATTGCACATTTTGTACACGAATACCTTTTTAAATCTGCGACCAGGACGGTCGCGTTTCAGGCAAGTGCTTCGACGCTCCGCATGTGCACCGAGCGCACGTTGCGAGTACATAACTTGTGCGTGATGTCACAGACAAAACAACGGACTCTTGACTCTTAGCTACAGCTCAGCGTCAAGGGCGAAAAGAACATCAACTCCTGAGCGACAAATTTTGAAGCGCCGGCGAAGAATCTCAGTGGGTCAGGCTTGTTTTCCGTATCAACAGCCACTTAAGCAAGGAGCATGGCAGACGTCACAAACGTCAAATTGATGTGCGCGTTTAGCTTGCGGGAGTGTCGTTTTAGAATTGATTTAAATATGTTCTAGATGATTGATTTATTTATTTATTTGTGGGGTTTAACGCCCCAAAACCACCATATGATTATGAGAGACGCCGTAGTGGAGGGCTCCGAGAATTTCGACCACCTGGGGTTCTTTGATATGCACCCACATCTGAGCACACGGGCTTACAACATTTCCGCCTCCATCCGAAATGCAGCCACCACAGCCGGGATTCGATCCCACGACCTGCGGGTCAGCAGCCGAGTACCTTATAGCCAATAGACCACCGCGGCGGGGCTATGTTCTAGATGAGATTAACCGCTGATGTTTATTATAAGTGGGTGCGAGAGCAGTGCAGACAGCATGCCTAACGCACGTCGTTTCTGCCCATCGCAGATTTTACTTGCGTTCCTGGTGCTGTGGTCGGCGCCATCGTCGTCGTCGTCCACGGAAAGCATCGAAATCAAGCTGCCTCTGCCGAAATTTCACGCCTACCAGCCCCTTCTACAACAAGGTTCCTTTCACCATCTGCCTTCGTTGACGCGCACGACCCTCTGCGCATCGCCCTCGTCAACCACGTTATCTGTGCGTACGGACAGTTTGAATTGCTGCACGCCTGGCCACGTTTTCAGTGGGTGCGAGAGCAGCGCAGACAGCATGCCTAACGCACGTCGTTTCTGCCCATCGCAGGTGTGTAAACCATTGCCTTTATACGCTAAAAACAGCGACAACCCTTTTCTTTTTGTGCTCCCGGACCCACAACTGATGTCTGAAATTGTTTGCGACTGTTTTTCGATGCTGTTCTTGTTACTGCAATCCGGCGATGTCGAAACTAACCCGGGTCCCCTTACGCGTTTTCAGGCGCTGCCGCAACTTGAAAACTTGCCTGATGAACCCTCTGAGCAGTTGAATGCCATTTTTCATCTTCTAAAAGATGTTCACGCCCGATCTGTGGAATTGGCAAAGAGTCAAGAGGAGTTAGTGGCTGATATAAAAATCAAGAGCAGTCAAAAGAGCATAGAAGACAAAATTGGAAATCTTCAGAGTAGATTGGAAGCCGTTGAAGGTAAAATGCAAACTCTTGACGATCACAACGCTGACGTCGCAACTATTAATTCTACAGTCGGCATGCTAACAGCAGAGCTTGAATCCTTGCAATCACGCCTTGACGAACAAGATGACCGGTCACGCCGCAATAACCTCCTGTTTCATGGCGTACCCGACTGCAAAGAAACTTTGGACGAATCTGAGGCCCGCATCAGAGAAGTTTTGACAGGCGTGATTGATCCGCTATCCGCAAACGACATTGAGCGGGCTAACCGTTTGGGAGCATTTCGTCCAGGTAGACATCGCCCCATTATCGTAAAATTTGCCAATTTTAAAACAAAGGACAAAATACTCTGCGCACGCAAAAAAACTTAAAGAAAAGGACATTTCTGTGAACGAAGATTTTTCGCCGGCGACACGCCATGCTCGAAATCATTTGCGGCCTTCGCGAAAAGTCATTCAAACGAAGCACCCTTCCAACTCCGGCACAACAAGCTGATTATGAACAAAAAAGAATACTTCTTCGACCCCTCAACTAATCGCGTAACAGAGCACCTACAAAGCCTGCCCCATAACCCCCCAAACCACGCCATGCCGAGCAATGAAAGTTAGGAAAAATTGAGGGGCAGTAGAAGGAAACTAAATCGCGCATCATTTCTTTACACCAACATTCGTAGCATTCTTAAAAAACGCGATTATCTTCATTTTGCCGTTACTACAACTAATGCTGATATCATAGCACTAACAGTGACCTGGCTGCATCCAGATATTCTTGACCACGAATTACTCGACTGTGCTCATTCTTTTTCTTTTTACCGATGTGATCGAACAGCCCTCCAAGGGGGCGGCGTATTGCTGGCTATTTCGAAAACCCTACCATCACAGTGTGTTCATGTTCCTTCAAATCTGGAGATAGTATGGACCATTATCCAATTCTCCCATCGAAAAGTTGTTGTCGGTGTATGCTATCGTCCTCCTGCATCATCCCCGTCCTGCACGACGCTATCAACATTGTTAAGTCTCGCCACCCGTCGGTTCCTTTGCTTCTAATAGGCGATTTTAATATTCCAAACATTTCCTGGGCAACTGAACCACCTACCATCAGCCCCTTTTCGACATTCGCAAATGATTTCTTAAATTTGTGCTCTGTTTTTTCCTTGTCACAATTAGTAAAGCAACCTACCAGAACTACTGCGTCGGTAGCTAACACACTAGACCTTGTGCTTTCGTACCACTCCGATTTCGTTTCGAACATTACCCATCTGCCAGGTTTAAGCGATCATACTCTGCTATGATCTTGTAAATGTATGATCTTGTAAAAGCTTGTAAAAACGGTTAAAACAATTCACGACTACGGTAAAGCCAATTTTGTCTCCATTATAACGAACTTTGCACATTTCTTGATAGTTTCCTCTCCACGTTTGATAGTCGTAGTGTTCAAACTAACTGGGACCTTTTTGTAGATAAGGTGAAACAACTAACAAATAAACACATTCCTGTTCGCACTATCACATCCAACCAAAATGCACCATGGTTCAATATACAGATTAAGCGTCTCCTAAACAAAAACCATCGTATTTACAAGGCCGTGAAAAAATCCTCCTGCATCTTTCGATGGGACGATTACAAAAACGCCACCCAAGAGTACACCACCGCCCTAAAAATTGCGAAATATTGCTATTTTAACACCACGCTTCCGAGTATGTTACTAACTGATCCTAAGAAATTTTGGCGCGTTGTTAACCCCAAAGACAGCGAAATGTTAACATTGATTGACAGTGCTGAAAACACCATTCCCCCCCATTTGTGTGCAGAAGCCCTTAATGATGCATTTTCCAGAAATTTCTCAGCAACTACAGACGCCCCTAATCCGACCCCCCCCCCCCATTGTGACTACCCACCCATGCCTCCTATTATTATTGACTACGTTGGTAATGAAAGTGTAATCAAATCCTTGAAGCCTTCCTCGTCTCCTGGGTGTGATACGATCAGTCCTAAATTTTTGAAAAACACCAGCTCTTATTGTTCAATCATACTAACGAAGATATTCGAACAATCGCTTCATGAAGGCTGTCTCCCCGTCGACTTTAAGATTGCAAAGATAACTGCATTGTTTAAAACTGGTAACAAACATTCACCGTCTAACTTTGTAAAACCTTGTAAAATACTAGAACACATTATATTACAAACTGGCATGTTTTCTCGAATCTAACTCGTTCTTTTCCAATTGTCAGCATGGTTTCATAAAAAACTATTCATGCGAGACTCAACTTGCATCTTTCACCCATGGATTAAACATCATTCTGGATCATTCATCCATTGCTGATTGCATTTTTTTAGACTTTTCCAAAGCTTTCGATAAAGTATGTCGCAAGTTGTTACTTCACAAACTATAAAAATCTTAATCTTAATGCGAAAGTTTTATTTTGGCTTGAATGTTTCCTTTCTAACCGCGCTCACTTTGTTTTAGCTAACGATAACGTCTCACCCCGAACGAACGTCTCTTCTGGAGTCCCTCAAGGATCTGTCCTGGCTTCCCTGCTCTTTCTTATTTACATTAACGACTTATTTTTATCTGTTGCTTCTCACATTCACTTGTTTGCCGATGACTGCGTCCTCTTTTGGGAAATATCTAATGACAATGACCTATTAACCCTTCAATCCGATCTTAACGCTATTTCTGTGTGGTGTAAAACATGGGTAATGGAACTCAACACTAACAAATGCAAGTTCCTTCGCGTATCTAGAATTAACCGCATATTGCCCTCTTACTATCTGAACGATGCTCCACTGGAATCTGTCAGCACTTACAAATATTTCGGAATACATATTACTACCGACCTCACTTGGTCCGTGCATATCACGTACGTAATTAATAACGCTAATCGCATGCTCGGCTACGTACGTCGAAATTTCTCACTGGCTCCTTCAACACTAAAACTAACTCTCTACAAGACGCTTATCCGCTCCAAACTGGAGTATGCTGCATCAGTTTGGGATCCTAACCAAGAAAATCTAATACTCTCACTTGAAATGGTTCAAAATAACTCTGTTCGTTTTATACTCTCTAACTACAACCGGACTGCCAGCATAAGCACTATGAAATCCAGCCTCGGATTACCTTCCTTATCATCTCGTAGGAAAATCCTTCGTCTCTGTCTTTTCCATAAGCTTTTCTATCACTTCCAGCTACGAAACGAACTCATTCTGCCTCCTCGGTACATTTCAGCTCGCATAAATCATGGCCACAAAGTCGGCTTGCCGTCCCGCTGAACAAACTCCTTTTCCCAGTCATTCATACCGCGTACATCACAGGAATGGAACCACCTACTCGCACTGACCAACAATCTCGGACCATCAACTTTTAAAAACTGCTTTAGCTAACATTGTATAACGTGTAACACTGAAGTACATTGCATTTTCCTGGTTTTGTTGTGTTTATACCTTTTTTTGCTTTTCCTCTGTTTTATAATATGTTTGTAACTATTGTAACCCACTCCACTCTCTAATGCCTCTGGCCCTGATGGTACCTAAATAAATAAATAAATAATATGCATGATAAATATCGATGTAGAACGCAAATATTACCGTTATTAGGAACACATTTTGTGCATGAAACGTATGCACAACAAAGAGCAAAAAACATTGTTTGAAACTTGTAAAGCGCAAAAAAAAAGTTATTTTGAGAAATATCCAAATATGCAATATTTCGAGATAGTTGATGCGTTATAGTTCATAAAAATTTGATAAGACTTATCAACTTTGCTTTCAAAACAAATTTTTGTACTTTGTCTCTCCGATGGCAGCTACTTGTTTGGTTATTGCACTCCTCAGCATAGGCTGCAGCTTGAACACCTTGACATGAACGGCTCGCGAACTTTCGTGGTAACTTTACAGGTTGAAATGAACCCGAAAAGTTTACGCACATAGTTTCTTGTGAATATGCAATTAAAGCATTTATTCACTTCTACAAAGCTTTTGCAAATATTTTACTAGCACAAAGATCCCAACTAAAAAGAATAATGAAAGGCACCAATGTAGGCATCCCTGATTGCCTGTATGACTCCCAGTGGACAATATTGGAGTGATCCTCAGTGAATCTGCTTTTATGAACCGGAAAAGACCGTACACAGTAAATTTCTTGAGAGTTTCATTATAGTTTTATTTCGAAAAGCTGAATAGATCTCGCATTGTGCATTATGTTACCTTGAGAAAAATGGCCTGAAGTGAGAAACCATCACTCGAGCTTGTAACTGTACATGCAACCAAACATCGCTGTGCTTCGGTACATCTGTGCAAATAATTCTGACTAAATGAGCATTTCAGGTATATCCTTAGTTTAGTTTAAAAGGTTTATGCGAAACATTAATTTGAGATTTTACAAATTCTCATTTGAGATCCTGCAGCGACTACCCATTTTAAAACTTATGATGGCGTAGCAACGGCAGAGGTAACCGTCCGTTACTTTTTTTCGGTAACTGTAATGGTTACGTGCTACCTTTTTTTAGGTAACGCAGGGCGGTAACGCCTCTTGTTTTTGTTTGAGTAACGAATAACGTATTTAGCTTTTTTTTTGCTTACGCATACCCAACTGGTGTAATGAAAAACAGCCTGCAAGGGGTAAGTCATGTTTTACGAAACATTTATGTCAAAATTTACATGTCTAGACATGATGGTAAGACATGTTTGTCTTACTGTCATATCACGCAATATCAATTTCGCTGTACAAGCTAGCGACATTGTCCTGAACTCAACATGAGCTTGGCACGTAAAGCATGTTTACATCTCGTAAATGTCATCATTATCATGTTAACACGTGCAATAATTGTTATACAGTCACGTCACCAAATGACAAGTTTTACATGTCAAGCCAGCCAAATTGCTGCGAACGCAACAAGTGCATGGTATTTATGACATGTTACATGATGTGCACGTCACGATTTGCACATTAATACCTGTCATTTATGTTAGTAATGCACAAATGTATCATCTACCAATATCGGTATATATAGAGTAAACGAAACAGCTGCTATAGCACCATGACCATGGCATACAAACAATGGTGTTCATGACAAACAAGTCGTGATTTTATTATGACCTGTCAATAATGATCGTCATACTGTCACGGTATGCCACGCCAATTTCGAAACAAACCTCATGAGCGATATGATCTGGAGAGCGCAAAGTCATTGGCAGCTAAATAGGTCGGCAGATACGCTCAAAGTTGCCGAAGTTTATTAAGAAATGCTTTGCATATATGGTATTCTTGCATGATACGGTGTCTTCGATTCATATTACTCACGACCCATTCTATTTTCACTGCAGAAATATTTAGTCCCCTATCTGGTGCATGAACCGCAGTTAAAACCTCATGATTTTTTACATGGGTGGTATGCGAGAAATTAAACGCGAGGCAAAGCAAATGCATTGAAAAATATTGTCAGAGTCGCGAGCAGTTCTCAAACACTCCGATGTAGATGTGGCCCATGGACATAACAAATAGGCCCTTTTCGTAATCTGCAAGTTTGCTTCCCTGCACTGCATATTCACCTATAAAATGGCGGCACCTGCCGTCCCTTTAAGTAGAAATGAGGTCCTAGTTGCAAACGTATGCGTTTTCCGTGTCAGAGCGTAAGCAAACAACGCAACACGTTGCTTACTGATTGTTATCTAGCTTCTCCGATACGCAGGGCGCTTTATAGAAAAGCCAGCTTATATTTACGAAAATGCTCTATACGGCCGACAAAAACGACTGAGAAATCTACAGAACTTTAGCTACAAAATAACGTAGTATATCTATCGAAGGAGCGTTTATTGGCCAGTATAAAACCGCAAGTCGTTTTTGAAAACACTCTTCTAAGCTTTGCAATCGATGTTTTACGGAGCCAAAGTGTGTCTAAATTGTGGCCGCTCCCATAGACTGTGTGGAAAAATATTTAGAATGTCTGGAAAGGAAGGCACATAGTGGCACGTTATTGAAATTACTCCTGAAATGTTCTAGTGGCTCTCTGGTATCATAAACCGGGAGTCGTTTTCAACATCGCGTCTCGTTCGTGAGATATGATTTTTTTTTCGTGCGCTTCCTGTTCAGTTACGGTGGAGCGACCGGCCACAGCCGAGAGCTGGCGCGACATTATATGTCTAGAGATACTGGAGATTTCATCTACTTGATCTCTTTTGGAAAATAATTTTCGGGGTGATCCCGAAAATTGTTTTCCTAAAGCTACGCTTTCATTGAAGACAGGCTGCAATCACGTAAACTGTAAGTATGACAATGCGCATGCACTAAAATGCGACTGTAATAATCAGCATTGTAATTGATAAAATTAGGAAATGATCGGGAGGAGCATTCCTGGTGCTGTCTAAGAGAGTACCGAAATAAGATTATTTTAGTCAAAAATTGCTTTTGAACGTTTCAGCAAACGTAGAGCTATCGTTAAAAATATATAAAAAACTTTTGCCAGTTTTGAACTTTCTTCGCGTCGGGGAGGTGTGTTTTTATCATGTCACACCGGATGCATCGTATGTGCTTCTTGATATTGAATGCTTATCCTGTCTATCTCTCTCTCTCTGTGTGGTCAGTTTTAAAAGCCGGTTCTTCTCATAGACTCACAGACTGTATAGGATTTGTTGAGTGTCTGTGGCTTCAGTCATAGAGTTTCTGAAAGTTAACTAGAGGGCACTCGGGCGCTGCGATCGTTCAGCGACCTTGGGAATAATGGGTAATACACACATTTGCCTAGTCTTCGTACTTGCGGGCGGTGAATCGTACTTGCGGCTTCGTTTACTGCTGTGTTTCGATTTTGTTTTGAAAGAAAGATTCAGCCCTTTTGAACTTCGTGACCGAATTTGGAAAGGTAATTAAAAAAACAGGGTGGGGAAGCACAATTGCTGAACATTTGCTGATTTTTGTTTTGTGAGAAAACAGCTTCAAGCCACACGAACACACACTGAGCCAAAAGCAGGCCAGAAATATTAGGTTAAGAGAAATGTGTGTACTACCCATCATTCCCATGCTCACTGAAGCGCCGTGCGTTGCAGCTCCCATAGACACTAGCGCCAGAGTTCCCTCTAGTGTATATTAGGGAACTCTATGGCTTCAGTGTTCTCATTTTCCGTGCCTCTCGCATGATTTGCAGTTCTCATGCATAAAAAATGGCAGCATATCCACGGGGTGAATGATGGGGAGTGGGGTGAATCATCCGTCCGTCCATTCGTTCTTGCTTCCGTCCGTTCATGCGTCTGTCTGTGTGACCATCCATGCATCCATCTGTCCATCCATGCATCCGTCCTTGCGTTCGTCCATGCATCCACCTCTGCGTCCGTCTACGCATCCATCCGTCCGTGCAGCCATCCGTGTGTCCGTCCGTGCATCTGTCTGTCTGTCCGTCCATCTAGTAAGCATTCCAAGTACCATCATCTCGCATCTTTTCATCATATATTCCGCATATAGAAGCACTGCCATTCAGTGGACATTCCAAGGACTAAACGAGAGGTGGCACACACACACTTTCTTATGGCTTGTGCTTCGTGTCTACTTCCCACCTTTAATCATCTTGAGTTCATGGTATATACTAGTTCAGTGTATTCATGGGACAGCGGCCCAACGCTCACTAGACCTTTCTAAAACCAAGAAGGTTACGCCCAGAGAGTATAACGTAGCAACCCTTTCTTGTCAGATAGTGCTGAATGTACATGCCAATGGCTGCTAATGAGGAATGAGAGACAGGAGGATTCGGCTTTTAGGTAACGTGCACGCTGCGATTTTTTTATTGTTCAACAACGCACAGGAGAACTCTCCCACCGGCACCACCTTGCACGTCAAAGCGTAAGACATGTTACGTACTACGACGAGGGACGAACGGATGCCGCTTTAAGGAGCTTTGCCACTGATATTTTTTTTTGCTAAATAGAGAAGGAAAAAATCAGCTCAACCCTTCCTTCATCAATGAATCTGATGGATGGTCCTTCGGGTATTGTGGAGAGTTGTTCTTGGTAGTGGCGCTTTTTTCGTTTGTCGTGAATCGTGTTGCAGTATTGTGCGCTTCGTTTTGAATAAATTAAAGAATAGGAACTCAAGTGTTGTTTTCAATTCCCTCTGATAGAGGTCTCTGAAAAAGAATACACATTAAATCTGCTGTGCTTGTATGAGAATTGAGACTTCATTCATATAACCAATGTGAGTTTGAGTTTCAGTTTAATCAACCACGTGACAAGTATACGAAAATACACTGCTTACGTGGTTGGTGCAAAGGGAAAAAGCTGCATTTCACAGCTTGACTGGCCCCTTCACCCAGAAAAAATTCTAAACTACAAACTAACGATAAGCATTCAATAAATGAACAGTGGAGCAAACATTAGAAAAGTACTGATCTACTTGATTGAAATTCTGTCCGGACAAAGTAAGTACATACGTTAAATACTCCAGGGGTACCAGACAAAAGATCCGGATAGCCGGAGTGAAAAACCCACGAAATGCCAGGAAAATGCCAGTAACAAGCACTTCAGTGGCGCCAAGCAATTTCCCCGGTTGGCCGGAGTGAAATATCTTTTAAAAGTACTCCGGTGTGCCACACAATTCATCCGGCGAGCCGGAGCGAAAAATTTGCTCCAGATGTCCGGAGCAAAACTTGCTCCGAATAGGGGGACGCTAGAGGACAAGCGTTTTACTCCGACCTCGGAGTAACTTTTTTTTTTACAGTGCACAGCGCTTGCAGGCTGGCAAGTACCTACCTTTTCGTCAGTTTGTTCGCGTAGTTAACCTGTGGGCAAGTGCGTCGGTAGGGGGGTGCAAAGGGGGCATTTGGCCCTTCAAATTCACGCCAGCATTACCCTAGAATCAGCGTCTCCCCTCATGCTGCGATGCAACACGGTTTCGCCCCCCTCAAAACAAAATCCTGCTGACGCCCATGCCTGAAAGTAGTTGATGTGGTTGCGAACCTTCAGCGCCGGTGTCCGTTTCACCTCTCCCATGAATAAGTCACGGCTTATTGCTGCGCTTCCCGAAGTCGCGCTTGGTCGACATTTTGTCGCTGTTTCCTTCTTCCGTATCAACAGTGAGCAGCCGATCCCGACTGGCAGTCACAGTACCAAGCAAGCTATCTCTGCCCACTGCTGCTATACTGTAGTGACGAAACCCGTGTTCCGAGAGAAAACAAGTGGGAAGGTGGTACCTTGGCCTTGATGCTGTCATGATCGGCCTCCCTGCCTTGGTGCCATTTGGACGCGTGAGACATTGCGGCTGAGCCTAGCCTGATTTCTTCCGGGTCAGTGCTCCCAGATATGCTCCAAGAGCGGCGACATCAAGAAATTCGTTCTTCGAATTCTCCAGGACCATCGGCTCCCCTCGTAAAACCCTTTGAACACGTCCGACCGAATGACGGCTTAGGAAGTGTTGTTGGCAGTCGAGGCTGCTTGCTTTGTTCGACATAGGACATGCGCCAATTGATTGGCCTTGCGTCTGGGTTTCGTCTGCGGATACGTTTTCACACGTTCTACGTGGTGCCTTCATGGCGAGTTTTCATCAAGCGGCCGCCTGCCCAGCGCCACTGACCACTTCAATGAGTCAACGCTGCACCTGCACCGTACATACCTTCATCTGACGTTTTATTCTTTCTTCATCCCACGGGTCAAATCGAAGTAGCTTCTCTTAGTTCAGCATATGCGCAAGACAACTTGTGGTATCGATAACATATCAGCCTACTCTGCCAAGCTTGTTATAGACATTTCACCAGCGCTAGCACACATAATAAATATCATAATCGCAACTGGCATATTTCCCACTAGGATGAAAATGCTTCATTTACTCCGCTGTACAAATAAAAAAATAGGGTATAAATGCATAGCCCATACCCGGTACTTCCCTTTTTTAGTAAAGTCTTCGAAAAATTATCGCTATCGGGTGACCAGTTACTTGGAAAAATTCTAAATTCTTTCACCTTTTCTTTCAGTTTGGTTTCAGAAAAAAAGGTCGATGACAACAGCAATTTCAACGTTTATTGACAGTATTAGGAATGTGATAGATTATGGTTTATTGGTAGCAAGAGTTTTTATTGAATTTGTAGAGGTTTGTGACTCCTTGAATCATGATCTCCCTAAATATAAACTTGATTGATGTGGTATTACTGGCATGCCTCTACAACGTATCAGCAGTTACGCAAAAGACAGAACACAAATCGTTCATGGGCACGTCCCAATCGTCTGCTGAATTAGGTAATATTGGGGTGCCACAGGGTTCCATACTGGGACCAGCAATTTTCCTCCTGTTTGTAAGTGATTTACCCTCACAACTAGACAAGGCTACTACGCTGCTTTATGCGGATGATACCATCCTGCTAATTTCTGATAGGAACAAAACTTGATTAATCAGCAAAGCTAATGCTGTACTTTTAAATCTTCACAGCTGGTGCACAACCAATGCAGTCACACTTAATCTTACGAAAACTGTATTCATTATTTTTCACTGCGAAAGCCGGCGAATTTTAGCATACATATGCAATGACATAATCTACAACTGTTTAGCACAGCATGCCACTCTCAATAAATTCCTCGGAGTGTTCAAAGACTCGCCCCTAAAATTACATTTACATGCTGGCAACGTTGTTCAGAAAGCCCCATATGGATTGCATGCTCTTTGTAAATGTCGGCACCCCCTCCTTTTTTTCTCGCGAAATACTACGTAATCCTTATTACGCATTTATTCACTCACACGTGAGTTATTGCATTGCTGTATTGCTATATTAGGTTGCACGTAAAAATCTTACCTTAAAGTTGTTCTTATTAAGCAAAAAAGAGCTCTAAGCACATAATGCCTAATAATACGATTGTAAGAGATGACGACTTGTTTCAGAATCCGAAGGTATTAGGTGTACACAACCTGGTTACTTATAAAATTGCATTTTTATTATACAGAATACTTCACAGTAATTTCAACTTACTGCCTGTGTCTCTTCGTACGTTACCTCGAGCTACTGAGTGTTTTTCAGGCACCCTAATTTTATTACCAAAAATAAATACTAATAAGATAGTCAAACATTGTATTTCAGATGAACTACCATTCGAAATAGCCTGACTGCTACTCTAAAAACATCCCCGCCACTGACCTTTGTCTTAGCACAATTAAAAAATTCGATCCATAGTGATTCGTCCAACTAGAGATATTTCTAGTAATGACGTTCACACGTATTTTAATTCACACCTATGCTTATCACCAATTTCTACCTTTTTGTACTCGATGACACCAAATAACCGCCTCTTTTATGCTTTGATGGTTTAGTAATGATCACCATTTGCTGTAGAATGAATAAGTGCTACTTTATTTCTTGTGTTTTCATATTAATTACTCTTTAGGGCCTTGCCAATGACAATTGCCGTTTAGTGTTTTTTTCGTATGATGCCCTTATAGGACCCTTTAACGAATTCGCGGGGTCCATAAAAGTGTGTGTTGAAAATTATGAAGAGTTCGCCCTGCTTTCCCGCCGTACAGACGTGGTCGAAGACGTTCATCTTCGCCGACCAATTTGACGGGTCGAAAGGAGGGCCACCAACACAAAGTCGATGGGAGCGAAGGGGGTTTCGCCCACATCATTCCCATGGTAGCCTTCGTGGGATCGGCTCCGATCTTTCCTGCTTCCTATTCTACCTATCGCTTTCCTTTCCAAACTTTTAGTCATCTTCAATAAACCAGTCTTGAAACTGTCACCAACGAGTCGAGTCGCTCCTCTTCAAGACTCCTGCGCCCGCGGCCCAGCCGGCCTGCTATAGTTACCGCGCAGCGAAGAATTCGCTTTCCAAGTAGAGTTAGCCGACGAAGATTAGAGCGCAAGCAATCTTCTACATTTTCTGGTGCTGAAACCCGAGATTACTTCGCCAACTGACACCGAAAGTGCCGTGGAGCGACAGCAGAAAAGGCAAGCCACCCTTTCACAAGCCATCGGCACCATCATCGCAGAGAGCAGTGTCTTGCTGCAAGCGCCAGCCACAGCACAGCAATCGGTGAGCTTGCAGAACATTTTGAAAATCTTATAGAACAAGCAAATGAGCTGAGGACAGGGAACGACGTCATCGATAAGAAGATTGAGCTACAAGAATTTTATACCGCGCTCACTGATTGCATTGATTACAGCAAAAAGATTACCACCATGAAGACCCAAAATCGAGCGAGCTCTAAAGAATGAAGGCTCAAGTGAAACAAGCTCAAGCACCTCATCAGGAACCAATGGTTGGGAACAAGCAGTACATTCTGGTTCTGTACAGAGTACAGTGGTGTCTTTGGCTCTCCAGTTGCCTTCATTGACAACCAGACTTTCGAAGCTGGAGATTTAGAAGTTCAATGGGGATCTGCGCTCATGGGCCAGATTTTGGAAGCAGTTCGAGTGCACGATTCACAAAACTCCTGCGCTCCATGCCATCAACAAGTTCCAGCATCTGTTCAGCTATCTAACCGGAAAGGCTGCGGTTGCTAAAGACGGACGGCCACTCAGTGAACGAAACTACGAAATTGCTGGGAAAACATTGGTCGAAAGATTTCGCAAGGACGAGTTCATCACTGAGGATCACATGTCATGCTTGCTTGCAGTTCGCCCGGTGCACAATCTTCAAGATACCGGGAGACTGAGGACACTCTACAAAGAACTCCAGACGGGCATCCGCTGTATCGAGCCATTGGGTTCGGCTCAGATCCCTTACGGCTTGCTTTTATTGACCATTCTCCGGAAAAGCATCCCGAATGAGCTTTTCCTCGAGTACTATCGACAAAAACAACATCAGAAGCCGTTCCTGAAGATGATCTTCAGCAGTTCCTAAACTTTTGAAGGCGAAGGTAGAGAGCCGAGAGAGACCCCAGCGCGCAGTACGACCGGTGCCTGTCGCCGCTATGAAACAAAGTTCCAAGCGCAAGAGATCAACATCAAACACCGTGTGCGTCTGCTCTAGCGGTCACGGGAGGTGAGGCGCTCTGCATCTTTGGCGATCAAGAAGGGTGCAGAAAACTGTATCACTTCCATTCCAATAGACCAGAAAAGGGCGGTGATGTCAAAGGAGTGTGCGCTGTTACAAGCGTGCGAAAAAAAAAACACCGAGCCACTGAGTGCCGTACATTGAGATGGCTCAATTGCGCGAAATGTTCGAGACGGCACGCAACGGACGTCTTCGAGCTCAACCAGAGAGCAGTGCCACTTCCCTCAAGTGAAGGTGCTTCAGCAGCCGGTGTCACAGTTCAGTCATCGCTGCAGGTGGAACGAACTCGAGGAAAAACACGGGCACTTCTACAAACGGCGCCAGCGTTCGCAGACGGAGAAAAGATTGCTTCAGTGCGAATGCACCTCGACGGTGGCAGCCAGAGAACATTCATACTAGAAGAGGTTTCCCGTCGCCTAAAGCTACTCGTCGTAGGAGAGGAGAGGCTGACCATCCATGCCTTTGGAGGCCAGAGGACGTTGGAGGAAAGACGCTGTCGTCGGGTGAAATTCTGGCTCAAGAACTGGCACGACAACACCACAAACCGCGTTGAAGCACTCGAGATACCCGAGATCAGTGGCGACGTGCTTCTACCACCGGATAATCACGTTGCTCACCTCGTGCAGAAGCAGGGCCTCGTTCTTGCTGACACAGTACAGGACGGCTTACAGCCTGCAGTTGGAATTGAGTTGGTTGTTGGGGCTGATTACTATTGGTTTGTCAGAACCAGTAGTGTAAAACGCGTCAATGAGAGGCTCGTGACCGTAGAGACTGTGTTCGGATGGGTGCTACTGGGCACAGACACAACATCGTCCGCCTGAACACACCTGACGAACGTCGGAGTTATCCAAGTCAGTGTGAATCAGGAACCAGAAGACGTTTCCTGTCAACTAAGATTATTCTTGGAGCTGGAACACGTTGGGATCGTTGATGACGCACCGCCGACCACTGAAAATGACGACGTTCTTAGGGCATTTGAGGACACCGCTGGTATTCTGGTTCTCCTCACTGCCGCACTCACTGATGGGGCAATGCGTTGCGGCATTCAAAGCCCTCGTCCCGAGCTCACGGGATGTGAATGACCATAGTTCCCCACCCTGCCGGCATCGCCCCTTTTTTTGGCAGCGGCGGCGGTGGCACCGGCATCATCACTTACCCTGACCATCCTACACGCAGGCTTTTCATTGTTTCCACGTGCGGAGACTTGACTGCTGCCTGGGGACTTCACGGCTGCGTCTGCGCGGGATGCTTCTTGCGTTGCCACATCATACCGTCCAAACAGCGCTTACCCTCGGCCTGGCTTTCTGAGTGACGTCAGTCCCCGTGACCTTGGATTCGCATATCTTCTGGCTTTAAAGGAGCCACATCTTCTGCTTGACCGGCATTTTTGGCAGCGGCGGCGGTGGCACCGGCATCATCACTTACCCTGACCATCCTACACGCAGGCTTTTCATTGTTTCCACGTGCGGAGACTTGACTGCTGCCTGGGGACTTCACGGCTGCGTCTGCGCGGGATGCTTCTTGCGTTGCCACATCATACCGTCCAAACAGCGCTTACCCTCGGCCTGGCTTTCTGAGTGACGTCAGTCCCCGTGACCTTGGATTCGCATATCTTCTGGCTTTAAAGGAGCCACATCTTCTGCTTGACCGGCATTTTTGGCAGCGGCGGCGGTGGCACCGGCATCATCACTTACCCTGACCATCCTACACGCAGGTTTGTGCAGGACTTTTCATACCCCTTCTGGAACTTTTTTTCCGCTGCTGCTGCCAAACTAGGAGTGTAGATGCCTAGTACTCAGATGCCCTCTGAACTCACGAAGTTCCTTAAAGATATTCGACAGGAAATGCGTGACATGCGAAGCGCTATCGAAAAAGAACTCAGAAAAGAATTCAAAGATATGAAACAGTCTATCGACTTTTTCAGCACTCAATTTGATGCGATGGCGACACGCTGTTCGGCAATTGAAAAAGAAAACGCTTCTCTCAAAAAGGAAAACACTGCTTTAATAACCAAATGTCGGGAACTTGGACACCAGGCTGCTGGCTTGGAAGAGAGGGTGACTACCCAAGAGCAGTATTCAAGAAACAAAAACGTTGAAATTAAAGGTGTACCGTTTGTAAAAAATGAAAACCTTTCTGCAGTTTTAGGGAAGCTTGGTAGCCTTGTAGGTGAATCTGTCTGTGACAGCGATGTTGATGTTTGCCACCGTGTATCACGACAGGATGGTGGGTGTCCGAATGTTGTCGTTCAGTTTCGTTCGCGTACGAAGCGAGATGGTTTCATCGAAAAAGCACGGAAAAAGCGCATATCTGCCACTGATCTGGGTCACTCTGCTGACACTTCCATTTTCATAAATGAACACTTGTGCCCAACGCTAAAGAAGCTTCTCGGACAGGCTGTAGCACGAAAGAAAGAAAGGCAGTGGAAGTACGTGTGGACACGGGAGGGCAAAGTTTTCGCGCGGAAAAGTGACAACTCACGTGTACTTCGCATATCTGTCGTTCAAGACCTTGAAAAAATGGAGTGATCTCACTCGTGAATTAGACGTTTTCCCCACTACGGCCCTTCATCATGGCCGATACACTACACACACCTAGCGACGTTAGCAGAATACTTTCTTCAAAGAAAAACAAATGTACGTCCTTCTTGCACTTGAACATGCAATCGGCGCGCAATAAGGACGATCATCTGAGCGCGCTGCTGTCCTCTTTTGGTTTTCCATTTGACATTGTAATGTTGAGTGAAACATGGTATCGCAACGACGACGTACTGCAGGTGTCTGGTTATGTTACGCATTATCTGAATCGACGCGATAAAAGAGGAGGCGGCGTTCTACTGCTAACTAAGAGTACCCTGCATTGTGAAGTGTTGAAAGATTTTACTCGCACTACTACTGACTTTGAAATCTTGACTGTTCAGCATGGTCGTAGCATTTTTTCCGTAGTATATCGCCCACCTGTAGGAAACGTGGTAAACTTTCTCGAATACATTGACAATCTACTGTCCTGGGTTAATGATAACGATTACAGACTAGTTCTGGGTGGTGATATTAATATTAACATGTTTCATGACAGCTCGCTTCGCAGACGCATAGTACGGGTGCTTGAATCAAATGCATGCACTAATACAATTTCCACACCTACTCGTATCCAAGGTAACTGCGAAAGTTTACTCGACATTTTCGTCACAAATATTGATGCACAAAACGTTGAATCGGGTGTCATCACGGCTCAGGTCAGCGACCACTCGCCCATATTTCTCATTGTGAATTCATCTATGTTGCCCTTGCATCCTTCCGCAGATCAGCACTACACCTTTCAAGATATTACCCCATTCACTCTTGATAAATTCCGCGACGAAATCTCGCGCATAAGCTGGCAAGACGTATACGACGAAAGCGACTGCGACAAAGCGTACGAGTTGTTTTTATCCGCATTTAAGAACGCTTACGCAAAATCATTCAAGCGTAAAACAAAAAAAGCCAGAAAAGCAAGAAAGCCATGGATTAATGACAGTGCGTTGAAATTGATAAAGCAAAAAGATGCTCTTTTTAAACAGTTCTTAAGGACAAGAGACGCAGTAGTTTTAGCCGCGTTTAAAAAACTCCGGAATAAAGTTAATGGGTTCCTAAGGGCAGCAAAGACACAGTACTTCGAGAAATTGTTCCCTCCCGAAACGATATTGCGAACCGATGTCACATGGAGAAAGCTAAATAGTTTACTGCATGGAAACCAACAGGCAGATAATCTAGAGGAATTAACAGTAGACAGTAAGCTCATTTCAGGCACGGCCTTAGCTGACGCTTTTAACAACTATTTTGTGTCGCTTGTAAATAGCTCCTATGATCCCCAATGCATAAAATATTTAAAACCCAAAATCGTTCACAGTGCATTCCTAAACCCGACAGACACTCAAGAGATACAAAGCATGTTTCGCAGTATTCGGAATAGTAAAAGCTGCGATATCGATGACCTGCAGATTCGCCCAGCGAAGCATGTACTAGATCTAATCGGTCCTGTCTTGGAGCACGTGTACAATCTTTCGCTGGCGAACGGCACATTTCCAAGACGCATGCAAATCGCGAAGGTAACAGCACTTTTCAAATCTGGCGACAAAAACAAGTTCTCGAACTATAGACCAATATCAATTCTGCCTATTTTTTCTAAATGTCTCGAGAAGCTGATAAATGTAAGAATAACCTCATTCTGTAACAAGCACGATCTTCTTACAGATTTTCAATTTGGATTTAGAAAAGGTCGCTCAACTGAATTAGCATTATTGACTCAAAAAGAAATAATTCTGCAAGGCTTTGAAGAAAATTTGGTTACCCTTGGCATATTCATTGATTTTTCAAAGGCCTTCGATACCATCAATCACAACACTTTACTAACAAAACTTGATATTTACGGCTTTAGAGGAACATTTCTGAAATTAATTAGAAGTTATCTGCAGTATAGGTATCAAACTGTTGTTATAGGCAATCACTATTCAAAAAATTTACCGATACGTGCTGGGGTCCCGCAAGGGAGCATACTTGGACCACTATTGTTCAACATTTATTTAAATGATTTAACGAATATTAAGACTACGGCGCGCTTTGTTATCTATGCGGACGACACTAGTTTATTTATCACTTTTAGAAACGTTGCCGAACTCATCAGCACTGCCAATGATACTCTAGAACAAATAAACAAATGGAGTTTATCCAACTCGCTAACTATTAATGCTGCCAAAACAAAAGGCGTGCTTTTTCAACCAAAGAATAAAAAACAAGTAGTCCAGGGATGTCTCCAGATAGGAACTTCCGGGATAGAACTAGTACCTTCAGTCAAAAGTTTAGGCGTCATTTTTCAGGAAAACATGTTATGGAATGAACATGTCAACACTATTGCCAATAAGCTTGCTCGAGTCACAGGTATACTAGTAAGATTACGCCTCTTGCTGCCATTGAAAGTGAAGCTCTTACTTTATAATTCTCTTTTTCTATCACATATCAATTATTGTCATCTCGTATGGGGCAACACAACAAGCTCAAACATCAACATTTTATTCCTTTTGCAAAAGAAAGCCGTTCGAACGATTTTAAATGCTCCATTCGATGCACACACGGACCCTATTTTTGACCAGTTAAATATCATACCATTAAAGGCAGTGTACAATACAATTTTGCAAAAACGGTTTTTAATAGAAAGAAAGAATAGCATGGGTTTTCTAGAGCAATTGTCAAGGCTTACATTAAATTCAAGCACGTTCAGTACACGTCACAAAGAAACCTGGCATGTTCCACATTGTAGAACAAATTTTGGAAAACAAATGCTATGTCATGCCTTACCATCTTTGCTAAACTTTCTTCATTAACTGCCATATTTCCCCTCCCGAAGGATCTGGATGTGCCGATCATACATCTTATTCGCTATTGTGTTTTAAATTACCATGCATTTTATGTTAAATGTACAAGGCGAAGCGTTTTTGAACTTTTGTATATTCATTAGTGAATACTTCTTATGCTCATATGTTTGCTATGTATTTTTGTGTATTTTTGTGTTGAAGATGTATAGCGACGCGTTTCAAACTTTGTATATAAATTTGTTCATTGTTTTCGGATGCAAGTGTTTTAAATTATCTCTATTTCTTACTGTGCGTGTGTGTACATGAATCTCTTCTTGCATTGCATTTTTGATCTTGCCCGCCAACTGTTTGTTGCGAAAGAAAAGGGGCACAGACCTCGTCAAGCCGTAATGTGGCTTTTTGTCTGTGTCCCTGTTATCTGTACAATGTATAGATGCGAAATAAAGTTCAAGTTCAAGTTCCAGTTCAAGATGCGGACACGGTTACGGGGAGTGGCAAGCAAGCGGCCGACGCCAGATGTGTGCTTCGGCACGAAACTGCAGCCACTTTTGACGGACTTTTTGCACGGCGACTCCTCGTCTTCACTGATGGTTCAGTGCAGAACGATGGCCGTGCCACGGCTGCGTGTGTATTGCCTTCGCTGGAGCTGCTCAACGCATGCCGCTTCGCCTGCGAGGCATTGTCGACGATAGCCGAACTCACCGCGCTTGACCTCGCCGCCGATGCCCTCCTTGAAAAGGGAGTTACATTTACAATATTGCTGACCCCAGTTAAGGGGTCGTAGCAGGGTTGAAAGAAACGTGTGCTACATTTCAGAATAAAACAGACAAAACGATCGCATAAGATAAGCCAGTTCACAGTGGCGCGTGAATAAGATCTTGCGAAGGGCACAAAAAAAGAAAAGAAGAAACCGAGACACGCATTGCAACAACACACTGCAAAAAGAAGAGTACACATTATTGTCCGGCGAGTGCAATATACACCGAGAACCAGAACACGTGTCAAGTGATCAACAAGACAGAAAAGTTTAAAAGTCAAGTAGGCTTTCAAATTTGTTAATATCAACTTGCTCGACAACATGACTTTCAAGGCTATTCCATTCATTCACTGTTCTTGGAAAAAAAGAATACTTAAAGACATTGATTATCGCCTGGAAGTGGGTTAATTTCAGTGAGTGACGGTTGCGGGATGAATGACCTGAAGAAAAATACGTTAAGTATTGATGAGTATCGCTTTTGAGAAGGTTCTTCACAATTTTAAAAAGAAAGCGTAAGCGGCATAATTTATTTCTGTCTGCAATGTTCAATAAACCAGCCTTGACTGTCAGTTCCGAAACTGATGCGCGGCCATAGCAATTAAAGATAAAACGGACTGCTTTATTTTGTACACGCTTTAATTTAGATAAGTTAGCCGCCGTGAAAGGGTCCCAAGTTACATTTCCATAATCGAGAATTGGTAACACGATGCTTTTATAGGCTAGTAATTTTACGCTTGTTGGATCATTTCTGAGAGACCTTTTCAAGTCGTGAAGTTTATACATTGATTGATTTGCAACGTTTGTAATGTGTTTATCCCAATGCAAGTTGTTACATATATGTAAACCAAGGTATTTATACTCAGTTACTCGTGTTAGAACGTTATTCTCGATTGTGTAATTGAAAATAAGGGGTTGCTTCTTGTTTGTGATTGACATAACAGCACTTTTTTATAATTAACAGACATCTGCCATGTGTTGCACCACTGAATAACATCGTTCAGCTTCAAATTAAGGTTAATCTGGTCATCCAAAGAGTCTACAGCAGAATAAATCAGACAATCATCAGCGTACAACCTAATTTTCATGTCATGCTCGCCAACAATGTCGTTAACATAAAGAAGAAATAACAAAGGACCCAGAACCGAACCCTGGGGTACACCCGAAGTGGCAGGTACTATTTCAGAAGGAGTGTCGCTGAAGATGACATATTGGTAGCGAGAAGTAAGGTATGATTTAATCCAACTGCAAAGTTTATCATTTTTAAGAATGACACGTAGTTTGATCATTAGTTTTACATGAGATATCTTTTCGAAAGCTTTGGCGAAATCTATAAATATCGCATCTGTTTGCTTACGGTCATTGATAGTCACGGCGAAGTCATGTACGGTTTCGACAAGTTGGGTCACAGTGGAAAAGCCGCGCATAAGCCATGTTGCGCTGAAGAGAGAATCGAATGCGTTGTTAAAAAAGTAGATATGTGCTTATGAATGATATGCTCTAATAGTTTACAACAAGTGCTGGTTGAAGCTATAGGACGGTAATTCGTAACTGACTGTTTATCCCCTTGTTTAAGTAGGGGTTTAATTTCGGACACTTTCCAATCTTCCGGCAGAACGCCAGTTGAAAAAGACAAAGTAAAAATAATAACAAGGAATTTGGCGCACCACTCAGCGTATCTTTTTAGAAATGTATTGGGTATATCATCAGGTCCTGGAGATTTTTTTTTTCATCTAAGTTGAGGAGCAGATTGAGTACACCGGGTTCGGTAATTATAACATCCTCAACAGATGGCAGCATTCTATATTTATCGAAAGGCGGGATAGTTCCGTCGTCAACTGTAAATACGGACTTGAAGTTTTCGTTAAATGAATTCGAGATTTCTGTAGAATCTGAGGTACAGATGCTATATATTATGAAAGTGCTAGTTTCTGAGTGCTTAGGGGTTATACTTCGCCAAAATTTGGAGGGCGATTCTTTAATCATGCTGTTCAAGCGCACAGTGTAGAATGTACGCCGCTCTGTTTGCAGTAGGTCTTTTAGTTTACGAGAGAGTTGGGAAATTTCTTCCTTTAGCTTCGTATTACGATTTCTTTCGAACCGTTTCTTCAAGCGATTAATTTTCCTTTTTAAATGAATGATGTCACGGGTGATCCGTGGATTCGATGGATTTGCTGGTCGATAGCGGAAGGGAACATACAGGTCAATGCATGCGTGTACTGTGTTATTAAATTTCACCCAGAGAGAGTTAGCGTCGCACATAGTGTCCATATAAGTACTCAAAAGGTGATCATACACAGACTCCAATCTGTCTAGTATACAAACATCGTTAGCAGCAGAGAAAATTGGAACACGAGTCATTTTCAACCTTGTCTTTGGAAGAGAGAAACGAAATTGAGTTAAGACACACTTATGATCTGAGAGACCATCCAGTACCTCACACTCATAGTGACCGTCAATATTAGACCGAACAAAAACAAGGTCCAGTATTGATTTGCTTTCTCCGTGAATACGTGTATACTCATGAACTAGTTGAACAAAATCAAATCGAAATGCAATATCGATCAACTCCTCGTTGTCGAAAGTATCATTAGTACCAGAAGAGAAGGTGGGCCATTCAATACCAGGTAGGTTGAAGTCACCACAGAGCACAAGTTTCGTGTCTTTCGTTATCTGGAGACCAATGTATTCCTTTAAATTCTGCAAAGCATCAATTCTGGTACCAGGGGGTCTGTAAACAACACCAATGACCATGGACTGTTTGTCGCGACACATCTTACAAAATAAGGCCTCAACGCCAGTGGGGTCGGCCATTCTAGCAATTTGTATGTTATTTTTAAAGAGCAACGCCACACCGTCTCCCCTGGAATCACGATCTTTGCGATAAACATGATAATCTGGGGGAACAAATTCGCAATCGTGGATTTCATGGTGAAGCCAGGTCTCTGTCAATGCAACAATGTCCGGATCATGTATCGATATCAGATGTTCTAGTTCAAGTGACTTGTTTACAATACTACGGCAGTTAACATTTAGTAGCTTAATAGAAGGGTATACGGAAGGTTGTCATATGGCTGATCGTTTTCGAAGAGGCACCTTATCAATTTTTTCTTTGTCCCACACATACATAGTCTCATTCACGGACACCTTATCAAAAACCAGCTTTACGTCCTCTTTCCGCTTACGGTTTTCACTTGTGCTGTCCCAAAGTTTCTTTCTGACTTCACGAACATTCTGGGAGAAGTCTTCTGTAATATACATTTCTGTGTTTTTTAGTTTAGGGCAGTTCCTAAATATTAAGAGCTTTTCACGAAAATTGACAAGCTTCAAAATTACGGGGCGAATTTTGTTCTGTTTTTAGCTCCTAACCGGTGGCACCTTTCTACTCCTGAAACACTAATTTTTAAGGTTTTCTTAAAGAATGTGTTAATCACGCTCTCGTGCAAGGATTCCAGGGTTTCGTTCTGTTGTTCTTTTAAGCAGTGAATGATGATGTTATTTCGCCGGCTGCGGTTTTCGAGATCGTCAATTTTATCTAAGACGAAGGTAACGTCGTCTTGAACCTTCGTGATAGTTGATTCGAGGGACTGCATTTTTTCACCGAAACCAGCAAGACAAGCGACTGAAGCTTCTATTGAATCGAGCCTATCGTTGAACTGCGCGAAAGAGTTGGTTAAGGCTTTCTGCGCATCACCAAAACTGTTCATCTGTTTCAATATTTCTTTTTGGCTATTAGGTACGTGTAGAATCAGATCACGGTCAGTGAGGTTAGAATGAAACTGCTCTTCATTATCCGAGCTCCCCGAGACCGGCCCTGGGTTCTGCTCGATGTCACCGCATCTCAAAAGAAGATTAACAAATGCGCGGAAACTGAAAGAAGACAACGCTCGTTTCACACCAATGGGGCAAGGCAGCAGCAAAAGACAAACATCGTTACTTCGAAAAGGTTTGGCTTCAGGCATGCGACTAACCTGCGCCAAGAAAAAAATGTTCCGGTTGAACATCGTTGCAGCCACGCTGCCGCCGTGCCCACTGAAGAGTCCGGGATGCGGTGGTGCATTTATGAGCTGCTGTTGTGATGACATCACTCGGCCCCTGGCGCTGTACTCGGAAAAGACGGCGAGCGTCCCCCCGGGCGGATCCGTGATGTGGCAGAAGTGTGACAATTGCTCGCTTTCTTCTTGAAGCAAAGTCGGGTATGGTTTATCGGAGTGGTCCACGTGGCTCCATGTGGGTGCGTGCCCGGTGATTGCGATGCTGAAGATCTGCGCCAAGAAAAAAAATGTTCCGGTTGAACATCGTTGCAGCCACGCTGCCGCCATGCCCACTCCGTCGGCTGCCAGTTCCGTCGGCTGCCGTTCTCTCGGACTCCTGCGCTGCTCTCCAACTGCTCGCGCAGGACTCCCGCAGAGCTCTGGTTGCCACGCGCATCGCGCGAAAGCTCGAAGCGGCGCAGGACCTCGGGTGTGATCTTGTGCTGCAATGCACGTTTGAATATTCGGCAATGAAGCGACTGACGAGCTCGCCAAGGATGCGCACCCTACGGAAACTCCTGTGACTACAGCGGTGCGAGAGAGAGAGACTGAGAGAGAATAAACCTTATTGAGCTCTGGAGCTGTTCTGCCAACCGCTCTTATGCAGAACGCTTGTGGGTGGATCCTCAGTCCGGGACTACTGCGGCCTTTGCTGTCCGTCTGGCGCGTTCAACCAGCCAGATTTGGTCGTCCACTTCCTGGCTGGACAGCGCACTTTCCCACTGCTCCAGCGTGGTGTTGTGTATGATGGCTACTGCCGTTATATTTTGGCATCCCCATGTTGTGTGGTATTCTATGGGTTTCTCGCCACACCAGGCACACGTGGAGAGGAGAGGACGACGACGACGAAGTGTCTAATTCATAGAACGCTTGTACCCTTGTCTCAAATTTTCTATTTGTTTTACCGCGAATTCTGGGAGCTGCCACTCCCTCCTTGCGAGAATGGATGAAGAAGCCTCTCAGGATTTTTGAGGTGGACAACCGCTACGTCTGGCAGCAGCTAGGAAACGTGTGACCACCTCAAATGGCACAGACAGCGAGGCAACGTAGCTCTACTCCGACGGTTTTGTGTCATCGGATGACGACTACACAGTTGTCATGAGCCGCAATGCAAAAAGGAGACTGCTACAAACATCGTCGAAGGCGAGTATATCTACCGTGCAGGCTACAGCGCAGCGTTGGCCACACACTATACTCTTCGTTGCTGTGGACCCTTCAGCCAACCTACGGCGGCTTAACAGGCAAGTCCTCTCTGCATACCTCGAAGGACTTGCTCCAAACGAGATTAAAGACGTCAGGATCAACGCACGGAAGAATGTTCTGGCAGTTGATGTGCTACACCGTAGTGCGCTGCAAAGCCTACAGAACATCTCGGAAATCGACAGACTCACAGTTAAATCAGTGATCCCCACTGACTGTAAGGGCAGTGTTGGCGTCATTTATGACGTGGACATTTCCATTCCCACTGACGACATTCAAATCTTGATAAAGCCAACTACAGACGACATCTTCGTCAAGCACATCGCAAGCTTGGTCAGTCACTTTGCTTGAAGATTGTTTTCGAGGAAGACAGTCTTCCTCTACACGTCAAAGTTGGCCACGTTCGCCACCAAGTCCGTCCATACATACCGAAGCCCCTGCAATGCTTCAGATGTTTCAAGATGAGCTATGTCAAAGGAGCATGTACCATCAATGTCGTGCGCCCGCGGTGTGCCGAACCTCATTCAGAAGACACCTGCCCCGCAACTGCGTTCAAATGCTCCAATTGCCACGGCGCTCATAAAGCGTCGTCTAAAGGTTGCCCACGAGTGCGAACTGAACGCGCAGTGCTAAAACACATGGTGTGCGACAATTAGACGCACAGAGAAGCCGCTGCTACTGTCAGGCGACGTCGGCGTCACCACAGAAGATCATCACGAAACGTGACATCGGCTGATAGAGACACGTCATCTCAAGCAAGAAGAACTGGCCTTCCATCATCAAGCTCTGCGAAAACGGATACACCGAAAACAGGATCAGGGTCAAGACTCACACCTCGTGAAGAGTGGCCATCACTTCCACGAACACAGCCTGTTTCAGAGGTGCATCGAATCCCGCCAACCTCGATGGCATCACGAATCACTGATGAAAAGAAAACTGTGGATCGCCAGGTCATTAACATGTTGCAGACCTTTATGAGCGCAATGCGCATGCTCCTAAGCAACATGAACACCCCCTTAATCAAAGGAAACGGTACTTTATGAAGTACCGTTTACGAAGTACTCACACAGAAAATTTTCCATAGCGACAGACCTCCCACGACACCTAGAGACATTGATCCACCCACTTAGATTGGAAGTAGCATACACAAACAGCTTCCTGCACAACATACATCGTTCCAACTCACCGGAATGTCATGGTGGTCATGCAGAAGAAAATGTTCGCCATATTCTTTTGGAGTGCGTTAAATATGCGAATGAAAGAGAAAATTAAAGAACAAATTATCAAGTTTGGATAGACGGCCCATCACAATAAAGAAACTACTTGGACCATGACCTGAGATGCATCTCCAGAAAAAGGCAATAATCTTCCTGACAGACTTTTTAGTGGAGACCGGACTGGACAAGCGCCTATAACTGACAGCCAGAGATGGGTATTTTGTAAAATGTGGTCATGTATATACTGACACCAGATCAGTAAGGTGTGCGTGTAAGTAGTTTTTGACTGTGTGAACTGCGTGAAGAAAACTGTGTATTGACATGTTATTTGAACTGGTTTCAGTGTGCTATTATGTGTTTTTTTTCCGTATTGTTAGTTTTTGTGTACCGTTCTGTATTATTATTTTATTTTTCACTGCAGAACTTTGTTATATGGAGTAGCCGAGGCAATAGGCACCTCAACCTCTCCACAGCAAAACAGTTAAATCAGAACCATCAGCGAAGAGCGCACTCCAGGTGCTGGACACTTTGAGTCCGGTGCTTGCAGCTCTAAAGTAAAACGATGGCCTGCAACATGTTATCCTTTCGAGAGGAGGTCAAGAACGCATCTGTCCTTCAGTGGAATGCCAGAGGACTTAGGGTGCGTATGTCCGAGTTCCGGCAATATGTATTCACGAACCAGTTCTCCATAATTGTGATTTGTGAACCGAACCTGTCAGCTCACATGAGACTGTCTGGATGTGAGTGCTTTATGTCTTTACCCACGAAGAGCGCAGCAAGGTCGTTGTGTGCATACGGCGCGACTTACCCTATGTCCATCACCCTGTACCCCCTGACGAAGAAAACCAGCAAGTTTGCCTAACAGCAAAACCATAAAGACCACAATCACCCTCATCGGAGCCTACTTACCTCCATCAAGTCATCTAGATCATGAGTGCTTGCGCGGAATTTGGAATTCAACTCTCCAGCCATGGGTGATAACTGGCGACTTCAATGCCCACCACTACTTATGGGGAAGCTCCAGGGTCAACACTAGAAGTAGACAGTTAGTGTCTTTCGTTTTTGCATGTGAACTTATCCTCGTGAATGATGGCAGCTCTACTTATCTGCGCGGATTGGCCTATAGCAGTTGCTTGGACATCACTTCCGTCTCACGCTCGTTCGCCAGCAGAGTGCACTGGATCTCGGATTTGGAAACAAGGGGTAGTGACCACAGGCCAACATACCTGAAAATGACGACTTTCCAATTCTCAAGTCCTCAAGAGCCGTCCAGTGCACTGATTGGCAAAAATACAAGTTAATCATAAAAGACTATGTTGGCGCCTCACCCTTCAACCTAGAGGACGCCATAAAGAGTGCCTTACAGTCAACAACTTGTTCGCTTCCGGTGAGCTAATCTCGCACTGATATGGACATTTATCTCGAAAAACTCCAAGCGATTCGTCGCCGTGCAGAACAACGTTATAGACGCATGAAGTCACTTGATGATCAGAGAGTGGCCGGACACACACAAAAGAAAATACAGCGTCACATGGACAAGTTGGACAAGCAACGATGGGTATCTTTTTGCGAGTCTTTGGATCCCAGCAAGCCTCTGTCACTAATTTGGAAAACTGTCCGGGGTCTTTGTACAACCATTACTCAGCGCTATTCATTAAAATCTCTGACACTTCACTTACGCTGCGAAGGGATTCATGTCGCAGATTTTTTCTGTCGAAGGATTGCCTGTGGGGCAAATTCAACTGGGACGAAGACGTCCGACTTTTCTGTATCGTCACCTGATCCACGAATAGAGATTTTGTTTTCAATGGACGAACTAAAGGCTGCGCTTGCTTTGTTTAGACGTTCTTCAGCGCCAGGACCTGACGGCATCACTTACCGCGCTCTGTGTCACCTAGGAGATCAAGCTCAGAAGGCACTCTTGCAGCTGTACGACGACTTCTGGCAAACTGGCATGGTTCCACAGGAATGGAAGTCAAGTCGCCTGATTCCACTTCTCAAAGGCGGCAACTCACCTTTGGACATTTCCTCATACCGCCCGATTTCCCTCGTGAGCTGTGTGGAAAAAGTTATGGAAAGGATGATTTTATTGCGTCTGGAATGGTACTTAGAGTTCTACGAAATATATTCAGATGCCATGTCCGGGTTCAGACGAGGCCGCTTGTCAATTGACAATGTAGTTGACTTGGTGACATATGTAGAACACCAGAAAGCCTGCAAACGGTTATCTGCTGCTCTGTTTCTTGACGTTAAAGGGACATACGACAATGTCACCCACGAAACCATTCTGAGAGCGCCAGAAGGAGTGGGACTCGGTGGCAGAATATACACGTGAGTTCAGAGCTACCTACAGAATAGATTATTTCACGTGCAGAAAGAGAATGGTCCGACACCAGAGTATAACTGCAGCCGAGGAGTCCTGCAAGGTGGAGTGCTAAGCCCGACGCTGTTCAACCTAACACTCATTGGACTAGTTTGCAAGCAACCAAGCAGTGTACGACTCCATTTATGCTGATGAAATCTGTGTGTGGATATCAGGTGTGACTCGACTTCAACTTCGCGCTCGACTTCAGAAGGCAGCATCAGTGACATCGCACCACTTACGCAAACAAGGGCTTGAAATCGCAAGTGAGAAGTGTGCAGTCGTGGCCTTCACCAGAAAACCAATGTCTGCTTACGGCATATCAATTAACGGGCAGTTGGTGTCATGCAGCCGGAGTCACAGGTTCTTGGGAGTCGTAATCGACCAAAACCTGTCTTGGACACCCCACGTAAACTACGCGAAAAAGCGGCTGACCGCCAATTTGTCACTATTTCAGGTTTCCCTCTGAGAAAAGTTGGGGAATGTCTGTCGAGTCTATGTTACAGCGGTACAAGGTATTATTTACTGGATTTCTGTGGCATAGCCTACCATTTATATCTAACACGTGCAAAACGAACCTGCGCACAATAAAAATATTCAAGCCCGAGCGCTCAGGATATGCCGTGGTTTAGCCCGCTGCGCATCGACAGCTGAAACAATTGCCATTGCACAGGACTACTCGATCATGACGCACATCACCATTGAAACGATGCGTACGTACCTCAGGCAACATGCTAGAAATTATTCCCACCACTTGGCAACCCTCGCTATTGAGAGGCCCCACACGAAATTTAGTGCAATTGTCTGCGCTCATCGTGTGTCGCTTGCGTCAGGTTTTACGCCTACTGAGAAACTGTTGTATCGTTTGTGGTGCCTGACACTTCCACAAGTACGTGCTTCAATTCCAGGAATACAGAAAAAATCAAATTAGCCTTCATCAGCCCTAAAACAATTGAGCTTGAGCCTTCTGCACGAAATGTACAATAACCACGTGCACATATACACCGATACTTCAACCACAGCGTCTGGTTCTGGCGGTGCGGTGGTGATTCCAGCTAGAGAAATTACTCTGCGAATCAAGCTGTCACACCTCACTACGTCTACGGTGGCAGAACTTGTGGCTTTGCGTGGCGCGCTAGAGTACATCAAATCCCAAAGACCGAGTAAATGGGCTGTGTTTTCCGACTCAAAACCGGCCCTACAAAGCATGCAGTCAGTTCTTCGACGAGGTTGCCATGAACAATTAACTTACGAAGTTGTCAAGCTTCTTCACCATGTCACACAAACAGGCCACGAGGTCAAGTTTCATCAGCTTCCTGGTCATTGTGGGATCAGTGGCAATGATTCCGCAGACAACGCGGCTCGCACATCGCACCAAGAAAAACACACTCTTCCGATTTATTTGTCAAGGACTGACGCTGCAAAGCAACTTCGTCACCTGGCACGTAGTCTGAGTCTGCAGGAGTGGAACACCCCAAGCATAAGACATAAGAGACTATACCAAATAAACCCTCGACTGGAACTTCGACCTCCATCCGGACTTCGTCGACGTGAAGCTTCGCTTTTTTGTCGCCTTTGGTTGGTGGTTGCCTTCACAAAAGCATATAGAACCCTCATCGGATTGACCGACAATGCGGAATGCGACGTCTGCTGCACCAAAGAAGACATTGACCATCTGATATGCCATTGCCCTCGATTTGCCTCTGAAAGACAGAAGCTTTCGGACGCATTGCGACAATTGGACGATCGGCCACTCTCTGTGCAGATGCTACTGGAACACCGTCATCGGCTTTCTTTGGCTCGAAAAGCAGTCAAAGCTGTCTTGTGCTTTTTGAGGACTACAGGCCTACGTGACCACCTTTAACTTTTGTGTAGTGCCACCGCTGCATACGCGCCAGCCGATTGACAGACAATCCTCTTTTTTCTTTCTCTATCTTGATCTCTCTTTCTCTTCTCTTTCCTCTCTCTCATCTGCCTCTTCCCATTCCCCCAGCGTAGGGTAGCAAACTGGGCATGTGCCTCGTTAACCTCCCTGCCTTCCCTCTTGTTGTTTACCCCCCCTCCCCAGGGACACGTGTTTCTGTATTGTGTTGGGTGTATTATACTGTAAATGTGTAAGCATGGGTTTGAATTCGTTCGTAGCTGCCACCAGAATAACGACTGCTCCCTGTCCCATTTCCAGTGGGGCGGAGGATATCGCCTTCTTGTTTCTTTGAAATGCTGCAGAATGTCTCTGTGTGCAGGCTACCACCTCGACGCTCCCGGCCATCGATCTCTTCCGGCTAGTGTATCCTCGAGCCCTGCCGTGGTGGTCTAGTGGCTAAGGTACTCGGCTGCTGACCCGCAGGGCGCGGGGTCGAATCCCAGCTGCCGCGGCTGCATTTCCGATGGAGGCGGAAATGTTATAGGCCTGTGTGCTCAGATTTGGGTGCACGTTAAAGAACCCCAGGTGGTCGAAATTTCCAGTGCCCTCCACTACGGTGTCTCTCATAATCAAATGGTGGTTCCGGGACGTTAAACCCCACATATCAATCATTAGTGTAACCTCGAAATATAAGATCGGCTTGAACATTTCTAGCAATACCCTCATGTCCTGGGTCCCTTACTATTTGGTGTTTTTCGTTGCTCATACCGCCGGTGTTTTAAATTTCGGTGGCTTTTCGGCATACCCTACCATTTTTGTATCCCCGGCAGGTGTCCTGAGAGTCCGTGATTATTACGAGCGATTGTCCTGATCTGTTGCCTGCGGCGACTGCTAGAGCGACGGCGGCCTCCTTGGCATCTAACCCGCTGCAATGCTTCGGCGATGCGCTGACCTTCTCCTTTAATTGAGCGTCGATCATCGTCACCACAGCGTCTGTCCCGTTCACATATGTAGCAGCATCATCATAGACGACGTTTTTTCTGTTCTGATAGGTCTTGGTAATGCTCTGCGCCTCGGCCGTGCGCCTACTCTGGTGATGCGTAGGGTGCATGCGCTTAGGAATAGGAGTGATCTTGAAAGTAGATCTGATCTCATTCGGTATGGCTACCGTGCGTTCCAGTTCTCGTGTATACTGTCTTGATAGCTCAATCTCTGGAGGAGGGCTTGTCCTGTCGTAGTTGCTGTAGTCTAGGCTTCTGAGAGGAAAGCTGCGCCTCCCTGCGTTTCTCCAAGGTATTTGGTATACCCAGGCCTGTTAATTTTTTGATTGCCGTGCTTGTTGGCAGACCTAAGGTTATCTTTTAAGCCTTCCTTAGGATTGCTTCCACTTGCTCCTTTTCTCTTTGGTTTAAATGCTGGTAGGGGAGGCTGTAGGTGGTTCTACTAACAAGTGCTCTTACAAGCCTGAGGGTGTCATCTTACTTGAGGCCGTTTCTTCTTTTGGTTATGCACGTGATCATTCTCGTAATCTTGGTCGCTGACCCAGACAGCAGTCTGATTGCGTGGTCCGCCCTCTGGTTAGATTGAATACACATTCCCAGAAGCCTTAATGTCTGTACTTCCGGTATGTGGACCCGGCCAGTGTGACAGTAAGGTCGACCTTATGGTTCTTTGTGGGCCTGCGCACCGTAAGTATTTCCGACTTTTCAGGTGAACATGACGGTCCTCTTGCTTTTGCGTACTCGTCCACACAATTGGCAGCCACCTGTAGTCTCTCTTCTTGGAGTCCCAGCGAGGCCTCCGTCCATATGGTGAGCACATTCGACGTAGCGTTGAGCACATTCGGCGTAGCGTGGCTTCGCACGCTGCACTCCGTCACCGCTCGCCACCCGGACCCACGAGTTGCGGCAAGCAGCCACCACGCCCACTCCCGAGAACCGGATTTTCGAGAGCGGAACGTGCCCTCCTCCTCCGCCCGCGCATCGGCAGCTACCGCACGGAACGGATACACACAGAGAGAGAGAACCAACATGTTTCGCGCATCCGGCGTGCGGGAAGTCACCGGCCGCGCAGGGCGCCGGTATTCCCTATTTAAAGACTATGGCTAATTGTCCTGTAGTCCAGGCCCTAGATCTTGAGGACGTTGTGCTCTGGCTAGGCGTTGAATACTCGGGCTCCTCCGCTCCCGTTGTCCGGGGCGTCGGTTCCCTTTCTCTTCTGCTTTGCCAGGGCCTCCTCAAGCCGCTGGATGGCCCTTCGTTGTGTGGATGGGTCTTGGGAGCGTATCCATGCTCCCACCTCTTCGGGATACGTGGTGTCCTGGCACTGCCCATTCCCATTGTTCACACCACTGTTACACCCGCCCCACATGATGTGGCGGAGGGTGGCTAGTTCACGTTCGCACACGCTACGCTTAGCGTCCACAAACATGTCGGGGCATACGTGCCGGGCCAGTGCTGGCGTTAGCACGCATACACAGACATAGCGCCGTGCTCCTGACCAGGTTGCAGAAATTAGGCGCCTTTTCTCATCTTCTAACCACTACCACCACCACAAAGTGACTTTGAAAACGGGACGAGGAAGAAATAAGCGCAGTTCCTTTACTGCCTCTCTCAATGGAGGGCATCTA
This sequence comes from Rhipicephalus annulatus, assembly GCA_013436015.1. Classification (NCBI taxonomy): domain Eukaryota; kingdom Metazoa; phylum Arthropoda; class Arachnida; order Ixodida; family Ixodidae; genus Rhipicephalus; species Rhipicephalus annulatus. The sequence goes on along the minus strand of WOVY01009581.1, from coordinate 215,987 downwards.
CACAGTTCTGTGCAGGGAATGGGGGAATGTGAATTAAAGAGACAGATTAAAGGGGTAAGAGAAGGTTAGCGAACAGAATTTCGAACAGAAGTGTTTGAACAGAAGTTTCGAACACAAGTGAACAGAAGTGTTTATGGGTTTGATGGCTAATAAGATAATGTTGTGTAATGTAACGCTTTATATCATGAAAGCGTACAGAAATCCTCACAATGCGATGTTCGTGAAAGAAACTCCCGATTGGTTTTAATTCCCCGTGGTAAATTAGAATCTTCCTATACAACTGAAACATTGAGATACACATTTCTTCCGATTTTTTTTTCAACTGGACAAGACCAGTGGAGCTTCGCGTGGCAACAACCGCTGTGTACTTTTGTGTAAAGACAACGCAAGCGGGATGGCTGCATTCAATAAATACTGGTTGTCTCGTTGTTCCCTCGCTTTCTTTTTGTCTGTCTACCCCTATTGCGCGTTGCCTATAGGCAGCTGCAATGACAGCTCGTGCATAATTGTCACGATATCATCTATATTTTCACGATAAAAGAAAAGCTCATTGGGGTTATTCATAACTGTGATCAGAGACCGGCTGTAGCGACAAAAAAAGGCTTACTCCACAGTTTGAGCTGCGTGCGCTTGGAAGTGAAACCAAAACTTGCGAACAATCATAAGCGACCACTTAGTGTCCTAATGCATTTCAGGAGAGAAGGAAGCCTTCCGTGCACTCTAGTTCGGCTGCATGGCTTAATGGAAGTGTCCGCTCATTAGCAACTTTGATTGATATGTGGGGTTTAACGTCCCAAAACCACTATATGATTATGAGAGACGCCGTAGTGGAGGGCTCCGGAAATTTAGACCACCTGGGGTTCTTTAACGTGCACCCAAATCTGAGTACACGGGCCTACAACATTTCCGCCTCCATCGGAAATGCAGCCGCCACAGCCGGGATTCAAACCCGCGCCATGCGGGTCAGCAGCCGAGTACCTTAGCCACTAGACCACCACGGCGGGGCTCATTAGCAACTTTCCCTTTCTCTGTGTTTCAACCTACACTTTGTCTTAGAAATGACGTGTATCGGCACGGCCGTGCATATGCGCAGTGACGTTTTCGGTGACCTGGTTTGGCTCATGTGTCAAGAGAGTAACGACGACGGGACAAGCCATCCACGACACAGGCACACCAACCTCTGGTGCAGACGCACGCAATATGATATACAATAAGGAAGCTGTTTAATAAAGTCACGTCGTCTTATGTAACGCCTTGCTATTTTCAAAAAATAGTTGTAAAGCGCAGAATAATTGGTTTATATGTGGGGTTGGACGTCCAAAAAACCACCATATGATTATGAGAGACGCCGTAGGGGAGGGCTCCGGAAATTTCGACCACCTGGGATTATTTAACGTGCACCCAAATCTGAGCACACGGACCGACATCGTTTCCGCCTCCAGCGAAAATGCAGCCGCCACAGCTAGGATTCGATCCCGCGACCGGCGGGTCAGCAGCCGAGTACCTTGACCGCTAGACCACCGTGGCGGGGCTAGGGCTAAAGCTCAGAATAAGCGTGGTTAAGCATAGTTACAGGAACTCCTACGAAAGCAGAACAACGTAAGCATGCAGAAGTCGCTAGAAGTGCTACTGGCATCGATATCGATTCTCAGCGTTGCTGGAAGATCAACAAATGCTGCCTATAAAATACCTGCGTGCTTACTTCATCTCTCTCTACAAATCGATTTGTAGTTTCACACATAAGGCACGACACTGAATGCGTCAAAAATCAAGTGTATCGTGGTAGGACCTTATCTTCGCGCAAAACTTTAACTGAAGACCTCATACCTCGTTCATCTGTGAGACAGGCGAACGCAAACTGTCTTATGAAAAAAGTTACGCAGCACTACACCACATGCGAAATCTTATGCCTATAGAGCACTTGTTATACTTTCAATACAGCATGCCGGTATAGTCAGGAGCTCCTCCCAAAAGCACCTAAATGAGATGTTTGAGAGCACACACAAGCGGTTCAGTTCATTCTCGCTGTTTATTCTCGACAATCACGCGTATCTAAACCACTAGCGAAAGGAAACCTTGTACTTTCACAATGAAGACGTTTCCAAGCCTAATTTAATTTTTCTTTTGTAGCACAATAATTGGAGAATTCTGAAGTCACGTTATTTACTTAACCCGCTCCAACACCCATCGAGAACACACCACTGCAATCAGACAACCTACAAGCCGCATCAACACGCACAAACATTCAATCTCTCCTTCCGCAATCTTTTATTGGAACAAATTACTTAATATTATTCTTGTGAATGGCAATGTTTCAGTAAATAACATAATTAATAGAAATTCACCTTTGCCTGCTGATCCTTTTTCAATTCCTAAACGCAATACGCGACATGCTTCGAATGGTAATTTCAATCTGCCCAAATGTTTTAATGTTTACGGAGAAAGACTGATACAGTTTAGTGGAACAAAAATATGAAACACGGTCCCCCTAGAGATTAAAACGGCACGTAATTTCAGCATGGCATGTAAATCATTTTTTCTGTGGAGTCAAGACATGTAAGCATGTGTGTGTGATTCGATTTTCATTGTATTTTTTTAATAAGTGCCTATGTATAGAAACTAGCTGCAAGCTAATAAGTATGCATATCTGCAAGAAAAAATGTATTACTGTGTTATCTGTATCACATGATTGTTTTTTTTTATGTTGTTACCTCAGAGCTGACCTGTACACTTTTTTATGTTGCACATTGTATTGGACCGTCCACTAGCCACTTTAGGCTATCGGTCCAAATAATTCCTGTAATTGCATATATCTATTTATGAAAATAAAGCTTCATTGATTGATTGATTGATTGATTGATTGATTGATAATGCTGTGAGATCCTTTGATACCAAAGATGAAAACAGCGACTTCTGTTCCTTACTGCATATTAACTTCGAAGGATTTCTTTGCGTACTTTAAACACTTTTAGCGTCTCACTGCGCATCTATCTATCCATCTATCTATCTAGCCGCTCACGCCTGGGAGCTCTCTTAACTTAGCGTGAACCAAAATTATTGTGGGAGTGTGAGCTGTTTTGACAAATATGACGCGCTGGTCAAGGCATGAATAATCACAATCCCGTCACGTGCTCGTAGTTTCTCGGTAGATACTAAGTGTTAATCACCTATGGCACATGGTATCTACCAAGGAACGACGAGGTCACACAAGGATAATTTTAGTGCGTGAGCCTTAAGAAAATCTGACATCAGGAGTGTGTAATGAATGAGTGAAAAAAATAAATGTCAAGGTCTGAGCAGGAATCGAACACCAGCCTTCTACGTGTAAATCAAGCATTCTACCACAGAGCCACGCCAGGTCTCGGAACTACTTTTCGAATAGACACTAATGTTCCTGAAACGTCAATTGTGGTTGCAGTGCTGGCTATCCAGTTTTATAAACATTACATATGTACCATGATGCAGTCATCAAGACGGGATATCCTCAATTGTATGCCATGCGCTGAAGCTCCAGGGTTACCATCCTCGTGAGCACCAGCGCTTCATTAAGCTGTCAGACTACACGTAATCTGGCAGCCTTGTGGTACTTGTTGATCTATGACGCCGTTCCATAGTTGTTCCTAGGCGCGCGCATGCACCATGACTGTGGTAATGCCGTAAATACTGCTTAATAAAGTCATTTTCGTTATATCATTTTGTCTACGTTACTGAGTCCTCACATTAGATACAGTCGTACACGAACGATTCCGAGGAAACTGGAATCACTCGTCCATTCCGTGTGATTGGGCGTTTTGTGCTAGCTGCCCGCGTCATTGCCTTGGCCTGCCCTAAGGCTCTTTTGATTTTGCCCACCTGTCCGCCGACTGCAATGCCGCTTATAAACCGGAATGAGTCCATTATGAAAGACCTCCAAGGGTTCACAACGTGCTTCATACGCCATGAACTTTCACGCCGTAACCCGGAGACGACTGGCTCGAAGGGCGAAATGATTGAGCGCTTGCTTCATGACGTCGCCCACAACCGTCAACCGTCTGATGGGCCCGACTCGACAGCTGAGCAGTCGCTTTCAAGTACGAAAATACTGAGTCACCTTTAATGATGATGGTAACAGTGGCTTGAAGAGCTCGAGCATACGCAAGTATTGACGTCATTTACACCGTCTACTCTCTTCGCCGTAGCGCTTGGTAAGCTCCGTGGCCCTGCTGCAGATTGGAAGAGCCTGGCAGAAAACTGTTTCGACACGTGCGGAAATTTCAAGACTGCGTTCGAGAGGCAGTTTGGGGATAAATTTACCCTCTTGCAGAGGCGGCACCTAGTCACCAGGCGCGTCCAGTCACCCCTTGAGAGCCTCTTTGGCAAAAGTGCACGTAATTTCAAAATGACCCGTCTAAGTGACTAATTTACAGCGCATTTAGTATGCCTACAGGGTGTGCGCGACGCACACATGGCAACAACTAACGCTGCATAGCAGTCACTAGTTGTGAGCGTATTTCTTGCCATTGCCACCCAACTCGATCAAACTGTAGAGCATGTCTCTTTCTTCACAAGTCAGCCCCCTATCACAGCCGGAACATCAATGTCTCGAGTGCCTTCCGTGCCTGTGCAGCAGAGTTAGTATTATAAATGACAGATCTTCGTCACCAATACATCTGGCTCAGTCACCAGTCTCGTGTAGCATTTCCTTGTTACCATTAGAAGAGCAAGACAGCAGTTTTCTTCAATCAGCTTTAAAAATGGCGCACCTGCTTGCAGCCCGGGGGACGACCTAAGCAAGGGCACATGCTATAATTGCCGCCAGACTGGACATCTTGCACCAAAGTGCCCTCTTTCCAGATGCTGGCATCCGGCTATCCAACGGGTTTTCCTTCCACGGCGTCCTTTCATTCTTCAGAGCCACTTAAACAGCCACTTGTGCAGTGTGCCGTAACTCAAGCTGACATTCCACTTACAGGTCCTGTTAATGCATTTCCAGACAGTGTTTTGAAGTACACAATACTCTCGTTGAGTGTTGTTGGATCTGCGAACCTATTACCACGATCCAAGCTTCGAATATCTGTTGTAGGTGGTGGTGCCGTTATGCCAGTTGGTTCATTATATACTCCCACCACCCTAATGACCAGTTCGCCACAAATGATGTTGATTTAAGGCTCTGCAAAGGGACTGACCATTCCACCGACATTTCGCCAGATGCATCACCATATACACGTCAACCATGTAGATGTGGCAAAAAGGATCGCGATATCATGGAGCGCCAATGTCAAGCGTTTCATGCAATAGGCTTGGTGACCAAGACAGCACAGCTAGAACAGAGACTGTACCAGACACTAAGCCAGCTGCTGCAGGTCAAATAATTGAAAACAAGGAAGCAATGGGACGCCCAGGCATGCCAACAGGCCAAGCTTTAGACCAAGATGAAAAGCCTTAAGAAAAAAAACCACATTGTTCTAGAATTCGCGGACCATATAGATGTTTTGGTGGCTGCAAGACTATGAGACATAAAAAAAAACGGCGTGGGATGCGATATAAAAAGTTATTCGAGCATTTTACAAAAAAAGGGGCGGGGGAGTTGAATTTAAGACTGCACGTATTCTGGCAGCCTTGTGCTACATGTTGATCTAGTCGTGGCGTCGTTTCGTAGTTCTTAAGCGCGCACGTGCACCATGACTGTGTTGACGCCATCGCTGATGCTTATTAGTCATTTTCGTTATACCATTGCCTTGTGTACGTTGCACAGCCATCACAAAAGTTATCGCTCCTGGTATTGCTAATACTCATGTTTTGTTGGTATCGCTGCGCAAGTGCGAACAATCGGTTATAAAAACATTTAGAACTGTTGAACAAATTTAATTAAAGTTTTTTTTATTTACTAGATAATATTAGAAGGTCGCCAAGGGTAAAATTAGTCTTGAGAACGGCTTCACAAAGGCCCTGGTAGCCTGTACATAGATGTGACAGCAGTGCGGAAATGATTAAAAGCACATAACACGCAAGTACAATATATAACATGAACAATACCTATAGTATTTAAAAAAGATTTCCAACTAACACGCAAGAAGTTAAAAAGCTTCGACTGCAGCGGCGGCTACATGGTGGGAGCTTCCGCTTCCAATGCGAGAGCTCCCAAGTTCCATTCCCAGTGCCGACCGGTAACCCACCGGTTTTTTCCAATGAGTAGAGGAGTACACTGATGTGGTGTTTGGTTGCTCCTGGGTACTCATCTCGAAAGGTAGCCTCATAATACCGAGGGGAACAGCGCATAAAACAAGACTGAGAAAGAATGAACACATGACACAAACTCTGATGAACAACAGTGTGTAAATTTATTACACCTGGAAGTATATAGTGAAAAAAAAAACAAGAACAAAAACTATCACGTGCTCACAAGAGGGGAAGAAAAAAAAGGAATGTGCCACGGGTCGAAATGTGCAAGTTAACCACTCAAAACAATCATCTATTTTTCCAGGAGGGCGAGTGAATTTCGCGCTCTTTCTTGTTGCGATATCTTGAGAGTATCATGCAGTTATGAAATAGCGGGACGCAGCCGCACGAGGAGCAATGGGCTGCCAAGCTGTTGCTTGTCGAAGTGCTGAGATTATTCGCGTGCTCTCTCAGGTGGTCGTTCCAACAGCGACTGGTGTGTCCAGTATAGGACCGACAACAGGACAACGGAATGTCGGACACTACGTTGCTCACGGACTCAACGTACTGTGTCCTGTGTTTCTTTTAAGGGGCCCTGCTACACTATTTGAACACGTAATTTTCATTGGTTCTGGTGGTGCTGTGGAACGCGCTGATATTTTTGTAGCGTATTAGCAAGGAGGCAAAAAACTTTCTTTAAAGGACTACGACAGAGAGTCAAGACGTCTATTCAGTGCGAACGCATGACGAAGACTGGTTTGTTTTAAGTATGTACACTCTCGTAGAGAAGCCAAGGGAAAGTAAGGAGAAAGCATGCAGAGAAACGCAAGTATACATATAGTCAAAAAAGTTTTATCTGCACCCGGCACGTGCAACGTTTTCCAGCAACTCGGGTAGCTAACACAGATGGCTCCAGCGGCGTTAAGCCTTTCTTCCACAGTAGTCGTGTAGCTCGTAAAGGCGCACCGACATCGAGGACGCGCTCCTCTGTTTCTATATCACTTGTGTCCTTTAACATTGCAACTGCTGCCCGGAAAAGTGTCTTCTCCAAGGTACCTCTTTTGTGCCTTTTCGCCGAGGGTCGCTCATGGGTCGTTCAACTAGTTCCTCAGAAGCGGCTGTTTTCTTTCCATTTTGCGACAAATACAACTTTCCCCCTAGATGAGTTAACTCTCGAACTCATTGTCCGTCGACTTCTAGGAGATAAAACAGTTGTATCGGTCGCTTCACTTCTGTTCCCCCGCTTAGTTTCAATCTGCAAGACCGCACTCTGCCATCTCTGCCTTTTAAAGTTTCTTCAATTTTGGCGGTCCTCCACATGTGTCGTTTCAGATGTATTTTTTTAAAGAACCAAATGGTCTATCTTTAGGTCACTCGTTCTCGTTGGACGGGTCAAATGTGCTGATGTAAGCTACAACAAGTACTCTTTCCGCCACCGCTTCCAGAATCCTTTAGCCACGGCCGACCGTCGTGGCTCCCCCTAACGGCCTCCAGCGTCGTTAGAGTTTCGCGTCACCACCTGGAGTTTCGGGTGGCAGGTGATGTGGAGGAAGGATTGTCAGCTTCTTTCCGACGAGAAAATGTGCTGGTGACAGCGGTTGTGACTAGAATCATCGTAAGTGAAAGTCAAAAGGCGTGAGTTTATGACAGCTTCTACTTCGTACAATACAGTTGTGAGTTCTTCAAAGCTTAAACTGCTCCGACCTGACACTTTGCACAATGCTACCTTCATTGATCATACCAACCGCTTCAAGAATCCGCCCCACCAGCAGCCCTTTCAGCAATAAACTTCCATCTGATCTGTTTTCCAGTGAAGTATGACTGTATTTCCTCTGATTTTAGCAGCGCGAGCATTGCTCTCAGATCCTTAACTGCTCTCTTAAACGTTAGAGCGTTGTCTGAATAAATAGTCGAGCTGATTACCCTGCAAGCCTTGAAGCGCTGGAATGCCAGGAGAAAGGCTGTAGTTGATATGTCCTTGAATAGTTGAAGATGTACGGCACGTGTCACAGCACAGGTGAAAATAGCAATGTAACATTTTCGGACATCACGCGATTGTTGACAAATCAGAGGTCCAGCGAAATCGATGCCGACAGTGTCGAACAGATTTCCCTTTGTTACTATGTCAGTTGGAAGTGGTGCCACTGGTTTCGTAGCTGGAGGGCAACTTTGTTTTCGAAAGATGAGGCACTGCTTGATGACCTTTACTACCTGGTGCCCCGGGATTATCCAATACGACTCTCGAAGTTGCGCCAAGATGTGACGCACCCCCTAGTGCAACATTCTCACGTGATCTTTCCTTGTGAGCAGAAGCGTTAAGTGGTGAGTGCGAGGCAGAGTGATGGGATGTTTAGTCTCTTCAGGGTTTTCGGTGAGCTGCAGGCGTCCACCAACTCGCATGAGACCCTGCCCGTCAAGGTGTGCGTTCAGTGGCAAAACAAAAGAGCCTTTCTGCAGCGGTCTTTTGGCTTTCAGATTGAAAATGTCGTCACTGAATGCCTCTTCTTCAGGTGCAGCCAACCAGTACTTCTCAGCATCGATCACCTCTTCAGCTCGTAGTGATCCACCTTTTCTTTCGCGCCAGTTGCGACAGTTGTTGACAAAGTGGTGGACCCACGCAGTTACGCGCACGACTCTGCTGTATAAGCTGAACTCCTCTACTTTCAGTACTGCCTCGAGCGGTGATGATACTATTGGCATCACCGTCACTTTTCGCTCTTCCAAGTGGCATTCTTCTGCCCCTGAGCTAGGTTCGCCGGCTGTTGGCCAATGCGTCTCATCCTTGTGAAGCCAATGTGGTCCTGTCCACCGTGATTCGCTTTCGAACAAGGCTTATGGGAGTCTACCGCGAGTGATTAAACCAACGGGATTGCCAACACCGGGGCAGTGTCTCCGATCCTTGGGATCACTCAGTGCTTGCAGCTCTCATACTTGGTTGGCGACGAAGAGCTTCCACCTTGCAGTGTTTTTTTTAATTCAGTGCATGGCTACTGTTTAATCAGTCCAAAGGACAGTAGCAGCATTCTGGAGGTCCAAGGTCTTCATGACGTAGTGGTACAGTGGAGCGTCTATGAGCGTCCCCATCAGCTTTAGTCGGGGTAACGAGAGGCGCTTTAAGGGAGCTACTCTTGATTTGGCCATAATTAAGCTTATACTGGTTGTTCCCTAAGGAGACTTGCTTGCAACGTATGCGAAAGCACCGTATGCATTAGGCTGGCATCGCAGAAAATGTGACACACTTTCTCTGTCTCTTCATGTCGGAAATTCCTTGCGATGGTTCTCAGAATGGAAACTGCCTTGATGCAGCGGAGATCTTCACAACAGCTTTTCCACTCCGCCTGCAATATTTCTGGCAAGGGATTGTCCCAACCATGGCCTAACTCTAACAACCTGGAACATTATTTTTACGTAGAGCGTCTTAACAGAAATGAACCCAAAGGGGTCGAAAATTCTGGCTGAGACTTGCAACACGAATCTCTTGCTGTCAGCTCTTGTGGTGAGGAATTAAAGAAGTGAGGTCAGATTGTATTGAAGTTATCTGTATGAGCGTTCCAACCCACTCGTAACACCTTGGTGGCTGTAGGAAGTCCCGCCGTTACCTTCCGTTTTGCCAAGTTCCCATCTTCTATGAGGTTGATTAAATCGCGGTCGTTAGACATCCACTTGTGGAGTCGCATTCCTGCTTGTAACAATATGTCGCTTGATTGCTAGCATAAATTTTAGCATGCTCAAGGCCGTCGACCCCAACGACAAGGTCTTCAACATAGAGGTGCTTGCGCAGGATGCTCGCAGTTTCAGCATTTTGCTCTACGGGTCTTTCAAGATGATGCTCTAATGTTGCGCCCAATAGGAAAGGACCTGGTGTGACACCGAATGGCACGCGTGTCATCCGGTAAGTCGCCACCGCTGGAAGTTCTTCGCCCTTTTTCGGCGTAGTTTCATAGCAGAAAAAAACACACAGCATTACGGTCACCTTCTGACAGAGATTTTTGAAGATATGCCTTTTCAATATCCGCGATCAGGCCGATGTTGTAAGTGCGGAAGTTTATTAGCGAATCGGTTGGCTCTGGATGAAGTTTTGGACCACTTTCCAGAACATCGTTCAGTGATAGGCGATCCTTGGCACTGGATGATGCATTGAACGCCACTCTCATTTTGGTTGTCTGGCTTTCTAGTCGCACAACTGCTTGATGTGACATGTAGCGCACCTGACCTCCCGAAGTGCTGCAATGCTTGTCGACTGGCTCTGCATAGCCCTTTTCTATATATTCTTGGATACAGGTCTCATATTCCACTATCATGGAATCCCCCTACAAACGGCGCGTTGTTTGGAATCTAAGACGCTTTGCGGCGCACTCGTAGTTGTCAAGTTCGTCACCCATAGATCTCCAGGTTAAAGACACTTTGTACCGACCACTCTCAAGTTTGACGGTTTCGTTGAAGTGCTGTTCGAGCGCGTCTTGGGGTTGATCTAGTTCGTGTTCCTTGATGCCAGGGTGTTCGAACTCCCATAATGACCTCAACTGACTCGATATTTCTTTGTTGGTTTGCTCGTTCACTGCTACTCGCATCACGCCAGCAGCTGAGAGAGAGAGACTCCTGATGTGCCGGCCTGGCCCTGGACTGTCCACCCGAACACCATCTCCACTGCCATCAGCTTAGGTGTTAGACGCTTGGTGGCTCCAGTTGCTAACTCCTAATAATGATCGGCACTGATTAGCAGGTTGTTGTTTTCACTTTCATCACCCTGTGCGACGTCTACAACTGGCAAGTCAAATTTCAAGAGTTCAAGTAGAACTGGCTTTGAAGGTGTAGCCATGATATCTGCGCAGATGCAGGGAACCTCCAAAGCTTCCACTCGTGTTCGTTTTCCGTCATACTGGCTTCGCAGCCATGGCTGCTATAAGTCGGCTATAAACCGCACCCGACGTGCCTGAGTGCGGTTTATAGCCGACTTGTCGCTGAATGGATAGATTCTGAGCTCCTCTTCCCTAGCACATTTAACTGTAGTCTTTCAGAGAGGTTGTAATGGATGAACGTCCGTGGACTGCCACCATCTAGGAGAAGCCTGACAAGTGTACTTTTGTGCGGTCCTTCTGCACAAGCTCGTGTAGTCTGAAGAACAAACTGATGCCCTTCTGTGCACATAAACTTCTCTTCTGAGGCTAGAGAAAACTTCAACACCGTGGCTTGTCGAGTAACTGCTGGAGAGGATGCACGCTCATCAGCACCGTGGTGTTATTTGAAATCAGGATCACACATAGGCGTAAGGTGTCTTTCACTACAGTTGGCACACCTGAGCCACTTGGCCTCACCTCACTCTTTCGACGTGTGCCCCTTAATTGTGCAACGGAAGCATCTGTTCTCACGCTTCATCACCTCTGTTTGTTCTTGTTTTCCTTTTCAAACTATATATTTTCAGGAGTAATAAACTTACACACAGATGTTCGTCAGTGCTTGTGTCATGCATTCATTCTTTCTCCGTCCCGTATTTTGCGCTGTTTCCTTCCCTATCACGTAAACTGGCTCTTGAAAAAACCCTTCATCTCCTTGATAGTCTGCGAAGGCGTATTCCTTAGCTCGCCATAGACTTGATTTGAGCATGCGCCGCTGCTGTGGGAGGTAGAGAAATTAATATAGGTACAAGTGCATTTCTAGCCTGGTGCTCGGTAGAATGAAGTTATACTCGCTTGGGAAGGCCCCTACCTCGTGGGAAATTGGCGGCATGGGACCACCAGACGTAAAATTAAGGTCATCCTCTTTTTTATCTCTTTTTTACATGTCTCTGTTTGCAACAGTTGTACATATATTTAGCGACATTTCATAACGTATCACTCAATAAATAGATTGAAACACGGTCACTTTCCCTCTGCATGCTACGCATATCGTAGATTCTCAAGGTACTCGGGATCTGCCAATTTCTTTCTTATCTCTGTAATCACTATTGCAAGACCTGTTTGAACCTCAAGAAGGTGCGAATAAAAAATAGAAAAGATAACGGCCATGTTTCCTGATATACACGCTTCCAGAAATCTTGCCAAATATCTTACATTTTTTCTTTAATGTTACGCTATATATTATTACCTCAGTATTCAACACTTACTCTAAGAGAGGTGTTTCTTACACTCAAGATATTTTCGCACCTCTGAGCTGTGTTGACTTTGTGAAAAAGAATAACAAATTTGAGAAAACCTTGATATTGGTCCAAACAGAGGCGCAATTTACACCGCATTGTCTTTCTACCGAACACGAGCTTTATGCTTTAATCGAAAGCGAATAAATTGTTTTTATTATGTGGCATGTTTTATGGTCACACTTTTTTTAACCCTTTACTGCCGAATGCAGCCAATTGGTGACACACCAAAATCCTTCGAGCAAATACGTCACGAAATACGTGCCGCCTTTATTTCCGGCTGCCAAAAACTCGCGGGTCATGTAGCTTTCACAATGAAAAATCTAGTGCAGTCTCGTCTAAAGTATTTTAATCTGAAACCAGTTGTTTTGGAGCTCTTGGAGGAGAGCGCTAAGCGTGTTTAACTCTCATTTCTTCGTTTTTTCTTGCTTTGTTGACGTAAGTTTTATATTGAATATTTTATTTATTCAGTGTGTGCGCACTCAAGAGATAGTATAGAACATGTTACGTAGTTCTGAGGTACGTTTTTTTTTGTTGCAAGGTCCTCGCTTCTATGGCATATGGAGAATCGGTGACATACGCAGAAGTAGGCATTAAAGTGGAATTTTCAATAATTTAAGTGCGGAATCAGTTGAAGGTTGCTACGGAAAGCCGGAAAAGGATAACATGTTTCCTTTGCCTTGCTGGTTTAGTAATTCAGGCATTACAGTGTCAAGGAAGAAAATAGTATTTGAAGTTCATAATGAACGGCTCTCTGCCCAGTCGTTTAAACGTCACCTTCCCCAATACCGTCAGAGGTGAATTTCGAAAGTTGTCTTCCCCTTTACGCAACAAATTACAGAAAGAGAACAACAGCTTACCACTAAGGCACCGGCGAGGTCATTCTTGAAGCACTCCAAGAACTGAAATACAGTGGGCATAAACAGAAATAGTCAAAGAATTGTAACTTTACATTCACCAACTCGCTATATAACTGCTTTTTTCATCTTACTGGGAAATCTGTTACGAGATCACAACTTCGGTCACGCGCAGTTGTCCGGCGCCGGCGCCGCCGCCGCCGCCGCCGGTGTCCGTGACCACATCGCGCAAAGTTAGAAGAAAAAAAAAAGGTAGCACCAATGCAGGGCTTGAACCGGGATCCGCTGGGTGCCAGCGCAGTATTTTACTACTGAGGCACGCCGGTGTCCGAGACTTGTTGGTAAACTTGCCTTAGGCAGGCTTCATGTCGGAAAAGCAATCGCGTAAATACGACGACTTATAAAGCGTTTTAAAACAGCGTAAGAACAACCAGTTGTTGCACAATGCAAATAGCGTAACGAGTGGCTCGTTCAATAATCCAAACCATTACAAAATCCTGTTCTTGTTCGGCTAAGAACTATGGCGCATAGCCACTGCAGGCACAGTTCCTCATTGTCATTAGCCACAGCATGGATAATTGGCACAAAATTCCTTGCATGCGTTTAGTGGATACTACACTTTTCAGAAAAATGACGAAAGATAGCATAGCGAATGCGGACCCACCATCCTAACATTATTATTGTTGTTACCGTAAAGGGTATCAAGCAAATGTGCTTGCAGCAGTTACGCAGTGAGTGTTTAGAAAAGGCTCTGAAAGGCCGCTCTTTTAGCTTTTGCTGTGACTGTGCTACGCCTTCTGCGCAGGCCTGGCGTTTTTTGAAGACGATAGTCTTTTTTGGGGACCTTTGACGCGAAAGTCTTGGTCTGCTTGTACATTTGCCTGTTTGTCCGCCCTAAACTGTAGCTTAAACGGCACCAAAGTGGCCAAACGATACTCCAAACGGCCGACCCATCCGCAGCGCCCACCAATATTGCTCAAAATTCAGCGTTCATACTTAAGTGAATTTCAATTAAAAAGCAATTATTGCGCATATCTGTGGCACCATAAAAACACGTCAATATTCTGTATGCGTGCCTTTTACTAGAAAAGGCATACAAAAGTAATTCTGAGGACCTTTGCGCTTATCACGTTGCGTTGACTATGCAACGCTTGCACGAAAAGGCAAGTGTTTTCAACGCTTTGCTAAGACGACACGGTGGTGGCAGCTACGAGTCGCTTTGCGTTCTACACCTTATCACCTCCAAGACGGGCGCGCAGGGCGCACGCGCGCTTCATTTTTTAAGATAACTGCCAGACAGCGCTCACGTCTCACGTGTGGCGGGACTTGATGCGCTCGTTCACCTCCGCTGCATGCTCGAGGCACTCTAACGCAGCGCCTCCAGAACAACATTCACCGATTTTTTTGTGCAGAACATCAAGTAAACGTTTTGTTCACTCTCTCCAGACGCAAGACTATTGTCTTTCCACGACATTTGCAGTGTAACATGCAGATAGGGGGCCGATTTTTTTAAGAATTCCGCTGAGAAAGATAATTTTAAGATGCTCTGCACGGGCCCTGGTTTGTCTCGAACCCTTTCCTGCATTTTCAGGCCTCGGATTTCTTGCCAAACGTGGGAGGGTCCCTTGGCTCTATGAACATCAGCGATGCAAAAAAAAAAAACACCACCCAAGCACTCTGTTTCAATGAATGCTGAAACGTGCGGCCCCGGTGTATGGCCGTTGGTTCAACCCGACGTAGCACTGAAGCCTTTCACAAGTATTAGTTGCATGTTCGCGCTTCTTAATGAGGCTAGGCACATGTTTGACTAGGTTTTATTACAGTGTTTTTTTTTTCAAATGCCGCACAAGTGCCTCGCATGATCAGGGTCATGGAAGAGTGTAATGAGTTGTTAAATTAGGGAGCCTTCGACAGAGGCGGCGCGCACTTGCGTGCTCCCTAGGAATAACGCATTTCACTACGCGTTATCCACAGTGGTTGTTATCGAACCACAGGTGGTCAACGACGTCGCAGCCGAAGCCAAAGTGCCGCTGGAGAAACTCCCGGCGAACGCGCTCCCGAAATCATCACAATAACGCAGTAACGCCACTTGTTAGGCGCAGGCAATGCGCCGTGTCGCAGAAAGAAGTTGGATACCTTTTTCTCTTCTTCAATGTAATTGACTACCTTACGCAAGTTACAGAATTATGCCAATCAATGTTTAAAAACTGGACGCCAATCAGCCTTTATCGCCATCACCAATGCAGCGAGTGCAATAGTTGTTCATTGGCACGCTATGTCATGCGTGTTTAACTCGTTCATTTCGGGTAGCACAAAATACCTTGTTCTCAAAGAGGCCCTGCGACACAATTTGAGCGTATCCTTTTCATTGTTCCTTTCAGCCGATATCATTGTGCAAGCGGCAAGATTATATTGAAGCTGTTATTTTGTTTCACAGTACAAACTACCTTGATTTCAGACAACGGAAACACATATCCGCTATTTTTGTTATGGGAAGTAACTTCATGTCATGTGACGTGACTACTAAGGCCATAGGTCTTTGATTGAGTGGACGCCACAAGTAGCGTTCAACAATCGTGGCAGTTGCTAAGCCATACGAGTGAATGCTAAAAACAGTAAAACCTATTTTTATTTTTTCTGAGAAAGAAATAAGTACTGTTTAAATGATGTATTAAAAACAAGCACAACACTTGTTTTTCATCATATGTGAACGCGGATATGGTATGCCAGAAACAAAACATATAAACACATCGCACGTTCTTAGCGAGACGAAAAATGCGATATGCAGCGGACGCTGACGTAGGCGTACAACGTGTTTGCATGAAAGTGGAGAATCTCCCCACCTGAGGTGTATGTAACTCACATTATGACCGTGCACGCGTCTGGTACTCGACACATGTGGTTTTTAGGGGTGAAGCTCCTTCAGCCGTGGGTCGTGCGTCCTCGATGTATGTAGTGGTAAGTAGCCACCCCTCGTTCAAGTCTTGGAATTCCTCTAGATAGCGGTACTTGCATATGATGAAATATATGATGAAAAGATGTGAGATGGTCGTACTTGAAGTGTTCAGTAGATGGACGGACGAGTGGACGGACAGACAGACAGACTAACGGACGGAAGCACGGACCAACAAGCAGACAGACAGACATACAGACAGACGGACGGACGAACGGAAGGACGGACGCGGCCAGCGGATGGACGATTCACGGTTTACCGATAAAACGTTCCGACGCTATGCCCCACTCATCATCATTCGTTCCGTGGATATGCTGGGATTTTCATATTATTTTCAGCCGGCAGGCAAACTGTTTTTATCCTTTTGTGGAAGGCACAAAACAGCCAGACAAAATGAAAGGCCATGGGAGTTGGGTGTGTGTGTCTCGCATTTTCAACCAATATAATCAGTTAGCGATTAGCCAAAGGAGACGCTAACTTAAGGTGTTCACGTGGCTGGCATGGATGGTAAATTCCCAGCAGCCAAAGTTTCCTGTAAAAACAAATATTAGAGAATAAAAGTCTGAGACATTCACAATCACAATGCAGAAACTTCTATTCTTGTCATGTTGCTTAGGTACCACATGGTTTGACATAACAAACTCTGCATGCAGCCGCACGACGCCATCAGCAGACCTACCACATGTTAGGGGCATGCCAGCTCAATTCTTCTTTACCCCCGAACCAAAATTCACTCAGAGAAGACTGGGAGATGACCCTGCTTGGTTGCCAGAACCATCCGGCCTAACAAGTTGTGGTTCAGAGTGCCAGGACAGCCGCCACAATTAATGGGGTTCTTGACTGGAGACTGCTAATTTGAAAACAATGATAATTTAATGGCTGGTATTGTTTTGTGCTGTGCACTGCCTAAAAATAGATATTGCGAAATTCGCCAACAACCCTGCCGGCACATTGCAGAGTGTTGCAGCCAATAAGAAGCGGGCAGTTCTGTTATGCTTATGCGAGGAGTGTGCTCATTTTAAACACTTGCTTTAGCAGAGTGCTTCACTAGTCGCGTTTCTCAGTTTCGCTGCAGGGAAGCTGTCACACAGGTCACGTTAATTAGGGAGGCGATCGCCGGGCTAATTCCAAGAGCCGAAGTATCGGCCCCCCGAACCGCACCACGAAAGCGTGGACAATTTAGAAGTGGTCCTTATTGGCGCGCCAGCAGACGCCGGCTGTGGACCAAAGAACAAATCAGAACCGAGAGTTGATAAACAAACAAAAATATATTCTCAATAATGGCAGATCGAAAACAATACACGAGTATGCACACTCCACAATAGTTGAGTACAATATGTCACCAATCAACCAACCTACTACACAGTACAATCAGCCACACTCAAAACAACGGACACAGACAACAATACACACTACAATGCTGTCGCATGCATTGAACAACCAAGACACTTAAAGACTAAAGAGATAGAAAACCAATTCAGTCCAAAGTCCTTGGAACAAAAGTCTGAATGATACTCTTCTGAGAATCACTCACTCAAAGTCCAGCGTTGCTGTCGCTCCGCTTCCCCCTGAAGTTTCTCTTCCAGGAAACCTCGCCGAAGTTTCTCTTCCAGGAAACCTCGCCGAAGTTTCTCTTCCAGGAAACCTCGCGTCTTCAAATGGCCACTCTCCAAGCTTCGAACTTCTTCGCCGGAAAGACGTCGGCTTCACACACGCAGCTGTTGCCACGCGTCTTCGCTCAATAGCGGTAAACACACACTCTTGCCGGTAGCTCGAGTCGTCACCCCTCAGGTGGAAATCATCTTCTTCTCCTGCTTTGTCTCTACGGACAAAACCTTCGCCGACTCCACGGCGGAATCCCTACGCACTCTGGCGCTAACTTCCGTCTTCTCCTGCTCTCTCGTCTCGGCCGCTCGATTAAATACGTTCCGCGCGAGATTCCAGAAGGTTCTCGTCATTTCGTCGGCGCGACACGCAGCGAAGGCTGGGGAGAGGGCGAGACGGTTCGAATACCCTCCGCGTCGGATGACTCAACTCGGCATGACCACGCCTATTTTCTTCTAGAAATTTCCAGTGCTTGCTCGGCCGCCGTTGTGGGGTGAGGAGGTTCATCGGCGAAGCCACGCTTCCGAGGGGAGAGCGTCGCGCGCCCGGGGAGCCTTGGATGCTTGTTTTCTCTTTTCTTTTTTTTCGTTGACCTCGCCGCGTCTCTCCCGCGCGTTATCGCAAGAAGTTGGCGGCGCGCCCATTTTGAGCGCTCGTTCTGTGACACTGCCCCCCAATTTAGGAATATCATCTCATAATATTCAAAACCACACAAACGAGCGCGAACAGTCTCCATACACTCTCACAGACTGTAACACCATCCGTCGCTCATGACACTTCACATTCACAATAGATCACCTAATACAATTGTACATTGTAATTCAAAACACAACACATGGAATATAACTACAGGCACATGAGTACAACACTCCACCACACATTCCCAATAATACAAATGTACAAAGTTCTCTCATTACAACAATTATACAACACTATACATCACATCACAGCACAAACACTTCGACACTTGTGACACAGTATAACACAACATTAACACAACATATGGCACTCAGCACTGCCAAACACATTCTGATTCGACCTCAGCACCTATCCTGTGTATTTCGAGCTGCGCTTGCGTCCTTTCTTGCGGTGCTCGCTCGATATCTTCTTATTTTTCCTTGTTCTTTTTCGGCGAGCCTTTTCCAACAACGATATCTGAGGCGGCGTCTCAGCCATCGTTGTCACTTCCGACACCGTTAACGGGTCATAACGTTCAACGGGTCCTGTCGATTTTTTTGCCAGCTTGTTCATGTCACGGCATTGGGCCTGGCTGGCCGACTCCGTCATTTTTACACTGTCGGTCGGTTGGGGTCGTGCCGACGTACGTCAAGCTGCCCAGCACGTGAACTCATTCAACTCGATCATCTTCTCATTCGCTGTCTCTTGCGCCGCGGCTTCACCTTAGGCTCTAGTGAGATCCGTCACGGGATGCTCCTCCACTGTATCTCGCGGTCGCTGGGTTGGCGAGGGCTCTGTCTTAGGGTCTTCTCCCAAACATTCCGGATCATTCGGTCCTCACGCCCCGTCGATGTTTCCGATGACAAGGTCGTAAAGGGGGGTCGTCATACATAGAGCGGTAACCTTCCCGCTGAAGTACGGGATTTCCACCTCAATCTCTGCTTCGGGAAGCATCCGAACTGTACGGACAATTAAGCAAACCGGTTTCGTTTTGCCTGTTAACTCACTTTCCCGTACCGAATCTCTCCGCACGATAACACTGGAGCTGCCGGTATCTCTTAACACCGTAATCTTTTTGTCCGCAACATTTCCAGGAAGCGTTGGCATTCTCTTCGAAACACCGGTTGGCTGTTTTGTCATTACGGCACCCACAATAGGAATTTTCTCCGCATTTTTCAACTCTACGAATCCATCAGTGACGGCATTATCACCGGATTTCGGTGCCGCTTGCACACTGGATACCTGGTGAGTTTGACTCGCTCCGTTTCGACATGCGTCTGCTTTGTGCCCTGTCTGTCCACACTTGAAACATTTTACAACCGTAGGGCTCGTAAAGATCGTTCGACAGCTTTTTGCGCGATGACCCACTCGGTTACACAGAAAACATCGCGGAATGTTCTCCGGTGCACGCTTCTTTTCTTCGGGAGTCGATTTCTTCGAATCATCAGGACACTCCTTCTTGACCCTGGCCAAATTAGTTCTACCTTGCGCTTCCAAGAATTGATCGGCCAATTCAAGCATTCCTTCAAGTGACTCAGCCTTCCTCTTTTTCAAGTACAGCGACAGGCTTGGGTGGCAACTAGTAAGAAATTGTTATCTAATTAGGAGCTCTCTAAGCTCATCATACTGCTGCGCTGTCCCCGAAAGTTCAATCCATCTGTCGAAATAATGGCACAGTCGGGCGGCATACTGCGTAGCCGTCTCACCATCAGCTGTCTTCCCTGTCCGAAATCTGTCCCGGAATCCTTCCACAGTAAATCTAAGTCGCTTCAGCAAAGCAGCTCTCACCTTTGCGTAGTTGGCTGCATCGGTCGGCGTCAGCCTGCCATACACACTGAGCGCTTCACCACTCAAGCAAGTACTCAAAGCAGTTGCCCATTGATGTTCCGGCCAATTCTGGCTCCTTGCAATCGTCTCGAATCTGTGAAGGTACGCGTCAAGGTCGTCCTTCCTTTCATCAAATGCTACGAGCAGCTTGCTTGGGTTCAAGCGGAATCCGTGGTCCTCCCGTTCGCTGCTTTCAACTCTAGCTTGGACCGGAGTTTCACTTCGCTGTTGCAAACGGAGCCGCTCGAGTTCTATCTCGTGCTGTCGCTGCCGTTCCCTTTCCTCTTTTTCTTCTTTCGCCCTCTCAGCTGCCAGTCTTTCTCTCTCCAGCTCCAACTTCAATTGCTGCTCTCTTCCTTCTCTCGCCCTTTCGGCTGCCAGCTTTTTTCTCTCAAACTCCAACTTCAAGTGTTGCTCTCTTTCTTCCTTCGCCCTTTCAGCTGCCAACCTCTCTCGTTCCAACTCAGCTGCTTTTTCTTCCTTGGCTCTCTCAGCTGCCAACCTCTCTCGTTCTAACTCAGTGGCTTTTTCTTCCTTGGCTCTCTCCGCTGCCAACCTCTCTCTCTCCACCGCCTCTTTCTCCATCTGGCTTACCCACTTCCGTAGTTCGGCGCCAGAAAGACCCATCTTCTCACCAAGAGCAACTAACTTTTCGAGATCCATTGTGTCTCGCAAATAAAACCTTGCCGCGTGCACGTGCAAAAAGTATCTGCCTAGATCAGTCTATCGGAACACTCCCTGCACTCGTTAACGAGAACACAGAGCAACACACAAAATTGTTCCGATAGCACTATCAACAACTCGAGACTCTTTCTCACTATTTTAGACACACTGTGCACCAAAAGGTCCTGTCGCGGACGCCAGATTAATTGTCACACAGGCCCGTTAATTAGGGAGGCGATCGCCGGGCTAATTCCAAGAGCCGAAGTATCGGTTCCCGGAACCGCACCACGAAAGCATGGAAATTTAGAAGTGGTCCTTATTGGCGCGCCAGCAGATGCCGGCTGTGGCCCAAAGAACAAGTCAGAGCCGAGAGTTGATAAACAAACAAAATTATATTCTCAATAATGGCAGATCGAAAACAATACACGAGTATGCACACTCCACAATAGTTGAGTACAATATGTCACCAATCAACCAACGTACTACACAGTACAATCAGCCACACTCAAAACAACGGACACAGACCACAATACACACTGCAATGCAGTCGCATGCATTGAACAACCAAGACACTTAAAGACTAAAGAGATAGAAAACCAATTCAGTCCAAAGTCCTTGGAACAAAAGTCTGAATGATACTCTTCTGAGAATCACTCACTCAAAGTCCAGCGTTGCTGTCGCTCCGCTGCCCCCTGAAGTTTCTCTTCCAGGAAACCTCGCCGAAGTTTCTCTTCCAGGAAACCTCGCCGAAGTTTCTCTTCCAGGAAACCTCGCGTCTTCAAATGGCCACTCTCCAAGCTTCGAACTTCTTCGCCGGAAAGACGTCGGCTTCACACACGCAGCTGTTGCCACGCGTCTTCACTCAATAGCGGTAAACACACACTCTTGCCGGTAGCTCGAGTCGTCACCCCTCAGGTGGAAATCATCTTCTTCTCCTGCTTTGTCTCTACGGACAAAACCTTCGCCGACTCCACGGCGGAATTCCTATGCGCTCTGGCGCTAACTTCCGTCTTCTCCTGCTCTCTCGTCTCAGCCGCTCGATTAAATACGTTCCGCGCGAGATTCCAGAAGGTTCTCGTCATTTCGTCGGCGCGACACGCAGCGAAGGCTGGGGAGAGGGCGAGACGGTTCGAATACCCTCCGCGTCGGATGACTCAACTCGGCATGACCACGCCTATTTCCTTCTAGAAATTTCCAGTGCTTGCTCGGCCGCCGTTGTGGGGTGAGGAGGTTCATCGGCGAAGCCACGCTTCCGAGGGGAGAGCGTCGCGCGCCCGGGGAGCCTTGGATGCTTGTTTTCTCTTTTCTTTTTTTTCGTTGACCTCGCCGCGTCTCTCCCGCGCGTTATCGCAAGAAGTTGGCAGCGCGCCCATTTTGAGCGCTCGTTCTGTGACACTGCCCCCCAATTTAGGAATATCATCTCATAATATTCAAAACCACACAAACGAGTGCGAACAGTCTCCATACACTCTCACAGACTGTAACACCATCCGTCGCTCATGACACTTCACATTCACAATAGATCACCTAATACAATTGTACATTGTAATTCAAAACACAACACATGAAATATAACTACAGGCACATGAGTACAACACTCCACCACACATTCCCAATAATACAAATGTACAAAGTTCTCTCATTACAACAATTATACAACACTATACATCACATCAAAGCACAAACACTTCGACACTTGTGACACAGGATAACACAACATTAACACAACACATGGCACTCAGCACTGCCAAACACATTCTGATTCGACCTCAGCACCTATCCTGTGTATTTCGAGCTGCGCTTGCGTCCTTTCTTGCGGTGCTCGCTCGATATCTTCTTATTTTTCCTTGTTCTTTTTCGGCGAGCCTTTTCCAACGACGATATCTGAGGCGGCGTCTCAGCCATCGTTGTCACTTCCGACACCGTTAACGGGTCATAACGTTCAACGGGTCCTGTCGGTTTATTTTCCAGCTTGTTCATGTCACGGCATTGGACCTGGCTGGCCGACTCCGTCATTTTTACACTGTCGGTCGGTTGTGGTCGTGCCGACGTACGTCAAGCTGCCCAGCACGTGAACTCATTCAACTCGATCATCTTCTCATTTGCTGTCTCTTGCGCCACGGCTTCACCTTGGGCTCAAGTGAGATCCGTCACGGGATGCTCCTCCACTGTATCTCGCGGTCGCTGGGTTGGCGAAGGCTCTATCTTAGGGTCTTCTCCCAAACATTCCGGATCATTCGGTCCT
The DNA here is from genome assembly GCA_013436015.1 of Rhipicephalus annulatus. NCBI lineage: Eukaryota > Metazoa > Arthropoda > Arachnida > Ixodida > Ixodidae > Rhipicephalus > Rhipicephalus annulatus. The sequence goes on along the minus strand of WOVY01009581.1, from coordinate 192,888 downwards.
CGCACCCCGTCAATGTTTCCGATGACAAGGTCGTAAAGGGGGGTCGTCATACATAGAGCGGTAACCTTCCCGCTGAAGTACGGGGTTTCCACCTCAATCTCTGCTTCGGAAAGCATCCGAACTGTACGGTCAATTAGGCAAACCGGTTTCGTTTTGCCTGTTAACTCACTTTCCCGTACCAAATCTCTCCGCACGATAACACTGGAGCTGCCGGTATCTCTTAACACCGTAATCTTTTTGTCCGCAACATTTCCAGGCAGCGTTGGCATTCTCTTCGAAACACCGGTTGGCTGTTTTGTCATTACGGCACCCACAATAGGAATTTTCTCCGCATTTTTCAACTCTACGAATCCATCAGTGACGGCATTATCACCGGATTTCGGTGCCGCTTGCACACTGGATACCTGGTGAGTTTGACTCGCTCCGTTTCGACATGCGTCTGCTTTGTGCCCTGTCTGTCCACACTTGAAACATTTTACAACCGTAGGGCTCGTAAAGATCGTTCGACAGTTTTTCGCGCGATGACCCACTCGGTTACACAGAAAACATCGCGGAATGTTCTCCGGTGCACGCTTCTTTTCTTCGGGAGCCGATTTCATCGAATCTTCTGGACACTCCTTCTTGACCCGGGCCAAATTAGTTCCACCTTGCGCTTCCAAGAATTGATCAGCCAATTCAGCATTCCTTCAAGTGACTCAGCCTTCCTCTCTTTCAAGTACAGCGACAGGCTTGGGTGGCAACTAGTAAGAAATTGCTCTCTAATTAGGAGCTCTCTAAGCTCATCATACTCCTGCGCTGTCCCCGAAAGTTCAATCCATCTGTCGAAATAATGGCACAGTCGTGCGGCATACTGCGTAGCCGTCTCACCATCAGCTGGCTTCCCTGTCCGAAATCTGTCCCGGAATCCTACCACAGTAAATCTAAATCGCTTCAGCAAAGCAGCTTTCACCTTTGCGTAGTTGGCTGCATTGGTCGGCGTCAGCCTGCCATACGCACTGAGCGCTTCACCACTCAAGCAAGTACTCAAAGCAGTTGCCGATTGATGTTCCGGCCAATTCTGGCTCCTTGCAATCGTCTCGAATCGGTGAAGGTACGCGTCAAGGTCGTCCTTCCTTTCATCAAATGCTACGAGCAGCTTGCTTGGGTTCAAGCGGAATCCGTGGTCCTCCCGTTCGCTGCTTTCAACTCTAGCTTGGACCGGAGTTTCACTTCGCTGTTGCAAACGGAGCCGCTCGAGTTCTATCTCGTGCTGTCGCTGCCGTTCCCTTTCCTCTTTTTCTTCTTTCGCCCTCTCAGCTGCCAGTCTTTCTCTCTCCAGCTCCAACTTCAATTGCTGCTCTCTTTCTTCCCCCGCCCTTTCGGCTGCCAGCTTTTTTCTCTCCAACTCCAACTTCAAGTGTTGCTCTCTTTCTTCCTTCGCCCTTTCAGCTGCCAACCTCTATCGTTCCAACTCAGCTGCTTTTTCTTCCTTGGCTCTCTCAGCTACCAACCTCTCTCGTTCTAACTCAGTGGCTTTTTCTTCTTTGGCTCTCTCCGCTGCCAACCTCTCTCTCTCTCCACTGCCTCTTTCTCCTTCTGGCTTACCCACTTCCGTAGGTCGGCGCCAGAAAGACCCATCTTCTCACCAAGAGCAACTAACTTTTCGAGATCCATTGTGTCTCGCAAATAAAACCTTGCCGCGTGCAAAAAGTATCTGCCTAGATCAGTCTATCGGAACACTCCCTGCACTCGTTAACGAGAACACAGAGCAACACACAAAATCGTTCCGATAGCACTATCAACAACTCGAGGCTCTTTCTCACTATTTTGGACACACTGTGCACCAAAAGGTCCTGTCGCGGACGCCAGATTAATTGTCACACATGCCCGTTAATTAGGGAGGCGATCGCCGGGCTAATTCCAAGAGCCGAAGTATCGGTTCCCCGAACCGCACCACGAAAGCGTGGAAATTTAGAAGTGGTCCTTATTGGCGCGCCAGCAGACGCCGGCTGTGGCCCAAAGAACAAGTCAGAGCCGAGAGTTGATAAACAAACAAAATTATATTCTCAATAATGGCAGATCGAAAACAATACACGAGTATGCACACTCCACAATAGTTGAGTTCAATATGTCACCAATCAACCAACGTACTACACAGTACAATCAGCCACACTCAAAACAACGGACACAGACAACAATACACACTGCAATGCAGTCGCATGCATTGAACAACCAAGACTCTTAAAGACTAAAGAGATAGAAAACCAATTCAGTCCAAAGTCCTTGGAACAAAAGTCTGAATGATACTCTTCTGAGAATCACTCACTCAAAGTCCAGCGTTGCTGTCGCTCCGCTGCCCCCTGAAGTTTCTCTTCCAGGGAACCTCGCCGAAGTTTCTCTTCCAGGAAACCTCGCGTCTTCAAATGGCCACTTTCCAAGCTTCGAACTTCTTCGCCGGAAACACGTCGGCTTCACACACGCAGCTGTTGCCACGCGTCTTCGCTCAATAGCGGTAAACTTACACTCTTGCCGGTAGCTCGAGTCGTCACCCCTCAGGTGGAAATCATCTTCTTCTCCTGCTTTGTCTCTATGGACAAAACCTTCGCCGACTCCACGGCGGAATCCCTACGCGCTCTGGCGCCAACTTCCGTCTTCTCCTGCTCTCTCGTCTCGGCCGCTCGATTAAATACCTTCCGCGCGAGATTCCAGAAGGTTCTCGTCATTTCGTCGGCGCGACACGCAGCAAAGGCTGGGGAGAGGGCGAGACGGTTCAAATACCCTCCGCGTCGGATGACTCAACTCGGCATGACCACGCCTATTTCCTTCTAGAAATTTCCAGTGCTTTCTCGGCCACCGTTGTGGGTTGAGGAGGTTCATCGGCGAAGCCACGCTTCCGAGGGGAGAGCGTCGCGCGCCCGGGGAGCCTTGGATGCTTGTTTTCTCTTTTCTTTTTTTTCGTTGACCTCGCCACGTCTCTCCCGCGTGTTATCGCAAGAAGTTGGCGGCGCGCCCATTTTGAGCACTCGTTCTGTGACAGAAGCTGACCCACTAGGGGCAGGTTTCCCTGGCAACCCCTCTGTTATTTTTAAATAAATGTTTACCGCTACTACTACTACTCGCGGTGAGGGAATCGTAATGGCGGACACTGTAGCAGACGAAGCTGGTGTCTCCACCCTCCAGGGTGGTGGTGGGGAGCGCTCATCAAAGAACCCTACCACGAAGAGTGAAGCTAGGGCCATTGTTTCAATACCAAAGTTGTGTAGGGCAGCCGTGATTCGTGTGACGTGTCCTGTGTGGTCACTGCTGTCTGAGGTACCTGCTACATAAATCGGGTGAATCGCACCACTGTACCCCTCAAAGGAAGCTCAACACTATGTAATGAGAAAGGCAGCGAGAAGACTCCGAAGACCTACCACGGCTTGGCCGTCCGCCTACGAAGGGTGCGAGCTTTTGTTTATGGAGTTAGGGTGTCCGTTAGGTGTCTGTGGTGTTCTGGTGGCACCTCTCTACGCTGACAACCAACGTTAGAGTAGCCAAGCATCCAAAGTCTTTAAACAACCCAGAAGCGACCAGCTCAGTCTTCAGAATCGTCAAGTTTAGCTTTGTCAAGCCTTGCGCGGCTTAGTTCAAATTTCGCTCCTTTTCCCCCGCAGAAGTCATGAGATAGATATGCAACCGCACAAAAAATATGTTGGATGCGTATCTTCAAAAACCCAATGCACAGCGAGCTACTCTTTTTTTCGCCGTGTGGAGGAACTGCGGTACGCGCGGTGGCATGATAGGCACTAATGCTTATATGTATGTAAATAGCGTTTCTACCAAAGAGCCTATATTTGCACAATTACTCTACGAGTATTTGTGTTCAAAATGTATATCTCTATTGTGTTGTTGTTCTTTTCTTTGCAACTTTCCTTTGCACAATATCAAATATTATTGAAGTTTAGCGAAGTGTTCGAAAACAGTGATAATTTAATGGCCGGTATTGTTTTGTGCTGTGCACTGCCTAAAATAGATATAGCGAAATTCTCCAACAAGCCTGTCGACACATTGCAGAGTGTTGCACCCAATAAGAAGCGGGAAGTTCTGTTATGGTGATGGGAGGAGTGTGCTCACTTTAAACACTTACTTTAGCAGAGCCTTTCACTAGTCGCGTTTCGCATTTCGCATAGCAATCAGCGACTTATACGCCCAAGTGGTAGCTGTTCTTGTAGCATGTCATGCTTTACAATATAACTTCTTTTTTGACGTTTTATATCCAAAACATAAGGAGGCACGCTTGCTGATTGTTTTTCCTCATGCATCCTTAAAAATTGAATTCTTTGTAACTACGATCCCAGGAAATAGGTCTGTTGCAAAACAATCACCCCATATGATATCACAGTAAAGTCACCGTATCCCGAATAATCCAAAGCGGAAAGGAGAGGGGGTTGTTTATTAAGGGAAAGAAGAACATGTTATATAAATAGCTTAAACAGAAAATTACACTTTTGGAGGAGTTTCAGGCTTGGTGTGTGTCCGGTGGTGTATGCAAGCATGACTTGGGCCAGACAGGCTGTAGTAGATGCGAGGTAAAGCGTTGATATTGGAGGAAAAGAGTAAGAAAAAATAATGGGGGGGAAACGCCCTGCAGACGCGGAAAGTGCAGCACGATCACAGCGAAAATTGGAAGAGCGGCCTGACTATAGCCTTAAGGAACTAAGTACAGCTGCCACACTTGCTTGGTAGCTCTCATAAATGAACATTATTGCTAAAAAGTAGGGAAGCACCCACTACGCTATTATTCGTTAGTTTGCTGAGTCACATCGGTAAGGCTTACTTTGTTGATGCAGACAACGAATAATCGCTGAGCCTGATGTAATGAGTTGGAAGCACCCGCTAGTTACGCTTTCTGTGACGCCCGGTTATTATTCAACTCTTCTAACACGCTATGTTGCGCATGTTAACGCGATTCATCCCCGACAGGAAGCCTGAATATGTTCTGTGTGCAAAGAGCGTTTGCACGCACCGGCATGGATCTTTGCTAGAATACTGTACTAGCCCGCAAACGGCCGGGGTTCAAGTCCCCCTTTCTTTAAGGTATTTTTAATTTATTTCATTTCATAAATGCGAAGCATTTCTTTGCATACTGCATGTACTTTGAACATCTATCTATCTATCTATCTATCTATCTATCTATCTATCTATCTATCTATCTATCTATCTATCTATCTATCTATCTATCTATCTATCTATCTATCTATCTATCTATCTATCTATCTATCTATCTATCTATCTATCTATCTATCTATCTATCTATCTATCTATCTATCTATCTATATATCTATCTATCTATCTATCTATCTATCTATCTATCTATCTATCTATCTATCTATCTATCTATCTATCTATCTATCTATCTATCTATCTATCTATCTATCTATCTATCTATCTATCTATCTATCTATCTATCTATCTATCTATCTATCTATCTATCTATCTGTCTGTCTGTCTGTCTGTCTGTCTGTCTGTCTGTCTGTCTATCTATCTATCTATCTATCTATCTATCTATCTATCTATCTATCTATCTATCTATCTATCTATCTATCTATCTATCTATCTATCTATCTATCTATCTATGTCGGGGTGCTCTCGTGATCACCGCCTTGACTTGTTGCTCTGTTTCGGTTCATTTTTCTACATCATCCGGGGTGGGCCAAGGTGAATCGGAGGCTTCGAGCAAGCAAATCTTTTGCACAGGGTGTTTCACAACTAAACCGTTGGCGAGACGGATGGAGCATGCGCGCACCATGTTATATCTATCTGGCAATAACTCAAGCACTATACCCAATTTCCATGACGTAAGTGGTGCCATGTCTTTTTGCAATAACACTACATAACCGACTGGGAGCCTTGTTGTTGGACATGTTGAGAGATTGTGTGCCGACCGCAGCAATAGCAGGTACGCTAGTTTCCATCTCTTTTCCACTTTTAGACACTGTTAGATGACAATATTCTCGTTGCAGATCAACGGATACGTGAGGCTCTAATGGGCAGACCTGTTGTGGCAATGATGTGCTGCGTTTACCCAGCCAGAAATGCAATAGAGAGAGAGAAAAATAATTAAAAGGAAGAGACAGGGAGGTTAACCTAGACGAACTGGTTTGATACCCTGTACGGGGTGGGGAAAAGGGTCGGAAAGAGGATAGATATAGAGAGATATAAAATAAATTAGGAAAAACAAAACCACATGTGCACACATTCAAGGAGTTCCGATCACAGTCGTTTGGACAGGCCGGTTGAACGCAAGAAGCGCAGGAGCGCCTTCACAGCCTTCTTCTGCGACATAAAGTCCCGTCGGCAGCGCAGGAGCCTTTCTTCCGAAAGAGGCTGATTGTCCCGTTCCTCTAGTGCATTGCAGAGTGACTGTCTCTGCGAGCAGTATTGTGGGCATTCACACAGAATGTGCCAAGTTGTTTCATCACTGCCACAATGGTCGCATGCAGCAGTGTCAGCCATTCCTATGCGGAACGCGTACGCATTGGTAAATGCGACGCCCAACCATAATCTGCACAGCATAGTAGCGTCCCGTCGGCGTAATTCAGGAGGAATTCGAAGACTGAGGGTTGGGTCTAAAGTACCTAACCGTGCATGAATGAAATGTGACTCGTTCCACTGTGACGTGGTGTGCTTGCGAGCAAGCATGCGGAGTTTCCGTGCAGCGTCAGTTCTGGAAAGCGGAATTGATATTTCATCGCTTTCAGAATGGGCAGAACGGGCAGCTTGATCGGCCCGTTCATTGCCAATTATTTCACAGTGACGTGGAGGCCATTGAAAGGCTATTTCATGTCTTTCCTCAATGAATTGGTGAGTCTTTTCTGCAATCTCAAATACCAGCTGTTCGTACGGGCCATGGCGTAAAGGTGATAAAAGGGATTGCAGTGCCGCCTTTGAGTCACTGAAAATTGTCCATTTTTGTGGCTGTTGATCACTGATGAATTCCAATGTGGCACGAAGAGCTGTGAGCTCTGCTCTCGTTGATGTCGTGAGGTGGGAGGTCTTGAATTTTCTTGTCGTGTCTTTTATCGGTATAACAAATGATGCCGTTGAACTCTTCTGTGAAACAGAGCCGTCGGTGTATACGTGTATACAGCCTTGATACGTCTCGTATAACAAGAGCAGAGCATGCTGTCTAAGAGCAGGTGACGACATATCTGCTTTTGTCTTGATGCCAGGTATAGCTAGCTTGATATTAGCCCTGAGTCAGGCACCAGGGAGGAGCCGAAGGCCTGGCGGCGGGTGTGAAGCATGTTGGAAAAGAATCGCGGTATGTGGTGACCATTTGGCAAAATGACGAACGTGGTCTGTCTCCTGGTAAAGAGGCTAGGTGGTGGCAAGGTGTCCGAGGAATATGCCTTATATGTGTCCTGAGTGCCTCAACGTCGATATGTGTCGTGATAAGGTGGTCACCGGCGATAGCTATAGTAGCCATTGTTGACGCACTACGAGGCAAGCCAAGGCAAATCCGGAGTGCCTGGGACTGAACACTCTGTAGCCTTCGAAGGCTTGTTTTGCTTGCATTGGTTAATGCCAGTAAACTGTACCGCAGGAAACCGAGAAAAAGTACTCTGTACAGCTGTAGCATTGCACTTGGAGACATTCCCCAAGTCTTCCCTGCAAAGAACTTCAGTATATTGCAGATGTCTGTTAACCGTTTCTTCATGTACGAAACGTGATCGCTCCATGATAGATTACTGTCAATTATGACGCCCAAAAACTTGTGTGATCGAACGTATGGTACAATTTGACCATTGATGCTTATAGTGTACTTATTCATAGGCTTTCGTGTAAAATCTACGAGGGCACATTTCTCGGAAGAAATTTCCAAGCCTCGATTTCGGAGATAGCGTAATGTTTCAGTGGCAGCTTTTTGAATTCTCCGTCGTAACTGCAGGCGTGTTACAGCCGATGCCCAAACGCAGATATCATCTGCGTACATTGATAGCCTGATCGTGCTTGGCAGATGCTCAATGAGAGCAAGTAACGTAAGATTGAAGAGCACAGGGCTGAGTACGCCACCCTGGGGGACGCCTTGGTGGCTGTAATGTGGAGAGGTTGGACCGTCTTCAGTGCTCACAAAGAAGGATCGCATTGACAAATAACTACGTACCCAGCGATACATCCGACCACCTACTCCTATATCTTCGAGAGCGGTGAGAACAGCTTCATGCGTAACGTTGCCATACGCCCGTTTGACGTCTAAAAACAAGGATGCGCAGAGACGCTTACAGCCTTTCTCGTGTAGGACATAAGTGACCAGGTCGACTACGTTGTCAATCGGTGCTCGACCACGCCGAAATCCTGCCATTGCATCTGGGTAGATGTTGTTAGACTCCAAGAACCACTCCAGGCGTCCCAGGATCACCCTCTCCATAACTTTGCCTACACAACTGGCCAATGCAATCGGACGATAAGATGAGAGGTCCAACGGTGACTTGCCTGACTTCAGAAGTGGAACTAGGCGACTTGTCTTCCAGGTTGTTGGGAGCGTTCCATCTTGCCAGGATTTGTTGTACAACTCCAAAAGGACGATTTTCGCGCGTTCACCCAGATGACACAAGGCCCTATAGGAAATTCTATAGGGACGAAGTGTCTATTTCATAGAACGCTTGTACCCTTGTCTCAAATTTTCTATTTGTTTTACCGCAAATTCTGGGAGCTGCTGCTTCCTCCTTGCGAGAATGAATGAAGAAGCCTCTCAGGATTTTCGAGGTGGACAACCGCTAGGTCTGGCAGCGGCTAGGAAACGTGGGACCACCTCAAGTGGCACAGACAGCGAAGCAACGGAGCTCTATTCCGACGGTTTGGAGTCATCGGATGACGACTACACAGTCGTCATGAGCCACAATGCAAAAAGAAGACTGCTACGAACATCGTCGACGACGAGTATATCCACCGTGCAGGCTACCACGCAGCGTTGGCCACACACTATACTCTTCATGGTTGTGGACCCTTCAGCCAACCTACGGCGGCTTAACAGGCAAGTCCTCTCTGCATACCTCGAAGGACTCGCTCCAAACGAGATTAAAGACGTCAGGATTAACTCACGGAAGAATGTTCTGGCAGTTGATGTGCTACACCGTAGTGCGCTGCAAAGCCTACAGAACATCTCGGAAATCGACAGAGTCACAGTTAAATCAGTGATCCCCACTGACTGTAAGGGCAGTGTTGGCGTCATTTATGACGTGGACATTTCTATTCCCGCGGACAATTTCCCAATCTTGATAAAGCCAACTACAGATGACATCCTCATCAAGCACATCACAAGGCTTGGTCAGTCACGATGCCTGAAGATTCTTTTTGAGGGAGACAGTCTTCCCCCACACGTCAAAGTTGGCCACGTTCGCCATCAGGTCCGTCCATACATACCAAAGTCCGTACAATGCTTTAGATGCTTCAAGATGGGACATGTCAAAGAAGTATGTACCAGCAATGTCGTGTGCCCGCGGTGTGCCGAACCTCATTCAGACGATACCTGCCACTCAACTGCGTTCAAATGCTACAATTGCCACGGCGCTCATAAAGCGTGGTCTAAAGATTGTCCACGAGTGAGAAATGAACGCGCGGTGCTGAAACGCATGTTGCGCAATAATTCAACGCACAGGGAAGCCGCTGCTACTGTCAGGCGACGTCAGCGTCACCACAGAAGATCATCACGCAACGTGGCATTTGCCGATAGAGACCCATCATCTCAAGCAAGAAGAACTGGCCCCCCATCGTCAAGCTCTGCGAAAACGGATACACCGAAAACAGAATCAGGGTCAAGACTCCAACCTCGTGAAGAGTTCCCATCACTTCCACGAACACAGCCTGTTTCAGAGGTGCATTGATCCCCGCCAACCTTGATGCCATCACGAACCACTGATGAAAAGACAACTGAGGATCTCCAGGTCATCAACATGTTGCAGAGCCTTATGAGCGCAATGCGCGTGCTCCTAAGCAACATGAACACCCCATCAGCGCAGAGCGCATTCCAAGTGCTGGACACTTTGAGTCCGGTGCTTGCAGCTCTAAGGTAAAACGATGTCCCGCAACATGTTATCCTTTCGCGAGGAGGTCAAGAACGCATCTATCCTTCAGTGGAATGCCAGAGGAACGAGGGCGCGTATGTCCGAGTTCCGGCAATATGTATTCACGAACCAGTTCTCCATAATTGTGATTTGTGAACCGAACCTGTCAACCCAGATGAGACTGTCTGGACATGAGTGCTTTATGTCTTCTACCCACGGAGAGCGCAGCAAGGTCGTTATGTTCATACGGCGCGACTTAACTTATGTCCATCAGCCTGTACCCCCTGACGAAGAAAACCAGTACGTTTGCATAACAGTAAAAAACAAGAAGACCACATTCAGCATCATCGGAGCTTACCTACATCCATCAAGTCGTCTAGACCGAGAGCGCTTGCGCGGAATTTGGAATTCACCTCTCCAGCCATGGGTGATAACTGGTGACTTCAATGCCCACCACTACTTATGGGGAAGCTCCAGGGTCAACACTAGAGGTAGAAAGTTAGTGTCTTTCGCTTCTGAATGTGAACTTATCCTCGTGAATGATGGTAGCCCTACTTATCTGCGCGGATTGGCCTATAGCAGTTGCCTGGACCTCACTTTCATCTCACGCTCTTTCACACGCAGAGTGCACTGGTTTTCAGATTTGGAAACAAGGGGTAGTGACCACAACTCAACATACCTGAAGATTGACGGCTTTGCAATTCTCAAGTTCTCCAGAGCCGTCCAGTGCACCGATTGGCAAAAATACAAGTTAATCATGGAAGACTATGTTGGCGCCTCATCTTTCAACCTAGAGGACGCAATAAAGAGTACCCTACAGTCAACAACGCGTTCGCTTCCGGTGAGCTCATCTCGCACTAATATGGACATTGATCTCGATAAACTCCGAGCGATTCGTCGTCGTGCAGAACGACGTTATAGACGCACGAGGTCACTCTATGATCTGATAGTGGCCAGACGCACACAAAAGAAAATACAGCGTCACATGGACAAATTGGACAAGCAACGATGGGTATCTTTTTGCGAGTCTTTGGATCTCAGAAAGCCTCTGTCACTAATCTGGAGAACTGTCCGGGGTCTTCGTACAACCATTACTCAGCGCTACCCATTAAAATATCTGGCACTTCACTTACGCTGCGAAGAGATTGATGTCACAGATTCCTGCTGTCGAAGAATTGCCTGCGGCTCAAATTCAACTGGGACAAAGACGCCCGACTTTTCTGTATCCTCACGTGATCCCCAAATAGAGATTTCGTTTTCAATGGACGAACTAAAGGCTGCGCTTGCTTTGTGTAGACGTTCTTCAGCGCCAGGACCTGACGGCTTTACTTACCGCGCTCTGTGTCACCTAGGAAATCAAGCTCGGCAGGCACTCTTGTAGCTGTACAACGACTTCTGGCAAACTGGCATGGTTCCACCGGAATGGAAGTCAAGTCGCCTGATTCCACTTCTCAAAGCCGGCAAGTCACCCTTGGATATTTTCTCTTACCGCCCGATTGCCCTCGCGAGCTGTGTGGGAAAAGTTGTGGAAAGGATGATTTTAACGCGTCTGGAATGGTACTTAGAGTTCTACGAAATATATCCAGATGCCATGTCCGGGTTCAGACGAGGCCGCTCGTCAATTGACAATGTAGTTGACATAGGTGACATAGGTAGAACACCAGAAGGCCTGCAAACGGTTATCTGCTGCTCTATTTCTTGACGTTAACGGGGCCTACGACAATGTCACCCACGAAGCCATTCTCAGCGCACTAGAAGGAGTGGGACTCGGTGGCAGGATATATACGTGGGTTGATAGCTACCTACAGAATACATCATTTCACGTGCAGACAGAGAATGGTCCGACAACCGAGTATTACTACAGCCGAGTAGTCCCGCAAGGCGAAGTGCTAAGCCCGACGCTGTTCAACCTAACACTCATTTAACTAGTTGGCAAGCAACCAAGCAGTGTACGACTTTCCATTTATGCTGATGACATCTGTGTGTGGACATCAGGTGTGACTCGACTTCAACTTCGCGCTCGACTTCAGAAGGCAGCATCAGTGACATCGCACCACTTACGCAAACAAGGGCTTGAAATCGCAAGTGAGAAGTGTGCAGTCGTGGCCTTCACCAGAAAACCAATGTCTGCTTACGGCATATCAATTAACGGGCAGTTGGTGTCATGCAGCCGGAGTCACAGGTTCTTGGGAGTCGTAATCGACCAAAACCTGTCTTGGACACCCCACGTAAACTACGTGAAAAAGCGGCTGACTGCCATTTGTCTCTTATTCAGGTTTGTTGCTGAGAAAAAATGGGGAATGTCTGTCGAGTCTATGTTACAGCTGTACAAGGTATTATTTACTGGATTCATGTGGTATAGCTTACCATTTATATCTAACACGTGCAAGACGAACCTGCGCACAATCAAAAATATTCAAGCCCAAGCGCTTAGGATATGCCATGGTTTACCCCGCTGCACATCGACCGCTGAAACAATTGCCATTGCACAGGACTACTCGATCATGACGCACATCACCATTGAAACGATGCGTACGTATTTCAGGCAACATGCTAGGAATCCTTCCAACCACTTGGCAACCCTCGCTATTGAGAGGCCCCACACGAAATTTAGTGCAATTGTCCGCGCTAATCGTGCGTCGTTTACGTCAGATTTTACGCCTGCTGAGAAACTGGTGTATCCTCCGTGGTGCCTGACACTTCCACAAGTACGTGTTTCAATTCCAGGAATACAGAAAAAATCAAATTTGCCTTCGTCAGCCCTAAAACAATTGAGCTTGAGCCATCTGCACGAAATGTAGAACACCCACGTGCACATATACACCGATGGTTCAACCATAGCGTCTTGTTCTGGTGGTGCGGTGGTGATTCCAGCTAGAAGAATCACTCTGCGAATCAAACTGTCGCATATCACTACGTTCACAGCGGCAGAACTTGCGGCTTTGCGTGGCGCCATAGAGTACATCAAATCCCAAAGACCGACTAACTGGGCTGTGTTTTCCGACTCAAAGCCAGCCCTACAGAGCATGCAGTCAGTCCTTCTACGAGGTTGCCATGAACAATTGACTTACGAAGTTGTCAAGCTCGTTCACCACGTCACAGAAACAGGCCACGAGGTCAAGTTTCAGTGGCTTCCTGGCCATTGTGAGATCAGTGACAATGATTCCGCAGACAACGCGGCTCGCACATCGCACCAAGAAGAACACACTCTTCCGATTCCTTTGTCAAGGACTGACGCTGCAAAGCAACTTCGTCACCTGGCACCTAGTCTGAGTCTGCAGGAGTGGAACACCCCAAGCATAAGACATACGAGACTATACCAAATAAACCCTCGACTGGAACTTCGACCTCCATCCGGACTTCGTCGACGTGAAGCTTCACTTTTTTGTCGCCTTTGTTTGGGGGTTACCTTCACAAAAGCATATAGAACCCTGATCGGATTGACCGACAATGCGGAATGCGACGTCTGCTGCACCAAAGAAGACATCGACCATCTGATATGCCATTGCCCTCGATTTGCCTCTGAAAGACAGAAGCTTTCGAACGCATTGCGACAATCGGACGATCGGCCACTCTCTGTGCAGATGCTACTGGAGCACCATCATCGCCTTTCGCCGGCTCAAAAAGCAGTCAAAGCTGTCTCGTGCTTTTTGAGGACTACAGGCCTATGTGACCACCTTTAACTTTTGTGTAGTGCCACCGCTGTATACGCGCCAGCCGATTGACTGACAATCCTCCTTTTTTCTCTCTCTCTTTCTCTTCTCTTTCCTCTCTCTCTCTCATCTTTATGCCCTCTTCCTATTCCCCAAGCGTAGGGTAGCAAACCGGGCATGTGCCTGGTTAACCTCCCTGCCTTCCCCCTTGTTGTTTACCCCCCCCCCCCCACTCTATCGGGCCCTGGTGTCGACGTGCGTCCACACAAAGCTTGTGCTGCTCTGAGCTCCACGATGGAAAAAGGCACGTCTATGCGGGAATCCAGTGTTTGTGGACAATTAGTCGAGGGCAATAGGCTACTGGGCACTGGGAGTGGCCCAGACACTCTGGCACAGAAGCCTTCTACCACGTCAATGCCGCGTCTCTGTTCAGAAAGTGCGAGAGCCCTGAATGGTGACCACTGAGTGGGTTTTGTGCGGAGGCCTCGTACCGTCTTCCACAATTGGGATAAAAGTTTTCGTGGGTCAAGTGACTCACAAAAAGCAGTCCAACGTTGTGACTCGAGTTTATTTATCCGGCGCTGAATTTTCTTTTGTATACGTCGAGCAATCCGTAAGTCTTCTATTGCCTCCGTGCGTCGGTATCTTCGTTCAGCACGCCATTGGATTGCTCGAAGTCGTTCTAGCTCGATGTCGAATTCCGTTACTTTGTGAGAGCAGGTGAGGGTACACGTAGTATTGTGTATTGGGCTTTTAATTATCTCCTCTATGTCGAGGGATATGTTTGCTTCACACTGCTGCCCCGCCGCGGTGGTCTAGTGGCTAAGGTACTCGGCTGCTGACCCGCAGGTCGCGGGATCAAATCCCGGCTGCGGCGGCTGCATTTCCAATGGAGGCGGAAATGTTGTAGGCCCGTGTACTCAGATTTGGGTGCACGTTAAAGAACCCCAGGTGGTCAAAATTTCCGGAGCCCTCCACTACGGCGTCTCTCATAATCAAATGGTGGTTTTGGGACGTTAAACCCCACAAATCAAGCTTCACATTGCTCTTTCATGCAAGACTGAAATTTCAACCAGTCCACTCTCTGAACACTATCGCGTATCTTAGCATGGGACAATCCTTCGATTTTGACGTAAGTGGGAATGTGGTCACTTCCATGCGTTTCTACGTCTGTAAACCACGCAGCATGCCTGACGAGGCCTCGTGAGACAGAGGCCAGGTCAAGGCAGCTGCTATACCTTGAACCACGTAGGAACGTTGGAGTGCCATCATTTCGCAAGAAAAGTTGGTTGTCGGAGGTGAAGGATACCAACTTTCTCCCTTTAACATTGGTCTTCGAACTTCGCCGGATTGTATGATGGGCGTTGAAGTCGCCAATTATAATGTATGGGTGAGAAGTTGCTGACAGGATACATTGTAGTCTTGTATGGTCGAAACGGCTTGATGGAGAGAGGTAGGCACCCACAACCGTTATGGTAAGTCTCCTTTTCACTGTTATACTTATATATTGATTGTCGTCGTGGGGTGACATTGGATGATGAATGGAGGTGAGGTCGCGGCGAATAAACATCAGAACTTTGCTATTGTCCGCAGTTGTAGACGACAGGAATGACTCATAACCAGAAAGTCTGATTTCTTTCTGCAAATTTGGCTCGCAGATGACAATGATGGGGAACTTATTGGTGTACACGAACCGACGGAAATCCCCGATGCGTGACCTTAGTCCCCGGGCATTCCATTGAATAATCGCTGCTTTTCGGACCTCTTCTCTGAAAGACAGTGGCTGTTGAGCCATTATTTACTCAAGTGCTGCGAGTACCGGACTCAAAGCGTCCAGTAATATCAATGCACTTCTTGCTGACGGTGTGTGCATGTTGCTTAACAACAAGCGGATGGCGTTAATTAAGGGTCGCAAAAGAGCTTTCACTTGTTGATCTGTGTTCCGCAAGTCCTCCATTGCAGCAGCTTGCTCTGAAGAAGACGGTTTCTGCTGCGGCTCTTCTGAGCGTTGTGTACGCGTAAGCGGAGGCCACTCTTCTGTAGGAACTGGTCTGCCCCTTTGCTCTTTTCCAGCGTCTGTGTTTGCCGTGCTGTAAACTGCAGCTGGCGATCTGCAATAGAAATAATAGCAGTAGTTCGTTAGGCTCCCTTCTAAGGTAGGTCAGCGGTCTGCTGTTGGTCGCAGCGTCAACCTCACACAGCTCCGTTGTGAGGCCTTGCACGTCAATAACGAGAAACGCTCTCGAAGCTCACTGAAAGTTGCTTCAGCACCACCGTGGATCGTACGCATTTGTGTTGCTTAAAAAAGCAAGCAGGTGAGCTTATGGTCGCTTGATGGTAAGATGGGGTGACGAATGTCCTGTTCAGCGTGTTGGAGAAAAGGGAGCTTTTGCACGTAGCGTATAAGCCGCACCGCGATGGTGCATGCCCAGAGCTCTAGGCGTGGAAGCGATACCATTTTCAAAGGAGCAAGTCGGCCCTTGCCGATCAAGAGTCGTGTGAAGCATGTTTCTGGTGGCGAGTTTACTCGTAGATAAATGCAAGCACCGTATTCTCTAGGACTGGCATCAGCGAATATGTCCAGCTGAAATAAAAATGACTTATTATTGTGTCGTAAGAATATATACCGTGGAATAGTGACAGATGAGTCGGACAGCTCAGAACACCAACTGTTCCGTTCGGCCTGTTCATATTCAGGCATATTGGCATCCCGTGTACGATTTTTCTTCCATAGGTTCTGGAATACCATTTTAGCCTTTATTTTGCATGGAGTGAGGTAACCCAGTGGGTCGTATACTCTGGCGAAAGCTTTCAGGGGTGTATGTTCGGTAGCCAGATTTCCGGCGGTAAGGATAGCTGCGTACTCAGTGCTCACGATAAGGTGATCACCTGAACGTTCTCAGGGACCACCTAAAACCTTCATCATTAGACTCTTTTCAGCTTCATTTTTGATGAAGCAGCTGTAATGTAAGAATCTTTCTTTGAACTCGTTGCAATTCGAGGCGCACTTGTGAATTTCCATGCTTGCCTCGTACTTCATGTACCTCCATTGTCACCTGTGTGCTGGGCAGCCCGATGATAAGATCATCTTCGAAGAACGCGTGCTTCAATAAGGATACGGTTTCTGACAAGTTCTGATGACGAGATAACAGGTGATGATGAACTGTAGCGACCAAAATAAACAGGCTTGTTGCAGCTCCTAATGGTATTCTGGTCATCCTCCAAGTTGTGAATTGTGGCATGGGCTCTTCCTTTGTTGGCCATCGTTCCAGCCACAAATACCTCAGGAGGTCGCGATATGCGGACTGAATGAACAGCTGGAGGTATGCCTTCTTTATGTTGGCAACAAAAACAACAGGGTGGCAGTGAAAGTTCAGTAGTGGCTGGACAATGTCCACACCGAGTTTGATGCCCTTCGATAGGACATCGTTGAGGCAGAAACGACCAGCTTCATGTGATCACGCATCAAACATCGCTCGAAGCCTCGTTGTGACGGCGTCCCGATGAACTACTGCGTGATGAGGCATATAGCATACGTTATTTCCGACTAGCTGCTCTTCTTGCACCTTCTCAGCTTGTCCGTCATAGAAATATGCGGTAATAGCCAGGTCGTATTTCTGTAGTACTGTTTGCTTCTCTCGGAAATGGTTGATTTGAAGTTTTAGTTGCCGTTCTGCCTGTCAGCGATTATTGTTTCCGGCTGGTAGTTCTGGCTGTTCCACCGTGAGCACCACCTGATAACGTCTATCTTGCTTCATTAGGTGGCGCTACAAAGAAGAGAGGTGCCAGTATATCTCTTAAGGTTGTGAATAGCTTCCATCAATTCCGATGGCATCAAGATGCGCCACATCAAAGATACGTCTGTGTCTAGTGAAGAATCGCTTCTCAATATGGACAGTGCGCTAGACGGGTACTGGCTGCCCGACGATAAGGGTCCTTGTACCATCTATCCAAACGTTGTTCTGATCACTGTTAGCATCTAGTTGATGTGGCAAATCTTGCCAGTGGTCACCTTCCAATAGGCGTCAGATACTATTAGTACGGTGGTATTTGCCTTCTTGCCACCAATTCTATTGACATGCGTCAGCCACGTGGTACTACTTTTCGAGAAGTACCTGCAAGATATGGTGCTCTAGTGGTGAACTCGTTACAGAGCAGATCTCTGGACTTGTCGAGGCTTCAAACTTCACTTGAGCATCGCAAAATCGATGCGCAGCCACACAGACACCCGGTCAGCGCATAGTCGCTTCTGAGATTTGGAAATTCCAAATGTCTACATTGAAAATTCTCCCCTTCCAATGACATAACACTGAAGGGTTCTAGCCGCGTCTGCGTGAGTATAGCTACGCTGGCTACCACTTTTCAACAGAACTCAAACGAGGAAGCGTCAATTTCCGGACTTTGCCCATATGAGCCCCGTCTGCAATAGTACAGCCGTGCATCTGATGTGCGTGCTTTGGGCGGTTTTAATAGTTCGAAGATTCGGCGAAGGGGGTCTTTCCAACGCAACGGATTTCGCAGCCGGCACTGGGTTCTGAAAGATGGGCCTGGACAGGTCGCACTGAATTGTCAGGTGGCGACGATGGCAAGAGCCACACGTGAGCTTGGTGGCTTTTTTGCATGCCCTTGCGTTGTGGTTGCGAGTACAGCAGTGGAAACACCAGTTGTTATTCCGTAGCCTCACTCGCTTTTCGTCCGCTGACAGATTGGCAGTGCAGGATATTATTTATGTATGCTGTGCTCTCGGCTGTTGCAAAGTGGGCACACTCGATTGATCGATGCTGCGGAACCCGTAAGAGCTGTAGCCTATGGAACGAATTCTGTGCCGTCTGGGCTTTCTGTCGCCATGCTGTCTTCACCTTCGTAGGAGCGGCGGCGTGGTTGCAGGGGACCTTCCTCCCACGCAGTTACTCCAAGAAATGTCAACACTTACTTTGCTCAGCGCAGTCTGTCTTCGGAAGTCTCCATACCACTGTTGGCGCGGTCATCCTCTTTTATCCTTTGGCGGTACATGATAGCCAGATCGTATGGCAAGCAGCCCATCATGACCCGATTCAGTACCACGATGTATTGATCCGGGAACACGCGAAGGCCCTCTAAAGCGCTCACACCAAACAGCACATTGCGTGAAGTGTGTGAAGTTTGGCAACTCCTGATGAGCTCTTCACGTAAGTGAACACCAAAAGAATCCACGTGCTCATTGATGAGGAGATCTCACCGTCCGAACCGATTTGTGAGCATTTTATTCGCGAGCTCGTACTTTTGCTCGACTGACCAGATTCTTTCGATTGACCATTTAGCGCTGTTAGTTAAATACGTAAGCAAATACTTCAAAATTTTCGATGCGTGGTAGTTCGTGGTTTGGTGGATAGTGGCGTCGTAATGATTCCAAAAGACCTGCCAGTCGCGCAGGTAGACGTCGAAGGCAGGTATCTGTAGCTTGGGTGCAGTGGCTCTGTAGCTTGGGCAGTACAATCGGTCGATGACGTGGCTCTCTCACATGGTCCGGAGCATCGACAGAACTCGGGAGGTCTGCGTTGTTCGATCCTGATCCGGAACCTTCAGCATGCGTCGTGGTAGCTTCCTCACGACCTTGCAACTAGTACTCCACGCGCGCGATGGCGTAGCTGAATATGTAGTTGTAACCATGCGCTGTTTTGGCTTCGAATTGAACATTATCTTCACCTGTTAGCGGAAGAATTGCGTTGTCCAGTCTCGACAATGCAAGCTCCTTGTCCTTCAGGTAGTCAAGGACACATGAACTTAACTTCGGAGAGGTCAGGATGCGTTTGCTGCAGAAGATCCGTAAGCTAGGTTAAGGTTCGCGTGACGCCAGCCCTGAGCGCACCACGCACGCTTCCTCCGCAGCTGGTCCAAGTTCGCCATGGCCGTTTCGGTTCATTTTTCATGCAGCGTTGCAGCGTTGACCCGATTATTGCAAAGAATGACTGTCAAGACCCTAGCAGGAATCGAAATCAAGCATTTTGCGAGGCAATCAAGTATTCAACCACGGAACAAAGCCAGGTTTCGGAACTGCTTTTCTTACCCTAATGTTCGTGAAACGTCATCTGTGGTGGCAATGCTGAATATCCCACTATATAAACGTCACATACGTACTCCTGTGATACAGTCGTCACGTCGGGCTAATGGCAATCGCAATGAGGCGCCATCCGCTGAAGTTTACCTATGTATCAATGTCCAGGGACTTGTCGAAGCTAAGGAGGTCTGAGGGGTAGCCCCACTGGTGACCAACTGCCGGTAATGCATTCCCTCACCAGAGCAGGATTTGCCACTCAGGTGCAGTACCTAGCCACGACATCCCATGAATACAGCAATTCACGCTTGACCCTCAGTCACCAGCGGCTGCGAAACAACTGTCCAAGGCAGCAGTCAGACCTGCGACGCAGCGTAGGGTGCTAAAAATCTAAGGGTCCCGACAAGCCGCCATTGGGATTTCACTCTGGTTGCCTTCAACGCAAGACCACTATCTGGTGAGGCTAGTCTAGCTTTGATATTTGAGGACTTGGAGGGTTATAAATAAGATGTAATAGGGCTCAGCGAAGTTAGGAGGATACGTGAAGCCTACACAGTGCTGAAGAACGGACACGTCCTCTGCTATCATGGAATAATTAGCAAAAAGGAACTAGGGGTGGGGTTCATCACACACAAAAACATTGCTGGCAACTTAGAGGAATACTAAAGTATCAGTGACAGGGTGGCAAGTATCATAATTAAATTTAACAAAAGATACAAAATGAAGTTGGCACAGGCCTACGCACCTACATTGAGCCATGATGACCATTTTGTAGACCACTTTAATGAAAACGTAGAGTCCACCATTAATAAAGTAAAGCGAGAATATCATACTCTGATAGGCGAGTTTAATGCCAAAGTAGGCAAGAAACAGGGCGGAAACCAAGCAGTGGGCGAATATGGCAGTGGCTCCAGAAATGCCAGAGGGGAGTTATTAGTAGAAATCGCAGAATGTAATAATTTATGAATCTTGAATACCTTCTTAAAAAACAAGTAAACATAAGTGGACGTGGCGAAGTTCTAATGACAATACTAAAATGAGATAGACTAATTCTGTGTGCACATCCATGCATCGTCGTACAGCATGTACAAGGAGTGGGAAAAATCAGATGCAGTGACCATAGAATGGTAAGAGCTCGTATTTACCTGTATATAAAGAAGTAAAGACAAACAATAATACGCAAGAAGCCAATTAATGAACTGGTGGTGAGAGGGAAAACAAAGGAATCAAGAGTTTCACTTCAGAATAGATTCGAGGCACTAAACGAGATATCCGATGTTACCGTTGACAGAATGACTGATAATCTTACTAGTATCATCAAAGAGTGTGCAATGGAAATTGGAGGTATACAGTCAGTAGAGAGGTTACTGGCAAAGTATCTAAGAAAACGAGAAATCTCACTAGGACAAACCATGAAAGCCTGAAGTGCAACTGAGAAAATAGAGCTAGTGGAGTTTTCGAAGTTAATCAATAGGCCTAAGGAAGCCGACATCAGGAGGTATAACACGGAAGGAATTGAGCAGCCTGTAAAAAGTGGCAGAAGCCTAAAAGCTGCGAAGGGATGCTTGTGCATAGAGGAAAATCGGATATATGCATTTAGGAAGAAGGAAGACAATGTCATAACTAATATGAATAAAAGAGTCGAAGCGGCGAAGAAGTTCTGCAGAGAGCTGTACAGAAGCCAGAACAACCAGGATGATATAGTGAGAAACAATAATAGTGCAGAGAAACTCGACATCCTACCAGTAACGACAGGGAAGTAAGAAAAGCCTTAGAAGGAATACAAAGACGGAAGGCCACTGTTGATGATAACAACGGGCCTTCTGAAAGAGGGCGGAGAACTTGAGTTAGAAAAATTGGCCACGTCATATACGAAGTGCCTCTTGACGGGAAGGGTACCAGAATCTTCGAAGAACAACAACATCATCCTAATTCATAAGACAGGAGACGTCAAGGACTTTAAAAATTACAGGCTGATCAGCTTACTGTTGTTTCTCTACAAGCGATTTACAAAAGTAGTAACTTATAGAATTAAGGTGAAATTAGATTTCAATCAACCAAAGTACTAAGCAGTATTTCGTACAGGCTACTATGCAATAGACCATATTCATACTATCAATCAGGTAATAAAGAAATGCGCGAAATACAAACAACTGCTATACATATAGTTTTCATAGATTACGAGAAGGCGTTTGACTCAGTCGACACATCCGCAGTAATGCAGGTACTACGGAATAAGGGCATTGAAGAACTATACGTAAACAAGCAACAGTGGATCCACAGCCACCATAGTTCTCCACAAAGAAAACGACAGAATCTCAATCAAGAAGGGTGTAAGGAAGGAAGACATCATGTCTCCAATGCTATTCACTGCGTGTTTACAGGATGTTTTCAGGACCCTGGATTGAGAAGAGTTAGGAATGAGAGTTGATGAACAGTATCCCAGTAACCTGCGATCCGCTGATGAGTCATAACATTGCCTTGCTGAGTAACTCAGGGGGCGAAATATAGTTCATGATTACTGAAGTGGACACGGAAAGCAGAAAAGTAGGTCTGAAACTAATATGCACAAAACTAATGTAATGTGCAACAGTCTCGACAAAAAACAGCGCTTTGCGATAGGTGGAGACACGCTAGAAGTTGTAAACGAATATGCCTTTTTAGGACCAGTAGTAACCACGCAGCGGAACCATGAGAGTGAAATAAGTAGAAAAATAGGGATGGGGTGGATCACATTCAATATGCATTATAAAATAAAAAATGGTAATCTGCCACTAATCCCGAAGATGAAGGTATATAAGAGCTGCATCTTGCCAGTGAATATCTACGAAGCGTAAACCTGGAGGCTTACAAAGAGGGTTCAGCTTGAATTGAGGGAAACGCAGTGAGCGATGGAAAGCAAAATGATAGATTCACAAAGAGAGCACAGTGGATAAAAGAACAAGCCGCGGTTAAGGATAATATAGTTGAAATTAAGAAGAAATGGAGTTGCGCCGGGCACGTAGTACGTAAGCAAGATAACCGCTGGTCATTAATTGTAACTGACTGGACTCCCAGAGAAAGGAAACGCACGAAAAAGAGGCAAAATTAGGTTGGCCGATAAGACTAAAAAAGTTCGGAGGTATAACGTGGTGACGGAAAGCACAAGGCCGGGTTCATTGGCGGATCATAAGAGACGTCTTGGCCCTGCAGTGGGCGTAGTCAGGTTGGTGCTGCAGCAGCTGATGATGATGGTGTTAAGGGCTACCATCCTCGAAAGTACCAGCGTTTGGTATCAGCTTACCGCTCCTGGTGTTGCTAATATTCATGTTGCTGTTGGAATTGTTACGCAACCGTAAACAACTTGTTATATAAAAAAATGTGGTTGTGTCTGTGCGCCTATCTGTGCATATCGTTATCACCACATTGTAACATGTCTTGCTGAATAAAAAAATTGAACACGGACACCTTCTATCAATATACTTCGCACAACAACTATTCTTCACGTACGTCGGACCTGTCGAATTTTTTCACATTTCTTACGATATAGTGGTTACGGAAACAGGCGGTGGCAAAGTACCGAAAAAAAACGGAGCCAAAAGTGGCCGTTGTTGTGATGTCAGAGTAGCTTTATTCGCAGCAAAAAGATTCGCCAGTGGCAGATTGAGTAGATTCTAAAGCAAAATAGCCGAGGCAATTGTAGCCGGGCAGTAGGAGGTGGAAAGCGAGCGTTAAGGAAAAAATCTCCACGTTAAAGTGCAGAGGAGGAAAAAGAGTTGAGATGGAAAGAGAAGAAGCAATTATAAAATCTGGAGGAGGTACCAAATCCAGGTACCCGCGGTCCGAAGGCGAGAGTTGTAATCACATTGCTATCTAGGTGCGTAGTAGCCCAACAAGCATTTATGGGAACAACATAGTCTAGTTGCTATGGGTGAGAGAACGAGGAAAAGATGGAGATAAATAATGAGTGACAGAAACTCGGTAAAGAAGGAACACAAAATTTTTGGTGAAACGAGGAAAACAGATCATGAAAAAGGTGGCCGCCGAAACCGCCGCAAGAGCGATGAGAAAGCGTCTTCAGACGTCGGTCGCAATTTGACTGCACAACTACGGACGTACAGCAAACCAATTGAGAAGACGCACTAACCTTTCGTTTAAGCATGGGAGTTCCGCAGACGGCTTGCTTCAGCTGGTTCACGTCCTGTGTGTCCCCCTTGACTTCCTTGAGGCATGACACCATGGTAGAGTCGAAGGCCTGCTTAGCCTGGTTAGTTGTTAAAAGATCAAGCAGACGATGTGTGCTTAGTTTTGAAAGACGAACACATAATGATGTGCCTCTAGAAATATATGCGCACTCAAGAGGCCTCATTTTAGCTTCACGATAAATTTTACGTAGAAGACAGCAGGATTGTTTCAACATGGTTACGCATGGGAATCAAATCAACCGACGGCCAAAAGAAAGAACATAGAACTTTCGACGCTTTCTGTCCTCCTTCCTTGTGGTCGGTTGCGCGGATTTGCACTCATAATGACCCTACGTGTTGAAATAACGTGGCCTTCAACGCGCTAGAGGTGTCGTGTTGCGCTTACAGTACGATAGCTGTTGCCCCGCCGCGGTGGTCTAGTGGCTAACGTTCTCGGCTGCTGACCCGCAGGTCGTGGGATCAAATCACGGCTGCGTCGGCTGCATTTCTGATGGAGGCGGAAATGCTGTAGGCCCATGTGCTTACATTTGGGTGCACGTTAAAAAACACCAGGTGGTCGAAATTTCCAGAGCCCTCCACTACGGCGTCTCTCATAATCATATGCTGGTTTTGGGACGTTGAACCCCACATATCAATCAAATCAAGCACGGTAGCTGTTTCTGAAAAAACGCTCCTTAAAATGCGTGTAGGCAGTGCCTATACTCTGTTCGTCAGCCACATGCGCGAGATCCAACCCTTCACGTATACTGCTTCCTCGTGACCTAGCGTTTAGTACGCCTGATAGATACACAAAAATTGGCATAGCGCGACATAAGTGATAAGATGCGGGAAGCAAATGTGGGATGCGTCTTTGGCAGAACGCACAGTCGTTTGTGCTCTAAGAAAGACACTACGCGGCTTGCGGATAGACGTGAAGCACCGTTTTTTTTGTGAAATCACATGTATTATTTTCGATATACATGGATGCGCTTCACCTCCTGGGACACACATTGATATTCGCCGCAGAAGACCAAAAAGTTCCGGCACACTCAACCTTGGCTCGACGGTGAACTGAAGTTCAAGCTTAAGAATATTTTCAATGTAGTCTAGTAGACTAACCAAGCTGGTGGTTCTGACGCTGCATATCGTTGGGCCTGTCTTCTTCGAGATGCTGGCACGTAATCTTGGCAGGATCGGCTGCCACGCAAATTACGTGCCGCTGCTCATGTTGGCTGGAAAGTTTCTCTACTCTCTGTTGGCATTTCGTGTTCTTCCCGGGTCTTCCAAGGAGGCCTTCAGCGGGTACTTTAACATCCGAGCCTGCTTTTGCCCCTCCCTCCTAAGAATCTTGAGGACTCTGATGCCATGACCAACTAAAGGGGCAAGTGCACCAAACAACCGCACAACTTCATCAGGTAGATGCTTGCAGTGGATGAAGAAGGAAAGCGAACAAGCTTGGCAGTTGGCATAAATCAAGAAGGGGGCAACTGAACATAAATTGTACGAAGAACACAGAAAGGAGGGCGATGTACTAGAAATCAATTTTAGCAATGCCATTTTGGGCGTGTTGATGAACGGAACACGACGACAATTATTGAGTGCTAACAGATAGGAACATGAGAGAGACGACAACACAATGCGCTAACGTCATCAATTTTAATTCCACGAAACGCCAACCTATATATCCGTTCATAGTGGCACAACCAGTCTATCCACTAGCCGAGCATAAAAGCCCTCTCCCTATCTAAAAGCTCAACGGATGGTGCACTCCCACACGTGTTGCTATTGGGAGAGATAACACGGGCTTCAGTTATCTCTCGGACGTCTTTTTCTCTATGTTTCACCAGTACAATACAAGATTCATACATAGGTGCGTCACTTTCATGTCTATGTCTGTTAGCGCTGAATTTGTCGTCAAACAACATTTATTTGATTGATTTGTGGGGTTTAACGTCCCAAAACCACGATATAATTAGGAGAGATACCGTAGTGGAGGGCTCCGGAAGTTTCGACCACCTGGAGTTCTTTTACGTGCAGCAGAATCTGAGCACACGGGCTTACAACATCTCCGCCTCCATCAGAAATGCAGCTACCGCCGCCGGGACGTCAAACAACATTACTAGAATATCTACGTACGTTGGCCACTATGAAACTGGTGATGTTTTTATATCACAAGAATACGCTTGGAGACCAACTGAAAGTCTTTTACTTCTGTATGTCAATGTGAACGAAGGTGCCACAAACGTGTTATACAATAGTGTTTTTGGAACATATGGCACTTTGCTGGGCTCCATACGGCATCATACGACGTGGAAGGAGCATGTAAGTAACAAACTCTCGCACATCACTTAGACAACTCTGAGGGAAACTTTTTCAAGGAGTCGTTCTTACTGACCTTCTTTTTTTTGCGCATCTCTTTATCAACAAAACTTACTCTTGTGTTTTTACTAAACATTAAATTTTAAACTATTCATTTCTTATTTTCCACAGCTTTGCTCCTGTAGGACGAACCATTTTTTTGTAGTTTTGTCAAAGCGCTCCAGCACAAAATTTATTCGCTGTTCATGTAAGCTTGCATATATCTAAATAGAGAAATAACAGAATGAAGCGACCTAATTGAATATGCTTACGTCTTCTTCAAGTTCGTCGACTTTTGTGTTGCAGTCAGACCTTGAACCTGCAATAAAAAGCAATCTTGTTTTGAGTAATGTAAACGTCGTCATCCTAAAGAGATTGCTGTCACTACCTCAGCGCATATGCGTAGTGTATAGCATATTAATTAAGACGAAAATCTAATTTCCGCCCGCATCTTCCCACGAGGGGAACTCGAGTAAATGCGTCGCAGAGTGGGGGGGGGGTATCACGTGAATTTCACGTAATTGGGTATAGTTTGAGAATGTGTGATGCATGGTTATATCATCTTTATTATTAGCACTTAATAAGTGCAGGAGAAGCATTCCCTTCAACTAGTGGTGGGGCGCTGATGTGCGATTCAGTCAAGTTTTGCAATGTGACTGCAGCACCAGGATACATAGCCTAGCGGATAAAAAAAACAACCTTGAGACCACCTCAACGAAGATGGAACGTGACGCACGCGTTTCGCGCACTGCATCTGACAGTGCGTTGCGGCCGGGATAGATGGGGGACGCGAGCACGCGTCTATTTTCTGTGTGCCCCTGACGGCGAATCTTAAAGACTTGGAGACGGGGCAGTGTGAGCAACGCAGCTCCATCTAGTCAGTGTGCAGTGCCTATACGGGGTGACCAGTGAACCCTTGTGTAGCTCGAGGAGGTGGTTTCTACTAGCATACGCTGCATACGGCGGCCTTGCGAGGCGAGAGAGGAGGGCAGCAAACAGTAGGTACGAGACGCAAGCGTCTGGCACGATACGCTAAGAGCGAGCATGCGCAGGGGGGGGGGGCGGTGTCGACACCGCCGACGCATGACGCGTGACATCGTGCAACGAAGAGATGCTCTGCATTAAAAAAAGACCCCCACCTCCCCCAAAGAAATCGCGACAAAATGCGAATGCATTGCGTAGCGTCCACAACAACGTTTCACACGTTTAGAACCCAGCGTTGGAAGAATAATGTTTTCGTTTTTTTTTCTTGCGCCGTACAGCCAATAGCGCCGTTCCGCACGCGTGGTGCTTTTCTGTCGCGACAAACGCGATATGCGTTTCTAGCTCTAGCAGCTAGCGTGCACGGTTAAAAAATACACTATGATGTGAATGGAACAAACAGCGTTCTCGGCTCGGCGTTGGCGTTCCACAGCGGCGTCTCCAGCCAACGCCTCCAATAAAAATTATGTCTTGAACGTGAGCCGCGAACGCGCAGCCCTTCCCCCTGATTTTACCCTCCTCCTTCGGTACGAAGGGGAGCGTCTCCAATGGCCGCACCCTGCGAACTCAGCAATGCTCTCACAGTTGCCTCCGAGCAGCCGTGATGTCACGTGACTGAGCTGTACGGAGGCGAGTGGTCTCACGCGTTGGCCGGCCGCAACACAAGGCAGGAGGCATGGCCTCTAAAATTGTGTGCTGGCAGGAGGCTCCGAATTGAAAAGAGAGCGACGTTCCAAGCATAGTTTTTATAGGAGGCGCTGCTCCAGCACACATTTCCGGATGTTCCGAGTGGTACCCATTCAGCGAACGGCCGAAAGTGAGGCGCGAACGGACGGGAAAGTGGGGCACAGGGAGGAGAGGGATGAGCGAACGGTGAGAGAAGGGGTGGCGAAACACAGCACATACCCTCTCCTACACTCTCTCGCAACACATGCTGCGGTTGCTAGGGGCGAGGATGAGCGCACGCACCTGTAGCTGTTGTTATGGGAGAGGGAGTGAGAGCTGAGAGATAACACCTGCCAGAACGCATGCTTGGCCGCAAACGCCACGGACAACGCCGGATGTCTGACATTGCCCAACTAAGAAATGCATCCGCATTTTGCCGTGCTTGTCCACCAGATGCTCGAGTACTAGCGCCTATCGTTGGCCACACTGGCATTTCTTCGGGCTCAAGATAAGGGCAGCCTGTTCGAGGCACCTCAAAACAGTCAAGTCGCTGATTATTTTCTGCAAAAGTGCGACCGAAAATTACGACGCCATCAAGATAGCATATACAAATCTCCCATTTCAGGCCGCGCAGAACCGTGTCCATGAACCTTTCGAACGTGGCCGGCACGTTGCACCAATCAAACGGCTTACCGTTTGATTCAAACAAGCCTTCTGGAGTTCAAATGCTGTTTTCTCTTTGTCAGTGAAATGAATTGGTATCTGCCAGTAGCCCGATCACAGGTCCACAGATAAAGTAGGACGCCTGGTGGAGACAATTCATGACGTCGTCAATGCGGGGAAGCGGGTAAACATATTTTTTGTTACGGAATTCAGGCACCGGTAGTTGACGCAAAACCTCCAGGATCCGTCTTTCTCTATTACAAGGATGACCGGCGCAGCCCAAGGGCTAGAAGAATCTCGAATGGCGACCTTCTCCAGGATGTCATCCACCTGGTCAGCGACAACTTTACATTCTGACCCGGACACGTAATAAGGCTTCTGACTTTTTGAATGAGCTAACCTGGTGTCGATCCTGTGACGAGCCCGTGTCTTGGGAATGCGCACTTCCTTAGCTTCCTGGCTGAAATCAAATAGTGACGTCTACTTCTTCAGGACGCTGACCAGCACTTGACGCTTCTTGGAGGTCAGTGTCTTGCTGACCTTATTCAGGAAAAGGGAGGAGTCTTGAGGAACACCAGGGCTAATATCAGTTGCTTGGGCTTCAAGCGATGTGTCATCATTTAAAGCTGCAATATCGATGCTGGTATCCACTTCAAACGATGCAAGCCTCATACCCCTGGGTAGTACAAGAGACTCACCAGATACATTGGACACCCACAGTATGGCTGTTCCGCGGGCCAAAGACATGACGCATCGAGGTACTAACGCACCTTTCTTCGTTATGATCGAAGACACAGGCTTGGCAAAAGCAGCAAGTGTATCAATGTCAACACTATCTGCAGCTACTCGAGCGCTGGATACGGAATGTGCTGGCAGGACATCTTCAAGGACAGCAAGGGTGCGCGAACAGGTAGAAGGTAAGTCTGCAAGAGGGGGAGAAAAAGCTCGCTGGTCCGACAGTCAAGCGTGGCACCACACTGCTGTAGGAAGTCGAGGCCAAGAATTACATCATCTGTAGATAGAGCAAAAACTGCAAATTCAGCTTGATAAAACTTGTCAGAGAAATAAACGTTCACGGTGCGCACACCAAAGGATCGGAGCAGTTGTCCACTTACGGCACGAAATGTGCGAGCGTTGTCCCAGCGAAACATTACCACAAAGTTTGGTTTTGAAATCCTGACTAATGACTGATACACTCGCCCCCGTGTCTACTGAGGCTGTTGTTGCAACATTATCTACTAAAACACTAATGTTGTTGTAATGCATGGTGACAGGCGGAGGCATGGGAAAGTGTGGCTGAAGATAACTGGTGACCTCACCTCCATTGGTCGCGCTGCCTAGTTTCCCGGCGGTGGGAACTTGAGACGTCGCCGAGGAAATGGAGACCTGTAGTGCTGTGCAGGCGGCGGCGTCAAGCTCCGCATGGTAGCTGGTGTGTCGCTACGGTGATTCCGCTGATAGGGCGTCTGGCTATCAGAGCCAGAAGGCCAGTTAGCTTCGTACTCATGGTAACTGTTGCGGCAATAGAAAGTGCGTGGTCGGATGGTGCTTACATGTGATGGCACTGAGGACAAAATTCGGTGACGTGGCTACAACCGCTAGATTGGAAACAGACGGGCTGCTCACGAGGAAAGCTGTGATTGCCAGCGGGAGGATGAATAGCGTGGCTATCTCACGGTTGAGAGACTGCAGGTGGACTGCATACGAAGCCGTCATGGACCTCGTAACCGAGAATGGCACTCATTGCAGGGCTTGGTATCATTGGACGAGGTGGGAAGTTGTATGCATCAACGGAAGCAGCGTTGATGGACGTCACACCCGGATCGCACGGAGGGAGAGGCTCTCGAACCTGAAGAAACGAAACAGATGCCGCTTCACGTCGGTAGAGCTCTTCATGCACCACTTGGCTGATAATTGACGCGAGGTCAGACGGGGTTGGAGTGGCGTAAACGCTGGCGACAGTCGTTACGTTGGTCAAGCGGCTGAACTTAGGTGTGGTTCGCCGAGCTTTTAAGGCTTCAAATGTGTGGCAGTGCATGATGACGTCACTCACGGACTTCAGACTGTGCTTCGCGATGGGGTACTGGTAGACGTCCTCTACGATACCTTTCAGAAGGTGACCGTTTGTCCTCTTTGGTCATCCGAGGGTCCAAAACCTTGCACAACTTGAGCACTTCTTCAATGTACGTTTTGCAAGTTTTCCCGGAAGCTGAGCACGCTGCATCAGCGCTTTCTCGGCATGCTTCTTTCTGGCCGCTGGACCTTTCAAGCACTTCCTACTCTCGTCGACGAACTGCTGTCACGTTGTCAAGCTCTTCTAGGGGTTTTCATAGCACACAGACGTGGTTACCTTAAGGAAGAGGCCAACATGGGTGAGCTAACCGGAGGCGTTCCAAACATCTAACCGACTTACCGTTGATAGAAGCTCAGTCATACGTCCACACCCTCACCAGCTTTTCATGCGAAGGTTCGTGGCTCGATGCAGGGTTACCATGGGTGACTGGAGGCGGCTGGTGTCGGGATCAGGAGACCGGAATCAGGTGAAAGATGCTCGTTGTCCATGTCGGATTCCATCTCTGGCTGCTGACCAGCAATTTATCTACTTTCGGCGAATCATCACGTATTGTGTCTCTACAGTCGGTGCGTCGTCGTTCGTAAGGAGCGCCGTTGTCGTGCCTAGCACCTCTCACCAAACTATTACGATGAAAGATGTTTATTTGAAGATGGGCTGGTGAAAAGAGGCTTTATGACTGCCACCCTGCACCGATTCACTCGCAAGACAAGCGTTCTTCGTTCTCTTCTTCTCTTCGTCCTCCCTGTAGCGTAAGTGTAGCAATATATATATATATATATATATATATATATATATATATATATATATATATATATATATATATATATATATATATAGGCGAATTCCCAGCACTTTCTCATTCTCGCCGGTACTGGCTAGGACTGGCTCGACCTTTACCACAAATGTGATGCCCAGATATGCGGAGATCGCTGTGACTCTGCCTGTTCCCGTGACAGCTGGATCTACTAACAATGTTGCTTGTGGCCTTTGGCTGCTGTTCGTGATGGAATGACTGCTGCACCCTCGTATCCTCGGTGGTGTCCATCCCGTTCCATCTGCTTTTACTGCAGTATCCGAGGCCACATTTTTAGTTGCTGCCATCGCCACCAGCAGTAGGAACGACGAGGCTATGCTGAGTTTGAGCAATACCGCTTCCGAAGACCAGATCTTTATGCTCCAGACACCTACCCGTTCACGCAATACCGGTATCCGTCTCCTCCAGCGTCCTCTCGTCAGCATCCGAACTACCGCTCCTCCGGACGACGCTCTCCATCGCCATACCGCCATTCCGCATCGCTGCTTCGTCCCATCATCACCCGTTATGTTGAAAAACCTTTAGGAAACTAAGGATTGAAGTTTTTGGAGAGAGAACTGAGTGCTGCGACCGCCATAAATACCTCATATATATATATATATATATATATATATATATATATATATATATATATATATATATATATATATATTATGAAGTCTTGGTAGTCTTGTCTGCGACAGCGTTTATTTGAGGATACACCTCGCAAAACGAACGGGCAGAGCCAGCACACAGACGATGATGATTATGATAACCCAGAGTGGCAATGAGGGCAAAGAGACAAGCAGATGATGGTGATTGT
The DNA here is from genome assembly GCA_013436015.1 of Rhipicephalus annulatus. Classification (NCBI taxonomy): domain Eukaryota; kingdom Metazoa; phylum Arthropoda; class Arachnida; order Ixodida; family Ixodidae; genus Rhipicephalus; species Rhipicephalus annulatus. The sequence goes on along the minus strand of WOVY01009581.1, from coordinate 160,655 downwards.
GATTATGCAGGGATGAGGACGATGTAAGTTACAAATGCCCGCACTAATTCCCTCCACTTGGAAGCGGACACCCTGGTCGCCGTAAGTCAAAGTGACGGGGAACGTCGCGTGAAAGGTTTCATGCGACAAACGTGGACAATCTCTGTGCTGCGGTAGCGGCGGTCTGTTGGGGCGACGAGTGGTGTCACACGATAATTAACCGGCGAAGTCTGTTCTAAAACAATGTATGGTCCGATGAAGCGTGGTTGGAATTTGTCACACAGACCAGGAGTGCGAAAAGTTGTCAAAAGCAGCACCTCGTCACCAGGTTGGAAAGACACAACGCAGTGGGATTCGTCATAGATGATCTTCCGCTCGTGCTGTCTCGCTTCAGTATTGATGCGAGCCTGATGGCGAGACTGGGCCAGGCGGGAAATGTATTCTTCGCTAGAAGACTGACATGAATTCCCATGTCTGCTAAAAAAGGAGACGTCGAGAAAGGTAGTCGGGGTGCGTCCGTACACGAGGTAAAACGGTGAGTAGCAAGTTGTTCGCTGAACGGCGGTGTTGTAAGCGAATGTCAGGAATGGTAAAGAGTATCCTAGTTTTTGTAGCCGGGTTAGACGTAAACGGCTATCATGTCTTCAAGGGTTCGGTGAAATCTTTCTGTGAGACCATTTGTCTGAGGCTGGTAGCTTGAAGCTGTCTTGTGAGTAGTTCCAGAAGCGCGCAGTACTTCATTTACAACTTGTGACAGGAACACTTTGCCGCGGTCACTAAGCAGTACACGAGGAGCCCCATAATGCAGTATTGTTGCTTGAAGAATAAAGTCTGCAACTTCCACAGCTGAGCCTGTAATAACAGAAGAAGTCTCAGCGTAGCGTGTCAGGTGGTCCACGGCAGTCACTATCCATCGTTTGCCAGCAGATGTGACGGGGAGAGGCCAGTAAAGGTCAACACCTACAACCTCGAACGGCATTGATGGGCACGGAAGTGGCTGTAAAGGTCCAGCAGGTGCCGACGTGGGGAGTTTACGACGCTGGCATGGGTAGCAGGAACCGACGTACCGAGCTACACTAGAAGAAAGGCCAGGCCAGTAATAACGACATCGAATGCGGTCAAGAGTTTTTTTTAACCAAGATGACCAGCAGTCAAGTCGTCCTGGAAGGCTTCGAGCACTGAAGTCGAAAAGAGCGTGGCAGTACAGGTACCCAGCGCTGACCGTCAGGGTGGTAGACGTAGCGTAAGAGAACCCCATTGTCCAGCTTAAAGTGCAGGAGTTGACGACGGAGTCGCGCGTTTGGTGGATGAGAAACTCCCGAAAGGTGGTCCATCATGCGTCTGCAGTATGAATCGGACCGCTAGCGGGAGATAAATGTTGGCTCGTCGTCCGAAAAGGGTTGCGTTATTGATGCGAGCGTATGAACTTTGGTAGATGTGGCGATTGAGTTCTCACCAACGCTCATATGGGTAGTTGGAAGCGGGCAACGAGATGAAGCATCGGCGTCTTGATGTTTTCTGCCTGACTTGTAAGTTATGTCAACGTCGTACTCCTGCAAGCGTAGTATCCACCGACCCAAGCGTCCGGACAAGTTCTTCAGTGTAGAAAGCCAGGATAAGGCATGGTGGTCCGTAACGATTGTGAAGTGACGGCCGTGGAGATAGGGACGGAACTTCTGGACCGACCAAATCACAGCCAAACACTCTTGCTCCCTTATAGTGTAGTTCTTTTCAGCAGCGGTGAGTACGCGACTGGCATATGCAACAACTTTCTCTAGGGAAGACTTGTCGCTTTGTAGAAGAACGGCTCCTATACCAAGGCCGCTGGCGTCGGTATGGACGATAGTTGGTGCGGCTTCGTCAAAGTGGCAGAGCAGACGTTCAGACGTGAGTGCCCGCTTCAACAGGTCGAATGCCGTTTGACATTCTTGAGACCACAGAAAGGGGATGTTGGAAGCAAGTAGTTGGTGTAATGGAGCAGCAATAGAAGCGAAGTTCTGGATAAACCGGCGAAAATAGGAGGCGAGGCGAAGGAAAGTGCGAAGCTCCTTTGGTTTTTCGGGGCGCGGAAAGTGAAGGACTGCAGAAATCTTGTCAGGGTCGGGCCGGATGCCATCTTTGCTAACGACGTGTCCTAAGACCTTGATAGATTTGCTAGCGAAAGAGCATTTCTTAGTGTTTATTTGAAGCCCAGCGCCGGCAAGGCACGTCAAAACTTGATCCAATCGTTCTAGGTGCTCAGGAAACGTTGACGAAAAGATAATAATGTCGTCCAGGTAGCAAAGGCCACTTTTCCATTTCAGGCCGCGCAGCACGGTATCTATCATGCGCTCAAAAGTCGCGGGTGCGTTGCAGAGCCCGAAAGGCATCACGTTGAATTCATATAGCCCGTCGGGGGGTAGCGAATGCCGTTTTCTCCTTATCGTCTTCATGCATGGGAATATGCCAGTACCCAGCACCTCCACCACACGTGAAGTCTTGGTAGTCTTGGCTGCGACAGCGTTTATTTGGGGAAAGACCTCGCAAACGAACGGGGAGCCAGCACACAGACGATGACGATGATGATGACCCAGAGTGGCAATGAGGGCAAAGAGACAAGCGGATGATGGTGATTGTGATTATGCAGGGATGAGGACGATGTAAGTTACAAATGTCCACAATATATATATATATATATATATATATATATATATATATATATATATATATATATATATATATATATATATATATATACTGCGAGGTTATGAGCCGGGCTGTAGTATGTGCCGGGTAGGTAGAAGATGAGGACGACGTTGTCTGGTGCGGCCTAAGGACTCCATCTTTACCGCGACTGCCGAACTTCATTATCACTTTGTAAATAAATCCACCTATCCTTTCATTCAACCGTAACAGTTTTGTGGTGGAGGCGCTGGGTAGTCAACCAAGCAACACGACGCTTCAAGCGCCTGATCTACGACGAAGCCGCCGCCTTGCTGGACTGCCCCCGTTACCACTGGCAGCTGAGATGTCTCACGGCGAAGAAGGAAACCGGATCCCCGCAGCTGCAGACCTTCTACCAGTCCCAGCAGCACCGCTAGTGCCAGGTTCGCGTGCGGTTGGTCCCTGGTTGCGTCAGGGTCTGATAGTGCCTCGCACATTTGGTGGCAAATCTGGCGAGGACGTGGAAGCCTGGCTAACACACTACAAACGGGTGAGCAAATACTACCAGTGGGACACGGTGACCCAGCTGAACAATGTAGTATTTTTCTTAACGGACACAGCACTCGTGTGGTACGAGAACCACGAAGATGCCCTCACGTCATGGTATCTCTACGTTTCCGAAATAAGAGCGTGCTTCGGAGACTCCGTAGCTAAGAGAAAGCAGGCCGAACTAACGTTACTGCAGAGAGCTCAGATCCTAGAGGCGACGTATGACCCCCAAATTCGGTTGCCTACCGAATGTAACCACCGTGGCAAGTGTTGACGAATACACGCTGCTCGATCTCGCGTCGACAATACGCCAGATAGTTCGAGAAGAGCTCACCCGACACGCTCGCCCGACACCGCACGAAGCTACACTAGCACCGCCTCCCTCTAGCCCTCCCGTGTCAATTGCCGCAGCAGGCATCGATGACTGCAACTACAGGCCACCCTCACCACCGAGGTCACAGCGCAATAACTACCTGCTGCCGAGGTAAGAATAGATGAACATACCCTAATTTTTTCTGGTCAACATAGCTTTAGGATAGGGTTATCCATCATTACTCAGCTTATTGACCTCGCACACGACCTCTGTACCACAATTAAACCTGTGGTCAAACTGGGATAATATTTTAGATTTCGCAAAGGCTTTTGATAAGCTGTTACACAAGAAGCTCTTACTTAACATTGATGTTACCTTTAAATGTTTTGCCCCTAACCGCACGTTTAGTTCCTATCTATCACGGAGGGAACAATATGTCCAACTAGGACATCACCAAACTGGTTTATCTCCTGTGGTGTCTGGGGTTCCCCAGGGTAGTGCCTTAAGCCTCTCCTGTAAATGACCTGCCAAGAATTATTACAACCCCCAAAAAATGTTTGATTATGATTGCGTACTGTACAAAAATATAAAATCCCCGAGATATGAGGCTGAACTTAATCTGAACTTACAGAGAATAAAGAACTGGTGATATGAGTGGCCAATGCCGCTTAACCAAACAAAAACAGTGTTTATGGTCATTTCTAAAGAAAAGAACATTCTTGTTACCCTTACAGTATTGACTGTCATGAACTTTGTCAAGCTCACGAATACACATATCAAGGCCTGATATTTACGCCGGACTTGCGCTGGAATCTCGACATGAAGAAACTTTGTTCGAAGGCTAATAGGTGTTATGGGGCCTGAGACGTAACCTCTACTGCGCTTCTCCCGAAATTAAAATTTAGCTTGCAAGTCTTGCTAAGACCCATATGCGAATACGCCAAAGTAGTTTGGGATTCCTATACCCAAACCAACTGTTCGAAACTTAAGAAAATACAGCGCTTTAGCTCTAGGTTTCTATTTATAAGTACCGCCATTTTCATTCACCTACTGAATAAAGTAAACTTGCAGAGCTTTCACCACTTCGAAAGCGAACCGAATCTGAAAGGCTAAATTTCCTTTTCCTAATAATTCACAATCCCGTTAAGATAAGCTACAACAAGTACCCCGAGATCAGAACACAAGAAACATCAAGACACAGACACAGTATGTACATACCGGCTCTCAAAGCTCATAAAATTTCTTCAGGCGCAGTTTCTTCCCTAGGGCGACTCAACAGTGTAATTTGTCGCCAGATCTGGTTGTGAAAACTAAAGGCCTTACTGAGTTTCTAGAAGCCACAAGCTCCATAGTGTTGTCTATTTTCATACAAGAAACTGAAATGACTTGTATAAAAATGTGCCTTGTAAATAAACTGATTGTTATTGCATATTTTGATAAGTTCTGTAATATATGTTTTAGCAGTAATACTTGCGTTCTTTGTTTTGCTGAGGACATTTCCGATGGAGGCGCAAATGTTGTAGGCCCGCGTGCTCAGATTTGGGTGCACGTTAAAGTACCCCAGGTGGTCGAAATTTCCGGAGCCCTCCTCTACGGCGTCTCTCATAATCATATGGTGGTTTTGGGACGTTAAATACAACATATCAGTCAATCAACGTTTTACTGAGCAGCTTGCAATTATAATACCTTTATTATGTTAACTGAAATTCGTGTCGTGAAGAGATATGCGTCTCTTTAACAAATAGTTTTTCGTGTTTCTCTTATGCGCATTTCTGTTTAAATATGATTTCATTCCACCACTGTAATAGCCCTACAAAAACGGGTGAACGTATCAATAAATGAAAATGGAATGAAGTGAATTGCATGGGTTACAGAATGACGCAGATGGCTGGGGGGGGGCGACTGTCAACGCTATAGCAGTGCGTGAAGCCCGGACGGAGCCTCAGGAATTGTCCGTGGCTGTAGACTGCCTTCGGGAAGGTGTCGAGGTGCAGCACCGGTATGAAGGCGTGAAGCAGCAGTTATGAGCGGAGTGAAGTGCAGCTCTGATTGCTGATTTTGGCTCTATTGACTATGACGCCACCAACGAACCTGCCACGTATTTTAGAGAGGTCGATGCTCGAGAAGGCTATCTCCTCGAGGTTGCAACTGCAAACTGCAGTTAACCACCAGATACCTGCGCAGTCGGACCTAGTAAAAACCCTATCCTCAAAATGTGCTTCAACTCTTCTTCGGCAACTAACGCCAAAACATCCGTGCCAGTGCTCGAGAGTGGTTCCTAGCCACATCTATCGTGAGAGTTTTCCCCATGCTTGTCATCGCTTGGACACTTGGGGTCACCGGCACCCGTCGTACTGAACGCCTTGATAGCGCTCTCTTATGTCTCCACGGATGCAGCGAATACGATGGGGGCCCTATGACTACATAATCCAGGCGTTTCCGCAGATCTTGACAAGACGGGCGCCGACCAGGTGGATCTATATGCCTGTCCGCTACGGCACTTGTTTGAGGACGAGCAATTGGATGTTTGTTATGCGCAAGGTGTTGTAAGTGCTACTTATATGGATGATGCCGACGTGCCTGTGATCTGGGGTCAGTGTCATCAAGTGCTAAATTGTGGAGCCTAAGTACTCTGCTGGTGATGTGAATTCTGAGTGGTACTGCTTTAATGTTTGCAGACCTTTGTCGAGGACCATCCCTGCGATCATCTCGGGGAGCGCACCAGAGCTACCGCAAGGGCATGGGGCATCGATCCTATGTGCAGATGCTCGTCACCACTTTTTCAGTAATGGGTGGGAGATCCCACTGCCGCAGCTTGACCCTTCATGAACAGTGCGGCAAATTCAACCCATTGTGGCATTCAACTGTTGCGAATGCACAGTGCCTGCCCTGTTTGTACAACTACGATGGAAGAGACGTCAACTGGAATTGCGGCGATCTGGAAACACTCGGGTACACCCGCCAGAGACATTGTTGGCGGTATTCAGAAGAGTTCACACTGTGGAAAAGGCTGACCACAGTAACAGAGACAATTTCAACCTCCGGAAAGCGTAGAGGAAGATACTCACGCGGAGGCGCACCGTGGCCGGCACATACCACCCCGGTGCAGCCAACACCACCCACCGGAGACATAGGTGGCGAGTTCGCACAAGTTCACACGTAGAATAAACCGACGCCAGGGACAGATATCATTCCGGCCACCAGATAACTCACAGACAGATACCCAGGCAGGGTCGCGACGAGGCTGGTTCCGACCACATCATGCGATGCAGCCACCATCACTCGCTGGATTTCGTGGCGACCGGTTGTGCCCCCGCGATCTCCGACGACAGTGCAGCTCTGGCCGGCTGGCTCGCCCTAATCCATCTCCTGGCGTGCACAAGAGCTCTTGCCGAGTGGTTGTCTTCGAACTTCTGCGACCATGTCCATTTTTCCTATCTTCTCCTTATTTATTTATTATTTATTTATTTACTTATTTTACAATCAGGGTACACAGTACATTTCAGAGGGGAAGGACATGCACAACAATGAAAAAAAAACAAGGAATACAAAGCAGAAAAACATGTTGTCACTAAATTGGGTACAAAAATTATTACTCCTAACAACATCATCATAATAAAGCAAATGATAACACTAACTTTATTCTTATTACTTGGTGAAGGCTCAAAGCAATACAAATAAACTGTTCAACAAACATACAGGGGGTAATTAGGTAATCATTGTTTTAAGGACATTCTTAAATTGAATGGGTTCATTGATGCTTGTTATTGATGCAGGCAGGGAATTCCATTCATTACAAGTTCTTGGGAGATATGATTGGGCATATGTTACTGTGTTGCAATAGGGGACTGTGACTTTTTGTTGGTGATTACGGCGAAGAGAAATGAAGGGAGCAGCTTGGATTAAACGGGAACGGAGTTTCGGATTATGATATAATATTTAATGAAACAGGCAAACGCGAGTGCGCTTACGGCGGGTAACTAGTGGGATGAGGTTTAGAGATGCCTTCATGAGTGACACTAGCTGAACGATGGTAGTTAGCCAAAATGAAACGAGCTGCACAATTTTGAATGGATTCCAACATGTGTGATAATGTTACCTGACCGGAGTCCCAAACAGATGAGGCGTATTTCATTTGAGGACGGGCTTATGTGGTATATAGTAATAACTTTAGTGACGATGGAGCAAGAAAGAAGTTTCTTCGAAGGTAACCCAGTTTTTATTAGCTTTGGACGCTATATGTTCTGTACGTAATTTCCAGGACAAAGTGTTAGTTGTGTGGACGTCGAGGTACCGGTAAGATGTTACAGTTTCAAGAGGGTGATTGTGAAGAAAGTAAGTTGGACAAGTTGTACTCGACCGAGAAATCCTCATAGACTTGCATTTTTGAAAGTTTATATCCATTTTCTAAATATGACACCAATGAAGTATGTTACTGAGATTAGCCTGCAGAGAATGAATATCATCGTCATTAGATATTTTGCGGTAAATCACACAGTCAGCGAACAAACAAATTTTGGAAGTAATAGTAGAAGGTAAGTCATTTATACAGATTAGGAATAGCAGGGGGCCAAGTACTGATCCTTGAGGAACCCCAGAATCAACCAGTGCAGTGGAAGAAGTAACATCGTTAGTGCTCACAAATTGACCACGAGAAGAAAGGAATGCATGAATCCAGTTAAAAACTGCAGGGTCAATTTTTAGAACACTTAGTTTGTATAAGAGCAGGGAATGGTCAACTTTATCAAACGCTTTAGCGAAGTCAAGAAATATACAGTCAGTTAAAGAAGCAGAGTCCAAAGATAAATGCAAATCATTAGTAAAAGAAATTAGTTGAGTATCACAAGAAAAAATCTTTCGAAAGTCATGCTGATTTGAAGAAAAGAAGCTGTTATTCTCTTAAAAATTAACAATATGAGAAAATATTATATGTTCCATTATTTTGCATGGTACACATGTGAGAGATATAGGATGATAGTTAGATGGCCTATGTTTATCACCGCCTTTATGTACTAGAATAATCGCACCAGTTCTCCAGTCTTCAGGTACTCCACCATCATGGTACGATTGTGAAAATATGCATTTAAGGCTGATGGAACTGTATTCATTGCTATTCTTTAAAAATTTACTATTAATTCCATTACTATTACTTCCGAATGTGGTTGTCTCTCTATTTGTCGCCTCTCTCTCTCTTTCTGCTCCTCTCTCTATATCTGTACCTTTTTTTCCTCCCTAGCTTTTCATTCCCCCCTTACCGCCATACCTCGTGAGCTAACTGTTGTGGCGTCCTCCCCCTGAGAGACAGTTGATGATGATGATGATGATGAATCCAGAGACATGGCTCGTACCCACTCAGGGGGATTGGCCAAGAATCGATGACTTAATTAGGTAAGTTTTTTTTAAATATCGAAACCACCCACCAGAAAAAAGAATGAAAAAAATAAAGACACCCTAGTCAGAATGAATGGAGTGCAATAGTTGTTTGTCACTCGTGCAAATAAGACAACTATTCATTACCTTGAATAAGAATCAGGATAGTTAAACAATGCTCTTGTGTTCGTTGGAATTAATATTTTTTTTTGCATGATTAATAATCACGCAATTAAAAGTTACGGGGCTCACTTTTACCTTCTTTTCATTTAGGAATCACTCCCCCCCACTAGAAACGTCAAATGCTGCATCTAGCCTCATCCACTAAGACATTGTCGTGTGTCCCATCGACAATGCTTGTAGTCCTGGGCGAGTGTGATGAGGGAGACCGACCACTGGGACTCTGGCACAGACTAGCATGCAAAGTGAGCGAGATAGAGGAAGACGAGATAGAGAATAGAGCAGCTCGTCCAGGATCGGGCAATGTCTCTGCATTACAATGGCGCAGTCAGCTATATATATATATATATATATATATATATATATATATATATATATATATATATATATATATATATATATATATATATATATATATATATATATATTTATATATATATATACGGGGAAATCAACCCTTTCAATTAATATGAATTACCACCACTACATAAATTTGAACCTTAAGTAATGAAAGAACAACTGGATTTTCAATTTTCAGGATAAGTTGCCCTGAAGAATTGGCTAAGTAGCGAACTATGGATAACCTAACTGCTGAGGTGGATTGGTGCCTTCGGGAATGGGATCTTCAACTTTGTAATCTTTGTCTGACCATTTTACTTGCAGGATCACTCTTGGCACATCGATAAAGTCGGCGTGAAACAGCTGATACGTTAGGAGTTTCCGTCGTGGACTTCAAGAAATACTCACTACTTTATCTCAAACCGCAGTCGCCGTTTTAGACTATTCTGTGAATGACGTCCATACCACGCTCCGGTTACGAAATCTTGGCACCGCGACATCACAAAGAAGCAGTATTTACACCAAAATATAATAATCACGCAATATACCAAGTAAGCACCTACACTTTGCCAATGGTTAACGACCACCTGATAGAAGAATAATGGGCGAGAGGACGTCGATGCAGAAAGCGGCGAGCAGAGACACGTGGGCTAAGCCATTTGAGCCTCATTCTAAAGCGGGCCAGCCCCTACCTCGGCGAGGACTTGGAGGTGGACGCAATATGCGTCGGAGACCAGGGTGACTTATTTTTTCGTTCTGTGAGCTAGCGCCGCAGAAGGCATTGGGCTCGTTCTACTAGCGTACGAAAATGTGCTATTGTGAAAAAAATATTAGGCGTATTACATTTCTGCGTTTTGGCATCACTCGCCTCGCACTAATGCGCATCGGCCAAAGAGTGGTGTTGGGGTAAGGACGGCGGTTGCCGTTAATGAGTAATCGATAAGTTGGAATCGATTATTCCGAATATTAGAAAGGCCAGAATTCTTTATGAGTATTCAATAATACATACATTTTAATATATTATTTGTCCATTGATTCGACCAACCTTAACAAAAATGTTCGCGCATTGTAAATGATATATATATATATATATAGTGTATTTTTGTTATTTTAAGGCCGCAGGTGGTTCGGCTCTTGCTATGGCAAGTTCTGTTTTCATTCCCTTTTTTCTTCACATTTACGTTAAATCACAACTAATAACTTTCCCTATACTTTCATTGCAATATTGTGTGTTAGATGTCTTAATATTGTGTCTAGCAACAAAAGAGTCACAGCTTTGCCTCAGTGGCGAAGCAATGAACGCGACAGCATCAAATTGGAAGGTCACGCGTAGAATGGCAAGCAGATCGAAACGTGTCCCGCGTTTTTCACGCACAAATGACGCACAAAAGAACATACAGGTACAGATGAACGCAAATAGGCGTTTCAGTTGTTACTTCACTGTGTCTGAAAAGCGCTCTCTTTTCACAAACGGAGACTCTGGAACAGCTGCAGTGACCTTTGTGCGACCGTCATCTACAACAGAATCGTTAAACTCTGAGGCGTACGATATTGTCCCCACCACGAGATGAGCGAGCGAACGCGTGAGCGCGCACCGTGCCCCCTCTTCGCGGGGCAAAGGACGCGTGGGAGATGAGAGCGCACTCCGCCGCGTCATGACGATCTGGCGACGTGCGCTCATAGCGCCATCTTGCTGGTAATGCTCGAAACACCATAGTTCTACCCGAGACACCTATCGGCAGCGGATGGTAGATGCAAATAGCTTGCCGTTTGAACGGTAAAGCAGGTGCTCCTTCGATGCTCAGTGGCTAACGCCTCGCACTCATAATTCATAGGTTCGACGTAGAATTTCACATGTCGGATTTTTCTTCTGAATTATGTTTCTTCTTTCTTGAGTTATCATATATATTGATGGGTATACATATACAGTGAATAACGGCGACGCTGACGCTGATACTGGCGGCAAAATTAAGCTGAGAGTGTCCCTAACAAGCTATCGCAATAAAGCTAGCCCTTAGTTATACACTTTCTTCCTTCATTCATTACCCTGGGTCTCGTACTGACAGACTTGGTGCCTTTAGGTTAGATACGAGGAACTATTGGTCAGCTGCCAGCTCGCAATAAGTTCACGTGCTACGTGACGCTAAACAGGCTAATCAAGAGTGTGCCATTACTCACCGCCATGGCTATAGAGTTGGCGCTGACTGACACTCTCACGTTTAAATTGACATATATAACCAATAAAGTGGCGGGGGGGGGATAGCCGCCGTGGTAGCTCAGTGGTAGAGCATCAAACACGTTATTCGAAGGTCACAGAAAAGTGAATGAAAAGATAACTTGCCGTGGGCAAAAACCGAACGTGCAACCTTTGAATAACGCGTTCGATGCTCCACCACTGAGCTACCACGGCGGCTATCCTCCCAGCCACTTTATTGGGCACATATGTGAATTGAAACGTGGGAGTGCCAGTCAGCGCCATCAGTAGCCATGGCGGCGAGTGTGGCACATTTCTTTATGAGCCTGTATGGCGTGACGTAGCTCGTGATTTTATTACGAGCTGGCAGCCGAACAATAGTCCCTCCTATACAACCCAATGGCACCAAGTCTGTCAGCACGATACACTCGTTAATGAATAATCGAAGGAAGTGCATACTTAAGGCCTCGTTTTATTTAAAAATTCAGTTGCGAAATAGTGCTGCGGTTGGTCCCTCCTTCAGTTGTGTCCGCGTAGTCGTGCGCTGTGTTAGACATGTTCAAGTCACCATGTCAATTGAGTGCTGCGCAATGGCTAAGTACTGCTCTGTGGCTCGGTGTGCTTCGTCTGCCTGTGAAGAGGACGTTAGTTTTTGCAAAAATACAAAAAAGAAGGGAACGCGTGCCCTTCTTGAGAAATTTTTTTCTGCAGTGAAATGGTAGTGACAGTGAACACGAGGATATGTGTTAGAATCACTGATTCCTTTCACTCTGTAATTCGAAAACAACGCATGAAATAATGTGTGCAGAGCAGCTGTTTAAATTGCTGCTTCAGCAGCCAATCCACCGTTCATGGTATATACTAGAAATGCAAAGCAGCATCAAATGATTAAGTTTGAGATAGTCGTGCAGGCAGATTTGCAGGCGTCGGCAGGGCGCAAGCCCGTGTTGTAATACAGTAAGAAGTATTGAGGGGTAGGTGCTGATGTGACTCGGGAAGGGGGCAAGTGCCGCCAATAATGCACTGCCTGACCGATGCAAATCACTGCAGTTTCAGCAATGTTTGTTCATTAAAAGTGACGCCACGAAGTAGTTCATATTAATACCACACAGGACCATCGCTCGGATATGAGAATATTGTACATGCATGTTGACATTTCGTGGGACGATGCGCGTGTGTGCCTGACGAAGAGGACGAAGAGTGGTCTCCACTTGGTCTCTGGTCTACTGGTCACGCCGCTGCTGCTGGTTGGTTGGTTGGTTGGTTGGTTGTTCCTCAGAGTCCTGGCGCAACCCACCACGGTGGATCGGGCATGAAACGGACGGTGCATCATTCGTGAGGTGGAGTCGTTTTACCACCCTGATTATTTAGATAACAATGTTTAAACAAAGAAACAATTGGTAAACGATAGATTAGAAATAAAATAGAGGTAATACAAACAACGAACAGGCTAATCGAGTTGAAAATAAAGTGAATTTATGCCTCAGCTTAACATTTTAATAGTTTTGTTGCCTTTAGAAAATCGCATACGCCATCGCGAACATTCCTGTGGCTAAATCCCTTTTCAGTTGCTCCAAAGAAAAGGACCACTCGAAGGGATAAATTTAGAGCCAACCTACGGAGAGGTTCTTCTAGCAGTCTCTTCCTTTGGTTTGTGTATAACCTGCATGTTAAGAAGAAATGGTGAAGGGATTCACTCTCGTTGCAGTGGAGGCATCGGGGACACTGTGCCAGACCAGACCTGTGTAGATAAAAGTTCAGGGGGGGGGGGGGAGTTTCGGCATATTTGTCTCGTAATTGATACCTCCGCCATTCTAGAGGAGCACCATCGATATTACAAGGGTGCTTGAGATGAGAAAAATTTGATGTTACCAAACGAGATTTTTCAAACTGTTCTGACATGACAAATTTTTCAAAGCGTGCCATGGCGATAAAAATATGGGATACTTATGTCAGGCCATTGCGAGTGCATCTGCATATTCATTGAGGGTTAAACCTTTATGCCCTGGTATCCACACCAAGTGAATGAGTCGTAAATTTCTTGGGACAAGGTCGTAAAATACTTTTAAAGCATTGGACATATTGGGCGCAGTTAATGAACTACACACAGACAAGCAGTCTGAAAGATTAATAGCATCTAGTATTGATTAAGGTAATTTTCGTAGAGCTAAGTGGATTGCCAGTAATTCCGCTTGATAAATAGGTGTCAAATTGGGTGAACGAATTGAAAAAGACCAATCAAACACTGAAGATGAAATTTTGACTCCTGCCTTCTCTTCGCGAACTGAAGCATCAGTTGCTATTACAATCTTTATGTCTAACCTTGCCAGGTAGTCTTTCAAAATGGCATTTAGATATCTACTAGGAAGAGTTTTGCAATCATTATGAAAAATATTGTGAAACTCTATTTTCGTTGTTTGAATAGGTGTTCTTAGTACCCGTACTTCAAGAAGGATAACTTGTAATGTTTCCAAGAGCTTCTGTACGACGATGACTTGTGGACACTTTAATCTGGACGTCGGCTCATTAAAGAAAACATATTGTGACCTCTTATGTGGGGACGCGTATATTTTTAGGAAGGTACGGACTGCTAGTATTTGGAACCTAGCACGAAGAGAAGGCAGGCGCGCTTCCTTATATAAAATAACAAATGCAACAAATTCATGGAGCCCAAGACATGAAGGTAACGCTTCGCGTTCTAGTAGTACTAGTGGTCTAATTTTGTAGGCGGGTGCTCCAGACAACAAGACACAGCCAAACTCCATTATTGGGCGAATATACATACAATATATCATTACTAGCACATCACGACGTAAAGCACAACGTTTATTGCTGAGTCTATGAAGCATCCCAAGCGCCTGCGCTCCTTTAGCTGCCATAATTTATATATGCGGACTCCAATTAAGGTTTCAGTATAAGCCACTCATAAGTATTTAATCAACTTCACCTGCGGGATAAAGTCCTGTCTGTAAAGTATGAAAGTCTGCACTGGAACACTTATAAGAAAAACTATAGACGACTGCACTTTTCCTGATACTTAATGATAGATTAATGTCCTTTAACCGTCTGTCCAGAGAGTTCATATAAAACTGTAGCATCTGATATAATGTATGTATATCTGTAGCAGTAGCAAAAAATACGATGTCGTGAGCGTATACATACACCTGTACATCATGTTGTACTAGAATTGTGCACAATAAAATATTAAATAATAATGGGGAAAGTACCGAACCTTGGGGAGACCTCTAGTTTCTTTATACTTAGAAGACGACATGCCCGATTGAGAGCAATTGAATTTTCTATCATTTAGAAAGGAGTCAACCCATGCCACGAAGTAATTTGGTAACCCGATGTGCGTTAGCGAATGTATTAGTTTAATGTGTTCCACACTGTCATAAGCTTTTGCAATATCTAAAATTACTAAGGCGGAAACCTGTTTCTTAGAACGAGCTAGTTGTATCCTGCTTTCCAGATCAACATGGGCACACCAAATGGAGCAGCCACGCCTGAATCCAATTTGGCATGGGCTTAAAATTGCGTTTTCAACCAACCAGTTGTCTATTCTATTGTGTAAAAGCCTTTTAATTAGTTTTACCAGATTAGATGTGAGTGAAATAGGCCTAATGTTATCCAAAGTAAACCCAGCTCCACGTTTCTTTAATAAAGGAATTATTTTCGCGATTCTTCACTCAAGCGGAATCCACGAATGTCTAATGGAGTGGTTAACTATTGCAAGTAAATCTTGAGGTGATACTTTATGGATTATTTTTATTACCGATGCAGTTATTCCATCGGGACCTGGAGCAGAATTGGGTAATATTTTCACTACTTGTGCTATTTCCGACGCTGTAACCTCTTCAAAGTCATCGCTGTTAACAGGGAATGGCGTGTGGTAAAAGTTAGCAGCCGTGAAGCGGCTTTCCAGCCCTTGAGCAATATTTTCCAGAAAAGTAGGCAACTCACGTGGCGTTGAAACTATCGATTCGAGGTTTGTTGATGGTGGGATTAATTTTTGGGCTTTAAGGAAGTTGAAAAGTGATTTCCTGTGGCTGGGCGTTGAAAGGAACTCGGAACGTTGGCTATCATAGTTATCCTTCGCAGCGGCGACTGTTCGCTTAAAAATTGCAGCCACGTATTTGTAATCGCTCCAGTTTCTAGGGCACTGATTATAGAGCAGTTTTCGCCACGCTGCTTTTCTTAGCCTGTAATGATGTGAACAATCAGAGTTCCACTAATGATTCAAAGGGCGTTGTTTAGAGACCTGAACTGTGAATTTAGCTTTATTTAAAGTTTGTTTTATAGCATCAGTAAAGTTGATAACATTTCGCTTTTTATTTACCTCGGTTCGTTTTGACACAGCCACACGTATACTGTCTGTTCAAATGTTTTAAAATTGATGTGAGAAGTGGGCTGCCTGATGATTGAAGTCACGGGACATACAAGTTCAAACAATATAGGAAAATAATCGCCATTTGTACCCGAGTTTAAAGTAGACCAAGTAGAAATACAGAGACTAGGACTACAGAAAGTCAGATCAATCGCAGAATGAGACTGATTGCATAAAAACGTGGGGGTTTGCTGGTTAATGCATGTTAAATTATTTTGAGCAACAATATCCCATAAGCGCTTTCCACTTACATCTGTTCTGAATCCCCTTGAAGTGTAATGAGAATTGAAGTCTCCTACCATTAATATGTCTTTTCTGCATGACGAAATTACGGTATCTAAAACACTAGAATTTTGAACACATGACGGAAAATAAGCATTTACTAACAAAAAGGGAATGTGTCCTAGAAGAGCAATATCTAATGTTAAAATTTAACTTTCTAAATTCATTATTTGACCTGTAACTTTTGCCCGATTTGCAATTTTGGAAGAGATAAACACTGCTAAACCACCTCCTCGAGAGGGGCGTTCTAAGTGAAATGTTCGGTAGTTTTTAAGATGAAAGGTTTTTTCTTTAGAAAGCCAAGTTTCTTGCAACACTATAACATCTGGGGAATGCTAATTACAAAGGCAAAATAAATTATAGTTGCGGAAGAAATTGACCGGTAATTCCACTGCAAGATTCTCAATCCACCTATGCTGGTTCATAATATATTTCATCCACAACCTCGTGGATACGGCGTCTCTTTTCTTTCGTAACATATTTGGTGGAGGTGGAGGAAACTAATAGCTATCGCTCATTGTATATACTGTACATAGGGCTACAAAGATTATGTGACAACCTTTAGTGAATCTGAACTAAACAGCGACAGCAGATTTCGGCCCCGCCGCGGTGGTCTAGTGGCTAAGGTACTCGGCTGCTGAACCGCAGGTCACGGGTTCAAATCCCGGCTGCGGCGGCTGCATTTCCGATGGAGGCGGAAATGTTGTAGGCCCGTGTGCTTAGATTTGGGTGCACATTAAAGAACCCCAGGTGGTCAAAATTTCCGGAGCCCTTTACTACGGCGTCTCTCATAATCATATGGTGGTTTTGGGACGTTAAACCCCACAAATCAATCAATCATCAACAGCAGATTTTGTTTGCGAATTTGCGAATTCATGCATGTGCTAAGCATACGCTGATCTTGATCAGTAGACTACGTATATAAAATAAATAAATAAATATATATATATATATATATATATATATATATATATATATATATATATATATATATATATATATATATATATATATATATTGTGAGCATTGTTTATGCGTCCCATCTTTTCATCTGTACATACTCATCATCACTAGTCAAGCTTAGGTTGTGGGGCACATACTCGAGACAACAAGGAAGAGTCTTGAGGGTACTGGACGCCATCTTACAAATGGTGGAGAGTGCTGCCCGATTCCTGCGTCCTCTCGCGCTCTCGGACAACCACACCGTCTTCTAGAACACATCCCCGGAGCTCCGTTCAGGCCGCCGCTTAAACGACCTTTGTTCGGTAATGTCGCAAGCCGACCAGCCCAGCGCAGCAGCTGTGCCACCGCTCCCACCGCCAAGAAACCCTTCTCACCTGGTCACCAGCCCTCAAAAGAATCCTCCGCTCTTCGCAGGGCTTCCGGGTGAGGACGTGGAAGACTGACTCGAGGAGTATGACCGCGTGAGTGCCATCGACAACTGGGATGAGCCTGCGAAACTCACCCACGTTGCATTCTACTTAAGCGGCGTCGCAAAATAGTGGTTTTTAAACTACGCTACAGATTTTTTGATATAGCCCGCCTCTACGCGCTAGCTCCGTCAGATTTTCGCCAACCCGTCGGTGCGCTCGGATATCGCCAAGAAAAGGCTTTCTGCACTTGTTCAACGCCCCAGTGAGTCTTACACTTCTTACATTGAAGATGTTCTCGCCCTTTGCCGCCGCATCGACAACCAAATTGCGGAAAACGACCGTGTGCGCCACCTGCTAAAGGGCATTGCTACTGTCGCTTTTAATGCGCTTGTGGTGCAGAATCCCCAGACCGTAGCTGATGTTGTAGCTACCTGTCAGCGCCTCGAGGATCTTCAAACCACTCGGGTGCAACCTGATATGCCTGATCTCACTCGAGTTATGACACAACAGAGCTGCGTGCATTGATCCGCTCTATCATCCGCGAGGAACTTCATGCACAGGCTTCACCTCACCCCCTTCATATCCGAACAACTCCTGCTTCTTGTTTACGCGACGTCGTGAGGGAGGAACTGGCATTGATCACAGGTACACCAGTTCTGAGTTCACATACCGTGCCCATTCCAAGTTATGCTCACGTTGCTGCAACGACACCTGCGCCCCAGCAAAGCCTGGCCTCGATGAAAATCTCACCAGTTTCGAGCTCATATCCTGTGGCCATGCCAACTTATGCTCAAGTTGCTGCTAGGAAACCTGCACCCCAGCAAAGCCCAATGCAGCTACCAGCGGCCGAATAGCATGGTTCGCTCAACTCACTCGCACCGCGACCATCTTCCCAGCCTTACAACGACTGGCGCACTTCGCGGCCGACTTGTTTCTATTGCGGCATCCGTGGTCACATTTCAAGGTTTTGCCGACGCCGTCAGCGAGACGAAAGACGAAGCTACGATAACATTGAACGGGACGACTTCTACCCCACTGGACCACCCATCGCCGACTGTATGAGAACAGCACACGTCGGTCGCTGTCTCCGCAGAACTTTGGCCCAGTTGGCAGTTCCCGTTTTTCACGTCGTCGCTCACCTTCACCGATGTGGCGTTTCTCTTTTCCTCTCCGACCTTCTGTTTCAATTTCTGACCGCCAACTAGAAAACTAAACAGTGCATCTTCGGGAGGGAAAGCTTCATCTTTCGAACTGCGCCAAACTCCTCCGGACCGCCCATCGAATGCTTTATTAGTGTACGTTGAAGGTATATAGACAGAGGCACTGGTAGACACAGGCGCATAACTTTCCCTAATTCGTGCAGACTTTTGTGCTCGCTTGAAAAAAGTTAGGACGCCATACGATCGCCCTCCTCTTTGTTGCGCAGATGGAGTCCCTATTCAGCGTTGAAGTGTTTGCACAGTCCGTGATTTCATAGATGACATCCTTCACCACATTCAGTTTCTAGTACTTCCTTGGTGCACTCACACAGTATTTTAGGATGGGACTTTCTTTCTTGGGCATCAGCTTTCATATCGTGTCGTCAGTGAGTAATTGAAATGTCAGCTACTGAGTTCATCCGATGTCAATCCATACAGCCTCCGTTTCGTTGCTGCCGCTGATCGTTTCATTTCGCCAGCAGATGAACAAATTCTCACGATCATTGCGGATACTATAGTTATTGGTGACGTGTTCATAGCCCCATCAGTTCGCTGCAAACTTGCGGGGCTTACCATAGCACCCGGCCTTGTGCGGTTTAACGACAGTAAAGCATTGGTCACCGCCTTGAACTCAAGTTCATCGCCAGTGATGCTGCCCCAAGGCACTGCTGTGAGCTGCATCGCTGACAGCGAGTCTTTCTCGCTGGTTCTCCTTCACGCAGAATCAACGCCTTTGTCTGCTACAACTGATATGAAGGCTACCACTGTTGCTTTAAATGACACCATAAGCCCTCACCTCACTGCCGAGCAAAAGAGAGACCTCTTAGGCCTTCTCCAAAAGCACAGCCTTTTGTTTGACGTACCTTCCAAAGTTCTGGGCAGCACCTCCGCTGCAGAGCACAGCATCGAAACCAAAGGCAGCTCCATTGTATGCCACCGCCAATACTGTCGGTCTTCGGCGGAACGGCAAATCATTGAGGAATACGTCACCGACATGCTCAAACGGGATATTTTTCGACCTTCATCCAGCTCTTGGTCGTCTCCTGTGGTGTTGGTCCAGAAAAAGGATGGCTCTGTCCGCTTTTCTGTTCATTACAGAGCGCTCAATAAGACCACGAAAAAAGACGTATATCCGTCGCCACGCATAGATGATGCCCTGGACTCCCTACGAGGCGCAGAATATTTCTCCATCCTCGACATCCGATCCGGGTATTAGCAAATACCTATGCGCGAAGCGGACAAGGAGAAAACAGCGTTTTTGGCGCCTGACGGACTTTACGAATTTAACGTCATTCCTTTTGGCTTATGCAACGCTCCAGCAACATTCGAGCGCATGACAGATACCGTCTTACGTGGTCTCAAATGAAAAACCTGCTTATGTTACTTAGACGACATCGTAATTTATTCTTCTACTTTTTCTCAGCACCTTAAGCGTTTAAACGAAGTTCTAACATGCATTTCGAACGCTGGTCTACAGCTCAGTACAAAGAAATGGCACTTCGCCAGCACAAGCATTAAAGTATTGGGTCACCTTGTCAGCAAAGATGGCGTTCGACTTGATCCCGACAAGTATGCTGCCGTAATTAGTTTTCCACGTCCGGGCAATCAAAACAATTGCGAAGTTTCGTGGGCCTGGCGTCTTACTTCCGCTGGTTTATCCGTCACTTTGCTGCCATTGCGGAGCCGTTACACAAGCTTCTGACGTCAGGAACGGCTTTCACGTGGACTGACGAGCGCGAGTGTGCTTTCCAAGCCCTTAAGCATGCTCTGACATCAGACCCCGTCCTCCGTCACTTCGATGAGAGTGCACCCGCTTTCCTGCACACAGATGCCAGTGGCCACGGAATCGGTGCTGTCCTCCTCCAGCGCGATGAAACATCACGTGAGCGAGTAGTTGCGTATGCCAACCGCGCACTAACACCTGAGGAGCAGAACTACTCGATAGCAGAGCAGGAATGTCACGCTGTCATTTGGGCCATCCAGAAATTTCGACCTTATCTGTATGGACGCCACTTCACTGTGATCACCAACCACCATGCCCTATGGTGGTTGTCCTCGCTGAAGAATTTGTCTGGGTGCCTCAGTCGCTGGGTACTGCGTCTGCAAGAGTACACTTTTGACGTTGTGTACAGGTCTCGCAAACGGCATCAGGATGCTGACGCTCTCTCTCGCTGCCCTCTGCCACTTTCATCTCAAACCACGAATCCTCAATGCCCCTCAGGTGATCAATGGGCTTCCTCTTCACCCACGTTATCACCCCTGGCAGTTGCTGGGTCACCATCTTTAAACAGCAGCGCCGAGTTTGCCGCGTGCCAACGTGACGATACCTACTGTAACCGCATCATCGGATGCTTGAATGGCTCGTCTTCTCCACCTAATGCCAGACTACTGTCGTCAGCTACGGCTGTTCAAGCTAGAGAACAACGTCCTGCAGTACTATATTTACAATGCGGATGGGCATCAGTGGGTGCCAGTACTTCCCTGTTCGCTGCGAAAACAAGTTCTCGAAGCATTGCATGACGACCCATCAGCTGGACACTTAGGATTTCAAAAGACCTACAACCGCGTTAGGAGCCGTTTCTTCTGGCCTGGTCTTTCTACCTTTGTGGCCAATTATGTCGCTTCTTGCACACTTTGTCAACGCCGGAAACGACCAACTTCAGCTCCTGCTGGCCTGTTACAACCCATTCCATGTCCCGATACACCTTTTGTCGTTGTCGGAATAGACCTCGTCGGGCCACTTCCCGTAACGCCAGCGAGCCACCGCTTGATCGTCACAGCTGTCGACCATTTCACACGATACGCGGAGACTGCTCCTCTACGCACTAGCTCTGCATCAGACGTTGCCGCCTTTTTTTCAGAAGGCATTGTGTTGCGTCATGGTGCACCTCCCTCGGTGTTGAGTGACCGAAGCAAGGCCTTCTTGTCTACAGTTCTCGATGAAATCCTAAAAACTTGTGGCACAGTTCATAAGACCACATCCGCTTACCACCCGCAGACAAATGGCCTGACAGAGCGATTCCACCGGGCTCTAATCGACATGATATTCATGTACATCGGATCTATTCACAATAACTGGGACAAATTCTTGCCGTTCGTAACATTTGCACACAACACCGCTGTTCAACGAACCACCGGGTATTCACCTTTCTTCCTCGTCTATGGTCGTGCGCCGACATTCACCCTTGACGCTCCTTTCTTGAATGTGACGTCAAAAACGTCCACGACTACGCCAGAACATTTTGTTTCCTGGCTCGCTGAGGCACGGCAACGTGCTCAACTCAACACGGAGGCGAGTCAACAAGACCGCAAGCAATGCTATGACAGCTTTTGTCGAGACGTCACTTTCCATCCTGGAGATGAAGTATTGCTTTGGACGCCTGTTCGCACTCCAGGATTGTGCGAAAAGTTTCAGTCACGCTTTCTGGGACCTTACGTTATTTCTGAACGAACATCTCCTGTCACTTCCTTGTCACTTCCGCCGAGTGTTCCTCGGACCGTCGGTACCGTGCCTCCGAGATAGTCCACGTTTCACGTCTTAAGCCCTTTGTTCGCCGTACCTTTCCCGCCCAAGTCTCGGCTGGGTTGGCCGCTCAAGTGCGCGGGGAAAATAAGTGTGATCATTAGTTATGCGTCCCATCTTTTCATCTGTACATACTCATCATCACTGTCAAGTTTAGGCTGTGGGGCACATACTCGAGACAATAAAGAGACTTAAGGGTACTCGACGCCATCTTACATTATATATATATATATATATATATATATATATATATATATATATATATATATATATATATATATATATATATATATATATATATCTGTGTGTGTGTGTATGTGTGTGTGGCCGAAGCTTAGAGTAAAAAAGTATCCAATTTTCATAAGTGTGCTCCTTTATTTCTTGCCTATATGTGCACCGAACCCACAGACCTTCGTCTTTGAATCATATATATATATATATATATATATATATATATATATATATATATATATATATATATATATATATAGTCTAGTAGATCCTCCGTGAGCGGTCACAACGTGGTTTATTTCGACGTTTCGGCCTAGAGTCTGGCCTTCATCAGGAATAAAGATACAGTTTGTCGGTGCTCAGCTTTATACAATCTCAAATCAGAGGGCAAGGAAAGAGGGGAAAAAAGGAAAGAAAAAAAGAAAAGAAAAGGAAAGAAAAAAAGAAAAAAAGAGAAAAATAATATACGGTGGACGCCCCTCGGGTGCCCCCTTTCTCTTTTCCTTCCACTTCCCCCCTCATCTCTCCCCCCTCTCCCCTTCACCTTTCCGATGTCAGCGGTCTGTGTATGTTTCCGTTCACTAGCGCATTCCTCTCGATCAGACGGCCCCTCCTGGCACTGGCGGTTCGGTGTGGGGCAAAAAAGCGCTTTTCAGGAAGTCCTAAGCCTTTAACTACTCGGAGTCCCGTAAACAATTCGTCGTAGAAGGACGGGGGCCGCGTATTGTGGCAGAGGCTGGTCAGCGGGCATTTTAGGAAGTTCTAAGCCTTTAACTACTCCGCGCCCTGTCAACATTTCGTCGTAAAAATAGGGGTGCCCCGTATTGCGGTAGGTTGTGCAAGCGCGTGCAATGCAAATTCCTTGCTTGCTTCTAAATTACGCGTGTCGTGGGGCCTCCCGGCTGTGCACATGGTTGCTGTTCGGCATGTCGTGCATGGCACAATTGATTGTGTAGCAAAGTAAAACAGAAAACAGACGACAGCTGTACTTAGGAAGAGTAGTTACACTTGGAATTGTTTTGGGTTGTCCAGTGCCCTTCGCAGCTGCAGTGCCGTGAACTCAGTTACTATTTTCATTGTTGCCGTTATTGTTTTCTAATGCTTTTATTGCTGCAAGTGTACCAGGATTCTCATTTATTCCTCTATCGAGGGTGTTAAATCGGTGGATAAGGTATGACTCTCGTTGTTCACGTTCTCGATTTGATTTAAATCCCGTCTCTAAGAGCGTTACTGATAGTTTGTCGAATGCATGGTCGGGAAGATTGAGATGTTTTGATAGAGGTAGACTTGGGGCTGATTTTGCATGGGCTCTGTGATTATTGAAGCGAATGCTAAATGGTGTTTCCATTTAGGATTCGCGGAAACATACACAGACCGCTGACATCAGAAAGGTGAAGGGGAGAGGTGGAGAGATGAGGGGGGAAGTGGAAGGAAAAGAGAAAGGGGGGCACCCGAGGGGCGTCCACCGTATATTATTTTTCTCTTTTTTCTTTTTTTTCTTTCCTTTTCTTTTCTTTTTTCTTTCCTTTTTTCCCCTCTTTCCTTGCCCTCTGTTTGAGATTGTATAAAGCTGAGCACCGACAAACTGTATCTTTATTCCTGATGAAGGCCAGACTCTAGGCCGAAACGTCGAAATGAACCACGTTGTGACCGCTCACGGAGGATCTACTAGACTATATGCAACGCTACGGCCACTCAACCACCATATATATATATATATATATATATAATATATATATATATATATATATATATATATATATATATATATATATATATACGGAGAGAGCGAGAGCTAGGTTCACAAAAGAATTAAGAAAATCACAAGCAAATGTCTGTTACATAAAAAAGTTTCATTTTCTTGATGCGTAAACGCGTACATCCCATACTTATTCGGCACAAGACCAGTGTAAAAGCATCAACTGTCGTCATCCTGTTACTTCGTTCTCAAGGTGATCGCGGCGCCATGAGAACAAACCTTAAACGCCTGAAAGAAAATGAAACGATGATAAACAGCGTCCTGTAAAGTAGCTGCAAGACAGGATGACCAACAGTCTGTTGGAAATGGATGAGAGCCTAAGCCAAGCTCATGTAAAATGTCTCAGGCCAGCGTCCGAGGAGGGCTCCACCCCTTTATAAAGTAGAAAGCAGACTGGAGAGGGTCCCAGCCCACCGAGCACTCCAGCACACCCCGCACTTTGCACTTATGGCATCTTCCCAGTCAGACTCACTGGTGGGAAGTCCCTGAGGTAACGCAGGACACTGCCACATCATGTGAGACAGTGAACAGTAAACATCTCGGCAGCTTTGGCATTGTGCATTTATGCCCGAGTTGTTATGCCCGAGTCGGCCTCGTGATGGGTACGATCTCCCTTGTTGCGGCAATCCCATTGAGCCAGCGGTCAGCCACAAGGCGTGTAGACCGGGCACGTATGCCAGGATGGCTAAAGTTGTGAAGTTGGTACGTTGGTTGGTGAGGCCACGGTGGTGGGCCAGTGGCGCGAAGGGCCAGTTTCTCCTTGTCGAAACGTCACATCCAATATTGGTAGTCGACCCAGGTATGAGGATTTGTTGCGGCTGTGGTAAGAATCCACTATTCAGAAGTCCCTGCGGTTCAGCGTCCATAGTCGAAGTCTCGCTAAGAGTGTCAGCTGTTATCTGCAGGGACTGATAGCTGCCACACGTGAAAGTGCGTCAGTGACCATGTTGTTTTTCCCGCTGACGTGTTCGCTGTCAGGGGAAAACTGGGAAATGAATGAGAGCTGCTTCCATTGAACCGGCGGCAATTTGTCGCAGCATTGAGAGAAGACGAAGCTTAGAGGATTATGGTTGGTGTAGATGGTGCAGAGCTGCGCTGCTACAACGTAGTGAAAGGGTTGAGCTGCTTCGCTCCATATATCGCCAGACGTTCGGCGTAGTACGCTAGCGAACTCGTCGGAGTGGGCGTCGTGGTTTCTTTGATGGAAATGGCCATTGAAGAGGCTGCCCTTCACGCTGAGAGTTTCCTAGAGAAGAATGTGAAGGAGTTCCGGGTATTGTTTACGTGTTGCATGAGGGTGACGCCGACGGCGAAGCCAGAGACGTCTGTGACTGATAGTCCCAAGGGAGTGTGTGGCCCAGATGAGAGAAAATTAGGTGTGGCGCAGCAGCCTTGCATTACTTGAAAATTTGTACCTAAGTGGGTGTTCACGTGACAAGTTGGTTTTCTCGTAGACCAGACAAGCCATCAAGAAGGGGCGCCTCCGTGGTAGTCAGCGGCGTGTGGCGAGCAACCCCTCTAAAGCTCTAACCACATGTACGTGACTTCCTAGCGACAGCGACAAAGTTGCTCTATCATGCCGTCGTGTCGCGACGGCTGCAACCGCATGTCACAGACAAAGTGTCAGTGTTGCTTGAATGACAACTGGCTTCCGCACTTTCTTCCGGATGACAAGCGATCTTTTCTAGTTTTCCAAAAACGCGTGACACGCCAAGTGGTGGTGACAAATGGGCGTCCGCGACAGCAAATGCTGTCGCTCACTCTGTAGCACTCGCGAGGAAATCACGTGCATGTGTCCACTTCATCTCACCTCCGAAGATCCTTCCTCCCGGGTTTCGGCACCAAAATGTAGTACAAAAGCACGAGCCGCCGTGCCCATTGCGAAGCCCACCCATTGACCTCTTCTTTATTCTGAATGCCAGTGTAATCCCACAATGATGATGACGTCGCTGCTCGTCTTCTACACAATTTGTAGCAACCTCCGCACCGCCACAGTTGTGCCTGACGAAAAAGAAAACTGAGCGCTCACATGAGTTTCAGTACAAATTGTTCGTCAGTATTACTAAGAGTTACACGTAAGTCCTAGTAGTGTCATAGGGGTCTTCTCCTGCACTTGATCTTTCAGCGGTGTGTTCGGTGCTTGTGCCACGTTCGTGCTATTGAGTGCGTTGACATTGATGCACCTCGGTTGTCGCTGAGAAGGTTTTCTTGGTATTTGAATTCCCATTGAAGGCGCTTCCAGAAAGTTATTGTACAGCTCTTTCTCGGGCAACTTTCTCTTTGCTTTCTTTTCCTGGCTCCATATACATTCCATTTACGTTGCCTTCGTCCTCGTCCCATCCTTTTCCTTCGACGCTGTGACTCTGTCTCGGCATTTTGCCACTTTGCGGTAACTGGCAGTGCCGTACATGTTCGCTTCAATCTTGATTTGTGCACTTTTCTCATTGAGCAGAAGCTTGGCACTGTACAAGGTGCTTGCTTTTCTGTCGCCACAAACTTTCCTTTTTCTCTTTCATTTCTTTTCGCTTTGTGAAGTTGCCTTGATTTTCCTTGGTCGGGTGCCTGCACGCGCGGAAGTGAGTGCTTTGTAACATCTGAGTCTACCAGTCTTTGCTTGGACGCATTATTATTATCTCGTGAATGGCCTTGTAGATCTACAAAGTCGTCTTCTTTCTCAATTATGGGAATGTTTTCCACCTCGAACGCTGCAGTTGTTGAAGACTCCTTGTCAATAGCTTGTGGGGTGCTGCACGCTGATGAGATCTATAACGGTGCGGAACAGGCCTTCTCTGTAGTTGAAGTTCTAGCTTGTGTGCTGCCATTTTGTCCCTCTATTTGTCCTATATAGTACGCTCATCCTTCTGTGGGACAAGATGGTTGTTGAAGACGTAATTGTTAGACTGCGTTGACACTGTCGGAGAGAGTACTTTCTCCTGGGCCTCCGTTCTCATACGTTGTCGTATTAACTCTAGGTGCGTCTGCCGAGCCTTTAATGTATCGGCGATCTTATATTCTTATGTTACCCTTGCTTGAATAATCTTGTCCTCGTAAACGTCAGCTTCCTCCATCTCTGCTTCAAATGATCAATGTCAACTGCATCTTCTACTTCCTTGTCAATTCTTTTAGTTCCCCATACTTCTCAATCAAAACTCGGTGAATACGTCGTAACTCACAGATTGGTGGGCGACGGAATGGCCAAAGACGTTCGACGTCTGCGGTTATCTGCGTAACAGCCTTGCGTGTTTGACTCCGTCTTTCGTAGAGGTCTTCATGATTCGGTCGAGTGTAGGAAACATGAGAAGTCACTCGCCGGCCGTGTCACCGGGCGAAGTAGGAGCCAACATGGCATTCATCGCAGAAGGTTCGCACAGCGAATATCCGTCACTTGTTTGGCTGTCATTATTCATGATCTTGTGCATATTGAGCCATCATCGTCAAGGGCGAGTCAGTACTGAGCCGGAGAAGACGTGAGGGCTCCAGTCTCGCGAGCCTCCATGACATCTTTCTGGTGCCGAAACCCCCCGGTCACGTCCTTCTAAGACTTCTACATCTGATGGCGTAATTGGAGCGGCTGCACAAGAACCGTGGCGTCGTCAGGGCCAGCGTCACACGAACTATCAAGCTCCTGACCAACGAGCTGCAAGCCTCCGTTCCCGAGGCCAGTCAGGTCGACACCCACGTTCCCTACCTCACTCAAAAGAACGCCGAACTCATCGCCTTAAACAAAGAAATCTTCGACGTGACTGACGACGACGACTACGAGGAAGAGCTGGAGGTCGCGGAAGAGTACGACCGAAGGGTCTCTTACGCCGTGTCCCAAGCAAGTTTCTTCCTCCGAGAGGCCGCAAACAAGGCGAAAGTAACCAGTGCTGCGAGGTCCGTGGCTACATCAACCAACGCCGACGCCGGTGGTGTTAGCACCGCAGCCCAAAGCCAGGTCAGTGACTCTTCTCGAATAGCCGATGCGATTCCCAGTCAAGGAATGATGCCGCATCATCGTGCGGTGGTCCGGCCGAAACTACAGATCCCAAGGTTTTCCGGTGCACTTCGCGATTGGCCGTCCTTGTGGGACCCTTTTAGTGCCACGATTGACCTGAATCAAGACATTTTGCAGATTGAGAAGTTCAAGTAAATTCAGCCCTATTGAAGTGGTGCAGCAAAAAGAGCAGTTGAAGCCATCCGACTAACCGAGGACAATTACAATATTGTGATCAAGACCTTCACGGAGCGATTTGGTCGACGCGACTTGCTTGTCAACAAGCACGTTGACCACCTGCTCGTCTAGCGCCAGTCCAGTCGTCAGCAGACGTGGAAAAACTTCGCTTGCTCTACGACAGGGTCAACTTTCTAGTCCAAACTTCTAGTTTGGGCGTCTCTCCGGACCAGTACGACGTGGTCCTAAACCACGTCCTGATGAAGTGTCTGCTGGTTTATCTCGCGATTCTCTACCGCCAGGAGGCCCAAGAAGCGCCGCAGGAAACGTGCGGCTTCACAACACCTGAACAGAAAGCCCGCCAGACTGCTGAATTGCTCAATGTTCTGCGCATTCAGATTGAGGCTCGAGAGGAAAACGGGCTAGTAGCGTCAGGTTTCTCGCGGTCCCAGCCTTCAGAGGTCGAACATCTACCGGCACCGATTGGGCATTTGCCTATGGCGTCCGCACTGGCTGCCGAATCTGTTGCAGTTATGAAAGAGGTGTGCCTTTAATGCAGAAGTTGTTAGCACACCACCGCGGACTGCAACGTTGAACTATCGGCAGAGGAAAAACTGGCTCGGTTGCGCACTACTCGCTGCTGGAACCGTTGCGGCTTGCAAAACCACATGGCACGTTTTTGCCGACGCGCACGCAGCATCACCTGTAATAAGTGCAACCGATGACACCTCACTGTCCTCTGTGAATTGTTCACACAGGCAGCCCCAACCCGTACAAGTGCGACCAGAGCGAACCAGGATGACCCGCGCATCGCCGGGCGAAGCACTAACACACCTTCAGTAACACCAGCACCAAGCATCCTTAGCGGAATCAACGCCCTTCTTCGTCAAACAGGACGAGTCTGGATCGAGTGCGGGTCCCGATAGCGTCTTGTGCGCATTCTTCTTGACAGCGGCAGTCAGCGCACATTCATTCGAGCAGATGTTTCAAAGGACCTCAGATGCCGGTTATCGGAACCTAAGAATATTGCTTGGTTACGTTCTGCCACTCGAGGCCCCGCGACGTAACACGCAGTAGACGGGTAGCATTGACGCTACGAGGCCAACGTGGGGACATAGTGATAACCGTGGAGGCCTTGAAGGTACCCGAAGTGTGTGCAGTTACAAGTCCACCGCTCAGACTGATGTTTTGACACTTTTGCGTGACGAGAATTATAATGCTGCAGACAACTTTCATTCCGGCACCTGGCACTCACAGGAAGTAAGCGTCTTACTTGTTTGCGACATGTTCTGGAAGGTCGCGACTGGAAGGGTTGATCATTTAAGCAGCAACCTGATGGCCGTGGAAACCAAGATCGGCTGGACCTCTCAGTGTACCAAGGAACGCGAGAGAAGTTCAGCATACGCAAGCACTCTA
Source organism: Rhipicephalus annulatus (assembly GCA_013436015.1). Lineage (NCBI taxonomy): Eukaryota > Metazoa > Arthropoda > Arachnida > Ixodida > Ixodidae > Rhipicephalus > Rhipicephalus annulatus. The sequence continues at coordinate 130,765 of WOVY01009581.1, read as the reverse complement.
TTCTTCCACAGTAGCACGAAGTTTGTGCCCCGCCGCGGTGGTCTAGTGGCTAAGGTACTCGGCTGCTGACCCGCAGGTCGCGGGTTCGATTCCCGGCTGCGGCGGCTGCATTTCCGATGGAGGCGGAAATGTTGTAGGCCCGTGTACTCAGATTTGGGTGCACGTTAAAGAACCCCAGGTGGTCGAAATTTCCGGAGTCCTCCACTACGGCGTCTCTCATAATCAAATGGTGGTTTTGGGACGTTAAACCCCACAAATCAATCAATTAGCACGAAGTTTGTTCCAGACAGTTATCTCTCTGCGTTGTGGCGTCTCGACGTCATGGAGATTAAGATGCCTGCTGAGGAAAAGAGCAAGGATCCACCAGAACTAGAGGCATTCGAAGAGAGAATTATCAAGCTAAATGGACGCTACCAGGTGCCACTGATGTTAAAGGACCCAGGAATACCTGCCGGCAGCGACAATTGATGGTTTGCGGAGCGCCAGCTGCAGGCACAAATAAATAGGTTCAAACCACAGCCCGAATTCCTGAAGCAGTATGGCAGGGCCATCAGGGCGTACTTTAACGAGGAGCACGCAGAGTGAGCTGAAGGAGAGCTACTACCAAAAGAAAATGTGTATTATATAGCTCGTCATGCTGTCATAAGAAAAGAGGCGGTTACGACAAAACTTCGGGTGGTGTTTAATGCTTCCTCGCACGAGCCAGGCCATTCCTGTCTGAATGATGTCTTGTTCAAAGGTACGAGGCTGGCAGTAGACATTGTGCAACTGCTGCTCACCTTTCGATGTCACCCGGTGGTCCTCATCGTGGATATCAAAAAATCATACTTGCAGATGCTTCTTCGTCCGGAAGACCGCCACGTGCTGCAATTTCTCTCAATTGATCGGTTGCCCAAGGACAATGATCCATCTTCATCTGTGGTAACGTGGAGAATGACGCGGGTCCCATTTGGAGCCTCGTCTAGCCCATTTTTGATCGCAGCAACCGTTCGACATCATTTCGTCAAGAACGATATCCAGAGACTCTAGCGTTACTTGAGAAGGCATTTTATGTCGATGACCTTATCGTGGGACTTCCAAGTGTGGACGAAGCTTCCAAGGTGTACAATGAAGCGCGCAAGATATTCTCAAAGCAAGCATGGAATGGTGCAAGTGGGCTTCCAATGCAAATACCTTGCTGAAAATCTTTCATAGAGACAAGATTGCTTTTGAAAACGAAGCTGGAGAGAGCACCCTAATCAAGGTCGTTGGTATACCTTGGGAACTTGAAGGCGACAAAATAATCCCCATGGTGCGCGATGCCTATGACTTCGCTGCGAACAAGCCTTCAACAAAGCGCGTTGTGCTCCTGACGTTAGCATAAGTGCATGATCCGTTGGGGTATATAGCTCCATTTTCGCTCAGGGCAAAGCTTCTGCTTCAAGACTTGTGGAAGAAGAAATGCGCATGGGACGATGCCCATCCGACAGAAGAGCAAGCAAGCTAGAACAGTTGGCGCACTGAATTTGACAGCATGATTCCCTATTCAGTCGACCGTTTCGTATTCCTGCAAGCAGCTAATGCGAAGATTTCAATCAAACCAGTGTTCTGCGATTCAAGTCCCAGAGTGTATGGTACCTGCATCTACGTACGGGCATGCTCAATGAATGGCTGCTGCAACTCACAGCTCCTCATAAGCAAGAGCCGCGTAGCACCAATAAACATATTTCGCCGCCACGTCTAGAGCTCTTGCCATGCGTTGTCGGCGCAAGGTTGTGCGCATACGTGAAGACAGTACCAGTGCTAAGCTCCGTTCCTGTACACTTCTGGACCGACTTACTCGTGACATTGCATTGGATTCGGAACACGCCTACCAAAAGAGAAGTGTTTGTACGTCAACGATTCTCCAAGATTCATAGTCTGACATCACATACCCAGTGGCATCATTGTTCCGGAAAGGACAATTCCGCTGTCTTGGTTAGACGAGGGGTTTTATCTCCTCGTCTTCAACAATGTGGTTGCATGGTCCAACTTGACTTCATAATCCCGAAGAGCCAATGCCTACTGAGCGCGCTGAATTGGCAGAAGAATTTGCAGTCTTCGAACAAAGTCCAGAAAAAACGTGGCTGTGTCCCGCAGGCTTTGTTGCGAACACTTTATTATCTGTAAACAAGTACAGCATCCTGAACAGACTGCTAATAGTCACCAGACGGGTGTACCGCTTCGCCGCAAACGCGTCACGGAAACAGTGCGTTACGGCCAGACCGTTCACGTCTTGTGATGCAGAGCTTCACAAGGCAGAACACTACTCGTTGCAAATAGTCCAAGAAGAAATGTTCTCCGAAGAATTGCAGGCGCACCGCGCAGTGAAGGAACTACCGTCCACGAGCTCAGTTCTTCAATTACATCCTTTCCTGGACGAAGGTGGTCTGCTTCGCATTGGAGGCCGTCTGCACGAGCTAACAGACTCTTTTGATGTCAAGCACCCAATACTGTTACCAGCAAGGCACACCTTCACCCATCTTGTGGTTTCAGCCACGCATGAACGCGTCCTTCACAGCGGAGTAGAGGTCATACTTTGCGAGCTTCGAGAGAAGTTTTGGGTAGTGAATGGACGACATATTGTTAAGAGTGTAGTGACGAATTGTTTCCCTTGCAAACGCTACAAAACTGTCGATGAGGCATCTACATTTGCCCCATTGCCGTGAAACCACATCACGGAAGCAAGTCCTTTCTTAGTCGTTGGGTTGGATTTCTGTGGACACCTCTACACGCGTGACACGGCTGCTAAGAGCAAAAAGGCATACATGCTCATGTTCTCCTGTGCTGTCACTTCAGCTATACATTTAGAATTGACGACCGAGATGACAAGGACAACAGCTCTTTTCGCCTTCCCCCGTTTTATCTCACGGCGTGGAATCTCCGACACCATTTACTGGGATAAGGCGCTGTCTTTTCACGGCTCAGTGCGAGCTCTCAAGACCATTCTGCCAGCTCTGCGAGAATATGCGGCCAACATCAAGATCAAATGGAAGTTCATCGCTTAGAGAGCTCCGTGGTGGGGCGTCTAGTGGGAGCGCCTCGTCAGATTGAAAAATAAAGCATTGAAACGATCACTTAGGCGCAAGAGTCTCGCCGAGGAACTCACTACGGTGTTATGCGAAGTGGAAGCGGTCATAAACAGCCGACCTTTTACGTATTTTGATAGCAGCCTTGATGAACTGCAACCGCTGACTCGGTCTCACTTCTTGATCGGGAGACGCCTCATGTGCCTTCCGCATGAAGACAGCAATACTCATGGTATATCATCAACGACACAGCTCCTGCTATGTCGCGCGCGCTATCGTGAGCGTCTTACAGCGGAGATATGAAGCCGACGGAAGCGGTCCGACCTTCTTCTAATTTGATAAGCGCACAACGCGCCTCATCGTAAACTACCTCGAATTCGCGAAGGTGACGTGGTGCTTGTGCACGACGAAGGCACACGTACGCTACTACGGAAGCTGGGAAAGGTTCTGGCAAAGCACCCGGGAAGGGGTGGCATCGCACTCATCTGCACTCTTCAAATAGCATCAGGACAAACCAAAAAACGACCCATTCGATAGATATGCATTCTGGACGCAAGGCAGTGCAAATCAACTGCCTCGTGATCGTCTTGGCCCCTTGGGGGTCTGTTGCGGATGATTGAGGCCACAACGAGCAGGAGAAACGAAGAAAGAAGAAGTTAGGCATGAGCTGTGGGAATAAAAGGGACGCTCTTCGTGCAAAAAAATGGCGCCGTGAAACCCTAGAAGAAGGACCATCGGAGGTGAGATGGAGCAGACTTCACGAATTTCGACCGCAGTCCAGGACTTTTGTGAAGCCGCCGTGGGTAAAGCTGATGTGCGAAACCTAACCACCTCTGAGACCTGGGAGCACGACTACGGTCGTAACTAAGACTATTAGGAGTACCCACGGACAGACGTGAGAGCAGGCATCGTGTGGAGGTTCGTGAAACCGGAGCCCTCACGTCTACTTCAGCTCCATCCTAACTCACCCTTCACGACGACGGCCCCACGTTCAGAAGTCAAAGCAGTCTATAGGTCAACGACGTACATCTTGACAGCGCAGCTGCGTGAGTGCAGGCACCGTCTGGAGACTCGCGAGATGAGAGGCCTTGGTTTTCCTCCGGCTCAGTACCAACTCGCCCTTTATGGCGATGACCCGATATGCACAAGATCACAAAGAACGACAGCCCAAGCAATGACAGCTATTTGTTGTGCAAACCTTTTGCGATGGATGCCGTGTTGACTCCGACTTCGCCTCGTGACGCGGCCAGCCAGTGACTTCTCACGTTTCCGACACTGGGCTGGATCATGAAGGCCCTTTACGAAAGGCGGAGTCAAACATGCAAGGCCGTCACGCAGGTCATTGCAGACGTTGAACGTCTTCGGCAATCGGATCACCCCTGTGAATTACGACGTGTTCACCTAGTTTTCATTGAGCAGTATGAGGAACCCAAAACAATCGACAAAGAAGTAGAGGACACAGTTGAGATAGATCACGTGGAAGCAGAGATGGAGAAAGCTGACGTTTATGAGCACACGATTATTATAGCAAGGGTCAGAGCAGAATATAAGATTGCAGATACATTAAAGGCTCGACAGACGCACCTAGACTTAATACGACAACGTATGAGAACGGAGGCTCAGAAGAAAGTGCTGTCTCCGACAATGTCACCGCAATCTAACAATTACGTCTTCAGCTGCGGTCTTGTCCCACAAAACTTGAATGAGTGTACCACACGACAAATAGAGGGACAAAATCGCAGCACACAAGCTAGAACTTCAGCTACAGAGAATGCCTCTTCTTCGCCATTAGGGATCTCATTAGCGTGGTGCACCCATGAAGCTATTGACAAGAAGTCTACAATAAGTGCAGTGTTCGGGGTGGAAAGCATTCCAATGATTGAGAACGAAGAAGACTTCGAAGATCTAGGAGGCCATTCACGGGTTATTGAAAATGTGTCCAAGCGAAGGCTAGCAGACTCGGACGTTACAGAGTCCTCAACGCCGTGCGTATACGTGCCCGACCGTGAAAAATCAAGGTCACTTCATACAGCGAGAAGAAATGAAAAAGAAAAAAGAAATGTCCGTGGTCACAAAAAAGCAAGCTCCTTGTACAGCGCCAAGCTTCTGCTCAATGAAAGAGGTGGACAAATCAAGATTGAAGAGGTTATGTACGGCACTGCCGATTACCGCAAAACGGCGAAATGCCGAGACCGTGTCACAGTGTCAAAGGGAAAGGCTGAGACGAGGACGAAGGAAACGTAAATGCAAGATAAATGAAGCCAGGAAAAGAAAGCGAAAAAAAAGTTGCCTGAGAAAGAGCTGCACAATGTTTTTTCTGGAAGTGCCTTCAATGGGAATTCCGATACCAAGAAACCTGCTCAGCGACAACAGAGGTGCATCAATGTAAACGCACTCAATAGCACGAACGCGGCACAAGCGTCGCAAAACACCGCTGGAAGATCAAGTGCAGGAGAAGACCCGGATGACACTACTAGGACTGACGTGGAACTCTTACTTATACTGACGAACGTTTTGTACTGGGACTCATGTGAGCGTTCAGTTTTCTTTTTCGTCAGGCACAACTGTGGTGGTGCGGAGGTTGCTACAAATTGTGTAGAAGACGAGCAGCGATGTTATCATTATCGGGGATTAGACCGGCATTCGGAATAAAGAAGAGGTCCACGGGTGGGCTTCGCCTTGGGTACTGCGGCTTGTTCCTTTCCTGAGCGTTTTGGTGCTGCGAAACCCCGGAGGACGGACCTTCGGGGGTGAGACGGAGTGGCCTTCACGAATTTCTACCGCAGTCACATGCTCGAGGACTTTCGTGAAGCCGCCGTTGGTTGACGCCTATGTGCGATACCTGATCCTGCCCGTGACCAAGACCGTGGAGCGTGACTTCTCGACGATCCCGGAGCTTCACCATGCGATGCTTTGTGATGGTTAGGACGGAAATGCCTACCTCGCCTCAATGCGTGGCCGGCCAGCGATTTTGTATACGTTTCCCGGCACTTGGCCGGATCATGGAGGTCCTAATCGAAAGGCGTAGTCAAGTACGAAAAACCGCCATGGAAGCCATCGCCAGCATTGAAAGTTTTTTTGCATGCATCTAGACACCCCCAAATATGTGAGTTGAAGAATATTCACCACGTTTTGACCGACCAGTTTGAGGTTCTCAAAGGAATTGATAAACAGATAGAAGACACGGTGGATACCAGCCACTTAGTAGCTGAAATCGAGGAAGCTGATGTTTTTGTGCGCAAGATTTCTCTGGCAAAAGTGAAAGTTGAATATAATATTGATAATGCGCTAAAAGCTCGGCAGGCTCACTTGGAGAGAATAAAGCAAGGGATCAGAACAAAGTTGCAAGCGAAAGTGATCTCTTCGGCTAAGGCGCAACAATTTAGCCACTGCTTTATCGATTGCAATATTGCCACACAGAAGAAGGTTAATGGCTCAACCACACGACAGCTAGAACTGTGTGTTGGAAGAAGAGAAACAAACGTTTTCACTACAGAGTATACACTACGGATGACTACCAATGAAGAACAATCTGAACTTCTAGAGGCCTATTCGATGCCTTCAGAGCCCTCGTCAACGTTCAATGCCTGTCAACTTAACATGAGAGCGGCTGCTCGGGTGTGTGTGAGTGAAGAGACTTCTACGATCGAATGACGTGATGCTTGTGGAAATTCAGGAGACATTGCAGTAGATAGCAAAAATAAGTATTCACTGAGATTGAAAGTGTCCACTGTGAGGCAGTCCTCAGTGCCGTGCTTACATGTTACCGGAAGAATCAAATCACAGCCACAGCAACAAGCGGTAATAAATAGAAGACGAAATGGAAAGGCCGTGAGGAAATAGAAGCCCTGTGCCTGTAAAGCTCATAAGTGTATCTCTTTGAAAAAACTGCCGAAACCGAGGAAGGGAAGAAAGTGGATCGTGTGGGCTGCATCACTGCCGATTCCCAAAGCCAAGACCAAATCACAGCAGCGAATGACGCAACTCAAGCCGAGGCGGAGGAAAAAGGCAGGTGCTCACAAGATATGTTCAGCCAAGACGAGAATGCCACGCAAGAGGTTCCCCAAGAAAGGCAACCTACGATCTCCATGTAACCGCCTTCATTGGGAATTTAGATACCTAGTAAACCTGCTCAGCGACAACAGAAGTGCATTGATGTCAGCGCACTCAATAGCACGGACGTAGCACAAGCGCCGAAAACACCGCTGGAAGATCAAGCGCAGGAGAAGACTCTGATGATACAACTAGGACTGACGTGAAACTCTTGCTAACACCGACGAGCATTTCGTACTCAGAACTCATGTGAGTGTTCAGTTTTATTTGTCGTCAGGCGCCACTGTGGGGGCGTGGAGGATGTTACAAATCGCGTAGAAGTGTTACAATTGTGTAGAAGGATGTTACAAATTGTTACGAATTGTGTAGAATTGTGTAGAATGTTACAAATTGTGCATCGCAAATGTCCATCAATCTCTACAAATATTCCTTGTTGTTGGCCATTAGCACTATATCATCTGCGTACATTATAGCTGGTAGTGCCTGATCAATCAGTTTTTCTTGTTTGACTAAAGAGAGGTTGAAGCCCAGTCCACTTCCCTCTAATTTGGCCTCAAATCATTGTAGGTACATCATGAGTAATAAGGGTGACAGGGGACACCCCTGCCTAAGCCCCCGTTTTACCTCTGCAGGCTTGGATACCTTTCTCACTTTACAACTACCTTTTTACCTTTATAGATATCCTTTAAAAGATTAGTGACTACATGTTCCACGCCTAGTGTGTCCAGTATTCCCCACAATTCCTCTTAAACCACGCTATCGTATGCTCCCTTGATATCCAAATATGCTAGCCACAGGGGCCTGTGTTCTTTTTTTGCTATTTCGATGCACTGCGTCAGTGAGAACAGATTGCCTTCGAACCTCTTGTGTTTCCGAAACCCATTCCTCAGTTCCCCCAGCACCCGCTCATCCTCTATCCATGCTTGCAGTCCTTCCTTTATAATCTGCATCGCCAGCCTGTAGACCACTGATGTCACTGTTATAGGACGGTAGTTGTTTATGTCAGCTTTGCCCCCCTTTCCTTCATAGATCATGCTCATCGTGCTAAGTTTCCATTCATCGGAAACTTCACCATCGATTATTATTTTGCTCGCTGCCTCTCTCAAAGCCTGCTTAGACTTCAGACCTAATGTCTTTATCAGCATAATTGGAATGCCATCTTGGCCTGTTGATGTACTACTAGGAACCCTTTTCTCAGCCCTTTCCCACTCTCATTGTGAAAATGGAGCCATTGCATCACTTGATTCGTCCTTGTCTATTGTGGTGCATAAAGTACTTCTTTGTTGAAAATTTTCTGTCACCCTTGTCCTGATATATTCAATAGCTTCGTCCCCTTCTAGCCTAGCACCTTGGGCTGTAGGTATAAAACTGTGCTCTAGGCTCGTCTCATTTCTTCGGGAGTTTAGATGGTTTCAAAATTTCGCAGCTGCCTTTCTATCTTTTTTTATGTACTTCTGCCAGCCACTTAGCTCCCTTTCTTCTAATCTTTTCATTGATCAGAAGGGATGCATCCCGTCTACAGCTTAGAAAGGTTTCCCATTTTCTTTCAACATCATCTGTCGGTTCACCCCGCTGCTTAGGATGTCTGTGTTCCTTATAGGCTTCTTGACATTTTGCTATGGCTCTCTTAACTTCCTCATCCCACCAACTTTTGGGTTTGTGTCTTCTTTTCCGGGGTGACTTGTCACGCGTCTTAGCAAGCTCTAGCACAAAGAGTCTAATTGGATTCGTGTATGTCCACACTGTCCTATTATCCTCCGTGATTACTCTCTCAATTTGTTTAGTGGCTATTTCAATTTGCCCTTCTGGATAAAAATTTTTCTGTAGTTGCTCATCTTGTCTCCTTCCCACTTTCACTGCTCTTCTGAAACTTAGCTTGATACGTTTGTGATCACTACCCAGACTTCTGGAGCCAGCTCCATCTATGTGCATTCCCCTGAGCTTATCGTACATCCTATGTTACATCAGTGCATAATCTATCGTCGTCTGCACCCTTCCTACCTCCCATGTTATTTGCCCTTCACACTTCTCGGTACTGTTGCAAACGATCAAATCAAGCCTTTCACACATATCTATGATCATTTTGCCTGTCGGGTTGGTATACCCATCTATATCGTCTATGTGCGCATTCATATCTCCCAGTATAAATATTTCGCACTCTCTTCCTAACTCCTGAATGTCCTTTGATATACACTCTACCATTGCCTGGTTTTTCTCTCTGGCCTTTGCCCCCGTCCACAAGTACATGAAACCAAGGAGTGTCATTTGACCTGCCACTTTCCCTTTTAGCCATCAATGTTGCTTGCACTCCTGCTTGACCTTTTGCCAGTCTCTACTTTTATGAATGAATGCCCCCACACCACCCCGCTTTCTGCTGCCTTCTGTTGTATTACAATCATCCCACGCGTAGTCCGAATTGTTCGGAGGTTGTTCCATGTCCCTGAGATGTGTTTCTACAAAACCGCATACCATCGGCTTCTCTTCCCTTAGCTGTTCTTCTATACCTTCCCACTTCAGCCTGTTCCTACCACCCTGCATGTTAATATACCCTATGTCTGAATTGGCTCGGCGCTCGTAGCTACGTGTATTCATGCCCCGGACTCTACCTATCTTAGATATTGGTGCCACTTTGGAATCGTATGTGTCAATACCACCTGTCGAAGAGTCTTCCTGGTTGTTTTCCTTGTTACTAGCTATCCTACACCCCGAAGGGCTCGCTTGCCCCCCAAAAAAGCTACTGCGCGTCCTGGAAGTCGCTAACCCACCTCATGACCTAGCCACCCATCGAAGTGAATTCTGTCTCGTTGAAAACTACCCCACCTATGTACCTCTCTGTTTATTTTCACCACCTCAAAGCCTTTCTTTCGACTCATCCGCCATAACTCTTGGTTTGCGTTGACAACCACTCTTTGCTGGTTGCTATCACGCACCGGTACCTCCGGTATCGTGCATATCACTACCTGTACCTTAGGAGAAGTGGCGCGCAAGTCATCGACGCCTTTCGCCAGTGTGGTGTCTAGTCCTGCTGTATCTTCGTTTAAGACATCATTTAAACCGCCTGAAATTATCACGAGGTTTCGTCTATCAGCTGTAGTTTTGAGTTTTGCGCTCGCTTGTCTCATGACTGCTTCAAGCTTGCGTCCTGGGAGCGCCCCTACTGCAACCCGCTTGTCACCTCTTACCCTCTTTGATGGCTTCTGTGCATCGATTTAAATTCGAGTCCCCGGCGATTATCACATGCTGTGACTTTTCAGCTGGAGCGTCCTGCACCTGGGGGCTACTTGCACCTGTGACGCCAGCTGCTTTGTCCCCTCCCAGCCCCAACACTACCTCGCTGAAGCTGGGTCTTGCGACAATTGAACCGGCTGAACCTGTTTTTTTCCAAACTTGCTTGCTCTTCCTTCTGCACCGTTCTGGTTCTACTGTTCTCTCCGTAGGCCGCTTCTTTGTTCAGCTTCGCTAGTGCTTCCTTGGCGGACTTCAGTCTTTCTCCCATTGCCCTCGTTTTTTCTTGCTTTGTCGCAAACGCAGTCTCGAGCTCGGCGATTCTCATCAGCAGTTCACTCCGGGCAACCATCATTTTCTCCATCTTTTCCTCAACCTCACATTGCCTACACTTCGCGTCAGCCTCTTCTCCATCCGCTTCTACGCTTGGGTCCACTTTAAAACCCACTCCACATCCTGAACACTTTACAGTCTTTTTAACCATGTCTTTCTGACAATAATTGTCTCTATACTCGATAATTACTAAACTCGAGCCGTGAACTACGAAAAAAAGAAAGTCTAAGCTCTACTACAAAAATTTGCGTGTTCAATGTACGCGCACCTCCCCCACGGGGTGGCAAAAGAAAAAAAACAACAAAATATTCAAACACACACACCCGCACTAATAAATACCTGGTGACTGGCCCCCGAAAAAGCCGTACCATAAAATAAGTGCTACGAAGATTTCAGCCGCTGACTTATAATTATAAAGATAAGCTCTAAACATGCAAAAACACTTATCTGCGCACTCGATCCGGAGCGCTCAAAAAACACGTCCATCCACTGTGACAGCGCGAGCTGAATGCAAGGCTTTGGGGCGCCACCTTACGTGTGTAAATCACCTACGCCTGTAGCTTGCGTGCAATGAATCAATAAAGTATTACGGACACGCTGAAACACAGCTGCCAGCTTAGAGAAAAATGAAGTCTAGGACGCGTATAGCAAAAGCCACTGTCAGCGAAGCGCTTACCGCACACGGTAGATGAAGTCGTGTGGCTTTTTCCCTTTCTGTGTTTAACCACTTCCTCCTGAGCTTCCGCTTTTTAGGATAGTTGAAAAACCTAACACCATTTCGACGCGTGGGCGATCATATAAAGACGTAGAGCAGTGCTCCTCAATTGCGTAACACTAGCTGCAGAGACAAGCGGCCGCAGTTTTAAGAAACAAAGCGCTGTGCTTTTAAAATGAGCGTTCAAAGCGCCGCGGACACTCACAGTTGTTAGAATAGCGTGGGTAGCCACCAAACACAAGATAAACAATTGAACTCTATATTTGCTGAGTTTTACCATGATAGTGGTTTCTGTACGGCGCCGCGCCTCGAAGGCGCGCCAATCCTTGGACTGACGTCATACCAGCACGGTTAGCAGCGCCGCCATCGGTCGCACATTAGGGTGGTTTGATTCGGCGTTCTTCAGCGAACGCCTCAAGCTCCTCGGAAGGACACGCCTTCGCACGACCTCTGACCACAGACAATTGAAGGGGCTGGCCGAGCGTTTCCATGGGCATCTCAAGTCCTCCCACATGGCACATGGAGTGGGTCGTCCTGCTACCACACGTCTTGCTTGGCATTATAGCTACCATGAAAAGTGACCTGGGCTGCTCATGTGCCGAGTTAATCTACGGCAGCTAGCTAAGCCTGCCAGGCGACTCCTTCGATCCTCCAACCAAAACATCTGTGCCACCACCTGGAGACTCCGTTTCCAAACTGCAAAACATCTTCCAGCCCATACGCCCCGTGCCTGCATGATCGCACGTAGCGATATCTCCTTACTTGCATCCGTAGCTCCCTTCAGCTACAGACGTTTTTGCGCGCAACTGTGCTGTGCGGCAACCTTTACAGCCACACTATTCCAAGCCATATCGAAATTTGTAGCGTCGGTCGACATTTGTCGGCAACGTAAACGGCCGCTCTGATACAATCACTCTCGAACGTCTCAGGCCTGCCTACTTCAAAGCAACGTTGTCATCGAGCCCACCATCGTGGGACGCGACTGACTCCGGATCACAGCATTCTTACGACACATCCAGGACATATGGTGTCTCCTGGAGCTCCAATTATTTGTCAGACTTTCCTTCTCTCTAGGGGGGGGGAGCTTTCTGGTAGCGGCACCGGCGTCGTAGAGAAGACAACGAGACGCTCGCTCTTGCATAAAGCGGGTGCCACTGCCATGGGCCTGCACATGTTGACGTTCGATTCAGTCAATGAAATACTTCTGATCACAGCGGTCGTGTCGGGCTCGCTCTCTCTCTGGGAAGACCGAGACTTCGCTGCTCTGCAAGGTTGCACATCTGCCACAAATCCTTCCAAAGCCACTAGATGCTCGGGCACGTCCAAAGAGGCTTTGGCGAAAGGAGCCACCGGCCCTGATGGGTTCGCAGTACGATTGTCTTGTTGTCGTCGCTTGTTGACTCCTCTGGGAGTGCTGCAAAGCGGGAACGAATAGGTGTAGATTAAGCCGAAACCATCCCACGCGTCCACGCGGCACCAAGACATGAAGGCCGATCACAAAACCGTGCAGTCCGGAAGAAGAATAGACATGGCCCGGGCACGTAGCGCCACTGGTCATTAGGGGAACCAACCCAACTACAAGAGAAGGCAAACTAGAGCATTGCGCGTGCTCGGGTCTCCCCGAAAAACCAGGCCCGGCCTGGCCCGTTGGTCGGTTGGTAGAAGTAGTCTTCGAAGCCTTTGACACGGTACTACAGTGTCATCTTCTGCACAAACTACACATCATTCTGAAAAAGTCACGCCTGGTTGCCTAAATTGCTAGTTTTCTTTATTATTGTTTTCAACTTGTCGACTTCAGTTCCACAAGGTGATAAGTTCTGGAGGTAGGCGCTGGGATCCGACAAAGATTCGTCAAGGCCCCTTATTATCTTTTATTTCTATAGGCAACCTTCCAGAACATGTATCCTCGAATATGACCGCGCTATAAATGACGTCATTGTTGCCGCGGCTTACAAAAAGTGTTTCAGCTATTACTTCAACTCGTTTTGTTTTTGGTATGAAAAGAAGAACATTAACATCAATTTTAAAAAAGCCGTTATTTTCTCATTCACAGAAAAAGTAACCCCGTTTATTGTTACATATATACTCCTTCAAGTGTGCCTCTTTACCCAGCGTCGTACAAGTATCTTGGTGTCACATTTACTCATATACTTTCATTGTCTACTCACATTGCCCTCTCATGTTCTCAAGCCTCAAAATAACCAGTATATATTCGTCAGACAATGCAGAATATCCCAAAAGATAATAAACTTTTAATATATAAACCTCTTGTCTCGCCATATTATCAATTTTGTCTCCACGGCGTGGTGGCTTTATAGACATTACGACGTACTCAGATTGACAGCAATATGAAATATAGCTGCCCGTTTCGTTTTTCGGAAATACGACGGCTACTCCACATTGTTATCGGCAGTATATGAGCTGAAGCTACAACCCCTTTCGGTGCATCGTGAAAACTTTTTGTGTAAGATAATCAAAGATTCATATCGCATTTCAAACAAAGCCTTTTTGTCATTTTCCAAGCCTTCTTCTACGCGTAAATTCTAAAAGCTCAATCTTGCTACCCTTTTTTTTGCGCACACACAGATACATTTATTTAGGTACAGTTTTTTTCCCCGCACATTAGAAATAGAGAATTTCTAACCGGGTCACATTCTATCTCTCCCCGTAAATGATAAGGTGACTGTTCCAGAATAAAAACATTACCTAGCAAAAGCTATTTATTTCTTTATTGTCCTAATTTTAGTGGGTATATTTTTGCTACTTCTCATGCGTCTTCTCTGTTGCGATTTTTTTTCTGCACTTTTTAATACTACTCCTGCCGTATCCCTTCAACAGAGCTGCCCTAAGTAAATAAATAAAAAGATAACAGTAAATTCAAAGCAGTTGCGAGAACTGGTGTAGCCTTGCGGTAGAATACTTGGTTGCCATGCAGAATTCCAGGGTTCGCTCAGCTGAACTCACGCTAAAGCCCTGTAAATTTTATTTCGGGTATGACGAGCTGAAATTTCCGGGACATGCCGTTAGTGTGTTTGCATAAACAGCAGATGTACGACGTTACAACCTTCGCCGTCGAAACGTCCCCTACTACCACCCTGGCGACCAAGTGTGGGTGTGGATCCCAGTCCGGTGACAAGGCTTATCTGTAAAGCATTTAAGTTGTCATATTGGAGCGTAAAAGGCTTTCAAACGTGTCCCAGACCTTACTTACGAGGTATGTCTGGACGGCGCAGAGTCTTCTTGTCGACAGCTTCAGCCCAAAACCATGCTATCGTTCGGCTGAAGCCGTACTTCACACATTAGCCCTCGTGCTTTGGCGTGTTTAACGCGCAGTTACTTTTTGTTGTTTCTGTTGTTTTAGTTCTACTGTGTTTTTGTGCCTTTTTTGCGCTTGGCACAAGTGTTGGTGGAACCTCCTTATTCGCACTGCGGGTGCTGGTTTTCACCATCTTTGGTTCTCTACATCTGCGTGTGTATGCTGTTGCGACTGGTCTTTGCAGGCACTGGAGATCCGGGATGAAAATGGCGAGGCAGGAGGACGGTAAGCTTAACAGAGGGTTTATTTACATCATAAGTACGTCGTGACCGATTTCTGATGCAAAGCTGTACATCGACAAAGCTCTCTAAGCAGCCCGTGAGGGCTGGTTATAAACACTCTCGTTTCTCCAGATCCCTGGATAAGGGACTGAGCTTATACTGCTACAATAAGCAGGTCCCACAGCAACGCGGAGGGTCATGATGCTCGCACCGCCCCCAAAATACACACATGCGCAACCTAAACACGTGTATGATTCCAACGATGCTGTCACATCCGGCGAATCTTGCTTCCAGCAAGTGAGGTGTGATAAGTTCGTCATCTCGCCGCTCGAGCTGACCACCCATACTGTCGAGTGACGGTCGCAGGCTACGAGCTTCCAATGGCATGTGCCTGGCCATCTGGCGCTGATTTGAGCGGCAGCGACCTCTCATGCAGAAGCGCACAGCGATGTGGTCCGACGTCCGTCTTCAGCGGAAACTCGGCATTATGCACATGGCTTTTCCTGGGGCACTAAGGTATCACGTGTCGAATTTCCGTGGCGGCCCCACCACCAGCAGTGCTCCATCGAGTATTTGCAACCACGCACCACCCAATACACGAAAAAGAGCAGGGCGTCTTCGTGGTGCTCCTTATCGCCACAAAGTGAAGCGGCTGTCTTTCTTTCGTTCTGGCGCCTGCGGCAAAGAGTGAATTGCCTATCATAACAATGTGTTCTTTTTTTTTCTTTACAAAAGTCGAGTCGATGCTTTGAAAAAGGGGAATAATGTCGCATCACCTGCTTCTGTGAGAACCACGAGTGTAAAAAAAAAACAAAGATCTGCCTGAGTTGCTTCTTGGCTACTCTACCCAACGAGTACAATAAAGCAAGTTTGTCCATGTGACAATACACCGGCCTTGGGTGTACTGAACGTAGTACTCGTCTACTGAAATATTTGGGTTCACGCACCAGACCCATATATACACAACCGATCGTGCACCAAAAACATAGCGGCAAAAACTTAATTTCCCATCTCTCTCCGCGTAGAATGGACCGTCATTATCACGAGGACCAACGACAGGTCCGAGTAAAAGACTTGATAAGCAAATTGTGGTCTCAGCGAGGCGTCTTCTACGTGGAGATGGCCAGGCTGTCATTTTCAAGGGGGTTTTTCATGGCGGCTGCCATCCACCAGGTTGCCAATGTCGATTGGCTCTGTTTCAGAACTACAAATTCAGCCCTCGTCAAAAAAGCCACAGCTTTGCCTAAAAGGCGAAGCAATGAACGTGATAGCCGCAAATTGGAAGGTCACGCACCGAATAGATAGCAGATCAAAACGTGGCACGCGTTTCTCACGCACAAATGACGAATGAAACGTACTCGCAGCCTCAGATGTACGCGAATAAGCGTCTCAGTTGTTAATTCGCTGTGTCTGAATAGCGCGTGCTTTTCGCAAACGACGACTGTAATGATTACAGTGACCTTTGTGTGCCCGGTAACTACAACAAAATTGTTCCAGGTAGAGCCCCAGGTCAGCCAAGCCATACAATTCTCCCCACCGCGAGATAAGGACGCGCTAGAGAGCGTCACCTCCTTCCTCTAAGCGGGGCAAATTACGCGTGGAAGATGAGAGCGCGCGCCGCCACGGAATGTGGCAACGCACGCTCATTCCGCCATTTTTCTGGTAATGCTGAAAGCACGAAAATTTTCCCGCCAAGACGCTCGTCGACAGCGGTATGTGGCAGATATAAATAGCTTGCCGTTTGAACGTCCAATGACATGCTCCTCGGTGGCTCAGACGTTAACGACTTGCCCTCACGATGCAAAGGTATCTAGTTCGATTCCGTGCGCAGGAGTGTTCTTCTGGATTTCTTTTATTTATTGCATCGTCATATGCAAATATACGTATACAGCGTGTACACGTACGGTGAATGACAGTGCCGTCAATGCTGGCGGCAAAATCTAGCCGAGAGTGGCCATATAATTGCTATCGCACTAACCGCCATTTGGGCTACTTGCTAATGGTTTCATTTGAAAGAAAAAAACGTCGGATGCTACGCTGTACAATATAGGGACAAGAGAGGAGATTGACAACACAAGCGCACATGATTTGATTTGTGGGGTTTAACGTTCCAAAACCATCATTTGATTATGAGAGACGCCGTAGTGGAGGGCTCCAGAAATTTCGACCACCTGGGGTTCTTTAACGTGCACCCAAATCTGAGTACACGGGCCTACAACATTTCCACCTCCATAGGAAATGCAGCCGCCACAGCCGGGATTTGATCCCGCGACCGGCGGGTCAGCAGCCGAGTACCTTAGCCACTAGACCACCGTAGCGGGGCAACACAGGCGCACAATAATTTCAGCATGAGCCAGCGAATTAGCAACAGCTCTAGCAGCTCATCTGAAATACGGTTGAAATGCGGTTATACCAGACTGCCGTAAGGCCTGTTTACAATACATGATAAGGGAGTCACCAGACACATTCTGAAAATGCATAGAAAGTGACCGATCACATTGGGTCCAAACGCACAATCTGGACTCGAAAACACTAGGTCTTGCAAGGCAATCAGGCTGCAGATGCCATGGTCCGAGTGATTGCCTACGGGGTGTCTTGTTCCCTAAGCCTTGAGTATTCGGAGAAAAGGACACCACTATACTGAATTTTAAAGATGATTTGCTGTATTTTCAAGAGTGTCATCGACTTTACCGGGCCCTACGAAGGGTCTGAGTAAAGCGGATGAGCAAATTCTTCGCGAGTGACAGACCAAAACTCTGCTCGGCACCGCGATACTTCGCTTATAAACTGGAAGTTGCCGCACTGTGGGAAGACACCAAAAACGGCTCTCTGCGACTGATATGCAGTGAAAGCCCAATGGGCCCTATTGCAAAGGGCAATATGAGTCTTCCGGTATCCAGGACGGCAACCATCAGGGTCCGTCAACATCGCCCCTACTTAAAAAAAGTTTGTTATCTCTCTCCTTGCAAGCCTTGGCAATTTTGAGGCGTGTCAAGAAAGAAAACTGATTAACATTGTGACAGCGTCTGTATCAAAAGATCTTCATGTTCCAATTCTATGCTGAAGAAATATTGTATGTGGAAAATGTCTTCATAGCAAGATATTCACCATGCACGTAGCTATACGTGCTTGCCCAAAATAAGAGAAACACTTCTTTTCTCACTTTCAAAGACCTCGCTTTCCTTGACACATACTCCTGAATTTTTCACTAATTAAGCAAATGACACCGTATTCCATGTATTTTTTTTCGCAAGGACTAATACTGATAGAAAGGCCATTCAGAGGGTGTGAACCTACCGCTGGTTACCCGGTGGCCTGTCTTCACGATCGCTGAACTCCGCCATTCATAAACAAGAATACTTACAAGCTTCAGTACTTCTCATGTAGCTACCGTAACGGTGGTTGCGTCCGCAAGAGTGATGTGTTTTGCATAGTGCGCATGAGCAGGAGTTCTGCGCATTCACACAAATGTGTATGCAATTGTGGTGTGCTCGTGTAGATGGCAATGCTGACTTCGAAGAACGAGAGTTACTGTGTAATATTGCAAAGCGGACAAGTTTTAGTTTTTGCCACACACGTTGTTAGGGCAAGATTCCTCGTGTCTACATCAGTTATTTCAGTTTATTTATTTTGTTTGGTTTTATCGCCATGCAAGGGCATGCGCAAATAACTGTATATACATAATGTTTCCTAACTTTTTTCAGTTGAAAGTAAGCTCTCGTTCTGTGTCTTCGTTTACTTCTCTGTCTTCGTTTTTCGCGCCGTTTACCTTGAAAAATGAAGAGTTCCTGTATATGCTCCCTACGGGAGCAGAGTTGCACATAGGTCTCCCATCTTGCCTGGCTAGCAACTATCTTTATCAGAAGACTTGATTAGGACGGTCGTTGCTCGGCGAAGGGTGTCGCCGATCACCAGTAGACGTGCCTGGCGTGTCAACGACCGAAGAAAGAAGAAACACCTGCTTTGAGAACTGTGCCACGAGAGTAAACAAGCATTTTTTAGTCTGTCCAATGACGCATAGCAAATAGAGAGTGTCTATTCTCCCGGCAACCGGGATAATTTATTAAAAAAATTTCTCCCGGCACTCGCCTCCCATTGTCTCTCATAAGTCACGTGACTAACTGCCAGAATAATTGTTTGTACAATACTCTCGGCAACAGGAAGAACTTAACCTAACCTATTCAACATAACCTAACGTAACCTAACCTAACTCAACGAACGCTGGGCCACGTCTGTCCAGTTGTCTCACAGTCTAACCTAACCTAATCAAACGCACGCTAGGCTACGTATGCCCAGTCTGTCCCGCAGCAGCCAGTTTTTTTCTCTTCTCCACATGGCAGTTAGTGACGTGATATATGAGAGCCAATGGGAGGCGACTGCCAGCAGAATTTTTTTTAAAGAATTATCCTGATTGCCGGGAGAATAGGCACTGTGTAGCGAAAAAAAAACAACAACGCCTGGCCTGTGCGGTGGTCGCAGCACATGTCACAGTGAAAGCTTAAAAACGGGCTTTCAAAGCCTTTTGAAAACACTCATTGGATAACTACTGCAAGAACACTTGCTTGGTACCCACTAGGACATTAACAATAAACTTTTGGGTAGTAGGCCGGCATTCGCTATGCTATTTTTTGTCATTCTTCTGAGAAGCGTGGTATCTGCTAAACACTTGCGAGAAATTTTGTGTCCATTGTCCATGCAGTGGCTGACGATGATGAGGAATCATGGATGTAGTGGGTATGCGCCACAGTTAATAGGGAAACAAGAACAAGCTTTTGAAATGATTGATATGTAGGGGTTTAACGTCCCAAAACTACCATATGATTGTGAGAGACGCCGTAGTGGAGGGCTCCGAGAATTTCGACACACCTGGGGTTCTCTAACATGCACCGAAATCTGAGCACATGGGCCTGCAACATTTCCGCCTCCATCGAAAATGCAGCCGCCGCAGCAGGAAATCCATCCCGCGACCTGCGGGTCAGCAGCCGAGTACCTTAGCTACTTGACCACCTCAGCGGGGCCAAGTTTTTGTAATAGGTTGGAGCATTGAACGGCCCACTCATTATGCTAATCGCATTGTGCGACGACTGGTTCTACTTTCGCTGTTTTAAAACGCTTTATAAGTCGTATTAACGCGATTGCTTTCCCAAAATCAGTCCTGCCTAAGGCAAGTTTGGCAACAAGTCACAAGCACCTGCGTATCTCAGTAGTAGAAAACTAGGTTGACACCCAACGGACCCGGGTTCAAGCCCCACTGTGTCACTGGTGCAAGTTTTTTTTTAAATTTCGCGCGATGTGGCTACGAACACTGGTGACGGCGGCGGCGGCGGACAACATGCACGGCCACTGGATGAAAGAGTCCATGGGTACGGCCCGCCGCGTGCTCCAAAACCGGCGTGACAGGTCTAGTTCCCGAACCACCGCTGCGGCGCCACCGGAGGAGGAGAGTTCTTGCGAGCGCCCCCGGAATCGCATGCGCGGCGCGCTTGTGGTAGTTACAATTGAGCGCGTGCATGTGTGTGCGACCCGCGAAATCTTTATTATCCCTCTAGCGTGCACCCACAAGGTAATTACCGATCTTGTTTTTACATAGCTGCAGCGCTTGCAAATTTTCAGTATTGTCTTGCCCAAGACGCAAGGAGCCTTGCACACCAATCAGGTTTCGTGGAAGTAAGAATTGTGAGCTCATTTTACTCGGATCCTACAAGATCAAAACTGATCTGGAAGAGCTGCACCTTTCCTCAAGCATCAAAATTCAATAAATATGAGTATGCTGCTTCAGAAAACGTCGCGTCAGATTTAATCATTTCGTTTAGCGTAAGCAACCTCAACAATTGCAGTTGCCACTGTCCATTTAACCGAAAATAAGACAATTTTTTTACTTCCGCCAAACACCTCTACAGTACTCATACAATGCAGTATCTGATGCAACAACCACGAACTATACTTAGCATGTGTGAGATCTCATAACAGTGGACTCGAGCCTCTTTGAAAATTTAGTGACTGTAACTTATGTGCTGGCAATCGAGTGAGCAGTTATGAAGTGAATAATATGAAAACTGTGATACGAAAAGAGCGATGAAAGGCTGGAAAATGCGAACACAACTGTTTGTGTTCATGTGATTTTGAATGTTTTTCTCTATTTCCGTCACGGCGTTCTTAATGATAATGCAGCTTATTCAACCTGAACTTCAACAGTGAACAAATATTCGGAAGAAATTGCGTGAAAATAGTTTATTTATTCTCAATTTAGGGCTAATACTGACTTTTCATTTTCTTACTTTTTTACACTTCTGCGTAATAAACCAGTTGAATATTGTTTCGATGCTAGGTAGGCGATATTTTACAGGAAGAATATACAAGTGAGTGCATATTATATGGTGTTACTCACTCACACACACAGAAGGTGCCCCGTTCCGTGGCCGACAAGCATATGTTTACGTTGGCTCCCCCAAAACCACCGGCTGCAACCGTTGTTGCATCGAGGAGTGTTGACACCACCTTCCCGTTTTTTGTTATCTCTAGTTTTTTTTCAAATTCCTGGCTTATCTCTAGTTTTCTTCCATATTTCCACTTTTTAAGCCCTTGGTACCTTTGTCATTAGTTCTGGATCGCTGTCGCGTTGTGGACGTCGTGCATCTCCCGGCAAGGCCATGTGGAACTGATGTTCGTTTTCGTAAAACAGCTCGAGCACCCCTTCCAGCGAAGAAGTTCGGCTGTCTGTGGTCATTTCCCTAGTGGCACACAGACTCAAACTTACATCTGCAAAACACGCGAAGGCAAAAAGGTGCCAAAATGCAGCGAGTGGGCGACAAGGTTATATATATACTGGCAGCCGACACAAATGTTGAGAGCCTCTAGCCGGGTGATTGTGAGGAGGGTCGTTTTGTAAAGAGCTGCGGTAAGAAAAAAGAGATTGCATATATGTTCTGCCATATAAGTCTCTGTTTACTTTTCGCGTTATTTGTTAATGTCGTTTCCTTCTGCCTCCGTCTTGTGTACCCAACTTTTTGCTTATGTGTCTATTGATAATAAAACCACCCATTCGGTATTTTCATATTAACCTCTCCACGGGCACTGGTTAATCGCGACAGTTCTTCAACGCGCTTGTCTTCTGGCAGTCTCCAACATGCGGTTTTGTGATTCATTACTGCTTATTTCTTCTACTATGTATTGTCAACAAAGTGGCATCTGTGCTCGCTGAAACGAAGACGCATGTGCTCGCCTACCTTGCAGCAGGCATGTGTTTGCGAGAAGTAAACATTAAAACGTGGTTGTCACTTATTGACCCAGCCGTGCATATATATATATATATATATATATATATATATATATATATATATATATATATATATATATATATATAATCTTGTCGCCCACCAGCTGCATTTTGGCACCTTCTGGTAGCTGTGTGGTTAGAGCATCGAACGCGTTATTCGAAGGTCGTAGGTTCGATTCCTGCTCACGGCTGGTTATTTTTTCATCCTTTTTTCTGATACACATTCAATTGATTCTAATAACTTCCCCTGTACATTCCTTGGCATTACTGTCTGTTAGATCTCATTATTATTATGTTAAAACACGGAAAAACGAGCCCTAAGGTACACACTTGTTTCCCTTATTTTATATATATATATATATATATATATATATATATATATATATATATAAATTTTCATGCCTAGTATGAACTGGCGAGTACCTTGAATGCAGCTTCTAATAATATAATATATACTTTCGCATCCTTTCAATAAAGTTACTAGGAGAGCGTCACTATGTTAATAGGAAGCACTTTTATCCAGCATATCAAGCTGAATTACTTTCCATGAACAACATGGAAAATTTTCAAATGAAGTTTCTTTTATATGTTTTCAGCATACAAAACTATGAACGTATATTGCCAAACGTCCTAAATATTAGTTGTCAAGCATTCTGGCTGACAAAAACGCGAAGGTGCTGATTAAGTCACTAAAATATAAATAATTTAGCTTAACACATCTTCATAAAACGAACAAGGACGTTGTCACGCATTCAGTGCCATAAATTTCAGCCTGTAGATTTTTCTTTCAGCCTGAAAGCAAGAAGCTGGTTCTGAAAAAAAAACGTCAGGTGCTCGGCACGCACTCGAAAATTCAATTCAAGATAGTGCTTACGTACTTTACTAAATACGCGCTACGTAATCACTACGAAAAATGAGATTGAAAATAAAAAAAACACTGATCAGAACAACTGAGTGGGTCACTGTTGTGACAACGACCCGCTAATTTGCTGCTGCTGCTCCCCCAGAAGGAGCCGCCGCCCCTCGTTTCCTAAAGCCCCCATATATCATTTCCCCGTTTCTCCTTTTGGATTGGATTGCATTGAAATAGCTGTACCCTTAATATCGCGCGGTGGCTCACGCCACCAAGCCGTAATACTCAGTTAACCATAAACAAGATTTGTTTTTTCTAAAAAGTGAGGTTGAGGATTGGTACTTTTCAGTGAAAGGTTTAATGTTCACTCGTGCCTTGACTTTAGCCACCAATCAGATGACCTCCTTCTAGTTAATTCTACACGCCTAAAGTGTATTTTGCCCTCATTGTCCCTAAACCCCAGTGCTTTGAAAAACTCTGTGCCATCATCCTGAACTATACGGTGAAGCCATTTACAGAGCATTATCAAGTGTTCAGCAGTATCTTCTTCCTCTCCACACGCACTGCATACTGTGTCTACCCCTTCGTATTTGGCCCGACATGTCTTGGTTCGCAATACTTCCGTCCTGACCTCAAACTCTTGAGAACCACCCCGAGTATTATCGTAGATCCTTTCCTTGGCACTTTTCTGCTTAAAAGTTCGGTAGGTCTTTAGTGCCAAATGCCGATTCTCCACATATAGGTCTCAGCTTCTTTCAGCTTCTACGTAACCGATAATTCTTTTTGGTTTGGCCCCCTGCTGTTTTCTAAGTATTTACCCGTCAATTTTCTGGTTTGCTTCCTCCATTTTGTATCGACATTCTTCATGTACAAGTAGCTGAAAACATTCCTAGCCCAACGCTCCTCCCCCACTTCTGTCAATCGCTTCTCAAATTTTATCTTGCTGCTCGCTTCCCTGCCCTCAAATGATGTCCATCCCATATCACCTATTACTCCCTGATTTCGTGTATTCTAGTGAGCCCCTAAGGCAAGCCTACCTATTCCGCGTTGCTAAATTTCTAATCTTGCTTGAGCTTCTGATATCATACACAAGACCGCATTGCCGAACGTCAGACCAGGAACCATGACCCTTTTTCATATTGCTCTCACAAGAACATACTTATTGTAATTCCACAGTGCCCCATTTTCATCACTGCTGCATTCCTGTTACCTTTAGTAGTTAGGCACATTTCGTGTTGCCTTAGGTATTCGGTCCAATCGCTTATACATACAACGAGATATTTGTATTTATCTGTTATCTCTAGTGTGACCTCCTGTATTCTCAGCTCACTACCTTCATTATCTATAAATTCATGACTGCTGATTTTTCCTTACTGAATCTGAAATCTAACCTATCTCCCTCGTTACCGCTGATGTGCACCAGTTTCTGCAAATCTTCCTTGTTGTCGGCCATTAGCACTATATCATCTGCGTACATCAATGCTGGTAGTGCCTGTTCATTGAGTTTTCCTTGTTTGACGAAAGAGAGGTTGAAGCCCAGTCCACTTCGCTCCAGTTTGGCCTCCAATCCTTGTAGGTACATCATGGGTAACAAGGATGACAGAGGACAACCTTGCCTAAGCCCCCATTTCACCCCTGGTGGCTTGGATATCTGTTTTTCCACTTTATAACTACCTTAATACCTTTATAGATATCCGTCAAAAGATTAGTGGGTCCATCTTGTACACCTAGTGTGTCCAGTGTTCCCACAAGTCCTCTTGAACCACGCAATCGTACGCTCCTTTGTTATCAAAAAGTGCTAGCCACAGGGGCCTGTGTTCCTTTTCTGCTATTTGGATGCACAGCGTCAGTAACAACAGATTGTCTTTCGACCTCCTGTGTTTCCGAAACCCATTCTGCAGTTTCCTCAGCAACCCCTCATCTACTATCGATGCCTGCAGTCTTTCCTTTATAATCCCCATCGCCAGCCTGTAAAGCGCTGATGGCACTGTTGTAGGACGGTAGTTGTTTATGTCAGCTTTGTCCCCCTTTCCTTTATAGATCATGCTCATCCTACTTACTTTCCATCCATCAGGGACTTCTTCATCGATTATTTTGCTCACCACCTTTCTCAAAGTCTGCTTAGCCTTCGGACCCAACTTCCTTATCAGCATTATTGAAATGCCACCAGCGCCTGTTTATGTACTACTAGGAACCCTCTTCTAAGCTTTTTCCCACTCTCGGTGTGAAAATGGAGCAATTGCGCCACTTGATCCATCCTTGTCTATCGTGGTGCATAAGGCTCTTCTTTGTTGAAAATTATCTGTCACCCTTGTTTTTACATATTCAATAGCTTCGTCCCCTTCTAGCCAAGCACATTGAGCTATAGTTATGAACCTCTGTGTTAGGTTCTTCTCATTTGTTTGGGAGTTTTGATGGTTCCAGAATTTCGCAGCTGCCTTTCTATTCTTTTATGTACATTTGCCAGAAACTGAGCTCCTTTTCGTGTAATCTTTTCATTGATCAAAAGAGATGCTTCCCGTCAAGAGCTTAGAAAGATGTCCCAGTTTCTTTCAACATCACCTGTTAGTTCATACCGCTACTTCGCATGTCTGTGTTCCCTGAAGGCTTCCTGACGTTTTTCTATGGCTCTCTTAACTTCCTCGTCCCACCAACTCTTGCATTTGTGTCTTCTTTTCCGGGGTGACTTGTAACGTGCCTCAGCAAGCTCTAGCTCAATTTATTAGATTCGAGTATGTCCACACTGTTTTATTATCCTTGGTATTTTTTTTCTCAATTTGTTTAGTAGCTAGTTTTATTTGCCTTTCTGAATAAAAATTGTTCTGTCGTTGCTCATCTTGTCTTCTTCCCACTTTCACAGCTCTTCCAAAACTTAGCTTGATACATTTGTGATCACTACCCAGACTTCTGGAGCCGCCCTCATCTACGTGAATTCCCCTGAGCCTATCATACATCATATGTGACATCAGTGCGTAATCTGTCGTCGACTGCAGCCTTCCTACCTCGCATGTTATTTGCCCTTCACACTTCTCCGTACTGTTGCAAATGATCAAATCATGCCCGTCACACACATTCATGATCATTTTGCCTGTTGGGTCTGTATACCCATCTATATTTTTTATGTGCGCATTCATATCTCCTAGTATAATTATCTCGCACACTCCTCCTAATTTTACAATGCCCTTTGATATACACTCCTCCATTGCCTGGTTTTCTTCTCTGGCCTTTACTCCCGTCCACATGTACAGCAAACCATGGAGTGTGACTTGCCCTGCTACTTTACCTTTTAGCCATAAATGTTCCTTACACTCCTGCTTGACCAGTTGCCAGTCTGTACTTTTATGAATGAATGTGCCAATACCACCACCCTTTCGGCAGCCTTCTGCTTTATCACAGTATTCCCACGCATATTCCGGATTGTTAGGAGGTTGTTCCATGTCCCTAATATGCGTTTCTACAAAACCGTATACATCAGCCTCTCCTCCCTTAGCTGCTCTTCTATCTCTTCTCACTTCAGCCTGTTCCTGTCACCCTGCATGTGAATATACTGTACGTCTGTAATGGCACGGCCCTCATTGCGCTGCCATTTCTGTCCCGGACTCTACCTGTTTTAGATATTGGTGCCACTTTGGAATCGTATCTGTCCATACCACCTGTCAAAGAGTCTTCCTGGTCGTTTTTCTCGTAACTAGCTATCCTGCACATCGAAAGGCCCGCGCGCCCCCCAAAAAAGCTACTGTGCGTCTTGGAAGTCGCCAACCCACCTCATGACCTAGCCGCTCATCTAAGTGAATTCTGTCTTGTTGAAAACCACCCCATCTATGCACGTCTCTGTTTATTTCCACCACCTCAAAGCCTTTCTCTCCACTCATCCGCCATACCTCCTGGTTTGCGTTGACAACTGCTCTTTGCAGGTTGCCGTCACGCACCGGTACCCCCGGTATCGTGCATATGACTACCTGTACCTGAGGAGAACTGGCGAGCATGTCATCAACCACTTTCGCCAGTGTGGTCGCTAGTCCTGCGTATTTTCATTTAAGGCATCCTTTGAACTGCCTGAAGTTATTACGATGTTTCGTCCATCAGCTGTAGTTTTGAGTTGTGCGCTCGCTTGCCTCATGACTGCTTCCAGCTTGCGTCCTCGGAACGTCCCTACTGCAAACCTCCTGTCACCTCTTCTCCTCTCTTTGATTCCTTTTGCGCATCGATTTAAATTCGAGTCCCAGGTGATTATCACATGCTGCGACTTTTCAGCTGGAGCGTCTTGCACCAGTGAGTTACTTGCACCTGTGACGCCGGCTGCTTTGTCCCCTCTCAGCCCCGCCACTACTTCGCTGAAGATGGGTCTTGCGACCGTTGAACCGGCTGAACATATTTTTTTCCAAACTGCTTGCTCTTTCTTCTCCGCCATTCTGGTTGCCGGTGCCCTACTGTTCTCTCCGTCGGCCGCTCCTTTGTTCACCCTCGTTAGTGCCTCCTCGGCGAACTTCAGCCTTTCTCCCATGGCCCTCGTTTTCTGTTGCTCTGTCGCCAACGCTGTCTCCAGCTCGGTGATTCTCATCAGCAGTTCACTCTGGGCAACCATCATTTTCTCCATTTTTTCCTCGATCTCACATTGGCTACACTTTGCGGCAGCCTCTTCTCCATTCGCCTTTGCACTTCGGTCAATTTTTAAAACCACCCCGCATTCTAAACACTTTAAAGCCTTTTTAACCATGTCTTTCTTACGCCAATTGTCCTTATGAATTGTCTCACTCGATAATTACAAAACACGAACCCTGCCCTACGAAAAAAAGAAAATTTGACCTCTACTGCAAAAATTTGCGTACTCGGTGTATGTGCACCTCCCCCAAGGGGTGGCAAGAGAAAAAGACACGAACAGGCACACACGCACACACACACACACACACACACACACGCGCGCACACACACACACACACACACACACACACACACACAAACTAGTAAATTCCTAGTGACTGACCCCCGAAAAAGCCATACAACGTAATAAGTGTTACAAAGTTCTTAACTGCTGCCTTATAATTATAAAAGCAAGCTCGCAACATGCAGAAACACTTATCTGCGCAGTCAATCGGGATAGCTAAAAAAACGTGTCCATCCACCGTGCCAGTCCGAACTGAAAACTCCCGTCCCCGCTCCGTCGAGCTGCAGCGGCCGCAACCGCTACTACGGCTGACACGCGCTCTCCCATTGAAAGCTGCTCTAGCAGCTGGCCGTACCGTGAGCTTTTTCATCCAGTGGCCATGCAGCATGCAACTGCGAGTGACCCGAGAAGTGATCTCATAACAGCTTTCACTGTAAACGCTTAGCGTAATACCGAATAACCAGTCCTGCCGCTACGTCAAGTGGCGCCAGCTATGAAGAATAAGAAACAAGTGCTAAACACAAATTATATATCCTCTGAGATTCAAAGAGTGCCTCGCTATTCTTACAATAGATTTTTTCTGTTTTGTTTTCAAAAATGGCGCCAAATCCACGCAAATATTATGCTGTTGAATGTTCAGGACATGAATCTAAAGCACATAAAAGCACCAGTACGTAGCTAACGACCTACAGCGCACTACGGTCACTCGATAGATTCGAGGTGGACAGCAACCACTCTCGGCGGTGTGGCTTGTGCGCAGCTTCTCCGCAGTGCGTAGTCGACAGCGGCGTTGGAACTCTGCAACTTAACGGTGGCGTATACTGTTGTTTTGAGGAGAGCGTGGTGTGCGATCACGCAGATGGAAGCACCATTGTGACTCGAGCACTTTGGGGCGAAGGCGAAACTATAAGTTTCTCCAGCCCTTGTCACGATGTACCTAAGTAGCGATAAACCTTGCTTTGTTGATATACAACTCACTTTATGCAAAACGCATCGCTTTTAAGCACGTAATGCCGTTAGGCACATTACGTACGCACTACTAAAATTTGGTAATATTGTTATTCGACTGCAGAGATGGGTGATATTTTAGTGATAAGTGATGAAGAAATAGTAGAAGACGTACCTGAACTAAAGCAGTCCTGTGTACTCATTGCAGTCGACAACAGCGCCATCGCCACAATGATTGACCGCGATGCCATCGCTTTCAGCAGCTTTGAGTCCTCGATGAAGGAAACAGAGGTCTTCCAATTCAGTGAGCATTTAAACGTTGGTCCGAATCTTGGCGTGTTACCTGAATACCACTGTGATTTCTTTGGAATCCCTCGGCTGCCTATTGTAAAAACTCGATCGCCCTCTCTCCCTAGACACTGTGGGCGCACTGTACGGGGTCACCAACTTGTGGGAACAGAAGGCTCAACACAAACAAACATTTATTCGTCAGGTGATTAAGTTCATGTAACGGCTATGATGTCCGAGCTTCTCTGTCTCTTCGTCTATTTCGTTGACGCAGAGCCCACTGTCAACGACTGCTGTATTGACATCTCGCCCATTATGGCCAACCGAGTCGGCCCGAGTGGCGTGCGCTATAGAGCTCCCACATTGTGCCAGTTTGCACGAAAGCCATTAATAATGCTGCGGTAGACCAAAAGCTGAAAATCTCGGAAAAAAGCCGCGTAGCCTGCTCAAACAACCACACACGGTTCACTTTATTTTGCTACCAATTTTCGGTATATGGTTTCATGCGCCGCTTTGACGCGCGTGCAGCATTCTTTTCGAAGAAGATACAACAAGATGCAATCAGGCAAAGGCCTTGGACGGCAGCGCTTTAGGCATGCGCACTGGTGCTTTTCATAAAATACAGATTTTTCATTAAATTCTCCTGTCGTTTTCGCGCATGTCCCTGTGTCCAGTCGAACATACAATGCCTCTACTAAAATGATACGGACGACTTTGATTCACAAAAACTCGTCAGTTTCTTTGTTTAGTGATGCTGTTGATTTGCAGTGGGTCATTGTAGGAGTTAAATAAGTGTAAACGATAACTTACATATCACTTATTTAGGGCAGGTGTTTATATACTAAAGAGCTGTAGTTCCCGCCACTTTATGTCATTCCTGTTTTTATCTTTTTCTTTCAAATCCCGCAAGTTGCACGGACATAATCATCACCTTATTTTAAGGGTGCAGTCAAAGCTGACCGCAAAAAGCATGCTGAAAAAGAGGACTCTCTGTTACGAAAGGCCAGAACAGTAAGTGACAAGCAAGTAATCAATTCTGAATCAAGGCGCGTCGAAGCCTAACATTGTCAAGAAAATTGTGAAACATTTATTATGCAGCCTATTATTCGGCTACAGTGAGTGGCGCTTATCTCTTTCTTTAAACTATAACCAGGAGCAACGCACCATTAGCGCGATAGCATTGAAGAGCTCGTTTCACAGAAATTCACGCGTCCGTGTCATAGGCTGTGAGCAAAAAGTCTTGTCCGTGACCAAAAAATCGAGAATGACGCAAAAAAATTACATGATGTCCGGCTACGAGTGAGGTTTGAACCCAGTGTGTCTGCGTGGTGAGCAGGTGATTCTACCACAGAGGCACAACAATTTTCGAAGCGCTTGTGAAAAAAAAAACATTATATGATTGTCGTTTATTGAAACGAGTGTCCTTGATGCATCATATAATGCGTGGCAGCATCGTGGAATCGCACCAACATTTTGAATTGAACAACGAGTGGGTGATTTGCCAGCCATTACAAAGCGCTCAGGCATATCAGCAAAACCAGTCAACAGCTGCGTAATTTTGCCTGTTACCCTACGGACATGTAGGCTAACACGTGCTTGCATGTTACCCTTCGCCGCAAAAGGAATATATATAGCGTAGTGGGGACCCTTCACTATAGACTGCGCTTTCAGTGGGCCGACAGTGATAGTTGAAACGGCTGATGTTGCGCGCAGAGCCCTTCCTTCCCTCGTGGTAAGACATCCACCGAGAAGGCAATGCGCAAGAGGTCCCATCGCAATCTACTCTTGAAGG
Source organism: Rhipicephalus annulatus (assembly GCA_013436015.1). NCBI lineage: Eukaryota > Metazoa > Arthropoda > Arachnida > Ixodida > Ixodidae > Rhipicephalus > Rhipicephalus annulatus. The sequence continues at coordinate 99,813 of WOVY01009581.1, read as the reverse complement.
CAAAGCTCCAGCATCCTAAAGTCTTTTTTTTTCGCCAACCTGCATAAGAGGCACTGCAGTGGCTTGCTTGCTTGACTCTTCACATGTGGCTGATTCCTATTACGGCGGATAGACCAATAAACTAGTAGGTAATATACGTCAGTGAGTCAGTAAAGAACTTCAATAAGAGGCCCACAGGAGCTTAAGTCACCAGATGGTCCACGAGGGACACCCTGGCAGCCGCTACCGTAGCCGTCGCTCGAGTACGGGTGGGAACATGGTGGCATTCCGCCAGTTGTCTGGCCCTCTGGACTGTCTTTAGTTATTGGTGAAGTTCGGAGTTCGTGAGTGCCTCTTTCATAGGCGGAGAGTTTTCACATTTCCGGAGGAAGCAGGGCGCCCAAATTGCCCTTACAAAATTTTCTCTCTCTCAACATATATATATATATATATATATATATATATATATATAGATATATATATATATATATATATATATATATATATATATATATAGTCAAGTAGATCCTTCATGAGCAGTCACAACGTGGTTTATTTCGACATTTCAGCCAGAGTCTGGCCTTCATCAGGATTGAGGGTACACTTTGTTGGTGCTCAGCTTTATACTATCTTAAATCAGAGGGGGAGAGAGAGAAAAAGAGAAAAACAAAAAAATGAGAACATGAAGTGGACCCCCCGGGTGCCCTCTTTCACTCTTCCTTCCCCTTTCACTCTCTCCCTTTTCTCCTTTTAACCTTTAGGATGCCTGCGGTCTGTGTATCCTTCCTTTGGCTGACGTATTGTTCCGGACCAGATGGCGCCGCATGGCTCAGGCGGTTCGGTGTGGGTGTAAAGAGCTTTTTTAAGAAGTTTAAGCCTTTAACTACTCAGCGCCTCGTCGACATCTCGTCGTTGAAAGAGGGGCGCCGCGCATTGCCGCAGAGGCTGGCAAGCGGGTGCAATGTCAATTCTTGCCCGCTCCTGGATTACGCGTGCAGTAGGGGCCTCCCGATTGCGCACAGGGTTGTTGTTCGGCATGTCATGCTTGGCACAATTGATTAGATAGTAAGGTAATAATAGAAACAGACGACAGCTGTACTTAGGAAGAGTAGTTACACTTGGAAATATTTTGAGTTGCCCAGTGCCCTTCGCAGCTGCAGTACCGTGAACTCAGTTATTATTTTCATTATTGCCATTATTATTTTCTAGTGCTTTATTTGCTTCAAGTGTACCCGGATTGTCATTTATTCCTCTATCGAGGGTGTTAAATCGGTGCATAAGGTATGATTCTTGTTGTTCACGTTCTCGGTTCGACTTAAATTCCGTCTTTAAGAGTGTTAATGAAGTTTGTCGAATGCGTGGTCGGCAAGAAATATATGTAGCGCGAGGCGAAAAAACGACCACAGGAAAGAATAGACTGAGAGGACAGAGCGCTCTGTCCTCTCAGTCTATTCTTTCCTGTGTTAGTTTTTTCGCCTCACGCTACATAAATTTCTATCAAATGTTTCACCAATAAGCCCACATCGCCACACTATGGTCGGGAAGATTGACATGTTTTGATAGAGGTAGACTTGGGGCTGATTTTTCATGGGCACTGTGAATATTGAAACGAATCCTAAATGGTGTTTCTGTTTGTCCGATGCACTGCATACTGCACATGTTGCATTCGAATAGGTACACCGCATTAGATGAATCGCATGTTAGGTCTCCTCGTTGTTAATCGAAAACTTGGATTGTGTGCTGGTTGCTTTGTGTGTTTCCCGCATCGCTTTACCTGCAAGACATCATGACTTTAAACAAGGTTGGCATGAATTATTAGGGGGTGAGATATTGATTTGAGAGTGAAGAAGTGTGGCCCACACGGACAATCACACACACACACACACACACACACACACACACACACACACACACACACACACACACACACACACACACACACACACACACACACACACACACACACACACACACACACACACACACACACACACACACACACATATATATATATATATATATATATATATATATATATATATATATGAGATATAACAGACAGTAATGCCAAGGAATGTACAGGGAAAGTTATTAGAACCAATGGAATGTAAATAAGAAGAAAGAAAAGTGGATGAAAAAATTACCAACTGTGCTCACAGTTGGTAATTTTTTCATCCACTTTTCTTTCTTCTTATTTACATTCCATTGGTTCTAATGACTTCCCCTGTACATTCCTTGGCATTACTGTCTGTTATATCTAAACACGGAAAAACGAGCCCTTAGGTATACACTTTCCCATATATATATATATATATATATAGACGCGCCGCCAGCAGGGGGTCCGCTGGTGGCGCGTCTTATCTATCCCTAGTAACAATGCGAGGATTACCCGCCCGCTTCCAGCGGCTCTCCGTCGCTCCTTTCTTCTTCCTCTCCTTCTTCTTCTTGTTGTCTGTTGCTGCCTCGTTCGCCGATTTGTCTCGCTTTTCTCTCTTTTTTCTTGTATTTTTTTGTTTTGGTGATTTTCAAACTGTGAGGGTGGCCCTCTGCGACGGGAACGTGTATCATTTTGCTTAGATACTCCGAAGAAGGCTGGTCCACCAGGTGAACCTGTTAAGAATAAATAAATATTTTATTGTTTTGTTTCCTATACTGCACTATTCTCGAAGATTAGAACTCTTGTTACGGTAGCCGAAAGAAACACTGATCATCTATTTCATGATATATATATATACACACACACATGTGTATATATATATATATATATATATATATATATATATATATATATATATATATATATATATATATATATATATATATATATATTATATATATATATTGATACGTGTATGGAAGTGTCACCCTGACACAGCTTAATTGGCACCCAAGTGAAGAAGACGACAACGTGGTTGATGTGGGTTGGACTCTTGAGTTTCTCCCGTTGGCCTGCAAGACTGCACTCTTTAAGTCGTTAGCAAGACCAGTTCTCGGGGAATAAATCTTCCCCGTAACATCTTTTGGTAAAAGGTGTGGGGTTTTCACACAACCTGGCTCTGGAACTCCGCAGTGGACGCCAGCTTTGTCCAGCCGCGATGCCTGAAACCGGCATTCAGGCCTCGCCATACGCGCCGGCTTTATCACCTGTGGTTCGCCCTCATCTTTTCAATCCTGGCAAGTTTTCCGGGACGGACAGAACGGACGTCGAAGAATGGCTCGCATTATTCGGAAGTGCGTCAGCGAGCACTACAGGTGGGACGAAACGCTTATGCTGGCAAATATTCTATTCTACCCACGGGGTCCGGCACGCGCCTGGTATGAGACCATGAAGAAGAATTAACCAGCTGAAACACATGCAAGCAAAAGCTTCGCGATTTGTTCGGTCAGTCAGTTGCTCGTCAGATGGCAGCCAGACAGGAACTCGCGTCACGTGTTCAATCATCGATGGAGTCGTACGTCACGTACATCCAATACGTACTGGCACTGTGCCAGAAGACTGACAAAAACATGTCCGAGGCGGACAAGATCAGCAACGAGTTGAAAGGCATTGCTGATGATGCTTTCAACATACTAATGTGCAAGAACTGCACCACTGTCGAATCCATCATATCTGAATGCCGACGATTTCAACAAGCTAAAAGCAAGCGAATAACCCACCACATCGCGAGGCTACCAAACACTGATGCGACTTTGAATTGCGAGGATTCTGAAGCACCTCGTTCACTTGCGCATCCTGCCAATATCGCAAGTATTGTTCGCCAGGAGCTGGAAGCCATGGCACCCGCTTGCTATCAGCCCCTGCGCAAGACAATTAACTGGGCAACACTCTCGCTTATTCAAGCCATTGTACGTCAGGAGTTTGCTAACCTGGGCGTCCAGGCTCCCCAGCCCGCCAGACTTACGCCGCAGCCCATGAGCACTCCCGTCCACAACGCTGGCCACCACTCTGCTCCACTTGTCGCTGCGGCAGCTTCGACTCCTCGGTTTCCACCACGCTACTGAAATCCATCTGAGTGGCGCACGCACGATGATCGACCCATCTGCTTTTCTTGCTCTCGAGTTGGGCACATCTCCCACCATTGACCCAACAGGTAGTATTTTCGGCCAAGCTTTCCTAATGTCGACCACCGTCAGGACCATGGACACTATTCGCAACCCGGTTTTCCGGATGACCATATTTAGGACCCTTCAGTTCGCCATTCATCTCCACGCTCCGAACCGTCTTACGCTGACGTCGTCGCCCAAAGAAACTGGTCTAGCCGCTCGCCGTCACCTCAGGATCGGCCGTCACACTCCCCTCAACGCTGCCGCTCTCCGTCACCGCCTTATTCTGGCCATTCCCGGGAAACTGACGAGTGCAGCTTCTGGACGTGGCGCTGCATTGACGATTTGGAACGAAAACACTCAACCGGCTACAAATTCAAGACGCAATTTATTTCGGGTGTTCCTTGATGGCCATGCCGTTACTGCTTTAATTGACACTGGTGCCCAAGTATCTGTTATGAGTTCTACACTTCGGTCTCGCCTGAAAAAGGTTCTCACACCGGCTATATTCTCTACTGTTCGAGTTGCCAACGGAAGTCGAAAATCGGTGCCTGGTATGTGCACTGCCCGCGTTACTGTTGCTGGCCGCCACACTTCCGTTCTCTTCGCAGTCCTCGATGCTTGCCCACACGACGTCATCCTTGAAATTGACTTCTTAACTGCCCACTCCGCTCTCATCGACTGTTCTACCGGTATCTTACGGCTCGAATTGCCTTTGTGCTTCGATTTCACTCCTCCAAGGCGCACTCGGCTACGATCCGTGGAGTCTCTACGGCTACCGCCCCAGGCTGCTATGTACATTCCTCTGTCGCCCTTCCCGTCCGTTCCTGATGGAGCCTATCTGGTGGCTCCGCTCATTGATTTGACCCCTACGCACCACATCGCACTACCACATACTATAGTGGTTGTTTCTAACAACACTGTGCTACTTCCAGTTCGGAACTTCTCTACGTCGACTCAAGTTCTACCCCAAGGCATCACTTTAGCCGATCTGTCCACCCTTGATGAATGTTCGATTTGTTCTTTTACCCCTGACACTAAGACCATGGCGAAACCTGTCATCACGTCGCAATATAAGGCTTTCCTCGACAAAATGATATCAGGCGACCTCTTACCTTCCCAAGTTGCGGTGCTCCGGGGTGTTCTATTTTCTTACCTGGATATCTTTGACGTCGATGACCGTCCCCTGGGCCGCACAAGCGCCATAACCTACCGCATCGACACCGGCGACGCCAGTCTACTCCACAAACGCCCTTATCGCTTGTCACATGCTGAGCGCCAAGTTATAAAGACGGAGGTCGAGAAAATGTTGAGTAAAGACGTCATTGAGCCTTCATCGAGTCCTTGGGCATCCCCTGTGGTCTTAGTTAAAAACACAGACAACACCTGGCGCATTTGCGTCGACTATCGCCACCTGAATCAGATCACCAAGAAGGAGGTTTATCCTTTGCCCCGAATCGATGATGCGCTCGACTGCCTCCACGGCGCCAACTATTTCTCGTCCCTTGACCTTCGATCCGCACACTGGCAAATTTGGTCGACGACCACGACCGCGAGAAGACAGCATTCATTACACCCGACGGCCTTTACCAATTCAAGGTCATGCTTTTTGGGTTGTGCAATGCCCCGGCTACTTTTGAACGTATGATGGACTTTCTTCTTCGTGGTTTCAAGTGGTCGACCTGCCTTTGCTATCTGGATGATGTAATCGTTTTCTCGCCCTCCTACGAAAGCCAGCTGCCTCGTCTCTCGGCAATTTTTACGTTTTTCGTTGCGCTGGTCTCCAACTGAATTTGTCGAAGTGCTCATTTTGACGCTGGCAGATTAAACTACTCGGCCACCTTGTTGACGCCACTGGTGTTCAACCCGACCCTGACAAAGTCCGTGCAGTCCGAGAATACCCGGTTCCGTGTTCCACACAAGAAGTTAGCAGTTTTATTGGGCTCTGCTCATACTTCCGCCGCTTTGTCTTCAACTTCAAGGATATTGCTAGGCCCCTCACGGATCTCAAAAAGAATGTGGCCTTTTCTTGGGGAAGGGACCAAGAACATTCCTTCGCGACGTTAATTACTGCCCTCACATCACAATTTGTGTTGGCTCATTTTGATCCAGCGGCTTGAACAGAGCTTCGCACCGATGCAAGCGGCCATGGCATTGGTGTTATACTCGCTCAGATACAGAATGGCACCAACTGTGTGATAGCCTGCGCTAGCCGGCTTTTGTCGCAAGCGGAAAAAATTTATTCCATCCCTGAGCGCGAATGCTTAGCCCTCGTTTGGGCTATTGCGAAATTCCATTCGTACTTATACGGACGTCCGTTCGCAGTCATTACGGACCATCATGCGCTTTGCTGGCTGTCGACTCCTAAGGACTCTACAGGGAGACTCTGCCGATGGGCACTTCAATTACACGAGTGCACGTTCTCGGTTGTTTGCAAATGTGGAAAGCTGCACAGCAATGCTGACTGCTTATCCACGCACCCCGTTGATCCACCTAGCTCCAGTGATTTAGAATCCGATGCCTGCGTTTTAGCCATCACTGACTCTCTGAACGTGGCCGACGAACAGCGCTGAGATCCAACGCTGCTCACCATCATTGTCCGCCTTCAGTCGCGTTATGCTGACCCTTCTCTTAGCAGATACCTGCTTCAAGACAACGTTTTGTACCGCCGCAACTTACACCCCGACAGCGTGAAACTTTTGCTCGCCGTACCGCATCACCTGCGAAAGGATGTTCTGTGACAATTCCACGACGCTCCTACTTCTAAACATCTAGGAGTCTCCAGAACTTACGACCGCATTTGACGACGAGTATTCTGGAAGGGTCTGTACCGCTCTGTTTGCCGTTACGTCGCATCTTGCGACCTCTGCCAGTGCCGAAAGAAGCGTACGACTCCCCCTGCCGGTATTCTTCAACCTATTGAAGTTCCAGTCGAGCCATTTTATCGAGTGGGGTTGGACTTACTAGGTCCCTTTCCTACTTCTGCAACTGAAAATAAATGGATTGCAGTGGCCACAGACTATGCCACTCGGTACGCAATCACTCGAGCGCTACCAACTAGTTGCGCAACCGACGTTGCCGACTTCCTGCTGTACGACATTATTCTCCAGCATGGCGCTCCGTCTCACCTGCTCACAGACCGTGATCGCTACTTTCTATCTCGTGTGGTTGATGACCTACTTCGATCTTGTGCTACCCGTCACAACTTCACCACATCTTACCATCCTCAGACTAACGGCCTTACGGAGCGCCTAAACCGCACATTGACAGACATGCTTTCCATGTACGTATCTACCGACCACACTGATTGGGACATAGCTCCTCCGTTCGTAACCTTCGCCTATAACTCTTCGCGTCATGAAACAGCGGGCTACACCCCTTCTTATCTATTCTTCGGACGTCATCCCTTACTACCCTTCGACACACTGCTTTCATCAGACTACCCATCATCCACTTCGTACGCTCAGGATGCGATCGCCCGTGCCCTCACGGCACGCGCGGAAGCGCGCGCTTGGTTATCGTCGTCGCAGACAGCACAGAAGTCGCTTTATGACCGTCGACATAGAGATGCCGTTTTTCTGCGGGATCTCTTGTTCTCCGGTGGCTTCCATCTCGACGTGTTGGCCTCTGCGAGAAACTACTATCGCGATACGCTGGGCCCTACCGAGTCATTCGTCAGGTCACACCTGTGACCTACGAGATTGCCGCTACCACAAACTCATCAGCTGCTGCACCCAGAACGGAAGTAGTCCACGTTTCGCGTCTCAAGCCCTACAACGCCGACTCGCTCATTTAACAGGCACCTAGACGGTGCCCTACGGGCCAGGGTGATGATACGTGTATGGAACTGTCGTCCCGACACAGCTTAATTGGCACCCAAATGAAGAAGACGACAACGTGGTTGTTGTGGGTTGCACTCTCGAATTTCTCCCGTGGGCCTGCATGACTGTGTGCTCTTTAAGCCGTTAGCAAGACCAGCTCTCGGTGAATAAATCTTTCCCATAACAATATAGTACATACTGCCAATCCCATTAGGAATTATTAAGGGAAGGGCGAAATTTATGGGCATAACATATTTTAAAAAACTCAAGGAAGAATTCATGCAAAACCACATGGCAGCTCCATAAAGTGGAATGCTGGGCCAGTTGGTTTAACATAATGTAGAAATATATGAGCGATTGATTTGATTGATATGCGGGGTTTAATGTCCCAAAACCCCATATGATTATTTTTGTTTACAACATACTGCGGTCTTGAAAAAGACCAAGCAGGAGAGGCACAAAAATTAAGTGGAAAACACACGTAAGCGAGATAGATGAATGATGTGCACAAAATACAGAAGATAAGTACATTATACAGAGATATATAGATGAGCTTAAACACAGGTTAATACGACCTTCAGAACAACGGTGATCGGTCTATCTCCTTATTATACATTCACAATCGCGATAAACAGTAAAGCAAGTCGAGTACAAACTACAGAACAGACAATATGGCATGCTCGAAATGGCACATAGTCTGAGATGTGAAAACCACTTCAGGCAGTGAATTCCATTCCGATACTGTATGTGGGAAAAACGAATTCTTGAACATGTTTTTGTGGGCTCGATACGGAAGCAAATTGTGCGTGTGCCGATGTCTCGTGGGGCGTGATTGAAATGGTTGAATGTATACCGATGCATTTACCTTTGTGGAACCAGTATAAAGAGCAAACAGCAGTTTCAGCCTATTGATTTTTTGTCTATCTTCCAGGGTTGAAATGCTATTCGCCAGCATTAGAGAAGTTGGCGAGTCGGTGGTCCTATATTTGTTGAAAATGAAGCCTATAGCGCGTCTTTGCACCATTTCAAGCCGGTACTTATCTTTTTAAGGAAGGGGTCCCATACAACCGAAGCGTATTGCAGTTTAGGAAGTATTATAATTTTGAAGGCCAGTAATCTGACATGAGTTGGTGACGCTTTGAGTTTATGCCGTAAAAGGTCTAACTTGCGTGTGGCTGATGCGCAGATGTTTTCTATGTGCTTTGACCACGACAGAGTATTGGTGAACGTTAGAGAGACACCATAGTGAAGGGCTCCGGAGATTTCGACCACCTGGGGTTCTTTACCGGGCATCGAAATTTGAGCACACGGGCCTACAACATGTCTGCCTCCATCAGAAATGCAGCCGCCGCAGCCGGGATTTAACCCGCGACCTGCGGGTCAGCAGCCGAGTACCTTAGCCAGTAGACCACCACGGCAGGGCTAGAATTATAAGAGCACACAAAGTAAAAGGAAAAGCACTTGACAGGAAAGACGCGCACTTACAACTTAACGTTTATTAGAAAACATTGTTATCAATGTTTTCTAATAAAAGCTCAGTTGTGAGTGAGCGTCTTTCCTGTCAAGTGCTTTTCTTTCTAACTTTTGCACTCATATCATTCTGCAACATGGCAGCTCTTTGCCATTGGCAATCTAATAACCAATAAAAAATTCCCATGTGAAAAATATCTATACAAGACTGTGGAACCAAACTTTAAAACACTGACAATCATAACACATAAAAATAGTTACGATTAGGGAAACAATCAGTCACAACAGAAAAATAAACAAAAAAAAGTACAAAAGGCCTACTTTGCAATGGTAGTTAGTAGCATGTCGGTGGAAGTACTAAGGGTAAAATGAATCGTTCAAGAATGGTGCAAAATAATTTTAGTTCTATTTTGTGTGTCATGAAAGTATTTTTCAGGTAGTGATTGAAAAGTGGTTACAGAGTAGCTATTGATAATGCCATTCGTGGAAGGTAAATTGATATATATATATATATATATATATATATATATATATATATATATATATATATATATATATATATATATATTGTGATGATCACAAAGGCAGTGCTCATGGCCTGGCCAAGCCAGAGATCGAGGGTGACAAAACCGAAATGAGTCCATCCATTGCTTCCGTTTTCTCAAAAATTTTTCTTTGACGTTTTCTTCAAAGGAGCTTCGGGACGTGATGTTCTTCAAGTTAACAGTCCCGACAGCCCTCGAAGGGCCAAGAAAAAGTGGCTGGAGTTTTGCATCTCCACTGGCAGAACGACCGAGTTCATATGGAAACATATGCAGCCACACCTTCAGGCCATGACTACCAGGATGAAACCCTCATCAAGCAACCCAATCCTTACTGCGTGTGAGGTGCCCATCCCGGACTGTGCACAGCGTATGTTAAGCTTGGGTCCCAGGTTCACCACACAACCTCAGCTGGCACCTCCGGAAATGCTGACCTTTGTAAGGCAAGTAGCCGAACGGGCTCCCGAGGCCGAAACAGGTAGATGTGTAGCTGAAGGCATTCAGGTTCTGTCGCAGTCTACACCAGACCGCCATAACCTGCCTTTTCACCGCGTTGTCACGTTTTTCAAGGAAAATTCACTAGCCTTGTTGACGGCGCATAAGGACAGGGGTTTCGCTTGTTGCCAAATGAAGCGATCTGCCCAAAAGCCAGCAATGCTATAAGTTCCGTGTTGGAATGTTGAAGCGACTTCACGCTGAGAAATGTAAATACGGAAGCCAAGAATTTGTGCGACTCGCTGAAGATAAGTAAGCTTGCAAGATCGATTGACAAAAGCAAGAAAATTAGCTTAAATTTATTCTTTATGGTCAAGACTCACAAAGTAGACTGGCCGCTTCGAGTCATTGTTTCGGAAAATGGGACGGGGCAGAAGGAAGTGGCCTTGTTTTTACAAGATAAGCTGAACTTGCTGACCATCTATGGCCCTTTTCTGGTGACAGATTCTAAAGACACCATTTTATTTCTTTCAAGTAACAACAACGGCTTTTATGCCTGCTCCGTTGACATCAAGGATCTTTACTACTCTTTATCACATGACACGCTACAACGGTGCGTTGAGGACTGCATTGCCAACTTAGGTTCAGTGGCGTTCCAAAATGCTGCGGGCATAACAGTCGGCGGCTTTCTTGAGCTCGTTGGATTTTACTAAAAGACAACGCTTGTGTCATCGAACGAAAGCACTTTTATTGAAAAAAAGAGGAGTGTGCATCGGTTCTTGCATAGCACCTGTTTTAAGCGACATTTTTCTTGCTCACCATGATGGACTCTTGGCTAGCCGCTTCGACAGAACGGTTGTCGTAAAGGTGTTTCTTTCTGTTGACGATTTCCTTGTGCGTTTATGCTGGGATGATTGGTGATTTGTAGCTGCCGTTCCTAACAAATTACGTCTTTTCGATGAGTGATACCTCTTATTCGGACACATGAGCTTCCGCAGGACGCTTCGTTAAGGTTTTTAGATTTGAGATTAAACATCTCAAGTGATCACCTTTGCTGGAAATATGAGCCTAGAGGAAGCAAACCTCTTCTACCGCACTTGTCGGCTCATTCAAAGCTCGTAAATAAAGTGATTTCTAATCATTGTTCAAGAAATGCCCTCAGAAAGTCTTGCGGTCACTCGTTAATCAGTAGCTTTGCTGAGCAGGCTTCCCGCCTGATCAGCGCTGGTTTCTTCGATCATGCGCTGGTTTCGGTGGCGAAAAAGTTGCTTAGGGCAATTAAACAGGAACGAGAGGCACCAGTGAACTGCGTGGCTAGTAGCTAAAAGTGCGTGGTTGTGATTTCATATCTACATAAGATTTCGCACAATTTGAAAAGAATAGATGATAAGGTGGAAGTGAAGGTTGTTTTCACTGCGTCATAAAAGCTTTCAGTGCTCGGAAAACGGGTGAATTCGCAGTCCGCAGAAAGGAGCTGCTGCACAATCAAACATAGGAGGCTATTCCTAGCATGTGTGTGAAGGCTATTCGTATCTTATTGAAGGCGGTCGTTTATTTGCTCCCGTTGTCATGCGGCCAGGTATATGTTGGGCAAATGGGCCAGTGCCTGAATGAGCGTTTAAAGGAGCATCATTACCATGTTTACTCGGCTGTGCAAGGTCATTTCGGTATGCATTGTAGATTGTGGTTGCAGACCGGAATTTGAAAAGTGCACTGTTGTAGCCAAACAGTATCAGCAGCTAACTCGAGAGATTATTGAGGCCAATGAAATCCAAATACTGGGTGATCAATGTATCAGCATGCCTCTGCTTGCTCTGACTAGAAAAAAAAAGAAGTCGAGTTTCTGGCTTTGGCACAATAGATCGTGAATTTGTGCTGAGCTGTGGCGTTGTAACCATATAATGATAAGATGATTGTCTTTGTGTGATGCAATAGGTTGCGCGGTGATGTTCTGTCACGAGTATATATTTCCAGCGTTTTCGCTAATAAAATTTCAGTTGAAGTCAGCACTCTTTCTGACCCACCATTGTGGTCTAGTGGTTAAGGTACTCGGCTGCTGACCAGCAGGTCGCAGGATCGAATCCCTGCTGCGGCTGCTGCATTTTCGATGGAGGCGGGATTGTTGCAGGCCCGTGTGCTCAGATTTGGGTGCACGTTAAAGGACCCCAGGTGGTCAAAATTTCCGGAGCCCTCCACTACGGCGTCTCCCATGATCATATGCTGGTTTTGGGACGTTAAATCCCACATAACAATCAAAGCGCCCTTTCTGTCCTTATCTCTTCTGTAGTTACGTCGTAACTACTCTAGTCTTGCGCTGTGGAAATATGTTGATTCCAAATCACCAACTAGCCCAAGCATCTGTCTTATCAAATCGAGCAGCGTCATTTTGTAGAAATTCTAATTTATCAATAAGGTATGCCTCATGCAGGTTCCAGATTAGTGATGCATATTCGATTTTCAAGCGTACCAATGTGTTGCAAGCAGGAAGTTCAGTGGTGGTGTTTCCTAAAGTTAGGTTACGCTGAACAAACCCAAGTGTCCTAAGTGCTTTGCTAACTACGGCGTCTATATGGGTATTTTGTGTCAAATCAGATGACAAATCATAGCCCAAGTACTTGATAGGCCTTGATAAGGATATGGACGTGTTGTTTAATGTGGAGTTGGCTAATACAGGGTTAGATTTTGCCGAGAATCGAATATCTTTGCTCTTGTTGACGTTTAATTCTATTTACCAATCTTCACACCATTTACTGAGTTTATCCAAGTCCAATTACAAGTAATGAGTATCCATAGTGCTAGTATTTTGTCAATAAATTACGCAATCATCCGCAAATTATATTACTGTAGAACACACACCATTAGCAATACGATTATTAAGGATTAAAAACAGGATGGGTATGAGCACGGAGTATGAGGGACATAGTATTTTACTGTTATCAAAGGGGAAGAGTGATTATTCATGAAACCTAATTGGTAGCGGCTAATTAAAAATTGGTTATCCACTTAATTATTATCCTATTGATGTTGAGGCATGTTAGCTAGTGTATTAGGCGCAAGTGAGGAACCTTATCGAAGGCCTTCGCAAATAAAATCCGCTAATGTAGAATCAACTATATGTAATGAATGAATAGAGTGGTCGATGTCTGTGATAAATTCAAAGAGTTGCGTCTCGCAAGATTGACCACGCGAAAATTCATGTTGATTTATAGAAAAGAAATTGTGTCTTGATAAGAAGTTAATGACTGATGAAATGATGTGTTCCAGATTTTTGCAGCACGTGCTTGGTAATGAAACTGGTTTGTACTTTGAGGCGTTGAGTCGGTCACGTTATTTAAAATGGGAATGACACGAGGCTGTTTCCAATCACTTGGAACACATACCGCGTCAATAAATTGTTGAAATAGGGCGGCAACAATTTCACATATCGCAGGTTTGGCTAGTTGTGGAAGTTTAGAGCATACGATGTCAGAACTTGAAGCAGAGTTGTTTAACAGGCGGTCGATGGTGGACTATATTTATTTTGAAGTAATAACAACATCACGTATGGTCGAGTTTAAATGAGGAAAGTGAGTATTATTTGGCAAGGGACTCTCATCCGTGAAAACAGACGACAAAATCTAATTAAATTTTACAGCAACCTTAGCAGGAAAAATGGTATTCTCGTGTCTCACTAATGATACTGTTAAGTTTCAGACGTATTTTGGGTTAATCACTTTCCAAAATTTCTTTGCGTCAATTTGGAGCATGTTCAAAATATCGTTGTTGAAAAATTTGCCCTTAGCTACTGATATTACAGTTTCGCAATGATGCGCATGTTCACAACAGCGTCTTCAATCATCCTCAGTGTTTGATAACTTCACCTTTGAGTATAAACGTTTGTTTTTGTTAATGCAACGTTTCACATGCGTCGTGAACCATGCGCTATGCGTCGATACTGCTATATTGATTTTAGGTACGTACTTTTCTTTAATAGTAACTTGTCACAAATAAGAGTCCAGTTCATGTTTCAATGAAGGCATTTCAAGGAAGGCAGTCCAAGGAAGGCATAAGATCAGCATAAGATATCGGCATGGTCACCTGCATGTGAGGACGCATTTCGCCAACTGTGCCATCTGTGGAGTTCACCACCTATCCTTCGTTACTACGACCTCAACGCTCTCACAGGAATTCACACCGATGCAGGTGGCATCGGTCTTGGTGCAGTTTTGGCACGACAGAAATGCGCCCAAGCATAACACGCAGTCGCTTGTGCAAGTGCTTTCAAGAACGCTAAATTAAACTATCTCATGACAGAGAAGGAGTTTTCGGCAATAATCTGAACGTTCACAAAGTTTCGCCCGTACCTTCGTGGCCGTTCTTTTGATGTGGCTACAAAATACTGCGAACTATGTTGGCTTTCTACCTTGAATGACCCGTTCAAACGCCTGGGCCATTGAGCAGTTCGATAGCAGGAATATAATATTCGTGTCGTATAGCGTTCCAGTCTCAAGCATGGGGATGCCGATGCACTCTCCCACTCACCAACAACACCAGACGTGGTTTCTCTGTCACCTCTTTTTACCATCTCGTCACCACTCGGCACCATTGACATCCTTTAGCAGCAGCGTTAATGGGGAAGAGTGAAATACCCATACCTTGCCTTGCTACTGATTATCTTCAGATTACCTTCGGTATCACCTCACTGATCCGTCTGCGGTCCCTTAGACGAGAGCGCTATGCCGTCAAGCAGTCCCCTTTTCCGGGCAAGACAACATTCTGTACCGCCACAGCTACTTACCAGGTGGTCGGAAGTAGGTGCTTGCTGTGTATATGCACTCTAAAATTTGCGTGAATTTTCCTGCAGATCCCGAAAGGGCTCAGGCCAGTGTCCTGAAAACCTACGAAAGGCTGTGTCAGCAATTTATTACTGGCGAGGAATGTATCGCTTTGTGCAGAAATGGGTTGAGTGTTGCACAACATGCCAACAAAACAAGACGCCTTTGTGGCACCTTACTGGCACGTTGCGAGCGCTCCGGCACCCGGCTCGCCTATTTGACCACGTGGGTCATCTATGGCCCCTTCCCGTATAGTGGCTTTGGAAACCGGTGAATTATTGTCGCCGTCGATCATCTGATACGACACGCTGAGACTGCAGCTACCGGCAGCGACCGCCTACTAAGTTGCACTCTTCACTCTTCGCTGCTTCATTCTACGCCATGGTGCTCCGCGGGAACTACTTATTGATAGTGGTCGCGTGTTCCTGTCGAAGATCATCAAAGCTATCCTCGCTGAATGCAACATCAACAACTGGAAATCCACCACATACGATCGACAGACTAATGGTTTCACCGACTGGTTCAGCAGCTCACCCGGCGACATGCTGAGGATGTACATCTCCGACCACACCAACTGAGATGCTGTACTACCTTTTGTTACCTTCGCTTACAACACTGTGACGCTAGTGACTACCGGCTTTTCCCCGTTCCTTCTTTTGTACAGCCGTGAACCTTCCCACCCGCTGTACACCATACACCCGTACCGCCCTGATGCATGAGTGCTCTCTAGTCTCTGAAGTCACCAGAAACGCCGAAGGCTGCCGTCAGTTGGCTCGTTCTCGGACAAGTGAAGCTCAAGGTCGATCAAAAGAACCGACAAGACGACTTTCATCACGCAGCTTCTGCCTTTAATTCTGGCTCATTTGTTTGGCTTTCGGCAGCCCCGCACTTCACTGGCCTTTTTTATAAACTTCTAGTGCGGTACCATGGTCCGTCATTGATGCCACCTCGCCGGGGAATTACATTGTTGAGCCTCCCACACAGCCGCCATGTTTAAGCCATCGAGAATGCGAGACCGTGCAAGTCGACCGTCTGAAGCCGTACTACGACCCCTACATTGTGCCTACTCCTTGAGTCGCCAGAATGGCTACGCTTCACTCCTGTGGTATTGAAGTGGAGCATATGAACCAATGTGTATGCGCTTTCGGAAGAGAACGAAACATCCCCCGCTCTCTGTGCGAGAACCTGTGCCACCTTTGCCAGCCTTGCCCTATGGCACTTTTCCATTGCGAGCTCGTTGCGAGTTTTCTGGTTCAATAAACCTCATCGTATTATACACACGCACGCACACACGCATATATATATATATATATATATATATATATATATATATATATATATATATATATATGTGTGTGTGTATGTGTGTGTGTGTGTGTGTGTGTGTGTGTGTGTGTGTGTGTGACGTATGAAGCGATGGTTTGCAGAGGCAGAGAAGGAAGAAGATCAGAATGGAATAAACATGGCGTATAAGCCAGGCCACGTCGCTCAGCCACCATAGCGTCACACGAGTCGACAGGATGAAGACCTGGCCACCGCTCATCAGCCATACATCATTCACGAAGCCACCAGCAATGCGGCTCCACTGAATAGCGACCACAGAAGAGGTGATCTCAGGTGCAAGCAGTTACCGCCATGATGGCAGAACGATCGACCAACCTTCCATCCCCAAGTACACGGGAGCAGCGGACGATTGACCTGTACAGGACTGGTTCGACCTGTTCGAGGTCCACGCTACCACTGCATCTTGGTCGGAACGGGAAATGGTTACGAACTTCAGCGACTACGTCACCGGTGAGGCATTTAAGTTTTACCTCACCCACATATTCGACAACAACGAGTCTTGGCAAAATATAAAAGAAGAAATTATCATCTG
Source organism: Rhipicephalus annulatus (assembly GCA_013436015.1). Lineage (NCBI taxonomy): Eukaryota > Metazoa > Arthropoda > Arachnida > Ixodida > Ixodidae > Rhipicephalus > Rhipicephalus annulatus. The sequence goes on along the minus strand of WOVY01009581.1, from coordinate 82,832 downwards.
GTTTCAAGACGATAAGGAAGATTAGATTAGAACACACACTCTCAGTGCATTCGAACTCAGTCATCGCAGTCATAAGCTGCCTTCACGCATTCCAGCGCAGAGCATGAATTTCACCCACCAGGCGAACTTCACCCATCAGGTGAAGTTCGCCACATGCTCATGGAAAGACCACCCGGTCGTTTTCCCAACCTTCCACCTGGTTCTTCATCCGCGCAAATGTAACCAATGCTAAACTCTCCACTGAATAAAAGAATTGAATCCACTATTAATGACACAGATGCATTTAATACTTCGTGCCGCATGCGTACTTTTCAAACTGACTTGGTATTCAGCTTAGCAGTTCCACAAAGACAGAAGCACTCACAATCAGTATTTTGTGAAGAAATGTCTTTTGCAGAAGCGTCTAGCGTTCATCAACACCATGATCGAAGTGACGTCAATCCAGTGTACAACCTCACTGCCAACACTGAAAACAAAAGCGTAGGTGCGACTTCTGGCGACACAAGTACTCTTCAGGCAACCACCAACAAAGAGTGGTTTATAAATACAGAAGATTCAAGTGCACGAAACCCCCCACATTGTCTTGCGCCAGAAACAGCTGCATTGGTTGGCGTCGTAGAAGCCTGCGAAGGGCTTGCTAAGAATGCGGGCACACCACGATCAATGTCACTCCACAAGCAAGTCGGCGAAACCAAGAAACGACAATGTCAACGTATACTTCAGCATTGTCAACGACAAAAAAAAACTTCATTGAAACCACTCTTCAGGCTCAAGGAACACTGCGAAAAGGCCCATCGTCGTGGATACATTCTCCACCAGAGATTGAAAATGCGCCTTCAATCAAAACATCTGCGACATGGCTATAGCAAAATCTCCAAAAGCCACAAAAGCACCCCTTGTACTCGGCAGGAACACCAGCGCCTAATCAACCTCGATCAACGTGCACACAAGCTGCCTGAATGGCCTGTGTATCACACACGACGAGGAATTCGATGCATACAACATCGGAACTGTCGATTCTGCAAGATGTTCAAACCTCGTTAGTTCTTCACAAGAATGCCAGCTGTGATTACCCCTATCTTTTCATCCAGAGCATTTTTGTGTTATCCAGGACGCAACCACCATCTTCGCCCACCAGAACTCCTGCGTTAACCGGACTTCTGCACTCTCCACTAAAGTCTCCGAAAGTTTACAGAAATCCTCTGGAGCATAGAACCTATTGTGACTTTTTAACCTCTCCTTGTTTACTTTTTCTTGTTCATAATTCATGCCTTCTTTCGGGGGGAGGGGGAAGCGTGTCACGTATGAAGCGATGGTTCGTAGAGGCAAAGAAGGAAGAAGTGCAGAATGGAATAAACATGGCGTATAAGCCAGGCCACCTCGCCCAGTCATCATAGCGTCACACACACACACAGATATATATATATATATATATATATATATATATATATATATATATATATATATATATATATATATATATATATATATATGGGAAAGAGGTGTATACTTAAGGGATCGTTTTTCCGTGTTTTGACACAATAACAATGAGATCTAACAGACAATAATGCCAAGGAATGTATAGAGGAAGTCATTAAAACAAATGAAATGTAAATAAGAAGAAAGAAAAGTGGGTGAAAAATAACCAGCCGTGAGCAGGAATCGAACCTACGACCTTCGAATAACGCGGTCGATGCTTTGACCACTGAGCTATCACAGCAACCTAGCCTCCACCCCCCTTTTTTGGGTTTATATGTGAATTTAGTTTAGTTTCAGTTTTCAGTTTCAGTTTCAGTTTTATTGAGCATTTTCTTCACAGAGTTGCGAAAAAGAAAACGCAAGGATAGGAGCAAAAAGCTGCTATATTAGCAGCTTGACGAGGCTCCTACCCCTTTTCACTTGGCATTACAAAATCAGCAGAGCACAAAACATGAAAAAACAATTTGACGTCGATTTATAAAACTTCAATAAATTAGGAAATAAAAAAAATGCATCAAAATTACATCAGTTTCAGGTTTACATAAAATAAGCAAACCACAAAGAGAGAAAAACAACAAAAAACAAAAAAAAAACAGCGTGCGGTCAATCATGAAACAATGCACACGTTGCTAAACGGCTACCAAAGTATTACAACATGATTATACAACGTTTAAAACACTGGGTATGCGAAAAGCACGAGTTTTAATGCACAAGGGAAACACTGACGAGTGAAATGTTGTATGTTTTACTCGTAAAAAAAAGCAACGAAAAAAAATGTCAAAGAAAGCAAACATTATAGGATGCCATGTTACACAAGCACTATTATAGGGTGTTTCTTTTACATATAGTACTGTAGCCGGACAACTAGAAGATGCTAAACTACACGCCGCCATTTTGGATGAGAAGGTTCTTAAGTTGTTTTTTATGTATAATAAAGATGTCGATGTTTTTATTTTCAAACATGTTAAAACAAGCTGGAATACAGTGTTCAAGTCTTCTCAAACCGTGATTAGTTCGCGAATAAGGAACAAACCAGGAAGGCCTTTTCCGAATGTCATAATAGGATTGTGTATCTTTCCTGAGGTTACACAGTTTAAGAAAACAAGCGTTGTTTGATAGCAAGCTTTGTTTGTATTTCATAATAAGGTTGAAACTGTGTATGTGATCGATCGGTAAAATCTTATATTATCTGAATAAATGACTTGTATGTGCGTCGTATGGTACGTTTGCAATATGACGAATCACTTTTTTCTGCAGTAAAAATATTTTGTTCCGATTTGCTTTAGATGTATCTGCCCACACTAGACTACAATAGTTTATGTGAGATGAAAACAACGTATTATAGAGTAAAAGTTTAATGTTTGCTGGAAGTATCTGTCGAAGTTTAGAGAGAGCACCACACGTCCTAGCTATATTTCTAGTTACTTTATTAACGTGTTCTTCCCAATTAAGATTTTCATTAAAAATTACTCCTAAGGATGAAATTTCTTTGACAACCTCAATTTTTTCGGGCCCGAGATATATATCCAAACCACGACAGACAGCCTTCTGAACCGGTGCGAATACCACAGCTTTGGATTTTTTTGTGTTGATCGTTAAATAATTTGCAGTACTCCAAATGAAGATGTCGTTAAGAATGTTGTTGGCTGAGTCTGCAAGCTTACCTAAATCATTACCATGAAAAAATATACTAGTGTCATCTGCATAAATTATAAAGTCCACATATTTGCTGACACTTGTTATGTCGTTTATATAAATATTAAACAGTAGGGGCCCTAATATGCTGCCCTGAGGTACACCTGACGTTATGGTTAGTAGGGAGGATTGGCTGTCATTTATAACTACAGATTGCTTTCTTTGTGATAAATAAGATTTCAGAAAGTCAAGTGGGCTTCCCCGAAAACCATAATGACGCAATTTTGCATAGAGTACTTCGTGGTTGATTCTATCGAACGCTTTGGAATAGTCAATAAAAACACCCAATATTAACAGTTTCTTTTCAAATGAGTTAAGTATGAGTTCTTTTTGTGTGAGGAGAGCCAGTTCCGTGGACATGCCCCGTCGGAAGCCAAATTGATGCGGTGATAATATAGAGTACTTTTCACAAAAAGACATGACACGTTGATATATTATTTTCTCTAGCCCTTTAGATATAACAGGAAGTATTGAGATCGGACGATAATTAGAAAAAATATTTCGGTCACCAGATTTGTATAAGACACTAACTCTCGCATGCTTCATTTTTTCTGGGAAAACTCCCGTGGATAAGCAGATATTAAACAGATGGGTAAGAACAGGTAACAAAAGATCAAGTGCTGCTTTAATAGGTCTAATTTGTAGGTCATCTATGTCCCGAGCAGTAGTGTTCTTTAGTGACATAAATACAGACAGTACTTCTTCAGGAGTTGTGTTTAAAAATATGCAGTGCTCATGTTTGGCACACCTAGAAAGTCCCTGTAATCACTATTACAGGCACGAGAAGGGTTTGATAAATCAGAGGACACCAGCGTTGTGAAGTACACGTTAAATTTATTAGCAAGTTCTTGACCTTTTACTATCTTGTTATCTATGTTTAACTCAAGTGCGTTGTCTCGAGAGCAACTTCTATTTAGAAGCTTATTTATTTCTCGCCAAAGCACGTCGCCACGAGTGCTAACCCTCTAGCTTCATAGTACGCAGCCTTAGTTTTTCTCAGTTGCTTCGTTACAAAATTTCTATACCGCTTGAATTCCGAAAGATCGTTGTGGTGTCTTATTTTCACGAATTTCGCGTACAGTAGATTTTTCTTCTTAATCATTTCCAGACATTCTCGCGTCATCCATTGTCTCCGACTAGAAGTGGGAGTGTCAGTCAGCGCCCTCTGTAGACAAGCAGCGAGGTTATTTTTAGGGGCGGAGCTCCTTATGACGTGGCTTGTGCGTCCCTCGTAGTACGTAACCACCAGTGGCACATACCCGAAATAGGTATAACATTTGACCTCCAAAGTGGTGCCGATGAGAGATTTCTTCTGTGCGTTTTTTACCAATAGAAAATAGTGCTCAGTGTACATGCCAATGGCTGCTAATGGTGAATGAACGACAGGAGCATTCGGCTTTTAGTCAACGCGCACGCTGCGATCCCCATTAGCAGCCATTGGCATGTACATTGAGCACTATCGAACAAGAAAGGGTTGCTACATTATACTCGCTGGGTGTAACCTCCTTAGCTTTAGAAAGGTTCAGCGAGCGTTGAGCCGCAGGGCCATGAATACAATGAACTAGTATATACCATGAATGAATTCGAGGTGGTTAAAGGGGGGAAGCAAATACGAAGCGCAAGCCGTAAGAAATTAAAAGCTGAATCCACCTGTCGCTCATTTCACATTCTCAGCCACTGGCATGTACATTGAGCACTATCTGACAGGAAAAGGTTGCTACATTATACTCGCTGGGCGTAACCTCCTTGCTTTTAGAAAGGTTTAGCGAGCATTGGGCCGCAGTGCCATGAATACAGTGAACTAGTATATCATCATCATCATCATCATCATCATCATCAGCCTGTCTACGTCCACTGCAGGACAAAGGCCTCTCCCATGTTCCGCCAGTTAACCCGGTCCTGTGCTTGCTGTTGCCAATTTATACCCGCAAACTTCTTAATCTCATCTGTCCACCTAACCTTCTGTCTCCCCCTACCCCGCTTCCCTTCTCTGGGAATCCAGTTGGTGACCCTTAATGACCAGCGGTTATCCTGTCTACGTGCTACATGCCCGGCCCATGTCCATTTCCTCTTCTTTATTGCAGCTATGATATCCTTAACTCCCGTTTGTCCCCTAATCCACTCTGCTCTCTTCTTGTCTCTTAAGGTTACACCTACCATTTTTCTTTCCATTGCTCGCTGCGTCGTCCTCAATTTAAGTTGAACCCTCTTTGTGAGTCTCCAGGTTTCTGCTCCGTAGCTAAGTACCGGCAAGATACAGCTGTTATATATCTTCCTCTTGAGGGACAGTGGCAATCTACTTGTCATAATTTGAGAGTGCCTGCCGAATGTGCTCCACCCCATTCTTATTCTTCTAGTTACTTCAATCTCGTGGTTAGGCTCTGCGGTTATTACCTGCCCTAAGTAGACATAGTCTTTTACAACTTCAAGTGCACTAATACCTATCGCAAAGCGCTGCTCCTTTCCGAGGTTGTTGTACATTACTTTCGTTTTCTGCAGATTAATTTTAAGACCCACCTTTCAGCTCTCCTTGTCTAACTCCGTAATCATGAGTTGCAATTCGTCCCCTGAGTTACTCAGCAATGCAATGTCATCGGCGAAGCGCAGGTTACTGAGGTACTCTCCATTAACTCTTATCCCTAACTGTTCCCATTCTAGGCTTCTGAAAACGTCCTGTAAGCACGCAGTGAATAGCATTGGGGAGATTGTGTCCCCCTGCCTTACACCCTTCTTTATTGGTATTCTGTTGCTTTTTTTATGAAGCACTATGGTAGCAGTTGATCCCCTGTAGATTTCTTCCAGAATGTTTATATATATTTCATCTACGCCCTGATTCCGCAGTGTCCGCATGACGGCTGATATTTCTACTTGTAGCGCCCTCGTTCGGGCGGCGCGCAAACCGGAGAGCGCGCGATGGCGAGAGAAGAAAATAAAGAAGGCGCTAGGCCGTGGCACGTGAAGCCACGGCTCGCGTTCCTGGCTGGCATCGGTTATCGTTCAGGCGTCTCTTTCTTTCGCTCCTGTGGCATAAGCCTACAAGTGGTGACCTCGGACGAAGACAATGACTGACTCGAATGCATCCTCAACCGAACAAGCCTCACGTCCGCAGGACGTCTCGGCCGTGCAACTGCGTCTCCCATCTTTCTGGCCACAGGACCCGCAAGTTTGGTTTCATCAGGTCGAGGCGCAATTCTCCCTGTACCGCATCGCCTCGGAAACGACACGCTACTACCACGTAGCCTCCGTCCTTCCTCCTGACGTTCCCAGCGAGCTCTCCGACGTCCTCTCCAACCCCTCGGACACTACGCCATATCAGCACCTTAAAACCAAGGTGCTGGAACGATTCATGCCTTCGGAACGCGTCCGCCTACAGCAGCTCCTTGCAGAGGGGGACCTTGGCGACAGGCGCCCCTCCCAACTACTGCGCCGAATGCGACAGCTTCTTGGGAAACACGACGTCTCTGCCCACTCAGCGTTGCTTCGCGAGCTCTTCCTCCAACGCCTTTCTCAGCCAATCCGCCTCGTCCTCGCGGTGGCCGGCGACGTCGATCTCGACCGCCTGGCGGAGCTCGCTGATCAGGTTCATGAAGCGACCTCCCCATCTGTCAACGCTGTCTTACCACCAGCAGACACAGCGATTTCGCGCCTTGAGGCCCGCATCGACGAACTCGCCGCCTCCATTGCCGCACTCCGGAGCCCCCTGCAGGAGACTCGTTCGCCTCGTTCCGGTCGTCGAGCTCTTCCACGCACACGAGATGCTCGGAGTCCCAGCCCTCCACCCCTCTGCTGGTACCATCGGCGTTTCCGTCACCGAGCCACGAAGTGTACACCCCCATGTTCGTGGCAGGGAAACGCCTGCCGGGATCACTGATGGCGGCGTGTGATCTCCCTTCTCGTCCCAGCCGCCTTTTCATGGTCACGGACCAGCTATCGGGCGCCAGGTTCCTTATAGATACGGGCGCGGAAATTAGCGTTGTGCCCCCGACTAAGGCTGATCGTTCAAAGTCACAGGGGCAAGTGCTTCGTGCTGCCAACGCCTCGTCTATAGCAACGTATGGGCTCCGATCTCTCACCCTCGACTTCGGCCTTCGCTGCATTTTCCGGTGGGTTTTCGTCATCGCAGACGTGGTTCAACTGATCATCGGCTCGGACTTCCTCTCATACTTCGATTTGGACGTCAGCGTGCGGCGGCGCCGCCTCATAGATGGTAAGACTCGTCTCTCCATCTCGGGAGTCCTGTCCGACATCGCTCCAATGGCCATCCGCATGTTGATACCTTCCTCACCGTTCGAAAAAATCTTGGCGAGTTTCCCGGAGTTAACTAAACCGTGCAACCTCACTCAGCCGCCTAAACATACGGTGACCCACCACATCGTCACCCGGGGACCACCGGCAGCCGCTCGACCACGCCGCCTGTGCGGAGACCGCCTAGCTATTGCTAAACGGGAGTTTGACCACATGCTGCAGCTCGGCATTATCCGCCCGTCGTCAAGCGCTTGGGCTTCCCCGCTGCATTTGGTGCCAAAGCGTGATCCTGGTGACTGGCGTCCTTGTGGGGACTATCGAGCGTTGAACGCCAAGACTGTCCACGACAGCTATCCTCTACCTCACATCCAGGATTTAACATCGCGCCTCGATGGCTGCACAATTTTTAGCAAAGTGGACCTTGTTAAGGCGTACCACCAGATTCCTGTCGAGCCCGCCGACATACCTAAGACCGCCATCACGACGCCCTTTGGGTTGTTTGAGTACGTGCGGATGCCTTTTGGACTCCGAAATTCGGCTCAAACTTTCCAGCGGTTCATTTCTGAGGTCACACGGGGTCTTCCTACTGTGTTTGCGTACCTTGACGATGTCCTCATCGCTAGCCGCACACCTGAAGATCATGAGCACCATCTACGCGCTCTGTTCCAACGTCTTCAGCAGTACGGCCTCGTTGTGAACGCCTCTAAGTGTACTTTCGGCGCATCTGAGCTCGAGTTCTTGGGCCATCACATATCATCCAAAGGAATACGCCCTCTCCGGTCCCACGTCAAAGCAATTCAGGATTATCCTCAGCCTACAACACTGCGCCAATTACGCCAATTCCTGGGGCTTGTGAATTTTTCCAGGCGCTTCATACCACACTGTGCCGAACTGCTACGACCGCTCACCGACCTCCTTCGGTCGACCGCCGGCCCGTCCTCCGCCATTCCTTGGTCGTCAGAGGCCCAGGCCGCCTTTGCTGCTGCTAAGCAAGCGGTCGCTAACGCCGTGCTTCTTATTCATCCACGCAGCAACGCCCCTACTCGGTTGATGGTGGACGCATCCAGCGTGGCCGTCGGAGCCGTCTTACAGCAGTGCATTAACTCCGAGTGGAGACCCTTGTCGTTTTACTCTCGGAAGCTACTTCCTGCTGAGACCCGCTACAGCGTTTTTGGCCGGGAACTACTAGCCATCTACGCTGCAATACAGCACTTTCGGCATTTCCTGGAAGGATGCTCGTTTTACGTGCTGACTGACCATAAGCCACTGGCGTATGTTTTCCGCACTAACTCATCCAAGTACGTGCCCCGTGAACTCCGCCATCTGGCTTATATATCGGAGTTCACGACTGACATCCGCCACGTGAAGGGAGCTGACAACACCGCCGCAGATGCCCTTTCTCGTATAGCCGCGGTTGACTCTCCACCGCCAACCATCGACTGGGCCTCATTCTCCTCGGCACAGCAGGATGATAGAGAACTTGCCGCTTTTCGGGGGAACCCCCGTTCTCTCCGACTACGCCTGGTGCCTCATCCATTATCATCTGAGCGCTTGTGGTGCGATGTCTCAGCTGACCTTCCCCGCCCTTTCGTTCCCGCTTCATTACGACGCACCGTTTTCCATTCCTTACACGACATCTGTCACCCTGGCATTCGGGCTACTCAGCGTCTTCTCACCCAGCGCTATGTCTGGCCCGGAATCAACGGTGATGTGCGCGCTTGGACGCGCATGTGCCTGCCCTGCCAGATGACAAAGGTCTCCCGTCATACTAAGACGCCGCCCCAACCTTTCCTTCCACCCGGTCGTCGTTTCGACCATGTTCATCTAGACATTGTGGGCCCTCTACCAGTGTCTCAGGGGTACCGTTATATATTGACCATGGTCGATCGCTTCACACGCTGGCCAGAGGCTGTTCCAATTCAAGATATCACAGCCGAGACAGTTGCCCGCGTTTTCATTTCTACGTGGGTATCCCGTTTTGGCTGTCCTGGCACCGTGACAACAGACCGTGGACGTCAGTTTGAGTCCTCGCTGTTTACTTGCCTTAATCGCATCCTCGGAGCCAGACATTGCCGTACCACGGCTTATCATCCCTGCGCCAACGGCATGGTGGAACGCCTTCACCGACAACTGAAGACCGCCTTGACTACCCGCCTCAATAGAGCCACCTGGGTTGATGCCTTGCCACTGGTGCTCTTAGGTTTACGAGCTGTCATCCGGGCAGACCTGCAGTGCTCAACAGCAGAGCTGGTGTATGGCACTTCTCTACGGCTTCCGGGAGACTTCTTCACGTCAACGAAGCTACCAGACCAGCCACAGCAATTCCTACAACGCCTCCTCGACTGCGTTCAAGACCTCCGGCCCACTCCACCCAAACCTTCCGAACACAAGACCATATTCGTCCACCCTGATCTGGCCACTGCAACACATGTTTTCGTGCGCCACGACGCGGTCAGACCACCTTTGACACCAGCCTACGACGGACCATTCCGCGTCCTTCACCGCACCCCCAAAACTGCCACTCTACTTCAGAACGGCCGTGAAGAGACAGTCAGCTTGGACCGACTCAAGCCGGCGTACCTGGAGACCGCCCTAGAAAGCCTCTCATCTACGACTGATCTTCCGTTGCAACACCACAAACGGCATGTCACATTCCGACTTCCAGTCTACACGGGGGGCCCTGTAGCGCCCTCATTCGGGCGGCGCGCAAACCGGAGAGCGCGCGATGGCGAGAGAAGAAAATAAAGAAGGCGCTAGGCCGTGGCACGTGAAGCCACGGCTCGCGTTCCTGGCTGGCATCGGTTATCGTTCAGGCGTCTCTTTCTTTCGCTCCTGTGGCATAAGCCTACATACTGAATCAAACGCCTTCTCGTAATCTATGAAGGCTATGTATAGTGGTTGGTTATACTCTGAGCATTTCTCTATTACCTGATTGATAGTATGAATGTGGTCAATTGTTGAGTAGCCTGTTCTAAATCCTGCTTGTTCCTTTGGTTGATTGAATTCTAATGTTTTCTTTACTCTGCTAGCAATTACCTTTGTAAAAAGCTTGTATACTACAGAGAGCAAGCTGATCGGCCTGTAATTCTTCAAGTCCTTGTCATCTCCTTTCTTATGTATTAAGATGATGTTAGCGTTTTTCCAAGACTCTGGTACTTTTCCTGTCAGGAGACACCTCGTAAATAGAGTGGCTAGTTTTTCTAACACAATCTGTCCTCCATCTTTCAGCAGATCTGATGTTACTTGATCCTCACCAGCAGCTTTGCCTCTGTGCATGCTCTCCAAAGCTTTTCTGACTTCTATCATTACCGGTGGGGTGTCGTCTGGGTTACTGCTAGTTCTTATAGTATTAAGGTCGTGGTTGTCTCGGCTACTGTACAGATCTCTGTAAAACTCCTCCGCTATTTTAACTATCCTATCCATATTGGTAGTTAATTTGCCTTCTTTGTCCCTTAGTGCATACATCCGCCTTTTGCCTATCCCAAGTTTCCTCTTCACTGCTTTGACGCTTCCTCCGTTTTTCAGAGCGTGCTCAATTCTCTCCATGTTATACCTTCTTACATCGCATACTTTACGTCTATTAATCAGCTTCGAAAGCTCTGCCAGTTCTATTTTGTCTGTTGTACTTGATACTTTCATGATTTGACGCTTCTTAATTAGGTTCTTCGTTTCCTGGGAAAGCTTGCCGGTGTCCTGTCTAGCTACCCTGCCTCCAACTTCCACTGCACACTCCGTGATGATACTCGTCAGATTATCATTCATTGTATCTACGCTAATGTTGGTTTCCTCGCTAAGAGCAGAGTACCTGTTCTGCAGTGACACTCTGAATTCCTGTACTTTCCCTCTCAGTGCTAGCTCATTGATTTGCTTCTTGCGTATCAGTTTCTGTCGTTCCTTCTTCAAGTCTAGGCGGATTCGAGCCCGTACCATTCTATGGTCACTGCATCTTACCTTGCCAATCACTTCCACATCCTGCACGACTCCTGGGTGTGCAGTCATTATAAAGTCTATTTCGTTCTTATTTACGCCATTAGGGCTCCTCCATGTCCACTTGCGGTTTTCTCGTTTTCGGTAGAAGGTATTCAAAATACGCAGATTATTGCGTTCTGCGAATTCTACTAGTAGCTCTCCTCTGGAGTTTCTAGTGCCGATGCCATAATCTCCTACTGCCTGGTCTCCAGCCTGCTTCTTCCCTACCTTTGCATTAAAGTCGCCCATTACTATAGTATACTGTGTTTTCACCTTACTCATTGCCGATTCCACCTCTTCATAGAAGCTTTCAACTGAAGCGTCATCATGGCTGGATGTAGGCGCGTAAGCCTGTACTACCTTCATTTTGTATCTTTTATTCAGTTTAATTACAATGCCTACCACCCTTTAATTAATGCTATAGTAATCCTCTATGTTGCCAGCTATGTTTCTGTGAATTAGGAACCCTACTCCCAGTTCTCTTCTGTCTGCCAAGCCCCGATAGCAAATGACGTGCCCATTCTGTAGCACAGTATAGGCCTCATCTGTCCTCCTAACCTCACTCAGCCCTATTATATCCCATTTAATGCCTTCTAGCTCCTCGAATAATACAGCTAGACTTCCCTCACTAGATAATGTTCTAACGTTAAACGTTGCTAAGTTCAAGTTCCAATGGTGGCCTGTCCGTATCCAGAGATTCCTAGCACCCTCTGCTGCTTTGCAGATCTGACCGCCGCCGTGGTCAGTTGCTCCGCAGCTGGTGGGGACTGAGGGCCGTGAGTTAATTGACGAATGCCTACGGGAGGGGGTGGCCAGATACTGCACCAGGGTGGCCAATCCTTCTCTGGTGAGATCATCGGTGCGTACCGGCTTTAAGCCGGTACGATCAGATAGTAGTGGGAATGCTCCATGCATGTCTTCCTTATTGTTGTTCAGCAGCGTTGGCGGCCACCCACCACGGAGCCCAACGAGGGGACGCTACAAGGTTACAAATGCTGAAACCTGCAGACGCCAGCCGTACAACGCCACTATAACCCAATGCGCCTAGACCAAGGTAGGCTATTTGCACAGGGTTAACCCTAGCCGCCAGGAAGTTTGGAAGTAAACGGAAGAGAGTAGAAGACAGGACAGATAAATAGTAAGAGATAAAGACGAAGATGTAGGGAGAGAGAGATAGGAAAAGGCGACTGCCGATTCCCCTGGGTGGGTCAGCTCAGGGGTGCCGTCTACGTGAAGCCGGGGCCAAAGGGGTGTGTTGCCTCTGCCGGGGGGCCTTAACGGTCCAATCACCCAGCGTCGGCTCAACCCCCAAGATCCCCTTTTCCTCGGACACGGCAAAGCCACGCACGGCTAGGCGTGGGAGGGAGTCGAAACGCCCCCGTTAGCTCGGGTTCGTGGTGTCGCTACACACCAAACGCCTACTTGCGCAGGCGCCCCTGCGGTAACTAGTATATACCATGAACTCAAGGTGGTTGAAGGTGGGAAGTAGACCCGAAGCGCAAGCCGTAAGAAAGTGTGCGTGTGCCACCTCTCGTTTAGTCCTTGGAATGTCCACTGAATGGCGGTGCTTCTATATGGGGAATATACGATAAAAAGTTGCGAGATGGTGGGACTTGGAGTGTTGAATAGATGGACGAACGGACACACAGACAGATGCATGGATGGACGTATGAACGGACGCAGGGGCGGGTGCATGAACGAACGCAGGGACGGGCGCACGAACAGGCGCATGGACGGTTACACAGACGGACGCATGGACGGTTGAATGCTTCGCCCCACTCTCCATCATTCACTCCGTGGATATGCTGCCATTTTTTCATCCACTTTTCTTTCTTCTTATTTACATTCCATTTGTTCTAATTTTCAAGCAACAGCAAGATGGCGCTGATGATGAAGAGGAACGATGCAAAGACTGGTGTTGGTTATTGACAGATGAGGACGATGAAGTTCAATGAATTCTTACACCAATTTCCCCCCGTCGACGGAAGCGGCCAGCCTGGCCGCGAATTACGCTGTGGAACGCATACGATAGGGCTTGAGACGTGAAGCGTGCACAATCTCTGTCCCGCGGCAGCGTTGGTCAGTGGGGCATGAACAGGTTTGACACGGTAGTAGTTCACCAGTGAGGTCTGTTGGACAACTTTGTAGGGACCAAGATAGCGTGACTCAAGCTTCTCGCATAAGCCAGGCAATCGTGCAGGAGTCCACAGAAGTAAATCGTCACCAGGGCGGTAGAGAACGACGCGGTGAGTGGCATCGTGACGATGTTTGCGATTTTCTTGGATAGCTTCGGTGTTTACACGGGCAAGACGACGGCATTGAGCAACACGGGGCAGAAACTGGTCACAAACGAATGGTGAAGAGTTGACGGGGCCAGAAAAGAATGAAACGTCGAGTGGTGATGTCGGTTGGCGTCCGTATACTAGGGAAAATTGAGAATAGCCTGTGGTTCGTTTAGCTGACGTGTTATATGCATACGTGACAACTGAAAGAGTGGCATGCCAATTGCGATGGTCCGGTCTGATATACATGGACAGCATGTCGCACAGCGTGCGATGAAATCTTTCCGTTAAGCCATTAATTAGAGGGTGATTGCTAGATGGTATTTTATGAACTGTTTTTGATGCTTGAAAATTTTCACTGAGCATGCTTGAAAAAAATGCTTTGCCGCGGTCGCTCAAAAGTACACGAGGGGCTTCGTGACGTAGGTAAATAGCATTCAAAAAGAAAGTTGCCACTTCGGAAGCAGTTCCTGAAGTGATCGAGGCCGACTCAGCGTATCGGGTCAAGGGATCGACCGCGGTGACGATCCATCTCTTGCCGTCTGATGTCGTTGAGAGGGGCCCGAAGAGGTCCATTCCGACGACATAGAACGGCTCTGCTGGGCAAGGAAGTGGTTGTAGGGTACCGACTGTAGCAGTAGTGGGCTGCTTGCGGTGTTGGCAAAGGGCGCACGAGGCAATATATTTAGCTACCGTCGTAGAAAGACCTCTACAGAAGAATCGACTGCGAATGCGCTCGTAGGATTTGTAGTAACCTAAGTGCCTGACATCGGGTCTTCGTGGGAAGCGCACAGAACTTCAGTGCGTAGTGCGCGTGGTACGACGGCAACCCATTGGTGGCTTTCAGGGTGGAAAATGTATTGACAGACCACATCGTCCTCCAACTTGAATAGTCGAAGTTGTTTCCGGAGCCTGGCGTTTGGGGAAGACGAAGCGCCGGTAAACTGACCGATGAGGTCAGTGCAATAAGAATCGGCTCGCTGCTGAGTGGTAAGTACTGAAGGACGGGTGGATGAGGATAGGGAAGAAATAGATGATATGGACGAGGCGTCCTCCGTATGGCCGACTTGACAAGGGGGTGTGACGTGCGCCGAAGACTGCGGCAAAGGGCATCTTGGTGTTGTCTTCTAGTCTTGTAGATGACGTCAAAGTCATATGATTGTAACCAGAGAATCCAGCGGCCAAGTTGCTCCGACAAGTTTTTGATTGTCAACAACCAGCAAAGAGCATGGTGATCTGTCGCAGCAGTAAAATGTCGACCATGTAGATACGGACAAAATTTTTGGATCGACCCGACAACAGCCAAGCACTCTTATTCGGTTACCGAGTACCTCTTCTCCGCAGAGGTCAGAGTGTGGCTCGCATACGCGACAACTTTCTCGCGAAAGGCATGGCCGCGCTGGAGGAGTACGGCACCGATTCCTTGTCCGCTAGCGTCAGTGTGTAATAACGTAGGTGCCTTGTCATAGAAATAACAAAGCACCAGTGGGGATGACAGTGCGGGCTTGGGTTCTTGAAATGAGGCTTCGCATTGATCATTCCAATCGAAGGAACCGGTTTTAGCAAGGAGCTTGTCGAGAGGAGCAGCAATGGTGGAAAAGTTGCGAATGAACCGGCGAATGTACGATGCGAGTTCAAGGAAACTGCGTATATCTTTGGCACGACAGGGGCGCAAAAAATTTAGTACTGCGGAAATTTTGTCCAGATCGGGCTGGATGGCATCTTTAGTAACGAGATGTCCCACAACTTTTATAGCTGTGTTGCCGAAATGGCACTTTTTATATTTAGTTGAAGTGCAGCATGGGAGAGACATGTGAGAACTTCATCTAGGCATTGCAGATGATCAGCAAAAGGGGAAGTAAGCACGACGATATCATCAAGGTAGCATAGACAAGTTTTCCATTTGAGGCCACGAAGAACAGTGTCCATCATCCTTTCAAATGCGGTGGGAGCATTACATAGGCCGAATGGCTTTAGGTTAAACTCGTAAAGACCATCCGGCGTAAAAAAGGCAGTCTTTTCTTTGTCCGCTTCGCCCATTGGAATTTGGCAATATCCGGACTGAAGGTCAAGGATACAGAAGTATTGGGCGCCTTGCAATGAGTCAAGGGCATCATCTATACGGGGCATCGGATATACATCCTTTCAAGTAATCTTCTTGAGCGCGTGGTAATCAACACAAAATCGTACCGATCCATCCTTTTGTACCAACACAACAGGTGATGACCAAGAACTGGTAGAGGGTCGTATGTTGTTTCTTTTAGCACATCGGTCACGTTCTCTTTGATGACTTTGCGCTCGGCCAAAGAGACTCGGTAGGGACGACGGCGTACAACAGTCTGACATTCAGTGTCGATGCGATGATGCGCAACTGTGGTCTGTCCTAGTGCTGAAGCATTGGCGTCGAAGGAGGCCTGGTGTTTCGTTAGCAAATTTAGCAATGCCTCACATTGAGAAGCAGAAAGGTCAGGATATATCCCGGGAGCAAAGGAAAATGAAGCAACAGGCTGGCCCTGTTGTGGCTGAGCTGGCAAGGCGCCAAAAGAGACCAAGGATACCAATTGGGTATCCACATAACACGACACTGCCGAACCTTGGGGTAGTAGGACAGGCTCCGCGGTAGGGTTCAGGCCAAGGATTATTGCAGCACTGTCTTGAACAGAACCAGGCTGGAGGAGAGTATGACGCCGCGAGCTAGACAGTGGCTGGAAGTGGTGATGAGGACCATGGAAAAACCAGGAAAAAAAGACTGACTGACACTTTAGGTGGGTGCTATGAAGTGTCTGTCAGTACCTTTTGCTGGTTTTTTCTCGCATTTTTTGCGCAGGCTTGGGTGTGTTTGGGTTTTTTGACGTCTCTACATTAAGCATATCTGTTTGTTGCTGGTTCCCAGATATCGTGTTTGCAATTATCGATTATTACATCATAAAAATGTTCATGCCTGCAAGTGCGGTGAATGAAATGGTCTGCGCATGTCCTCCAAGAGCCTATATATTGTGAATGCTTCGTGAAAATAAACTTAGTTGTGAGTTGGCGCTCTTTCTCTCTCGTCTTTTTTTATCTTGGTCAGTCTTGCGCCACGTATTTCAGCCTAACATGTTTGAATGTCGTTCAGGAGGACTTGGGTCATTTCACCGCGATGCAGTTTTTCCTCCAAAAACTACACTATTTAGTTTTCCGATCGCTGGGCAGCCAGTTGAGAGACAGGCCGAAGTGGTGAAACAGAGCGTCGGAGTGGTGAAAGAGAACGTGGTCGGGAGCCACGTGCATTCTTGTATGTGTAGGAAATGTGCACAGGAGATGGGGATAAGTGGTTGGAAGGACTGTCGGCATAACGATAGTAACCTCAATCATATGAGCCATCACGTTCAAAAGCAGCCCAAACACGATAATCATCTTGCTGCCGACGTCGGCAGAACCGGGAAATGTGACCTCGAATTCCAAAGTAGTAGCCAATAGGCCGTGGGGCCCGCCAGGAAGAATGGTAGGTAGGCTTCGGTGGACGGGCGACTAGAAGTGCGAGATGTTCGTGATCAGGAACAGGTGGTGGTACTTGAGATAGCGAGGGTTGCATTGAAGCGATCTGTGTGTACGAAGTGGTTTTGGGGCAAGATGGAGCATGGTGGGCGCTTTGAAATGCTGACATTTCTTCCCTTATGCACGCAGATTGCTAGAGACGGGTTGAGCCGGAACTTTGTTAGAAGGAGGTACACTGTAGGCTTGTAATTACTCACGAATTAGGGCTCGAATGATGGATTGGAGCTCCATACCGTTTGCCGGGGGGTACTCAGAGAAGTCGGGTCGCAGGTGGATTGACTGCAAGGTATCAAGCCGCTGGCAGCAAGAAACGACGTCGGAAACCGTTGAAGGGTTGGGCGGGGTGAGGGCACTGAAAGCGGTAGGTGCGATACCCTTCAGAAGGTGTAGAACATGGTCAGCTTCTGGCATTGTGTCGTCGATACGGTTGCAAAGTGCAAGCACATCCTCAATACAAGAAGTTTAGGACACACCGCAGTGTTGAACACGTTCTGCCAGTTTCTTCCGAGCAACTTCTGAACGGACGGTTGGCGTGCTGAAAATACGTCGCCGCTGGTCTTTGAAGAAAAGCTCTCATGATTTAGGAACCACGTCTTGGAAACCTGAGAGACGTAAAACTGGACGCGTGCTAATTTTGATGTCTCGTTCCAGTTGTTGCAGACACCTACGCAGTCATAGTGGTCGAGCCAGTCTTCGACATCTTCGCGACAGACCGGAGAAGATTGTAAGCTCACGAGGGGGGTTGTTGACCGGGCTGGGGTTAGCGGCGGGTGGTTGGCCCGGCGGGTGGTTCGGTTGGGCTTCTATTTGCGCCATGGTGTTCTGCTGGCGTAAGCGATGTCCCGAACAGAACTCCAGGAGCTGGCTTTGGATGAAGAGAGGTCAAAGAGGTCGGGAACCACCTTCCACCACTTGAAATACCACGGGTCAGCTGACGCTTTTTTTCAGGCAACAGGAAGATGGTACAGATGATGAAGAGGAACGATGCGAAGACTGATGATGGTTATATTGGCACATGAGGAAGATGAGGTGCAATAAATTCTTACAATATATATATATATATATATATATATATATATATATATATATATATATATATATATATATATACCGAATTGTAGAGTAAATGGCAAGAAAGAGAAGTGGGTCAAAAGAAAAATCACCATAGGCAGGAACCGAACCTGCGACCTTCGAATAACGTGTTAGATGCTCTACCCCTGAGCTACCATAGCGGCTATCCCCCTAGCCGCATTGTTGGGTATATATGTGAATTTAAACGTGGGAGTATCAGCCAGCGCGACTAGTAGCCATGGCAGTGAGTGTAGCACACTCTTTATGAGCTTTTTGGTGTCACGTAGCACTTGAACTAATTACGAGCTGGCAGCTGACTAATGGTCCCTCGTATACAACCTTAAGGCACCAAGCCAGCCAGTATGAGGCCCTCTTTAATGAACTTTAATGAATCCCTGCTAACAGCTTCTTTACCTGCCGACTGGTTGTGTGCAAAGGTTATTCCAATTCATAAAGGCGGGAGCAAGCTGTCTATAGAAACATTCAGGCCTATCTCGCTAACTAGCTGCTGTTGTAAATTATTGGAACATGTAATCAACAAGGCGATAATTACTTATTTAGAAGACAACAACTTATTGCACCCAAACCAACACGGATTCCGTAAAAACCTGTCTACCGTTACTCAACTCTTGGAAATAACGCATGACTTCGTAACTACTATTAACTCACAATTGCAAACCGACTCCATATTTATAGACTTCGCCAAAGCTTTTGATAAGGTGCCTCACAGTAAATTGATTGACAAACTTGTGTCTATTGGTATTAACAGTAACATAATAGCATGGATAAAAATGTATCTATCAAATCGAAGCCAGTATGTAACCGTAAACAACACAGCCTCTGATTCATTGGAAGTTTTTTCCGGAGTACCACAAGGTTCTGTTTTAGGACCCATCTTGTTCCTAATATATGTTAATCATATCTATATGTGCCTTGAGCCTAACGTTAAAATGAGATTATTCGCTGACGACTGCGCGATCTACACCACTATCCGCACAACTGATGACCAGCTTAGACTTAATACCACACTAGCTAATATTGCATGTTGGTGTCTTGAGTGGGGAATGGAAATTAACGTGTCAAAAACAGCTTGCCTTAGCATAACTCGCCGAAAAACAATCCAGCATTTTAGTTACAATTTGGCCGGCACAAACATTGCAAGAAACGACGCTGTTAAATACTTGGGCGTTACCTTTACAAGTAAACTGAAGTGGGATGCACATATAAGCAGCACATACACAAAAGCCTATCGCCAGCTGGGGTTCCTGCGTCGAAAACTTGCATTGGCGCCTTCTAATGTAAAGATGATAGCATATAAATCTCTCATAAGGCCGATCCTCGAGTACGCCAGCATTGTTTGGAACCCCCACCAAAAATATCTTTCCGACAAATTAGAAATCGTCCAACGCAAGGCCCTTCGCTTTATTTATTCTAAGTATTCGAGGCATGACAGTGTCACTGAGCTGCGCAGGCGGGCATGCTTGCCGACCCTTGAGGCCCGTCGCCGTGTCTCTTCCTTAAAGTTTATTTTTCTTTTGTATCACAACGGTTTAAACATAGATAAAGACAACTATATAAAGCCGCCTAACCATCACTCCCGTCGTACCAACCACAATAAGTGCATTAGACCATTTATGTCACGCTGTGACACTTTTAAATATTCATTCTTCCCGTCAGAAGTGGAAGAGTGGAACAAATTGCCACGTGAATGCGTTAATCATTCCTCTGTAGATTCATTTGTTCGGAATCTAGAAAGCCTGTTTTATGAAGACTAAAAGCAACTTTTTTTTATGTTTGTGAGCGCTTCCTCTGTAGATTCATTTGTTTGGAATGTAGAAAGCCTGTTTTATGAAGACTAAAATCAACTTTTGTTTGTTTTTATGTTTGTGAGCGCTTCCGAACACACTGATCACAGTAGCCCCTGCTGATACCTCGATGTTTTGTGACCTGTCCATGATTTTGTACAATTGCTTTCATCGTACAAGTTTTATTTTCACCATCATCTTGTGATTCTGTTTCTTCCGCTATGTGCGATGTTGCCTGGTTTGTACGCGACTGTGTATATTTGCTCGCCCTCCCTGTATGAGCCTGAGAAAGGCTTACAGTATTAAATAAATAAATAAATAAAAACAAGAGAAACAAGTGTACACTTAAAGGCTTTTTTCGTGTTTTTGACGCAGTAATAATGAGACCTAACAGACAAGAATGCCAAGAAATGTATAGGAAAAGTCAATAGACCGAATTATAGAGTAAATCTGAAGAAATAAAAGTGGGTGAAAATATAAGTTGCCGTGGACAGGAACCTAACCTGGTACGTTCGAATAACGCGTTCGGTGCTCTACCACTGTGCTACCACGGGGACAATCCTCCCTCAACCCGCTATATTATTGGGTATATATGTGAGATTAAACATTGGAGTGTCACTCAGTGCCAACAGTTGCCATGGCGGCGAGTGTAGCACACTCTTTATGAGCATGTTTGGCGTCACGTAGCACGTGGACATATTACGAGCTGGCAGCTGACCAATAGTCCCTCGTATACAATCTAAACGCACCAAGCCTGCCAGTACAAGACCCCCGTTAATGAATAAAGGAAAGAAGGGTATACATAAGGGCTCGTTTTTTCATGTTTTTGACACAATATTGTTAACACATGTGTAATTTAGGTATGTGCACCTGTGTAGCGGGGAACATGGTGGTGGCAGAAGAAGAGGACGTTTGATTGTTGGCAAGACCTCGCTGCTGCGCGTTCACTGCTGTATACCGTCGAGTCAACCGTTACGTCGGCTCTGAATAAACCCCTCTCATAGACGTAACAGAGTGGTGGAGATGCTGGGTATGGCGCGTCGATGTACCATGGAGCCACAGCTGTTCGAAGTTCGCCCGAGCCGTCGTCTTGCCGGTCTGCCACCGACAACAGTCGTCATGGCCCAGAGCGAAGGTCAGGAATCAACCACCTCGACTTCGCACATGTCTACGCTGGCTACACCTAGGCATCACTATATGGAACCCCGCCCGTTCGCGGGAATGGCAGGAGAAGATGTGGACACGTGGCTAACGCACTACAAAAGGATGAGCCGGTACAACCGCTGGAGCTCTATCGATCAGCTGGAAAACGTCGCGGTGTTTCTCACGGACACTGCCCTGATGTGGTATGAAAACAACGAAGAGTCCTTGACAACATGGGCTCTTTTTGCTCAAGAACTGAAGTAGTGTTCTGGTGACTCCGACTCAAAAAAGAAAAGCGCGGAACGGACTCTTGCTGGAAGAGCCCATTCTCCTGGAGAAACCTGCACTGCTTATATAGAGGATGTTCTTAAGCTTTGCAAGATTATAAACCCGCCGATGTCTGAAGAAGACAGGGTTGGACACTTTTTGAAAGGCATAGCGGAAGACGTCTACAATTTTCTGATAGGCAGGGATGACCTCAGCTCTGCCTCCGATGTCCAAACATCACTGTCGCACGTTTGAAAAATTGAAGACTCGTCGCATCGCCCCGAAATTTGGTAGGCTGGCAAATGTGACAACGGTTGCCAGCGTCGACGTGAGCCCGCCCACCAACCTTGCCGCTACTATTCCGGCAATTGTGCGTGAAGAGCTGCGACGACACGGTGGTAGGGTTGACGAAACCATTCCGCATCCACCTACAATCCATCCTACTACACGGCGGCACCATTAGCTCCTTTGCCACCATCGGTATGTGTGGCAGACATCAGCGAAACTGGAAATCTGCGGCCACGTCGTGACTCATTCGCGACCGACCAGCGATATGGCCAACGCCTTCTTCACGGCCCCGCCACACAGAGGTGGGCAGCCCCCACTCAGCAAGCTCGTCGCTGACCCTTCACAGCTGAGCGGTCTCAGCATTGGTTCGGCGAGCGTCCTCTACCAGTCTGCTACAACTGTGGCTTCGAAGGACACATTGACACATTGCCAGGTATTGTAACTACCGGCAGCCGCCAAGGTACGACCGATCACCGAGATTTAACCGTTCTGGCGTTACCCGAGCACCGACATTCCCGGGAAGCGCGTCTCACGAGATCCCAGGACCACTACGAAACCAATATCCGGCCTCTGACCACAGTGTGACACCACCACCTGTCCCTCGCGCCAACCAATCACCGTCTCCTCGGCGCCGCCACTCCTCGCCTCCTACGGAAAACTAGCCGGCGCGGCCATGGGAGGTAAGGTCGCCGGACAGTCTTTGATTTCAACAGATATACCTCTGTTAGCTTTCATGTTTAGAAATAAGGTTCGAGTGCTTATCGATGGTGTACCAACAATAGCGTTGGTGGACACAGGCGCAACCGTGTCAGTAATGAGTTTAGTTTTCACCCGCCTTCTTGGACGAAAGGTTATGTTTCGTTGGGACCGTCCTGATACGTTTCGTGGAGTGAGCGGAGAGGTGTTACAACCTGTTGGTGTCTGCACTGTGACTGTTAGTTTGGCGCGCCAGAACTTTGTCGCAGAGTTTGCTGTTCTCCCTCATACTACGCATGACGTCATTCTGGAACTCGATTTCTTGAAGCTATGTGGTGCTACTGTCGATTGCCGCACAGGACAAATTACAGTAGATTACGATATCCCAGTTGCGTTTATGGAAAACTAGCCCTTTCAAGAAAGTGCTCTTTGCGTGTCTGTGGACACAACTGTGCCGCCATTGTCTGCAAAATGTGTCCCTGTTGTCTGTTCACCTGTAAGCGAGAAAACACTTGACGCAACTGTGGAGCCCGTGCATTTGCATAAAGAAGACAGTTTTATTACCCTACTGCACGCTATCGGTTGCGCAAGGGCATACTGGTTTATGGGTGATTAAATGCTCTAATGAACCTACAGTGCTGCCGGACGGTCGGAAACTTGCAGAGATTTGTGAACACCAAGTATTCTCGCTTGCCACCCTTGCAGAAAGCAATGATACCCCAGATAAGACCCGTTGCGATAATCTGCATGCCAGGGACACCACCATTATGGCTATGATTGATAAGTCACTCACAACCAAGGAACGTAATGAACTGTCGAGTACTCTGCGCAAACATGCCGGTATTTTTGATTTCGCTCAGCATGAGTCACCGTCATTCCCTGCTTCTCGTATAAAGCACCGAATCGACACGACATCTCACAGACCTCTCTGACAGAAACCATATTGTGTATCGCTTTCGGAACGCGCAGTGATCAATGAACAGGTTTGCGAGATGCTCAAGCAAAATGTAATTCAAGAATCATGTAGTCCGTGTGCCGCTCCAGTAATTCTAGTGAAGAAGAAGGATGGGACATGGCGATTTTGTGTTGACTACCGCCGTTTCAACGCCATCACTAAAAGAGACGTATATCCACTCCGGCGGATTGATGATGCTATAGACTGTCCATAATCGGCCTCTTACTTTTCGTCTGTGGATCTGAGGTTAGGCTACTGGCAGATTCTAATGCACGAAGAAGACAAGGAGAAAGCGGCATTTGTTACAACAGATGGATTATTTGAAGTCAATGTGATGCCGTTCGGACTCTGCAACGTGCCCGCCACTTTTGAGCGATTTATGGACAACATTCTGCGTTGATTGAAGTGGAAAGTGTGTATGTGTTACTTGGACGACGTTGTAATTTTTGGGCGCACCTTTTGTGAGCACAACACACGCCTTGGCCTCGTACTGGACTGCCTAAGCAAAGCACTCTTGGTGCTCAATTCAAAGAGATGTCGCTTTGGAGAGCGCCAAAGTGTATGTGTTACTTGGACGACGTTGTAATTTTTGGGCGCACCTTTTGTGAGCACAACACACGCCTTGGCCTCTTACTGGACTGCCTAAGCAAAGCACGCTTGGTGCTCAATTCAAAGAAATATCGCTTTGGAGAGCGCCAAACACTCGTCCTTGGACACTTAGTAAACAAAGAAGGCATACGACCGGATCCCGCCAAGACGGCCGCAGTGGAGGCATTTAAGCAACCAAGCTCGGTGAAAGAACTGCGCAGATTTTTGGGGCTTTGTTCATACTTTCGCCGATTCATTCCTGGCTTTGCCAATATCGCATACCCGCCCACGTGTCTGCTTCAGAAAGGTGCGCAGTTTGACTGGACTCCGGAACGCTAGTCTGCTTTTTCGGAGTTGAAGTTTCTTTTGACGTCTCGTCCGATTCTTCCACACTTCAATCTTCTGGCGCCCACTGAGATTCACGCAGACGCCAGCGGTATTGGTGTAGGTGCTGTCCTGGTTCAACGCTTGGATTAATCAAGAACACGTCGTGGCGTATGCAAGTCGCTCGCTCAGCAAGTCCGAGCGTAACCACACTGTCACAGAGCAAGAATGCCTTGCAGTAGTCTTCGCAGTGCAGCGCTTCCGGTCCTACCTGTACGGACGCCCCTTTACCGTCGTGACAGACCATCATTCTCTCTGTTGGTTGGTCAATCTGCGTGACCCATCTGGTCGGCTGGCGTGCTGGGCACTTCGTCTACAAGAATATGACTTCACGGTTTCCTACAAAAGCGGCCGACGTCACGCTGATGCAGATTATCTTTCGCGACTACCGCTTCCAACAACGGAATATGACGCGGACACCTTCGATACCTACATTGCATCACTCGACAAACCATTTCCCGATAACAAGACATTTAAGGATGAGCAACAAAGGGACAGCACCATACAACAGCTTCTTGCTACCCAAACCAAAATCATCGCCCACGCGGTTCTGCATCCGAGACGGGCTAGTTTACAAAAAGAACTACACCAACAGCGGCTCACGATATCTTCTGGTGGTTCCGAAGAGTCTTCGCGTTTATGCCTTGCAGGCTATGCATGATGACCCAACTTCCGGTCATCTAGGCACAGCGAAAACTCTTTGCCGTCTTCAAGAAAGATTCTACTGGCTCAAAATGCGCCAGACGACGGAACAATACGTGTCTAGCTGTAACGAGTGCCAACGTCATAAGCGCCCAACAAGTGCTCCTTTATGGCGATTACATCCGGTGCCGCCCCTAGAACTCCATTCGAGCAAGTCGGGATTGACCTCCTTGGACCCTTCCCCCGATCTTCTGATAGAAATCGTTGGATAGTCGTTTGCATCGACCATTTAACACGGTACTGCGAGACAGCTGCCATACCATCGGCAACTGCTGCCGATGTGTCTTCCCTCATGCTACGTGTTGTAATTCTTCGACATGGACCTCTCAAAACTGTAATCAGTGACCGTGGCCGACAATTCACAGCAGACGTGATGGAAGAGATGCTTCGTGTCTGTGCTTCAAGGTTTCGGCACTCTACGCCATATCAACCCCAAACGAGCGGTCTAACTGAACGAACGAACAGAACTCTCTCGAACATGCGGTCTATGTATGTTGCATCAGATCACAAGGACTGGTACAGTATTCTACTCTTTATCACATATGCATTCAACACCGCTTAGTATGAAACTACTGGCTACAGTCCTTTCTTCTATATGCTCGACCACCTCGTAATACCCTGAATACCATCTTCCCGTGTTTGGACCACCATGATCCCTGCATATCCGAGATCATCTGTCGGGCCGAAGAAGCTAGACGCCTTGATTATTTGCGCACTCTTGCTTCGCAAGACCGCTCGAAGGCACATTTTGACCGCCGACGCCGACATGTGACGTACAATTACGACGACCTAATGTTGCTGTGGACCCCAACAAGAAAACGCGGTTTGAGCGAGAAACTGCTAGCGCACTATGCGGGACCTTATCTTGTTGTAGATCGTATCAGTGATTTAGTTTACCGCATAGCACGTCTCCATTCAAACGGCCGACGGTCTGCAAAAAACTGCACTTGTCCATGTTGCACGTTTGAAGCGCTTTATGCCTCGAGAGACTGTTTGACTCGCCCAGTGGACTTCATCTGCGCGGAGGGAAATGTTACCACATGTGTAATTTAGGTATGTGCAACTGTGTAGCGGGGAACATGGTGGTGGCAGAAGAAGAGGACGTTCGGTTGTTGGCAAGAGCTCGCTGCTGCGCGTTCACGGCTGTATACCGTCGAGTCGACCGTTACGTCGGCTCTGAATAAACCCCTCTCATAGACGTAGCAATATAATGAGATTCAACAGACAATATTGCCAAGGAATGCATATGTGCAGTTATTAGACTGAATTGTATTGTATATGTGAAAAAAGAAAAGTGGGTGAAATGGTAACCTGCCCTGGGCAGGAACCGAACGTGCAACCTTCGGATACCGCGTTCGATACTTTACCACTGAGCTACCACGGGGGCTATCTTCCCAGCCACTTTTTCGGGTATATATGTGAACTTAAACGTCGGAGTGCCAGCCAGCGTCACCAGTAGCCATGGCGGCGAGTTTTGCACACTCTTTATGAGCCTGTTTGGCGTCACCTAGCACGTGAACCTGTTACGAGATGGCAGCTGCCCAATAGTCCCTCGTATACAACCTGAAGACTGCAAGCCTGCTAGTATGACCCTCGTTATGAATAAGAGAAAAAAGTGTGTACATAAGGGCTCGTTTTTGTGTTTTTGACGCCATAATAATGAGATAAAAAGTGCTGACGATCACCCATCCCTCGGAAATGACCAGGACCAAATTAACAACTAATTTCAAACATGGCTAATGAGTCTAAACACTTCAAAATGTAAAATAGTCTCATTCACCGGTAAATCAGTTCGTGCATTATTTTCTTATAGCATCTGTAACAATACATTGACACGAACTACGCGGTATAAGTACCTAGGCATCCACCTCACAGAAAATATTTCTTAAGTACAAGATATAACCTCCATTGCTGCTAATGCTTTCAGATCACTAGGTTATCTTCGTCGTAACCTTCAAGCCACTGCTCCTCACCTACGGAAACAGGCCTGCCTAAGTTTTCTCCGACCCCAGTTAGAGTACGCATCATCCATCTGGCCATCTCATCAGAAATACTTAATACAGAAGTTAGAAGCTATCCAGAACAGAGCTTGTCGTTTTATCACGCGGAAATATGATAGCATGTCTAGTGTAACTCAAATAAAGCATGAACTTTCACTTCATTCATTAACAATACGTCACTACATTGCCCTTCTCGCTCTATTTCATAAATATGCAACTTCCACTCGATCGCTACTAGCACAATTGCATCGTTCCTCTCACCTATCGCACAGATTACACAATTACTTCAGTTACACCGGCGTCTACGGCACCACTAATGCATTAGACTTCTCATCACTCCCACGTGCCATAGGCTTGTGGAATAATCTTTCAAACAGCATCGCCCTACAGTATAATCACAATAAATTTCGCGAGCATCTTATCAACCATTTAATTGGTATTTCTTGGTTGGTCCATTTCTTCTCATGATTCATGCATCAGTTTTTTTTCGTAAGCAGAATTATGCTATTGTTTTGGGTTTCGTTTATTATGTAACCACTGTAGCTACTAGTACTGGAAAGCTGCATGTTTTGTTTCATTGTTATTGCATTCAACTTGTACAACACGCTGTTACATTTCTTTCTTTGTATTCAAACTTGCTGACCTACCTGACATACCATGACCACATTATAATTTAAACATATTTGCTGTATTGCCGCTGATTTTGATGTTGTTGTACATTGTTATTAGTATCGTGTACTGGCTTTGTATTTATGTTAACCCAATTTGTTTTTTCACTGTGTATCGACCCCCCTTGCGCAATGCATTTCGAGACCTGTAAGGTTTTTGTGAATAAATATATAAATGAATAAATAAATGAATAATGGTAAAGAATATCAAGGCGAAATTATCAGACACCATTGCATAGTAGATGTGAAGAAATGAAAGGGGGTGAAAAGATAACTTGCCGTGGGAAGAAACCAACCTACGACCTTTAAATGACGCGTTCGATGTTTTACTACTGAGCTACCGCGGCGGCTATCCCCTAGCCACTTTATTCGGTATAAATCTATATTTAAACGTGGAAGTGTCAGTCAGCGCCACTAGTAGCCATGGCGGCGAGTGTGGCACACTCTTTATAAGCCTGTTTACGTCACGTAGCATGATAACTTACGAGCTGGCAGCTGACCAATAGTCTCTCGTATACAACCTAACGGCACCAAACCTGCCAGTACGAGACCCTCGTTAATGAATAAAGGAAACAAATGTATGCCTAAGGGCTCGTTTTCCCATGTTTTTGACGCAAGATCCATGAGCTCTAACAGGAAATAACGCCAAGGTACATATAGGTGAAGTTATTAGACCGAATTGTATAGTAAATAAGAAAAAAGAAAAGTGGGTGAAGACAAGATAGCTTGCCGTGGGTAGGAACCAAACCTGCGACCTTCGTCTCCATATATATATATATATATATATATATATATATATATATATATAGTGGGAATAATAATTCAATGGGCCAGTTAGTCTTCGTGAAGGTATGGGATATGGCACAACGGGAGCGTTGTCAACAAGGATAAATATATTTATTTCCCAACAGTTTCGGGAGGGGTCCTCCCTTCATCAGGGGATGAGTTATACTGACATGAGCTTCCAAACTTCGTTGCTGTCGCGTCAGTCTCGCCTTGAAAGATGTTTGCGAGAGTGAGAGGGAACTAGAAAAAGAAAAAAAAAACAAAAAAGGGGGAGAAAAAAGACGAAAAAAAGAAAAAAAAAGAAAGAAAGAAAAAAAAGAGGAAGAACCACTGTCAACACTGAGAACGAAACCAACTGTCCGTCTACATCCACATACGGTTCATATCACGTGCTGTTCAGTTCTTGACGTGTGTCGGGCCACCCAAGATTGTCGCCGCGGTGCCGGGAGGGTCCGGGACGGCGTGCCTAAAGAAAGGGGTTTCCCCGTAATGGGTCGGTCGGCGGGCGGCGTGCGTAAAGAAAGGATTTCTGGTTAATGGGTCGGTCGGCTATTTACCTTTAATCTTCGTTCGTTTCCCTTCAATGACGACAGTGGTTCTTCCTCTTTTTTACTTTCTTTCTTTTCTTTCTTTTTTTTCGTCTTTTTTCTTCCCCCTTTTTTGTTTTTTTTTCTTTTCTAGTTCCCTCTCACTCTCGCAAACATCTTTCAAGGCGAGACTGACGCGACAGTAACGAAGTTTGGAAGCTCATGTCAGTATAACTCATCCCCTGATGAAGGGAGGACCCCTCCCGAAACTGTTGGGAAATAAATATATTTATCCTTGTTGACAACGCTCCCATTGTGCCATATCCCATATATATATATATATATATATATATATATATATATATATATATATATATATATATATATATATATATATATATATACCAAAAACAAAAGTGATGCTGGGTCCGGGAAAGATTATTCGTATTGGGAAGAGGACGCACGTACGAAGTGATTTTATTGACGTTTCGGCCGTGGGTCCGGCCTTCATCAGATTACAGTTGATGGCACGAGTGCTGTTTATATACTTGTGCATATCAATAAGGTACAAATATGAAAACCGGCATGAAAGGCGATATTTGGGCATATATATATATATATATATATATATATATATATATATATATATATATATATATGCAAGTCACACAATATGAAGGGCACCTAATCTACGAGTAAAAAGATATTGCTTCCATGCGTCAGCACGTTGTTTACAAATAAAAGACAAAACGCATAAAAGATAAAACACATAACAAGAGTAGTCCGACCGGTGAAAGCAAAGAAAAGAAACTATAAAATACTAATAAAAATGACAAAGACGTTACAAAGCTGCTACGTAATTAACGGATACAGACAATGTAGTGCGACTTGCTGAGCAAGGTTTAAAAAAGATGGACAGGGTGATACAGGTTACGCAGAGAGGCAACTAAGTTTTCCTACGTTTTCAATCAGACCAGATGCGACGGCGTTGAACTTATAGATGAGGAATGATTCACGGGCTGCTCTATCATAATTTGTGCGGAAACCTGATTCTAGTATTGTGACCTGTAGATTTTCAAAAGAGTGGCCAGGGAGGTGCACGTGTCTTGAAATGGTCAAATGGGGCAAGGTGTTAGCATGAGATTCATGGTTGTTAAAACGCAGTCTAAAAGGCCCTTCTGTTTGACCAATGTACTGTATTTCACATAGCGCACATTCTATCATGTATATCACGTTTTTAGAATCGCAGTCAAGATTACCTTTGATTTTTAAGGAAAAGTTGGAACCAGTACTGTGACCTGTTGGCACGTGCGCATGTAAGGGCATACTTTGCATCGCGGTTTTTGGCAAGGATGGCACCCGATCGTGTCAGGACTGTCTGCTTTCGAGGATGATGACGATGAGAGTATGTGTCGAATAGTTTTATCTTTGCGATACACTGCTTTAGGTGGTTCGGTGAAAATGTTTCTTAAGCGTTCACAAACTTGGTCCTTACCCATTCTGCGTCAGTTCCGCGTGTTTCGAATGTGCTGAGAAAGCACCACAATATTCTAATGCAAAGTGAACGCTTAAGAAACATTTTCACCGAACCACCTAAAGCAGTGTATCGCAAAGATAAAACTATTCGACACATACTCCCATCGTCATCATCCTCGAAAGCAGACAATCCTGACACGATCGGGTGCCATCCTTGCCAAAAACCGCGATGCAAAGTATGCCCTTACATGCGCACGTGCCAACAGGTCACAGTACTGGTTCCAACTTTTCCTTAAAAATCAAAGGTAATCTTGACTGCGATTCTAAAAACGTGATATACATGATAGAATGTGCGCTATGTGAAATACAGTACTTTGGTCAAACAGAAGGGCCTTTTAGACTGCGTTCTAACAACCATGAATCTCATGCTAACACCTTGCCCCACTTGCCCATTTCAAGACACGTGCACCTCCCTGGCCACTCTTTTGAAAATCTACAGGTGACATTACTAGAATCAGGTTTCCGCACAAACTATGATAGAGAAGCCCGTGAATCATTCCTCATCTATAAGTTCAACGCCGTCGCATCTGGTCTGAATGAAAATGTAGGAAAACTTAGTTGCCTCTCTGCGTAACCTGTATCACACTTTCCATCTTTTTTCAACCTTGCTCAGCAAGTCGCACTACATTGTCTGTATCCGTTGATTACGTAGCAGCTTTGTAACGTCTTTGTTATTTTTATTAGTATTTTATAGTTTTTTTCCTTGCTTTCACCGGTCAGACTACTCTTGTTATGTGCTTTATCTTTTATGCGTTTTATTTTTTATTTGTAAACAACGTGCTCGCGCATGGAAGCAATATCTTTTTACTCGTAGATTAGGTGCCCTTCATATTGTGTGACTTGCATATATATATATATATGTATGCCCATATATCGCCTTTCATGCCGGTTTTCATATTTGTATCTTATTGATATGCACAAGTATATAAACAGCACTCGTGCCATCAACTGTATTCTGATGAAGTCCGGACCCACGGCCGAAACGTCAAAAAATCACTTCGTACGTGCGTCTTCTTCTCTATACGAATATATATATATATATATATATATATATATATATATATATAGATGAAATAGATGATCAGAGTTTCTTCCGGCTACCGTAATAAAAGTTATAAACTTCGAGAATAGTGCAGTATAGGAAACAAAACAATAAAATATTTATTTAATCCTAACAGTTTCGGCTGGTGGACCAGCCTTCTTCGGAGGATGTAAGTGAAATTTCACTTACATCCACCGAAGTTTCACTTACATCCACCGAAATTTCACTTTCACTTTCACTTTCACTTACATCCACCGAAATTTCACTTACATCCTCCGAAGAAGGCTGGTCCACCAGCCGAAACTGTTAGGATTAAATAAATATTTTATTGTTTTGTTTCCTATACTGCACTATTCTCGAAGTTTATAACTATATATATATATATATATATATATATATGTGTGTGTGTGTGTGTGTATGCGTGTGTTTATTTCGACGTTTCAGCCATACACTTTGTTGGTGCTCGGCTTTATACAATCTTAAATCAGAGGGGGAGAGAGAAAAAAAGAGAAAAACAAAAATGAAAACATAGGGAGGACTCCCCCTGGCGCATCTTTCACTCTTCCTTCCCCCTTTCTCTCTCCCTTTTCTCCTTTTCACCTTTAGGATGCCTTCGGTCTTTGTATCCTTCCTTTGGCTAACGTATTGTTCCCGACCAGATGGCGCCGCATGGCTCAGGCGGTTCGGTGTGGGTGTAAAGAGCTTTTTTAAGAAGTTTAAGCCTTTAACTACTCAGCGCCTCGTCGACATTTCGTCGTTGAAAGAGGGGCGCCGCGCATTGCCGCATAGGCTGGCAAGCGGGTGCAATGTCAATTCTTGCCCGCTTTTGGATTACGCGTGCAGTAGGGGCCTCCCGATTGCGCACAGGGTTGTTGTTGGGCATGTCATGCTTGGCACAATTGATTAGATAGTAAGGTAATAACAGAAACAGACGACAGCTGTACTTAGGAAGAGTAGTTACACTTGGAAATATTTTGAGTTGCCCAGTGCACTTTGCAGCTGCAGTACCGTGAACTCGGTTATTATTTTCATTATTGCTATTATTATTTTCTAATGCTTTAAATGCTTCAAGTGTACGCCGATTGTCATTTATTCCTCTATCGAGGGTGTTAAATCGGTGGATAAGGTATGATTCTCGTTGTTCCCGTTCTCAGTTCGACTTAAATTCCGTCTCTAAGCGTGTTACTGATAGTTTGTCGAATGCATGGTCGAAAAAATTGACACATTTTGATAGAGGTAGACTCATACTGCACACGTTGCATTCGATTAGTTATACCGCATTAGAGGAATCGCATGTTAGGTTTCCTCGTATGTTAATCGAAAACTTGGATTGTGAGCTGGTATCTTCAAGCCGCCAGCATGAACTATCACTTTGACAGCAAATATATCACCCCAGCCGCCCTTGAAGCCGAGTCATGCTACATCCGTGCTATGAAAGCACACCGTGTAGCCACGGCCAACCAGCCCGTCACCCCGACACTGCCGTCCTCGACTGCATCGCAGATGTCTACTCCACCGCCAAACAACACCCCCCAGTGCTTTCACTCTTCGTCATCATGCTCCTCCTCCCTTCGGCTCCCAGCAGAAGACTTTAAGATTGTCTTGAGACCAGGAGGGGGACTTGACCTCCGGACTACAACTAACTACACCCTACTTCAAACCCTCCAGTCTCGCCACTATCGATAATGCAGTGACCCGCACCGCTGCTGACCGTGTACGCATCAATTTGTACACTGTCAGCACATCATCTGAGTCATGCGCACGTTTCTACCTCCGTGTGTCGCAATTCCGCCTGGGCACCATCTTTTACCCCCTACGTGTCTATATGGCAGCACAATTTGTGGGGTTTAACGTCTCTGAACCACAATATGATTTAGAGATGCCATAGTTGAGTGCTCGGGAAATTTTGACAACCTGAGGTACCTTAACGCGCACCCAAATCTGAGCACATGGGCCTACAACATTTCCACCTCCATCAAAAATGCAGCCGCCGCAGCTGAGATTTGATCCCGCGACCGGCGGGTCAGCAGCCGAGTACCTTAGCCACTACACTACCATGTCGGGACATCATTTTACTTTCATCTTTTGTTAAAGCATCGGGACGATGACTTTTTCAGAGGGGGGGGGGCAATGCCACGTCTCTTTCACAAGTTGTGTTATCACACCGTTACCTTGCGGGAGTGCGTCGATCCGATGGTTTGCATAGAAGACGCCCTCTATCTGATGACACAAATTCAGTGGCTGAATTTGTGTTATCATAGAGAGAGACTTTGCTCGCGCACTGCGCTCGCGGCCGATGCTTTACACCCGAGTTTCGCCGGAGCGTCTCTGATAGCGTGGAACACTTACAACCTGCTCCTCGACCTCCGGTGGCCCTACATCAATAACTGGTTGGACCACGCACTACAGCCACAGGCGTACGAGCTTCGGAAGACGCTATCCTACTCCCAGTCACTCCGGCGTGACCCTCCTTGTGACACCTGTCGAAGCAACGAAGGGCAGAAAAAGAACCAGGTGGCCCCACACACTACCGCTACAGGCCACCAGATCCCGTCGGGACCCCCATCATGGAGTGCGCGACCGCCATCGCGCGTACCACAGCTGTCGGCGCCGCATACGAGACACACCCCGAAAAGGGCGACGAAGGTTAATCCGTGCCAACAACGACGGCCAGCTGTACCACAATCAACAGCAACAGCAACCAGTGGCCAGAATCATCCATCCCCAAGCAGCAAAAATGAGCAACCAACATCAGCCAAAAGCAACCATCAACCAGCAGCAGCCAACAGCAGTCGCCTACAGGCCAGCTCGTCACAGCAGGCACAACGTGATGGAGCTCCAACCCAAACCAAGTACGACCTCCGGGTACCTTGCGGTTCTACTCGCTGTGCCTGTGCGAAGTATACATACTGGCTGTGCGAATGGGCAAACACCATCCGCTTCAGATGAATTAGGTCACATAGCAGGTCCAAATTTTCTTAAACTTACAAAAGTGGTTGACAAACGAATGCGGCACGAACTTCACGTGCGTAGTCTCGACGAATATGTACAAGCGGGTACGGCTCCGAAGGGGCTACGCTTGTCGCTAACACCACCAATGCATAATTTTGCCAAAGGGAAAACGTAACAGTAGAACAAAGTTCTTAATCACACCACAAAGGAGCAAACTAAGGTCACCATTGAACACCGTAGAAAGACTCTGAACGCACTGACAGAGGAGGAGCGAGTTATAATAGCTTTCCTCTTTCGGAGTGGGAAGCTAAAGAGCTCGCCGTGTTTGAGCACAAAAAATGGAGGAAATGGAAAACTTAAGAAAAAAAAGTTTGTGCGGGACAATGTCTCGCCACAAGCTATACCCACTGCTGACAACATGAAAAAGACCAGGTCACCTCACGTTCAGAATGATTTGCCTCCACATTCCAAAGAAACAAACATTATTAACATTTTATATAATGAACTTAACAACGAAGAACTGAGGGTACTATCATGCGGACTTACAATCTGCCCTGGCAATGGAAAGTACGGTGGATTCACGCTTCTAAAAGACCTAGATGACTTAGCACGAAATTAAAGATTTGAGGAATATTCTTGTGATGAGCCCCAAGAAGACAACCCACTATTTCCTGGGGTAATCGGACGGCAATGGACCTCAGACGCCTACAGAGATTGACATCTGGATCTATATATAGACGTGGTTCAGAAACATGTCATACATGCTTACAAGGCACACAAACTAGGTATGAATAACATATCATGGAAAGAAAGAGAGGCACTACCGGCGTTGAGCAACTGCGAAGATCTCGTCATTAAACCAGCAGACAAAGGAGGCGCTATTGTTCTGAATAGATCGGACGGCAGGCGACAACTAAATGACAGTTCTACAAACACCTCGACTCGGACCCTACCACCGAGCCCAAAAAGATCATTGTAACAACCCTAGAAGATCTCAAACGTGAAGGCGCCATTGATTCAAAGCTTCAAAAGGCACTTGCTATGGTACAATCTGCGCCTGGTCGTTTTTACATGCTGCCGAAGATCCACGAGGAGGGAAACCCTGGTAGACCCATTATATCAGGCACGGAAACGTTAGCGGAACCCATTTCCAATTATATTGATTCTTTAATCAAAAACATACCACCCACACACGAGTCCTTCTTGCGTGGCACAAACCATTTTCTTCGGGAAATATCGGACGTGGAAATTCCAGAAGGTGCATTCCTCGTAACATTGGATGTTAATTCACTCTACACAAATATCTCACATGATGATGGCGTAAGGGCACTTGTTGAATCTTATGGCACCCACAACCCTAAAGCATATCCAAGCAAAAAAGAATTTAAATATAAACGAGACTTGTACTCAAATTTAACAGCTTTGAATTTAACAATGGGTACTACCCCCAAATCAACAGCGCGGCAATGGGTACAAGAATGGACCCAAACTACGCTAACATATTCATGCACCATAAAGAGTCCAATTTTCTTTCATTTTGTGATATCAAACCTTTAATCCACTAACGGCACCTTAATGATATATTCGCGATTTGGACACAATCGGAAAACGACCTGCTCAAATTCATACAGGCATTCAATCAAGTACACCCCAGCAAACATTTACTTTACACACTCCTACTCCAACACCGAATGAAGTTTCCTTGATGTACTTATTCGAATGGACGATGGTGCGTCGGTAACTAGCGTATAGAGAAAACCTACGGACAGGCAACAATACCTGCACTTCAAAAGCTGCCACCCACGACACTGCAAGACCAGCATTCTCTATTCCCAAGAACACAGATTCCGACGAATCTGCTCCCGCACCAAGGACTTCCACAAAAACGGCACACATATGCGCGAAGTACTCCTTCATCAAGAATACCGGTCAGCTATCATTGATGACGCCATCAAAAAAGCTGAAAACCTGGACCACCAGATTCTTCTCAACCACCAGAAAAACGCCGACCAACACCGCAACAAAAACTTGCT
This sequence comes from Rhipicephalus annulatus, assembly GCA_013436015.1. Classification (NCBI taxonomy): domain Eukaryota; kingdom Metazoa; phylum Arthropoda; class Arachnida; order Ixodida; family Ixodidae; genus Rhipicephalus; species Rhipicephalus annulatus. Next base: position 46,182 of record WOVY01009581.1, on the reverse strand, counting down.
ATTAACTTTCACGAGCAACCCACCTAACATAAACAAGCTCCTATAAAACGCTTTAACATATAAGAGCAGAGCGTGCGACTATCCAAATTTTTCACTTGTCCTCCTTGTGTGGCGTACAGGCTACTGAAAATTATAAGGGATTATTTGATAAATTCAAAAATAGGCGCGAAACCTGAAACAGGGTGTCACCCTGGCGGAAAAAGCAGATGCAAAGTATGAAAACGCATGTAGACAATGACAGTGGCGGAAAGCACCCAAGAGAATTTTAAGCACAGGATTAGAGGTGCACTGGACTGTGACTCAGATGACGTCCTATACCTTCTGGAATGTGGAGAGTGTAACATGCAATACGTGGGCCAGACGGATACACCGTTTACAATTAGATTCAAGAACCATGGGACACATGTACGTTCCCTGCCAGGCCTTCCACTTTCAAAACACAGTACATTAAAAGACCACAGCTTTGATGACATCAGAGTTACCCTATTGGAAAGCAATTTTCCAACAATCAGAAAGCGGGAACAACGGGAATCCTACTTTGTTTACAAATTCAACACAATAAAAACAGAATAAATGAACACCCAGGCACTCTGTCAGCGATAGTTATAGTGCGAGAACAAAACGACGCTATCGTCAAGCCATACCAACTAGCCCAAGCTGCCACACTCTGTCAGCGTTGCGATCACTAAAAGACGCGAACGCCCCTCTTTATTGAGTACTCTGCCCCTAGCTTCCCATTCCAACAATAATATTACCCCCTAAGAAATCTTTTAGCATATGCATATGATAATAGAGAAATGATTTGCCACTTCAAGCACAACCGGAACGCACAGATCAGTGGTCCCGGAGGCCGTGCAAGTCCCACCTTTCTTTTTTTCTTTCTTTTCTTTTTTTGCCTTTTGTTCTTTTCCTTCACTGACAGGAGCCAATGCATATAATGAATATTGATAGCAGCGCCACAGTCACCGGCTCTTTCATATCTTTCAGCGCCACCAACATGCATTGAAGCGCTTAAGCTCTCGCACCAAAGAGGGCAAGTTGCCAGCGGATTGTACCGGAGGGCGAAATAGAGAAACGGTGGTCAAAATGCCCACTTGGGGAAAGGGTGGGTGCTCGGGTAGTACTGTTGACAAAGATGGCATAGCTCGTTTACGTTCGCCTATGTTGTGTTCTTGTTCCTTCCCAATCCTGCCATGCCCCTCTTGCTTCTTTCTAATGTTTCTTCCTCCTTTTTTCTTCTTTTTTTCTTTTTTGTTGTTAATATTTTTCTTCTGTCCCCTTTGATCCTGTTTCGAGAAGCCATAAGAAGGCACGAAAGTGTGTAAATTGTATTATGGCTTGAAAAAGATGGGGCTTCCGTCGAAACGTCGGCTGAATAAAGACATCTACTTTTATGCTTTTATATATATATATAAATGGAAAGAAGTGTATACTTAAGGGCTCGTTTTTCCGTGTTTTGACACAATAATAATCAGATCTAACAGTAACAGACAGTAATGCCAAGAATTGTACAGGGAAAGTTATTTGAACCAATAGAATGTAAATAGGAAGAAAAAAAAAGTGGGTGAAAATATAACCAGCCGTGAGCAGGAATCGAACCTACGATTAGAGCATCGAACGCGTTATTCGAAGATCATAGGTTCGATTCCTGCTCAAGGCTGGTTATACTTTCACCCACTTTTTTTCTTCCTATTTACATTCCTTGGCATTACTGTCTGTTATATATATATATATATATATATATATATATATATATATATATATATAGAAATTGGCTTGAGCGGACGAACCTGCGAAAACTTTTATTGCCCCTACGTTTCGGCCGGGGTCCAGCCTTCGTCATTTTCTCTGACGAAGGCCGGACCCCGGCCGAAACGTAGGAGCAATAAAAGTTTTCGCACGTTTGTCCGCTCAAGTCAATTTCTATTCATCACTGAATTCACAGAAGACACTCGCTGGATATATATATATATATATATATATATATTGAAAAGGGATTTAGGTTTTATTGGCGTGTGCTGCGACGGCGGCCCTACGATGAAAACACGATCGGGACAGAGGAATGGTCAAGCAGATGCCGGCGACGATCAGCACGAGGCGAGCGAGAGAAGCCCAGAACCAGGTACTCAAGCGGCGGCGATGTTGCTTGCCAACGATGCGTATTCTTCACAATTTTTCCCCGCAGTAAAAGAGCCATCCTGGCGACCTAAGGGTCTGGAGGCACAGGGCTATGATATGGCTTAAGGCGGGCGACGTGGTCGATGTCACGTCCACGCCGGCGCATGTCGTCAGATGGGGAAAGTGGCTCAATGAGAAAATTAACCGGCGAGGTTTGCTCCAAAACGTGGTAAAAGCCCTCGTACTTCAGGACGAGTTTTAAAGAAAGGCTGGGGGTTTGGTAAGGAACAGCCAGTCATACAAGTGATCCCGGGGAATAGCTGTGGCTTTGTGAAGAGTCCGTGTTGTTTTCTTTTTGGCGCTGCTGTTCTTGTGACATAAAGGTGCGGGCGAGTTCACGAAACTCTTCCGCTATTCGGGCAGCTTCGGACACAGATGGGCATTTCGATGCGTCAGGACGGTATATATGGAAGGAGAGTGTCGATGGTGTGGGATGGTTCACGTCCATAAAGAAGAAAGAAAGGCGAAAATACAGGGGTAGACTGTGCCGCGGTGTTGTATGCGAACGTGATGAAGGGAAGAATGCGATACCAGTTAGTATGAGCAGATGTCACACACATCGCGAGCATATCGCCGAGGGTGCGGTTAAATCTCTCCGTGAGCCCGTTAGTCTGCGGGTGGTATGCGGGTGGTATGCCGTGGTCTTGCGGGTGGTATGCCGTGGTCTTGCGATGAACAACATGGCATTCAGAAAGCAGAGTCGTGACAACTTCTGATAGGAATGCTCGAACTCGGTCACTTAGTAGTTCTCGAGGTGCACCATGCCGTAGTATGAAGCGATCGAGGACGAAGGACGCTATGTTTCGCGCTGTGGTACATGGAAGGGCGGCGGTCTCAGCGTAGCGTGTTAAATGGTCAACAGCGACTATGATCCACCGATTTTCATCTGATGTTGGCGGTAGAGGGCCATAGAGATCCATTCCGATCCAATCGAAAGGTTTGGCAGGGCACGGAAGTGGTCAAAGCCCACCGGGCGAGTGGAAAGGCGGTGATTTGCGGCGTTGACAATCAGGGCAGGCCATAACGAATTTTCGAACAAATACATTTCGCGCCAGTAGAAGCGATGGCGAATGCGTTCGTAAGTTTTGAAAACTCTGGCATGACTACATTGGGTATTATCGTGAAAGGAGGTGCATATTTGGGATTGCAAGCTGCGGGGGACAACCAAGAGCCCCTTACGACCTTCAGGGGCGTAGTTGCGTCGGTGTAGCAGCCGAACACGAATGGCGAAATGAGCAGCTTGACGTCGGAGAGATCGTGATACCACAGTGGTTGACGATCCAGAGAGACAGTCAAAAATAGAAGCTATCCATGGTTCCTTGTGTTGTTCACTGGCAAAGCTGTCTAGGTCGAGAGATGTGACCGAGTTGGTACCAGTGGTTCCGCAGGCTAAGTCGGGAGGTAAAGGCGAACGTGACAGGGCGTCGGCGTCAGAATGCTTGCGTCCGCTGCGATAGATGACGCAAATGTTGTACTCCTGGATTTGCAGTGCCCACCAAGCTAGGCGGCCAGAAGGATCTTTCAATATGGCGAGCCAACAAAGTGCATGGTGGTCCGTTACCAGGTCGAATGGGTAACCGTACAAATAAGGGCGAGGGCGGAACTTGCGAAGCACCTACAATAGCGCTAAGCACTCCTTTTCAGTGACGCTGTAATTGGCCTCAGCTTTAACGAGCGTGCGACTCGCGTAAGCGACGACGTATTCGGAGTAGCCTGGCTTGCGTTGGGCGAAGACAGTGCCAAGACCAACCCCGCTAGCGTCTGTGTGAACTTCCGTTGCAGCTGTTAGGTGGAAATGTCAAAGAATAGGAGATGTTAGCAGACTACGGAGCGTGGCGAACGCGACGCCGCAGTCGGGAGACCAGGATGAAAGGTCTGCGTCAACGCGTAGGAGGTTGGTCAGTGGTGACATGATCGACCCAAAATTTCGAACGAAGCGCCGGAAGTGCGAGCATAGTCCGACGAAACTGCTTAATTCTTTCAGTGTAGTAGGTTGCGGGAACTCAGCGACTGCTCGCAGTTTTGCAGGGTCGGGTAGAACACCATGCTTGGACACGATGTGCCCTAAGATGGACAGCTCTCGCGTGGCGAAGCGGAACTTTTGAAGGTTCAGTTGGAGCCCAGCGTTGGTTAAGCACGTCAGAACCAGTTGGAGCCAAAGCAGATGTGTAGGAAAATCAGGAGAGAAAACGACAATGTCGTCGAGGTAGCATAGACACATAGACCACTTCAGTTCACGCCGCGTGTTGTCCATGAGTCGTTCAAACGTGGCCGGAGCATTACAAAGCCCAAAAGGCATTACGTATGATTCGTACAGGCCATCCGGTGTAAAGAACGCAGTTTTCTGGCGATCAGCTTCTGCCATAGGAACCTATCAGTATCCAGATAGTAAGTCTGAGGAGGAGAAGAATTCGGCTCCTTGGAGGCTGTCAAGGGCGTCGTCAATGCGCGGTAATGAATAGACGTCTTTCCGCGTCACCTTGTTTAATCGCCGGTAGTCGACGCAAAACCGAATTGATACATCCTTTTTTCGAACTAGAACGACAGGGGATGCCCAAGGACTGTGTGATTGTTGAATAACGTGGCGGCGTAGCATCCCTTCGACCTGGTCAATGATGACGTGAAGTTCTGCAGAAGAGACGCGGTACGGTCTTTGACGCAATGGCTGGTGTGAACTGGTGTCAATGTAGTGGTGCACTGCGGAAGTGTGACCCAATTGCGGCTGAGAAACGTCGAATGAATTTGCGAAGTGCTGGAGGAGATTAAGAAGCTCGGCGCGTTCTTAAGCCCTTAAGGTGTCGGCGATGGAACTCGAGAAGATGTCACTCGACGAGCATTCCAGTGGGGAAAGGGCATGATGTTCGGTCGGGGCGCTACTACACGACTTGTCTGGCATGTTAAGGAATAAAGAAGAATCAAAGTACTCCACTTGACCGAGACCTTCGCCGGCAAGTTGCGTAAACGGTGCAGAAAGGGGGTTGTGGACAAAAATACTGCTTCGGCCAGCAGTGACGTCAAGTGTAGCGAAAGGCAAGGAAACGGCTCTGCGGCTCATGAAAATGTCGGAAGGTGTAAACATTACCGTAGCATCGTTATGGTCATCGCAGCAAACAGAGACAACGGCAAGAGAGGCTGCGGAATTTCGGTGTCCTCACGTACGATGAGTTTTGGCGACCACTCAAGAGTTTTGTGCAAAGGTTCATCACACAGGTGCGAAAATTGAACTTGCGCAGTCGATGACGGCATGATGATGTGACAGAAAGTCCCACCCGAGAATAACGTCATGCGAGCACACCGAAAGTATGTCGAACTCGACAACGTACATAGAGCCTTGGATGAATATGTGGGCCGTACAGGTGCCGAGAAGTCGAACTGGGTGTGCGCTAGCCGTACGAAGCGATAGTCCACAGGGCGGCGTGGTCACTTTGCGATGGGAGTGGCAGAGCTGGGCGGCTTTAACAGAAACGGCAGCACCTGTGTTGACGAGGGCAAAGGTAGAAACACCATCGACAGATATGGCCACGACGTTAGCAGGTGAAGTGCGAAGACTTGAGCATTTCGACGACGGCGCAGTTTTTGCCTCTGGAACTGCAGCGTTCAGTTTTCCCGGTTGAAGGAAGCGGGTCTGGGACGCATTGCGGACAGTGATCACCTGCGAGGAAACGGGGAGCGGGGAGAGGGAGTCTGAGAAGGGGGCTGGCGTGACTGAGACTCGGGAAGGTTACTGTAGCCGTACTGTGGTGAGGGATAGGAAGCATGGCTGTGAGTCATAAGATAACGGCCGAGTAGCGTCGTGGAGTGGTTGGAAGCGACGGCGACAATATCATGCCACGTGTCCTGGAGTACTGCAGGCGTATCAGATCGGTCGATTGTCAGGAGTGCACCGGGAATTGCTTACTCACGGTGCGGGCCAAGGTGTCGAAAGAGGGGCGGAGTGGGGAGCAACTGAAGACATGGGTGGCAAATGCTGCTGGCGGTGTCTTCTGCGTACCATTAGGGCATACGTAAGAGGCGTGGCCACGTGCTGCATAGCCGGCACATGGGGAACTGGCATGGCCACAGGCTGCTGGTGGGGAGTGGTGGGAACAGCTTGAGCTACCTCTTGGGCAATAACGTCGTGGAGTGGTGAAGGCAGACGAGAGGACGGCAGCTGCTGCGTGAAGGGAATCAACGACAGTTACCGAGCTACTTCTTCACGCACAAAGTCTTTAATCTCTTGCAGAGTTGATGAGTGATCGGGAACGTAAGAAAGACTGGAGAGCAAGTCGGTGTGTGAGGAAAACGGATGAGTCAGGGCGTGCTGCTTCCTCAACTCTTTCAAACTTCGACATAAAGTCAAAAGTTCCGCAACGGTGGCAGGCTTTCGGGCCAGGGGCATCTGAAAGGCGCCGTCATTTATCTCTTTGAGGATGTGCTGAATCTTCTCCGACACGGGAATGGCGGTGTTCACACGGTTGCAAAGACCAATAATGTCTTCGATGTAAGTGGCGAACGATTTTGTTGGCTTCTGCCCGCAATCGTTATTCGGCTCTGGACTTGCGGAGAGCGGGTTGTCCAAAAACGTTAGCAAATGACGTTTTGAAGATGGACCATGTCGTAATGTCATTTTTGTGGTTTTTATACCACATTTTGGCCACGTCAGCCAGGTAAAAGATGACGTTAGTCAACTTGTCTGCGTCATCCCACTTGTTTGCGTTCACCAGCTCGTAGTTAGTGAACCAGTCTTCCACGTCAGTCTCTTCAGCTCCGCTAAAGACCTTGAGCTCTCGCAAGCGAAGAACGCCGGGGTTGCTGGAGGGTGGAGTGAAAGAGCCAGGTTGCGCGTTGTTGGTGGCCATGATGGGAGGTAGCGTTCGGTTGCGCAGCTCCAGGTTTAGGCGACGGCGAATGGCAGCACTGAGGTTTAGGCGACAGGGAACGTCAGCACGCTCCACCAATTGAAAAGGGGTTTGTTGGCGTGTGCTGCGACGGTGGCCCTACGATGAACGCACGATCGGGACACAGCAACGGTCAAGCAGATTCCGGTGACGACAGCACCAGGCGAGTGAGACAAGCCCAGAATCCAGTACCCAAGCGATGGCGATGTTGCTTGCCAGTTGCCAGTGATGTGTTTTCTTCTTCACTATATATATATATATATATATATATATATATATATACAATATATTGAGATCTAACAGACAGTAATGCCAAGGAAAACATAGGGAAAGATATTAGATCAAATTGTGATGTAAATATGAAGAAAAGTGGGTGAAAAGATTTCTTGCCGTGGGCAGGGCCTAAACCTGCGACCTTCGAATGACGTGTTCGATGCTCTATCACTGAGCTACCGCGACAGCTATCCCCCCCCCCCAGCCACTTTATAGGGTTCATATGTGAATTAAACGTGGAAGTATCAGTCAGCGCCACCAGTAGCCATGGCGGCGAGTGTGGCTACTGGTGGTCTTTACAACATATATATATATATATATATATATATATATATATATATATATATATATATATATAATATATTATATATTTATATATATATATTAAAGAACGGGCAATACTGCGCCACAGAGGACAAGGCATCGAGCATGCGTGCCGCAGAGGCGCGAGCTCGTCAATGGCGGCTGGTGCATCGCCTTACAAGCATCAACCTTTCTGCTCAATAAATCTCCTTTATATTTGGTGGAGCCATGCCGGGTACCGTCCCCTATATCTTCCCGCTACCATCCTTGAACTCCGTTCTCGACGGCTACCTTCTACTATGCTAGACGCTGATCAGCAGACGCTTCCATCTCCTCCGGCCACCTATCGAGGCAGTGCTCTTCAGCGGGAGCCTCCAATCTTCAGCGGAACAGATGACAATGACGTTGAAGATTGGCTCTCGACTTTCGAACGGTTGGGCGCTTTGAACAGATGGACGGACGCGGACAAGTTGACACGCGTGTCGTTCTACCTTACGGGTGTAGCCAGCCTTCAGCTTAGAAACCACGAGACAGACGTCCAAACGTGGCCGCAATTCATAACGTCGATTGTAGCAGTCTTTGATCGACCTGTCGTCCGAAAACCTTGTGCCCAGCAGCGTTTACGCACACGCCCACAACAAACAGGTGAAACCTTCCCTCGTTACATAGAAGACGTCATCGATTCGTGCAGACGCGTGGACGCCACAATGAGGGAAGCTGAAAAATGTAAGCACATCCTCAAATGGATTGACGACGACGTTTTTAAAATGCTCTTGGCGAAAATCCCGACTAAAATTGACGACGTAAATAAGCTGTGCCAAATCTACGATGAATCGCGGAAGCAGCTAGCTCTGACAAGACGTCCTCCAGCGCACGATTTGGGTCACTGTCTAGTATGATCAATGGTCATGACCAACCGTCACTAACAGCTGAAATAAAAGCATTTGTCCACGAAGAAATCACGCGACAGCTTTCCTTGGTGCCCTTGACACCAGAACCTACCACAACTTTACCGTCGTATCTTCGTGGCGCCTTCAAGGAGAGGTTGCCGAGGCCCTACCAGCTGCCCGCGAGCGTAATCTTGTCGCTGGTCCTCTCAACTACGCCGCGGCTGCAGCCATGCCATCTCGCAAGGCGCCTGCGCCTCCATTCCAGTCTCGCGTGAGCCATTTTTTTAGTTCACATTAATGATATTCCTGATGGCATTACTTCTCGAATACGTTTATTCGCTGACGACTCAGTTGTGTACAGAAAAATACTAAATGTACAGGATGTCATTGAATTGCAGGCTGACCTTACCCGAATTGTGCAATGGTGTAATAAGTGGAAAATCCAACTTCATGTGAAAAAATGTGTGACGTGTCTTTTACTAAAAGACGAAAAAAGGATAAAGCGCGTTACTATTTGAACGGTGACGTCATTGATCATCAATCAATGTATAAATATTTGGGTGTAACACTTACAAGCGGCTGTTCATGGAATGCGCATGTGCATGCTGTAGTTGCAAAAGCTGCCAGAGCCCTAAATTTCATTCAACGAAATCTGAGATCCTCCCCTGCTGTTCTAAAAAGTACTGCGTATATTTCATTTGTCCGCCCGATTTCGGAATATACATGTTGTGTGTGGGATCCGCGCCAAAATTTCTTGATTGATCTAATCGAGAAAATACAGAACAGAGTGGCAAGGTTCGTTCTCAGTCGGTATAAGCGAGTTGACAGCTGTACTGAAATGGAAAACGAGCTGGGATGGAAAGCGCTGTCCTCTCGCAGAAGAAAATTGCGTTTGAAATTGTTATTTCAAATATATCATAATAAGACTGGCATCAATAAAGACACTTACTTTAAACCACCGCATTATCTGTCTAGAAGGTCTGATCATGACCTTAAGATTCAAGAATACCGGACAGGAACGAACCTTTATGCTAATTCTTTTTTGTTCATACTGTACAAGAGTGGAATCAATTTTCTTATGACCAAGTGTGCTGTCATAACGAAGACTTGTTTTTTTCAAAGCTGTAACCCCCCCCCCCCCGCTTACACGCCTTTGGGCAAAGCAGGGTATTTCTGAATAAAGAATAAAGAATCCCCCACCTTCAGTTCACTGGACCAGCACTAACGCCGCCAAGCCGTGGCGCACTACGGCTCCAATGCGCAATACGGTTCCTCCACTCCAATGCCAGCCCGCTACCAGCGCGACCACCACCCTCGGTTGGGACGTCTTCGCTCGCCCTCTTCACGCCGCCGCTCGCCTTTTCCTATGCGTCGACGGCCCACGCCTAACGAGGAGGAAAACTAGACGACACAGTTCCTGAAGCAAGAACTGCGCAAGTATCGGTTTGCCCAAGTCCTCATACGTCACCTACCTATGTTATTGATGTGTTCTTTGAAGATATCCCTACTGTCGCTCTTGTAGATACCGTTGCAGCTGTTTCTGTTATCGATGCAGGATTTTTGCCGCTCAATTCGTAAGGTCACGACGCCTTTCTCCGGATTATCGCTTCGCACAGCCAGAGCTCAACCTGCTCAACCGACCGCAGTAGGTGCAGCCCGCGTAACAATTGAGGACATTCTGTATACGATAGAGACTATCGTTCCTTCATCGTGCTCTCATACTATTATTGTGGGATGAAGCTTTTTGTCGCGTCATAACGCCGTAACGCCGTAATCGACTGTTTTTTGGCTGAGGTTGAATTTCGCTCACTGGATGACCGAGCGTACGTAGACATCCAGTTTGCCGCTAAATTTGTTGTTAACGACGACACCTACATCCCTCCATGCTCTTTTGCGTTCGTACCAGTTTCATGCAGCGCCATATCCAACGGCAAGGTCTTCTTCACACCATCTCCAATATTCGCCGGCAAAAGAGCTCTCCCCTGCCTTTTGCTACTCTCGACCTTTTAGAAGGCTCGACCACAATGCCAATTTAAAATCATGAGTCGTCGCCTTTATCCCTACTTTGTCGTGAGTGCCTTGGCCACGTCGAGACAATAACTTCTACCAGAATTATATCCATCCCCAATGAGGTGCCTTCTACGTCCGTCTGTGAACTGGCTGTCGTCTCCGTGGCTGACCCAATGTCGGCACATATATTTCAACCATTCACCGCAGAATATTTTACATCTTCACAGCGTTCACAACTCCTCACCATCCTTGAGTGCTATCGCCATACTTTCGACGTTGCACAAACATCTCTCGGCCGTGCCTTAGCAGTAAAACACCAGATTGGCACTGGGTCCCACTCACCGCTGCGACAACGACCATAACGCGTGTCCGCTGCAGAACGCCGCGTCATTGCTGCCCAACTAAATGATACACTTCGCAGAGGCTTTATTGGACCTTCACAGAGCCCATGGGCGTCTCCGGTGGTCCTCGTCAAAAAGAAAGACGATTCTATTCGTTTTTGTGTCGATTTCCGGTGATTGAACAAGACCACGCTGAAGGATGTCTATTCACTGCCGCACATTGACGATACTTTGGACAGTTTACAGGGTGCTGAGTTCTTTTACTCGTTAGACTTGCAGTCTCGCTACTGGCAGGTGCCGATGGCAGAGGCCCATTGCCCCAAAACCGCTTTTATTACGCCAGACAGCTTATATAAACTCACCGTCATGCCCTTCGGACTTCGGAATGCACCTGCAACGTCGGAACGAATGATGGACAACGTCCTGCGTGGACTAAAATGGAAGATATGCTCGTGTTACCTCGTTGATATTGTGGTGTTCGCCCCTAATTTCGACACACACTTACGTCTACTTCAGCACGTCCTTACTTGCTTTACTACCGCCGGTTTGCAATTAAACCTTAAATATGACGATTTGCCATGCATCAACTGAACATTTTGTGCCACATTGTTTCCAAGGAAGGCATCCTCCCGGATCCCGAGAAATAGTGAGCTGTTACGGCGTTTCCTGAACCTGCCATCACGAAAGAGCTTCGAAGTTTCATCGGCTTGTGTTCGTATTTCCGGCGATTCGACCGAAACTTTGCGTCTGTTATATCACCTCTCACGCAATTCCTCGGCAACTGTAAAGACCTCTTATCGTGGTCCCCTGCCTGCGACGAGGCTTTCACCACCTTGCGACGGCTTCTCACGACGCCACCCATTCTACGCCACTTCGATCCTGAAGCTCCAAATGAAATCCACACCGACGCCAGTGGTGTAGGCCTGGGTGGTGTGCTCGCATAGCGTAAACTGGAGCGCCAGGAATACGTCGTGGCATACGCTGGTCGCGCACTTACCAAGGCTGAGAGCAACTACAGCGTCACAGAAAACGAGTATTTGTTCATTGTGTGGGCCCTTGGAAAGTTTCGCCCATATCTATAAATTTGTTCTTTTGACGTCGTGACCGACCACCATGGGCTGTGCTGGCTTTCGACGTTAAAAGACCCATCTGGCCACCTCGCTCGCTGGGCATTGAAAATTCAAGATTATGACATACGCGTGGTTTATCGGTCAGAACGGAAGCATGCTGACGCCCACACCCTTTCCCGTTCCCCCCTTTCTCAGAATGCCACAGCTGACTCCGCTTGCGATCCCACATTATCATCTCTTGACTGACATCATTGCTATCGAAGAACGCAATTACCCATGGACTGCGTCTCTTCTCAATGATCTCTCCCACACTTCTGAACTCCCAAAGACGTGAATGCTCCGGCGCAAAGTTCCACACTACTCGATACACGGCATGCACCAGAGTGACGCAAGGGCCTGCTCGTCATTCCACGAACCCTGAGGTCACAGATCTGTTCCTCTTTCCACGCTGACCCACAGTGTGGCCACTCAGGAGTTTTCAAGCCCTACGAAAGGCTTCGATAGATAAATAGATATGTGGGGTTAACGTCCCCAAACTACTATATGATTATTAGGGATGCCGTAGTAGAGGTTTCCGAAAATTTTGACCACCTAAGGTTCTTTAACGTGCACCCATGCAAGTCTGAGCACATGCACCTACAACATTTCCGCCTCCATCGAAAATGCAGCAGCCGCAGCCGGGTATCAATCCCGCGACATGCGGGTCAGCAGTCGAGTACTTTAGCCACTAGACCACCGCGGCGGGGCGTGAAAGGCTTCGACATCGTTACTACTGGTGTGGTATGTATACCTTCGTCCGCAAATTCATCCGCTCTTGTGCCGATGATCAGCGCCGAAAATCTCCATCACGCACCTCTGCCGGTGAACTGCAGTCTTTACCATGCCCTTTCCGACCTTCGAACGGTTGGGAATAGACCTTTGTGGGCCCCTTCCGTTGACACTGACTGGCAAGAGGTGGATGATAGTTGCTATCGACCACTAACACGCTATGCTGAGACCGCTGCTCTTGAAACAGCTACAGCACAGGAGGTTGCCACTTTCCTACTGCATCATTTTGTGTTGCGTCATGGAGGCCCTCAAGAACTCCACAGCGACCGTGGCCGCGCCTTCTTGTCTGATATCACTGAACAATTGCTCGCCGAGTGTGCTATCGTACATCGCACATGTACCGCTTACCACCTTTAAACCAATGGGGCTAGCGAGAGCGTTGATTGTACTCTCGGTGACATGCGCTCTATGTATGTGACGCCTAATTTCTCTAACTGGGACTTAGTTTTCCCATTCATTACATACGCCTATAATACGGCAACGCAAGCGACAACAGGTTTCTCCCCTTTTTACCTCCTCTACGGCCGTCACCCCTCACACACCATTGACACCATTCTGCCCTATCGACCGGACGCGTCCGAGTGCCTATGGATCTTGGACGCCGCCAGACACGCAGAAGATTGTCGCCAGTTAGCTGATCGCTTTTCCTTCGATGACCGAAACCGGCAAAAAGCAATTCATCATGCCCAGACCTCAACTCTCGTTTTTCTTCCAGGTGCTCTTGTGTGGCTGTAAGTGCCGCATCACACACCTGGGCTCTCTTCCAAACTCCTGCGAAAATACGATGGGCTATATCGTATTCTGCAGCAAATTACCTCATTGCAGCAATTACCTCAAACTTGTGCAGCAAATTACCTCATTGAGCCTCTTACGCCACCGTCAGAATGTCGACGTCGCAACCGCGAGGTTGTACACGTCAAGCGACTCAAGCAGTACCATGGTTCTACGCCGCCTGCACAGGACTAAGTCGCCAGGAGGGCTCCTTTTTTTCCGGGGGGCCATTGTAAAGAAGAGTAAGTACTCCGGTGCAGGGGCAGCAGCATCGACCATGCAGCAGCGGCGTGAGCTCGTGAATTGCGGCTGGTGCATCGTCTTACAAGCATCAACCATTCTGCTCAATATATCTCCTATATATATATATATATATATATATATATATATATATATATATATATATAATGTGTGTGTGTGTGTTTGTGTGTGTGTGTGCGTGTGTGTGTGTGTGTGTAACGTAAGAAGGTAGCGATGGTTGATAGAATCTGAGAAGGAAGAAGTGACAGTAGAATAAACATGGCTATGAGCCATGCCACGTCTCCCATTCAGCATAGCGTCGCACGAGTCGACAGGATGGAGCCCTGTCTGCCCCTTCATCAGTCGCTCATGATCTACGCAGTTCTCCGCATGACACCCTGAGCATACATGGACTACCGTGCAAGCACTTAGCATTACGCATCGACCAGCATCATGTCAGAAGCATCGACAAACCTTCCCATCTCCAAGTACACCGGAGCAGCGGAGGATGGACCTGTACAGGACTGGTTCGACCTGTTCGAGCTCCACGCTACCGCTGCATCATAATCGGAACAGGAGATGGTCGCCAACTTTACCAACTACGTCTCCGGTGAGGCCTTCAAATTCTACCTCACCACATATTTCAAAACGACGAGTCGTGGGAAAAGATCAAACAAGAAATGAACGTTTGGTTTAAAGAATATAATGAAGACTACGATGAAGATTTGCTTATAACCCGCCATCCACAGCCAACCGCACTCGGTCGTCACAGTCAAAAGCAGCCTTCATGCAATGACCAATCCCATGTTTTTCCATCGCGTGGATCTTCGGTCACTCACAACGCCCACCTCGCATCTCACACGTACACTACGGTCGGGATAGAGCTGGAGAACCACGAATATACTCAGCCAAGCCTGGAGTCAACTGTTCACATTCATGCATCAGAACAGCTTATCTCCAAAGTTGCGGACTCAGAGAAACAGCCCGAAGTAAAATCTGATCAAACCAATCCTTTCACAGTGTCGCCATCGAGTTCCCAGCCACCTGAGAGCACAACCAACACACGAGGCTCAAAAGGATCAGCTCTCAAGCACTGCCCTGTGCGAGGAACGTCCATTAAGAATGTCTTTGCAAGAGCCTCAGCAGATTTTTCTGTCAATTCTGGCGCACTATCTTCATTGCTTGACACGAATCGCGACACCCTAACTAGTATTTATTTATTTATTTATTTATTTATTTATTTATTTATTTATTTATTTATTGTACCCTCAGGGCATACAGCATTATAGAGGGGAGTGGGTTTTAGAAGACAAGAAATACAATTGAAACGTGAAAAACAAATCACATTCAGTACATGCGTACAACACTCGAGAACAACGTGTAAATGACAATGCTTACACAATATCTAAAAAAAAGAAGCACCGCGACAAATCAAACAAGGAATCAAAAAATCAAACAAGGAAGCACCGCGACAAAAAAAAAATAAATACCGTAATGACGATCTAACACCTAAAGAAAGAACCAAAAAAAATTACAACATGGCACAACAAATCTGCGATACACAAATGAATGGTAACCGAACAGCAGCAAACAAAACCAGGGGAAAAAATGCGTTGAGCACATCAATGCATAAAATTTTCGAGTGCCGCCCGAAAGCGTTCCTGATTAGTAATCGTGACTAGTGACGCAGGCAGGTTGTTCTAATCATGGCATGTTTTTGGTAAAAAAGAATGGGAGTATGTTACGGTGTTTTGGCGCGGAGTATGAATTTTGTAATGATGGTCGAGGCGTTCAGATAAGAAAAAAGGAGGGTTTAGCCAACGTGATTTAAGTATGGGGTTATGGTGATACGCTTTATGCAGCACACAAAGGCGAGCAAGTTTCCGGCGAGTAGCAAGAGTAGCAAGGTCAAGGCTGGATTTCATGTTAGTAACACTGGAAGTGCGGTGATAGTTGGAAAGTATGAACCTCACGGAGCGGTTTTGCACAGCTTCAATTTTATTAGATAGTGTTGCATAGCCAGGGTCCCAAACTGAGGAAGCATATTCAAGCCTAGGGCGCACGTAGGTTATATATAGCTGCTTTTTTAAGGAAGATGGGGACAGCGAGAAATTTCTTTTCAAGTAGCCTAGCATGCGGTTTGCATTAGATGTTACATATTCAATTTGGCGCTCCCAGGATAGGTTATTGGTTATGTGCACACCGAGATATTTGTAAGATTCAACTGACTCTAGTAAGGTATCTTTAAGAAAGTAATCAGGGCTAGGTAGTTTGTTACGCGAAATTCTCATTGATTTACATTTAGAAACGTTAAGATCCATGTGCCAGAGGTTACACCAGGAAATAATGTTATTAAGGTCGGATCGTAGACAGGCAATATCAGTATCATTAGTAATTTTACGGTAAAGCACACATTCATCAGCAAAAAAGGCAAACTGGAGAAGAAATGTTAGAAGGCAGGTCGTTAATGTATATTAGAAACAGTAAAGGCCCCAGCACAGAACCCTGAGGTACGCCTGAATGTACCGCCACCTCGGGAGAGTCAGTTTCGTTAATGGATACAAACTGCGTGCGGTTAGCAAGAAAGATTCGGATAAACTGTAGTACTTCTGGATCAATTTTCAAATGGCTGAGTTTATGTAATAGTAGCTGGTGATTTACTTTATCGTATGCTTTTGCGAAATCTAGAAATATGCAGTCAGTCACAAAACCTGAATCAAGATATACATGCAGATCGTTAGTAAACGTGACTAGTTGTGTTTCACACGAAAATAATTTACGGAAACCGTGCTGCGAGTAATGGAAGAACTTATTTGATTCTAAATGCTTAACAAGGCTGGAAAAAATTATGTGCTCAAGAGTTTTGCAAGAAACTGAAGTAAGTGAGATGGGTCGGTACTTAGAGGGGTCATGTGCGTCGCCTGATTTGTGAAGGGGTACCAACCGGCCTGCTTTCCAATCTTTAGGCAAGTAACCGTCATCGAAACATTTAGTGTAAAGGCAACATAATATAATCGACATATACTTTTTAGTATTCTTCAGAAATTTTGAATTAATACCGTCAGGGCCACATGAAGAAGACAGTTTCAGGTTGCTGATGACGCCAGAAATTCCAGTTGGATCGAAAACTATAGGGTCCATTAGGAAAAAATTTACACACTGAAGATCAGGAAAATTATCTACAACCGGGTTACAAAAAGACCTGGCGAAGCTATTATTTAACAGCGATGCGCAGAGATGGCTCGAAACTGGTACACCGCGATTATCAACCAGGATTATTGTGGTGTCGTTTTTAGGCTTCATTATGCTCCAGAAACGCTTAGGATTTGTCTTTAACAGTAAGGGTAGAGTTGACTGAAAAAAGGTACGTTTTGCAGTTTGAAGGGCCTTGGTGTAAGATGCGGCTGCTAATTTGTAGGCTGACCAGCGTTGCGGCCCAGTAGATTTCTTGGCAGCACGATAGAGCCTGGCTTTCTTGTTAGACAATCGTTTCAAATAACGGGTAAACCAGGGAGCATTAGTATTACTATAAACGCGCCGCAACGGTATATGTTTGTTGATTAATTGATAGACTTGTTGTTTGAAGGAATTCCATATGTAATCAACGCTTAGTTCTCTATAACGAGGCAGTAAGCTATCAAGAAAAATACAAAGCCCCGTATTAATAGCTTCGAAGTTGGCTCTATTGTAGTCCCTGATGCTTTTTATGCGCGTCTGTTTTCTTGTGGCAGGAAGGGAAAGAGCGAACTGCAATACATCATGGTCGCTTAAGCCGGGGATGTGTGTTATTGACGAAATAATATCTGGGGCAGATGACAGGACGAGATCAAGCAAAGACGATGATTTCGGTGTTACACGGGTTGGCTGATCGACAAGCTGGGATAAGTTAAAAAGGGAGCAAACATCGAGAAACGATGATGCATCAGCAGATGCAGGTTCGACTAAAGGAGTGGAGTGCAGCCATTGAATATTGGGATAATTAAAGTCACCAACCAAAACAATTTCTACTCCGGGATATCGTACCACAATTTGATTCAAACTATCGTGAAGACCTTCACAAAAACTGCTAGCAAAGGATGGAGACCGATAAGCGGCGCCAAGAATAATCTTATATTTGAACGTTAAGCAGCACCAGATAATTTCAAGGTCTGTAGTTACAGAGACAGCGAAAGATTTTAGCTGGTCACTGATTGCGATTAGTACACCACCACCTGTCCTGTCACTGCGATCACGTCGATATACCACAAAATGTTTGTCACACTGAAATAACTCATCCACCGATATTTTGCTCGTGAGCCAAGTCTCCGTCAATACGACGATATCGGCTTCAGAATCATTGATTAATGCCTTAAGTCTATCCTTCTTTTGATATAGGCTGCGGATGTTAGTATACAGAACAGAAACATTGCGCGTACAGCCACTACCCCTCACACTATCCTAGCTACCGTTGGGCTGACTATACACACGTCCTGAACGCGTCGACCTCGGTGATGTAGAGCCAGACGGAACATCCGGAGAGGCAACCGCAGGAAGAGAGGAAACAACTGCACTAACTTCAAGAACAGAATCTGCATCTGCACAGTACCGGTAGTGTTTCCCGTCTGCAATAAGCTTGTTGTGGCGCAGTTTGTACGAAGTTTTCAAGCCTTTGCCGAAGTCAGGCAGTTTTTTACGTGCAATGCGCGTAGAAAGAGAGAAATCTTCTCTTATGTTAAAATATGTGTTAATTAGCAAGGATCTTTTTTGCATGAATCAGTTCTTTAGTTTTGAAAGAAGAAAATTTAGCTACAATGGGACGGTTTTTGTCAACTGAATACTGGCCTATCCGATGCGCACGCGCAATGTCGGTTGCAGGAATTTGCAGCTGCAGTATCTCAGAAGCTAACGAGATAATCTGGCCTTCAGATTCCTGCCAGCTTTCTTTAGGACTGTCTTTAATTCCGAAAAACAGCAAGTTATCTCGCCTCGATCGATCTTCTGCCTCATCAAGCTTTGCGCGTAACGTGGTTATTTCTTCACGCAGACGGCACCTTGGAACATCAGCACCAGCCTGATCTAGCTGGCACAGCTCAAGACTAGCAGCCTGCTGTCCAACGGCTTCTAGGCGGGTGCTGATATTCGCAACAGTAGATACCATCGATTCATGGCCACGTTTTAGTTCGTCAATCGCCTTTGCCATGCTGGATTGAATATACTCAATCCTTATACAGCGGTCGTTGGTTTCCTTAACTAATTTCAGTAATTCGTCTGGCATCCCGGGATTTTGCTCGATGTCCCCGCATATCACCAAAAACAATGCACAAAAAGGTTCAAGAACGGCTCCTGGGCATGGAACCACGACAATAAAATGGTTGACTTGTAAGATTTACAGGTCAGAAAGGAAGGATGACTGACCTGCGCAACGAACAAGAGGCGTAAGAACATCGCTCTGGCCGTGCTTCCATGCCCACTGGCAAGGTGAACCGTGGGACGCCCTTTTGTATGGCTTGACGGGGGGTGGAGCGATCACGTAGATGCTGGTAGGCTGAGTCCGAGAGTATCTTGCGATAGCTTCGTTGTGGCAGAGCTGGTTGCATTCCTTGATGATAGCAGGCTCGAGATACCGGTGGGACAGCGAAACAAGTCCGCCATAACCGGGTTGCTACTCGAGGCAGCAGTACAGGACTGCGACACGGGGACGGCGCTCGGCCAAGGGCAAACCGTGACGATCTGCGCAACGAACAAGAGGCGTAAGAAGATCGCTCCGGCCGTGCTTCCATGCCCACTGATCAACTGTTTGCTGGTCACATCAACCTACAAAGAAAAGCCAGCTCATGTTTCTAAAGGAAGTTCACCTCGTCAGATAGTGCAACATCAGCAATGCCAACAAAAGCAACAAGGAGATCCTCAACAGCTAAAACAGCCACCCCAACAAGGACAAAGAAGAACTAAAGCCACATCGCAAGCATACTTGCGGCTTAAAGAATGTTGTGAACAACGACCACAAAAGAAAAGACTGATTCCGCATCTGAGCCAGCTTCGCAGAAAGAAAAGCCAAGGAACTTCTCTGGACCAGCGTTCAAGATTGCGCCGTCGGTCTGAACATCTGCGCCATCACCGTAGAAAACTCCCTAAACGCCACAAAACAACCGCTTGTACTCTGCAGGAACACAAGCAGCGCCCAATGAGCCACGATTAACGGGCACGCAAACTGGATGCACGGCGTTTGTACCACTCACGACGAAAAATGCGACGCCTACAAAGCTGCCAATCGTGCAAGGCATTCCAACCTCGTTCGTTCCTCGGAAAAACGCCGGCTGCGTTTCCATCTGTTTTCACGCTGAAAGCATGTTTATGTTATCCAGAGCGTGCCAGCCATCCTCGCCCACCAGAGCCGTACTTGATAACCCCGGATTGCTGCCCTCTCCTGTGAAGTCTTTGCGCGATATCACGGAACTTCAATGGGATGTGAAACTACAGCCCATTAGGACAGTTTTTCTTGTGTTCTAAGATTGCTTGTTCATCATGTATTGTAATATGTAACACGCGCATTCTTTTGGGGAGAGGGGGAATCCTGTATCGTAAGAAGGTAGCGATGGTTGATAGAAGCTGAGAAGGAAGAATTGACAGTAGAATAAACATGGCTATGAGCCAGGCCACGTCTCCCATTCAGCATAGCGTCACACAGACACACACACACACAAATATATATATATATATATATATATATATATATATATATATATATATATATATATATATATATACTGCTCACAGTTGGTAATTTCTTCATCCACTTTTCTTTCTTGTTATTTACATTCCATTGGTTTTAATAACTTCCCCTGTACATTCCTTGGCATTACTGTCTGTTATATCTCATTAATATTGTGTTAAAACACGGAAACACGAGCCCTTAGGTATACACTTCTTTCCCTTATATATATATATATATATATAGTGATGACTAAGAACAGCGGAATCGGGGCTGTATAGCTAGTTGGAAGAAGCAGAGGAAGAAGAAGATACAGAACACAACTGCTGGCCCAGGATCGGGTGCTGTCTCTGTCGTTTATTCCTTACAATGGCTCAGCTCGACCATTGAACCTTGCGGCTCAAGCCATCTGTCCGGAGGCTCGTGGGTCGTCGGCAGCGCGGGTTTCTCCATCCAGGAACGCCTTTCACGTTGCCTTGACGATGGAGTCAACAACCCGGCTACTGCTTCTGCTGCCCATCGGACCATCAGTGTACGGCATTTATGCCTCCACTGCGGTACCAGGCCATGACCTAACGGGCACCATGCTACCACTTCACGGCAGGATTATGCATACGCTCATATCCTTTGGGAATGCAGTTCAAGCTTCCCACGGACTGGAGTCCGTTACAGCACTGTTCCAGCATACGCACTGCCACGGAGCGCTGTCCAGGCTTCGTTGGACGTGCATGCCGCCACCGTGACTACTGCTCGCACCGCATACTCCGCCGACGCGAGTAAGAGTGGTTCCGATGTCTCATGCGACAGTGCCGTGGAACTGCGGCGTCCCATCGCGCAACTCTAGGTCACGGTCAACGCTGTTACAGCGACGAGCTCTGTGCTGTTTCCTGCCACCCTGCCGCCACGGAGCACCGCTGGCGCCATGCTCGATTTAGCATCCTCACATGACCTGGAAGCCAGCCCACCCGAGCAACGCAGAGAGCTTCGGTTTGCCCTCATGTAGCTCTCGGACCAACTGCGCGTCTTCGCGTTTGCACTCTCTGCATTTTCAATTGCCGTTTATTCGTCACAAGTCATCGCCCAAATACCGCAGTTCCACGGCTTTGAGAACGACGCTGACGACTGGGTGGCTACCGTCAACGTGATAGCAATGCGCGAGGCCTGGACGGAATCTCAGAAATGGTCTGTGGCTGTGGACTGTCTTCGGGAAGGTGTATCGGCGTGCCACCGGTATGAAGGCTTCAAGGAGCAGTCATGGACAAAGTGGAGCTCAGGACTCATAGCTTCCTTCGGTCGGAAACTCTCTAATCTCCCTTCCACCACCCAGTTCAACCTGACGCCTACCGAGAATAAGGCGCTGGAGGGTTTCGCTTCCAGGCTGCAGCCATGCGTCGCAGTTCACCACGAGCTTTCAGACCCATTGCCGTCGTCCGATTCAAGTTCAGCTCAGTCAAAGAGCACTACAGAAGACGGGCCTCGTGAAGGACGTAACTCAAACGACATACACACACTGAATCACCCGAATGTGCAGCTGTACCCTGCATAAGCTTTGATGACCTCTTGGTGGAACGATACTCAGGGTACACTGAAACAGGCTCCAAGGCAGGCATCGCTCTACTAATGCCAGGTTCCACACCGGGACCCATCTCATGAACTTCCGTGCCTGCAACCAATGCTATTTCGAAGACAGAGCTGTCTGAGACAACCGTGGATAGCAAGGCGACAATCTTGGACCAGTCTGTACCACTTCTGCAGTCATTGGTTGAGCGTGTGAGCTACATCGATGCGTTCCAGGCAGGGAGAGCCAGCGTCGGCCTTTCCGGCAACATGATGTACGATCTTGTCGAGGACGACAAGCTCGCCATTCTGACTCCCAACGTACCAACTGAGCGCCACGCAGACCCTCACTAAGTCCTTGCTGTCATTATGGAAATCACTTTTGATTGTTCAGGCCATGACCAGCTTGGTCAAAACAAGAGCGACAACAGCAAGGAAGCTGCGGGCACGTCGCATCATGATTGTGTCCAACGGCCTGTGCGCGCTCACACTCACTCTGTGTTGCGCAAGCATTTTCCGGCTCGGCATGCAAATGCGCATAAAAACCAAAGCACCACACTCAGACGACAATAAGTGTCTACTCGGCAAGCAACGACTGCTCCAACACAGCCGTTGTCACCCACCAAATCTCTACACGATGTGACAGGGTCGCAAAGACAGACCACCGTGGTACAGCCAGTTTCATACCCCCGAGTCTTCATCGACCAAGGTGCGAGTGAATGCCAATGCCCAACGTCAACAACGACACTGCAGCCGAACAAGGCAACGATTACAGTCTCAGCGTGCCAAGTCACAGCCTAGACGGTTTCAGCCACGGCGAAGCAGTCAATGCTACCCGCCAGGACCATTTTCACCAAGTCTTCCGAACACGTCGAACCTTCGACGAGACCGACCGCAGCGACAGAGCTCATTCCACCCGTCGAAAAACGCACTATAAGTGTCGCAACGTGGCCGAGGTTATAGACCGCCGCAACACAGTCGTAACCCCCCGTCGCTATTAGCCAAGGTTTACGCCAAACCTCAGCAAACCTCAGCGTCTTCACCGACATTTCGAACGACCACGGCGACACATTTAGTGTCGGCCACCAGATTCAGCTCCGAAATATTTTCAGGCGAAGTTCAAGCGTGGAAGAATCCGATCATCCCGATGCAGCCAACGCCGCCCACCTAAGCACTGTCGGCAGCTCCACGCGCTCGCAGTCAAAGCTGAGTGGGATGACAAAGAGCAGTGGAATCGGTGCTCAGGGTGCGATGAGCCAGCTGAAAGAAGTAGAGGAGGAAAAAGATACAGAATCCAACAGCTGGCCAAAAAATGGGTGCTGTCTCTGTCGTATATATATATATATATATATATATATATATATATATATATATATATATATATATATATATATATATTTCTTGAAAGTTTTCCTTGATTCCCGTCGAGTTATAAGTCACCAGAAGAAGCGAACGAACAAACGAAAAACGATGCTTCATTGCCAACGTTACGGCCGGGGACCGGCCTTCGTCAGGGCATACGTGCATATTACACTAACACGCACTTCTTAAGCACATAGCAAGGGGGCCCCCAATTGTGAATAATCACTCTTAGCATTATTGACATACATGTTAACAAAAAGATATTCAGACATGCGCAGCATTTTGTTGATAGCGGAGCAGCAGTGGTAGGCAAGGTGACTTGAAAACATAGATGCAAATAATATGATGGACACTTTTGATATCGCAACATTTGTGAATGAACCAAAAAAGGCAATGCCATGGTAAGTTACCTTCGTTGTCAATGAAATATACATGAGCATGATATCACCATTGATGTCACAAATGTGGTAACAGAGTGTGCATGCGTTCTGGTCCACTAACTAATGTGTCACCAATGACACCGCAACGTAATCACGGCAGTGAACAAACGTGTATGTGGGCTACGGTGGTTGATTTATCTGTTTTGCCGGTAAAAACGTAAGCCTCCCTGGGTTCTCGTTTATTCCAGACGCTATGGCGTTAAATTTATGAATAAGAAAAGATTCACGGACTTTCCTTTCGTAGTGCGATTTAAAACCAGATTCGAGTATTGTGTCAGTTATGTTGTCGAAAGAGTGGCCTGGGGTAGCGAGGTGTTTGGACAGGGGAAGGCTAGGCAGGCACCTGACGTGTGACCTGTGATTATTGAAGCGCAACCGGAAAGCTGTCTCCGTTTGAGCAATATATTGGAGGTCACACAATGAGCATTGGAGCAAGTAGATTGCATTGCTCGTGTCGCAGTCGAAATGGCCTTTTATCCAGAGAGTGAAGTTTGACGCAGAGCTCTTAACAATACGCGACGTGGTCATGTGGGGGCACACCTTGCAGCGTGCCTTGTTGCATGTGTGACACCCCACATGGGCTGGCGTTGATAGTTTGGATGACGTAAGTATGTCTCGTAGGTTTCTCGATCGGCGGTAAACTGCTCGTGGAGGCTCCGGGAAGACGTCTTTGAGACGATTGCTCTGCATTAGTATGTTGTAGTGCTTTTTGAGAATCGCGTTTGCATTTGGAATTGACGGAGAATGTGTCAGAATTAAATTGATGTGCTTCCGGTGCGCAGGCTTTTTATTTGATTTTAGAAGCGCTCTTCGGTCCATTGCATCGGCGCGCATGATCGCGTTGTCGATAATCTGAGGCGGGTACTGTTGTACAGTTAGGGCATCACGAAGCTTATCAGAGTTTTCAACAAAGTCTGAATTTTCAGAGCACAGCCTTTTGAAACGAAGTGCTTGACTGTAGGGTATACTCGTCTTACAATGTTTTACATGGCTGCTTTTGAAATGAAGGTATCGGTGAGCGTCGGTGGGTTTTCTGTATACTTTAGTAGATAATTTTTCGCCGCAAAGGGACACTGTTACATCCAGGAAGCAAATGGATGCCTTCGAGTACGATTGTGACAATGAAATGGATGGATGAACTTTGTTAAAGTCTGCAATGAAAGTCATTGGTTCCGCTTCGCCGTGATTTCAGATAAAAAAAATGTCGTCTCTAAAATGTTTGTAGTAGTATGGATGTAGTCTGTACGTTGAAAGAAAATGATTTTCCAATTGGCCCATAAATATATTCGCGTAATTTGGACCAATTTTGGGGACCATTGAAATGCCACTAACTTGTACGTAGTGAACACCATCGAACTGAAAATTGTTAAGCTCCAGGATGAGTTTTAATAATGTGGGTAATGTACAGCTATCAACAGATTTGTCACATGATGAGTCGTTATAAGCATCCACTACTGCATGAATGCCGTCTTTGTGGGGAGTATTAGTATAAAGTGACGCAACATTTAATGATACCAGAAATTAGTCAGCAGGTATATTCAGGTCGATGATGTCAGCGAGGAAATGAAAAGTGTCCTTCAGATAGGATGGAAAAGTTGGAGGTAGTATACTAATCAGGCCATCGACATAGCTTGAAAGTAGTTCTGTGACAGTGCCAATGCCTGACACTATAGGACGACCGGGGTTATTGGGCTTATTTATTTTAGGCAATAGGTAAAACCTTCCTGGAACAGGGCTCAGTGGGACTAATGAGTACTTTGGTTTATCGGGAAGTTTGTTATCCAGTATTAAATGCTTGATTGTATCAGTAACGATGTCCTTAAATTCTTCGTCGGGGTTTTCATTGAGTCGCTTGTAAAACGTGTCATTATCTAGCTGTCCCTGAGCTTCACAAACGTAGTCCGTTGTGTTCATTATCACGATTGCGCCTACTTTATCAGCGGAATTTATTACAATATCTGTGCGTTCACTGCCGTTATTACGTTGCGGTGTCATTGGTGACACATGAGTTAGTTGACCAAAACGCATGCACACTCTGTTAGCACATTTGTGACATCAATGGCGATATTATGCTGATGTATATTTCATTGACAACGAAGGTAATTTACCATGGCATTGCCTTTTTTGTTCATTCACAAATGTTGCGATATCACAAGTGTCCATCATATTATTTGTATCTATGTTTTCAAGTCACCTTGCCCTACCATATTCTGTATAGCGCACTGCTGCTCCGCTATCAACAAAATGCTGCGCATGTCTGAATATCTTTTTGTTAACATGTATGTCAATATTGCTAAGAGTGATTATTCACAATTGGGGGCCCCCATGCTATGTCCTTAAGAAGTGCGTGTTAGTGTAATATGCACGTGTGCCCTGACGAAGGCCGGTCCCCGGCCGTAACGTTGGCAATAAAGCATCGTTTTTCGTTTGTTCGTTCGCTTCTTCTGGTGCCATATATATATATATATATATATATATATATATATTGTATGAAAAAGAGGGTTTTCGGGCAAGGAATACCTTGTAGTCGCAGAGCCACAGGTCAGTGAGGTGACACGGTCAAGAAGCCTCAGCGAGAGCTAGCGCTGTCTCAAACCAACTTCCTTGTTTGTTTCTCCTAAATGCGGGCTCGTGCTCGCCGCAGTTCATGGCCAGGTGTAATCATTTCACCAGTGAAACAAAAAGCATCGGCCCGATGCTTGCGCAAATGGTAGTGCATAAGCTTAAGTAAACCAATCGTGCACACTGTGGGCACATGGAGGAAGACACACAACAAGAAAGGAAGAAGTTTGAGGCAAGGTCGCACCAACGCATAAAGTACGGCTTGAGCCCTACAACGTAAACGATCTCTGGGTAGTGCTTTCGCCATTGGGGCGACATGGTTCCGTTTGGGACCACCTCATAGTGCTCGTCACTCACGTGGCGCACTACTTTGAGCCCAACGTAGCGACTCGGGAGCTTTTCGGAACCCTTGGCGATGAACGGGAGTCCATACCCAAACTAGATCTCCTGGGTGGTATTCGACCTGTCAATGGCGAAGATCATAGCGGCGTGCATCTGTGGTTTGTTGTTGCGTGATATGCTGGCGTGCCAATCGTCGAGCTTCTTCGGCATACTGAGCAGGCTGCTCAGCGCCAGGTGTGAGCGAACGGTCGTAATCGTGTGGCAACATAGCGTTTAGCATATTATGCACTTCGCGCCCATAGACGAGACGGAACGGTGTGAATCACGTCGTTTCTTTAATGGCAGCGTTATACGCGAATGTTATGTATAGGAGGACCTGATCCCACGTCTTGTGCTGAACGTCCACATACATGGATAACATATCGGCGATGTTCTTGTGAAGTCACTCCGTCAAGCCGTTATTCTGCGGATGATACGCCTTCGCCTTGCGATGGCTCGTGAAGCTTAGTTTGAATACAACGTCAATGAGCTGAGCCGTGAAAGCTGTTCCGCGACCGGTGATCACGCAAGACGGGGCGACATGGCAAAGAATGATCTGGTCGGTGAAAACTGGGCAATATCGGAAGCTTTAGCTCATTGGAGGGCTGATATCTCGGCGTATCTCGTTGGATAATTTGTTGCTACAACTATCCACTTGTTATCAGCAGATGACAGATAAAATGGCCCCAGTACATTCATTTCTATTTGATCGAACGGCGCCCTTGGTGGTGTGACTGGTTGCAGCATGCCTGCGGGGTTCGGTGGCGGAGATTCGAGGCGTCGACATTCACGGCAGCTTTTCACAAATAGCTTGACGTACGTACCAAGTTTCGGCTTTTAGTGCACCTGTTGAACTCTGGCGAGAGTTCGTTAAGAGCTTAGATGACCGGATGTGGGCTCCTCGTGGCAGGTCAGAAGAATGTCGTCTCGCATGTCAGAAGGGACCGCTAGGAAGTAGGCTTTCCCACTGCCATTAGCGTTTGTTTTGTACAAGACACGAAAAATTGCGAGAAAGGTGTCGAGGTACGGGTGTGTTGCGTCCTTCTATATTATCAATGATTGCTCGATTCTCGATTTACTCGTGTTGTCATGCGATCAAGTATGCTGCAGTGAGTACTCCGAGGAATCCACTATCATCCTCATTGTTGGGATCACAAACTCCAGTAGGTGCACGGGACAACAGATCAGCATCTTCGTGCTTGCAGCCTGTTTTATAGACGATGGTGAGGTGAAACTCTTGCAAACGAACACTCCATCATGCCAGATGCCCAGATGGGTCTCGTAAAGTGGCTAACCAGCACAATGAATGATTAGTCACTACATTGAAGTGACGACCATAGAGGTAAGGTCTGAATTTTATGGTGGCCCACACTACTGCTACGCACTCCTTCTCCGATGTGGAATAGGTAATCTGGGCGCGACACAGGGTGCGGCTGGCGTAAGCTATTCCGTGCTTGGTGCCTTTTGATGTCGGACAAGCACGGCGCCGAGACCTACATTGCTCGCGTCGGTATGAACTTCGGTAGCAGCATCCTCGTCGAAGTGAGAAAAAACTGGTGGTGCCTACGTACGCTCTCGTAGATCGATAAAAGCCGCGTTCTGTTCTTCATTCAAAACAAATGGTACGTCGTCACGTGTGAGACGAGTCAGAGGCTCGGCAATTTTAGAAAAATTAGTGATGCAGCGACGATAGTAGGTGCACAGACCGAGGAAGCGACGTACTGCCTTCTTGTCACGGGGAGTGGTAAAGGAGGCTACGGCGGTTGTCTTGTCGAGCTCAAGTTGAACAATGGCTGTGCTCGCAACATGGCACAGAAAGTCAAGTTCTTTATAGCCAAAGTGGCATTTTTTCTGGGTTAAGCGTGAGGATCGCAAAGCGGTGCGCTTACAGAACAGCCTCCAGACTCTTCAAGTTAAATTAGCATTCCATAAAACAAAAGGAGAGATTCTTTCTAACGAACGCAAACATAAAAAAAACCACTTTTAGTGTTGGTAAAGAGTTTTCACGTCGTCTACAAAACGTCCTTAGGCAATTGATTGCCTTTGCTAAAACTAAGTCACTGCCTTTTTCCACCACGTATACGAAACAATGCTAATGGGTCGCAAGCGCTACGTCTACGATGAGCAATCGCAAACTGTAAGGGAAGCATTGTAGCAATATTCTCGGCGCAAATCTTCCGGTCACACCCCCACCCCTTTAATCTGGCCTGTCACTTTCGGTACTCTTTGCTAACGCGCGCAGTTTTTTTTTCCGAAACGCATCACTTTTTCTGAGCTTGTTTTGTCATCAAGCAGTAACGTATTGGTGATAACCGAGACTTGGCTGACAAATGATATAACAAATGCAGAAGTGCTTGATGACCTACCTGGATTTCAACTTTATAGTAAGGACCGTACAGGCGCACGTGAAGGCGGGGTTCTGATCGCTGTGCACCAACAGTTATTGTGCTCGGTGGCCAGGACCGACTCTCCTGAGCTTGAAATTCTTTGGGTCGTTTGCCGTTCTCACCCTCATATTGTCCTTGTAGGCATTTGTTATAGACCCAGATTTCGCATATAAGCTCAACAACCTGAGTGACCTTGGCAAACAGTATCCACAGGCAGAGATACTGCTTTTTGACGATTTTAATTAATATCAAATAGATTGAAGTAGTAGCGTCCTGTCAGCTGTGCACGGGCAGTGAGCCCGCAAGAGACTTCATAGATTTCTGCCTAAATTGCAATCTAACCCAACTTGTGTCCCAAGCAACGCGCGTTACATAAAGCAATTCCAGCATCTCAGATCTAATACTAACTAGTCATCAAGAGAGCTTATTATCAATTACATATCTGCGTGCTGTCAGTGCCCACAAGGTAATTCATGCGGCTTTTGCGTTTTGACCTGTTAACGCGATGTTGTCACCAAAACAATCCGTATTTACGGCAAGGGCAATTATAGTGCCATCAATAATGAATTGGTATCATTTCTTCCTGAGTTCGAGAGAATAAGCCATACACGCTCTGTGGACGAGAATCGGATTACATTTAGAGATCGGTTAGCCACTCTTGTCGACAAGTTTATTCCAAAAATAACGTTCGCCGCAAACCGAAACAAGCCGTGGTTTTTACGTACACTCCAAAAACTAAGAAAGAAAAAAAAGCCTCTTCCGATCAGCAAAACAGTCTAAACTTCCGTTATAATGGGAAAATTATTACGAAGCGGAAGACGATTATCTAAGAACCATTCGAAACGCCAAGCACGTGTTCTTTCATGAAGAGCTGCCCAAAATGCTTGCAACCAGCCCTCGCAAATTCTCGGAGGTGATAAATCCTCAGGAGATGCGCACCACTAGTCTCTCGAATGCACATGGTGATATAGTCAATAACAATGAATGTGCGAACCTTTTTAACAAGGCCTTTTTCTCTGTTTTTACAAATGAGACTTCCGTTCCCGATTTTTCTTCACCTGCGCGCTGCACCAATTCTATGCATCCGATTGCATTTTCTACGGACGGCATTATTTCGAATATAGAAAAGATTAAGCTTTCTTCTTCTGCAGGTTTGAATGACATAATTAAAAACTTCTCATAAACGTTAAACATGTGTGTGCCGCATACCTTACATTGTTATTTTCGCAGTCATTATCATCAAGCATTCTGTCGGCAGACTGGAAAGTAGGCAAGGTCGTTCCAATCTACAAATAAGGTAACAGAAATTCTCCCCTAAATTACCATACTCTATCTTTATCAAGTATCCCCTGCAAAATCATGGAACATGTCATCTACTCTCATATAATCAACTTCTTGCACTCAACGCACTTTTTTCATCCTTCTCAACACGGGTTCCGAAGGGGTTATTCTTGTGAAACGCAGCTGGCCATGTTTATTCACCACTTACAATTTAATTTTGACTGCAACATTCAGACAGATGCTCTTTTCCTCGATTTCGCTAAAGCTTTTGACACTGTCCCGCATAAACGCCTAATTCCTAAATTATCTCTGTTAAATCTAGATCTTAATGTACTTGCATGGATAATATCGTTCCTGACTAATCGTTTCCAATTTGTGTTTGTTAATAATCACTCCTCTAACTGATTACCTGTAACTTCAGGTGTCCCACAAAGGTCTGTCTTAGGGCCTCTACTCTTTTTAATTTACATTAACGATCTACCATTGCATGTATCATCTAACTTTAGTGTGTTTGCCGATGACTGCGTAATCTACGGATCAGCAACCAACATTCATGACCAAACACTCATTCAGCATGATCTTAACAACATACAAACATGGTGTGATCGTTGGATAATGAACTTAAATCCTAATAAATGTAGGCTTGTTTCTTTTTTCGCCACCTTAACCCTTTTGAGTTTACCCATTCCATCGCTAATGTTCTCATACAACCAGTTCAATCATTCAAATGCCTCGGCATCACCTTGGCTCATGATCTGTATTGGCATCATCACACTACTAAAATCATCTCGTCTCCTAATAAATCACTCGTGTTTCTCAGACGACACTTACGCCATACTCCGCCTCACGTCAAGATGCTTGCATACAAATCACTGATCAGGTCAAACTCGAGTATGCATCGTCCATCTGGAACCCTCATGAATCATACATCGTAGGAGAACTCGAATCACTTCAAAATCGGGCTACCAGGTTCATTCATTCTGCATATTCGTGCGATATCAGCATCTCATCTTTAAAGGCGGAATCAGGTCTAGAAACCCTTGCTTCACGCCGACAGTGTGCCACCCTCTCTCTTCTTCATATGTTTTATTGCAGTTCTCTGAATCATCCACCGTACATCACGCCCCCTCCGCACATATCCCATCGCACTGGTCATACGTTACAAGTCGCAATACCACGTACCCGGGCCACTGAAATCCAAGCCTCCTTTTTCGTAAGAGCAGCAAAAGACTGGAATGGCCTTCCTCACGCCATCTGTGCCATCACTAACCCATCTATGTTTGCAGAAGCGATTAAAAACACCGTTTTATAGTTCTCTTTGTTATACACCACCCCTTATGTAATACCCCTACAGGGGGTCTGTAAGGAAATAAAAGTGAAGTGAAATGTTCCTCGAAGGTGACCAAGAACATAACGACATCATCGAGATAAACTGGGCAGGTGTTCCACTTCAGACCGGTAAGAACAGTGTCCTTCATTCTTTGGAATGTCACTGGTGCAGAACAGGCCAAAGGGAGGGGGGGCACTTTAAATTCATACAGATCATCCGGTGTAACAAAAGCACTTTTTTCTCGGTTTCTTTCATCAACCTCAATCTGCCAGTATTCGCTTTTCAAGTGTATGAATGAAGAAGACCTTGTCCACCGTAGTCGATTTTGTGAATCATTGATGCGTAAAAGAGGATACACGTCTTTTATTTTTAGTCATGCCGCTCAGCTTTCTGTAGTCCACGCAGAAATGCAACGTTCCGTCCTTTTTGCTTTTCTTTACAAGAACGACTGGCGGTGATCACGGACCATTGGACGGCTGTATAACATCATCTTGAAGCATTTCACAGTTCGGCAGCGGTGGGCAGCTGCGCACCACTTAAATATTGCGCTTGCTTTTGCAGTGCTGTCGGACCCACAAGATGAACTGCTGCTGCCCAGCCCAGTGAAGACGGATTTACGCCACGAGCCCAGGGTATTGCCTGCATCAGCTGTGTGGGCACGGGGAAGACGAGGCAACGCCCACATTTGCGAGGACTGCCTGAAGGGCACACGGCTTGAAAGGGCCAGCGCAACAAGAATTCAACACAGTTCGGCAGCGGTGCGCACCTGAGCACCACCTAAATTATGCGCTTGCAGGTAGGCGGCATTCTTGAAAAATCCTGTTATGCTTTAAAAGTGTGCACTGCTGCCGAACAATTTGTCACTTTTGTTTGCATAGTCGTTGCTGTTGGCTTGCTGTTTGTTTTCCCGTTGGTTTGCTGTTGCAATGGCTAAAGAAATGACAAAGGCCTTCGAAGATTTTAAGCGTGAGCTTAGGCTAGAAATCAGAGGCTTAAAATAAAAATTTGAGGGCATCGGGGAAATCACGAAGAAGTTACAGGAAGTATTGAAAGAAAACAGAGAACTTCGTGCCCAAAATATGAAACTGACAAACAAACTAGAAGAGCTGGAACAATATCAGCGTTCCAACAATGTTGAGATTAAGGGCATTCCGCTTGAAGGTGAACCAGTCGCTATAATCAAACAAATTGGTGTAGTCATACAGGAGGAAGTAACGGAAGCTGACATTGATGTTTGTCATGGTGTGCCTACTGCTCGGCACAACGATTCAAACAAAATAGTCCAGTTCATGCGTAGATCAAAGATAAATGCTTTCCTCAGCAAAGCGAAGAAATCGAAGTTAGATGCAAAACAACTTGGATTCCAATTCCTTTCCAGAGTTTATGTGAATGAACACCTAACCCGCTATGGCAAACAACTTCTCGGTGCCACAGTACAAAGAAAGAAGGAACTACGATGGAAATTCGTGTGGACTGCAGGACGCAAAGTGTTTGCAAGGAAAGTTGAAAACTCGCCAGTGTTGAGGATCGCATGCATTGGCGACACTGAAAAGATGAACGAAGGAATGCAGTGCGCGGTCTTCTGGGTGTACTTGTAGTGTGCCGCTTACGTAATGGACAGTCCTAAAGCTTGTAGCTATTACGATGTTGCCACTTTTAACGAAACTTTTTCATGTGATTCTAAACCGCTTAAAATCCTACACCTAAACACACGTAGTATTAGAAGTAAATAACAACACCTTAGTGACTAGTATGCCTCGATCACTCACAGCTTTGATGTTCTGATGTACACGGAAACTTGGATAACAGAAACAGAAAAACCGCCACATTTCCATGGTTACTCATACAATGGTTTCGTGCGGTCAAGCGGTAGAGTGCTTGGTGGCATAGCAATTTATTTTAAAACGTCATTAAGGCATGCAAATATTTCTCAGCGTTCAGTAATAAACAGCAGCGTTTAATGTATGTCGGTTCGTTTACAGAAATTAATAGATGTAGTAATATAGTAACGATGTTGAAGGACTCGACAATATATCGACCACCAGTGGGCAACAAAATATAAGTTTTTGAGTATTTGGAGCGTATGCTTTCTTTTCTATGTCGATTTTTAATGCTTTTTGTAATAATGGGGGATGTCAACATAGATATGTCATCGAGTAACACTGCAGCTAAAAAGTTTATTGAAATCATACACTCCTTTGCATGCACCGATCTTATTACTGAAGCCACAAGATTAACAGAAAAAAGTGCAACTTCACTCGACATATGTGTAACAAACATTCATTCCCGAGACTGTTTTTCTGGACTCCTAACGGCTGACGTAAGCGACCATTTACCAATTTTTTGCCTACTGCCAAATATGCAAGTCAAACACGAAACCACAGTGGAAGCCTTATCTCGCAGCATTAGTGCTGCAAGCTTGAAAGTGTTTCGCTCACATATTCAATTAGCCGATTGGACATGCGTGCTTGAGAAAAGAAACCCAAATGCAGCATACGAGGCATTTTTGAAAAACTTAGACTATGTTATAATCAAGCATTTCCAATGACCTTGCGAAAACCAAAACCCAAACGTGCAAGGAAGCCGTGGATTGACGAAAAGCTATTGAGGATGATTAAAACAAAAAATAAAATGTACAACACATTTGTTCAGTCACGGAACTTGGAGGCGTTGTCAGAGTTTAAAAAATACTGGAATAGGTTGAACACCGACTTAAAGCGTGCGAGAGAAACATATTATGAAAAGTTATTTACGAAAATAAAAAATGACTCTAGGAATATGTGGGACGAGGTTAAGAATCTAATGTCATAGAAAAAAGAACCACCACCGTTATGCTTTCATACTAATTCAGGTACCTTATCTGATAGTGACGCAGCGAATAAGATGATTACTTTGTCACCAGTGCAGAATTCAAAAACGATAGCAATATAGCTCCTTTCGTTACATTAAAAGAGTGTGGGCTTATAAACTCCGTGTCACTATCTATCCCAAGTGACATCAGAGGAAGTAATACAATAAACCAGATTAAAAATTACGTAGCCGCTGGCTTTGATGAGATCAAGACAACTCCGCTAAAATAGGTAGCTGATAATATAGCTCCAGTGATTGTTTATATAATAAATAAATGTTCGAAACTGGCATTTCCCAGACAGCCTAAAAATAGCGAGAGTATGCCCAGTCTTCAAGGGTGGTGATGAACGGCTATTCACAAACTACAGGCCAATATCCGTTCTTCCTCTTTTATCTAAGATATTTGAGAATGCAATAAACGTACGCTTGTACAAATTTTTCGACAAGTATAATGTGATCAGTGAGGCGCAGTATGGTTTTCAAAAAACTAAATTTTGTGAAGCAGCTTTGCTTAACATTAAACATGAACTGATCACAAACATAGAACATAGACTGTACTCACTAGGTTTGTTCATAGACTTTAGAGAGGCGTTTTGATTCGGTATGTCATGAAGTGCTAAAGGCTAAACTTAAGAAGTATGCTGCACGTGGTGTGGTTCTAGAGTTAATGAAAGACTATCTAACAAAGCGCCATCAATATATGTTTGTATTAGCAAAAGTGCATCCACTTACCTAAACATAACAAGAGGAGTACTACAAGGGTCAATTCTTGGTCCTCTATTGTTCATAATTTATATAAAAGACTTGTGTAATATCCCATGTTCTCCCAAGTTAAAAATGTATGCAGATGACACTAACATATTCTTTAGCGGCGCATCCATTCTAGAGCTTGAACACCAGGTTAATGACTACCTACGAAAGTTGTCCGGGTATGTTAGTTTGAATAAACTGCAAATAAACGTTAGTAAAACGAAATACATTGTTTTAGCTCCACCTGATAAGTCGTGTAACTATAGTTCAACTGTTTTATTTGAGGGCAAAGAGATAAAGCAAGTCACCAGCTAGAAGTTCCAGGTGTATGGTTTTCTGAAAGCTTGACATGGAACACACATATAGAAAAACTAACGGTAGAACTCAGTAAAACCGTTGGATGTTTATATAAGCTCAGCCCAGTCTTACCAAAATGGTTACAAATAGAATTATATTATGCCCTTTTTTACTCTAAAATGGCATACGGTATATTGGTATGGGGCAATACTACACAAACAATCAAAAAAGACTAGTTCTTCAAAAAAGAGTTTTGCGAGCATTCGAGAAATACCATGGTATTATCAGGGACTTGAAAACCAAACCACTCTTTGAAAAATACGAATTACTAATGGTAACAAAACTGTATCATTTCAAACTTCTTCAGTGGATTAAACAAAACAAGCCACAGCGTCTTCAGAACCCGCCTGACAACACTCTTCATACCATGCGTCAGCAACGCCGGAAAATCCCAGCAATAAGGACAAGTTATTGAAGCAAAACGGTCAGTATCAAATACCCATAATGTTAAATCGTTTACATGGTCTCATAGATTTCAATTCCATACCTTCGAACACCATTATCAAGTCCATACTAAAGAACCATGATATTGAGTATGCTTATTAAAGTTTCTGTACTTGAGTTGTTACACCCTGTCTATCAATTTGAGTTATGTGTTGTAGTTTCTTTTCTTATGCTTTATTTTACATTCTGTATTGATGAAGTTTCTTTTCAGATGACGCTTTTGTGATGAAGTATTTTCTAATGTTTTCCCTGAAATTGTGTAACAAGATCATGCTAAATTTTGTTGTGTTATGGTTTATTTGTTGTGTTGTTTATTTATTTCTGAGTGTTGTTTGTTGTGGTATATATTTATTTCTCAAAACATATGCGACAGATTGAGCGGCCTGCGGGCCAAACTGTATTTCGGAGCAGAGGCCCCAAGTCAGGCTATATAGCTTTTAGCCTCTGCTGCCGATCCTGTAAGAATTTCAGGACAAGTAAACTTCAATTCAATTAAATTCAATTTCTTCGACTTGAGTATTGATCGCGTCACGTTCTTTGGTCGAACGTCGGTAGGGTTGTTGCCTCATGGGCGAGACATCGGTGTGCGTAATAATCTGGCGTTTCGTAAGGGGCCTTTGACGCACCTTCGAAGACGAAGTTAAACACTCTTAGAATCCAAGCAACAGTTCCTGCAGCGCTGCACGTTCTTGCTGCGTGACGCCCTGTAATTGGTGTGCACATTTGCAGGAGCCGTAGAAACACCTATCGATGTCGATTGTAGCCCGCTCTCCATTGATGTAGTTCCAAAACTTTCAGCAACGTCGTCGATGCGTTATGCGAAAGCGAGAGCGGTGCGACAAAAAAGGTGCCACAGCTCATTACTAATATTTGTCACAAGCAGCCTGGCACATCTGTCGTTAAGCCCAATCAGGCTGCGGACCGCGTAGACACCAAGCTGAACGAAAGGGTCAAGTTGCTTTCGGCGCCCGCCTCACCATCACGTAGCTCGTCACACACGACATTAACCAGGACCCTTGAACGCGGGGGTAACGTGATTATGTCGGCCGAAACACGAAACGTCCCGAGATGGCTGTCATTACGTTATTCTGCTGCTTTTTTTTTTGTCGAGAACGTCACGGTGCGTTGTCGGAGGTCATTTATAGCACAGTATTCACGTAGAAAGTCAATGCCTAGGATAAGGTCTGAGGAGCATTCAGGAAATATAAGGCAGGTGGAGAAAAATGTGCGTCCGCGAATCCCGACTCTAGCCATGCACATACCGAGAGGGGTGATGACGTGCCCGCCGACTGTACGGATTTGTGTTCCGTGCCACGGCATGGTAACTTTCTTGATATGCATCGCCAGTTTTTTGCTCATGAGGGAGCAGTCAATGCCTGTGTCTAATAAAGCACTAGCATCGTGGTGACCGTCGAGCGCTATAAGTATGTCCAGGGAAAGTCAGCTTTCTGATTCGAGAGCTGTCGTCGTCGAATCACTGCTGGTACGTAGTCGCGTCGATGTGGGCCCTTGCTCGCCTCGTTTATCAGCCGCCCCGCCCCCGAAGGTCGCTGTCGTTAGTTTTCCTGCCGAGGGCGGAGTGACCGCGCTGGCGCCGCCCTTGGGTAGTTCGGAACACTTGAAGAAGACGTTCTTGGAGATGGTGATCTTGACTGTCGCCGCGGAGGCAGTGGCATGCGCTGCTCGGACAGGTATTCCTCGATCGCTTTGGGTCTGTCGCCAAATCTTGGCCAGGGCTAGTCCACGGCGAAACCCGGAAGTCAGAGGCGGCGGCACTGGGAATCGTGATATGCATGTCAGGCTTCGCCACAGTGGTAGCACAGCAGCCGCTGTCCGGTGTGCGCCATACGTCTGATTTCCGCGGGAGGAGCTGCCGATTCTCGAAATGCTAAACTGGTTGGACTGTTGGAAGTGCATCGCGAGGTGTAGGGTGTACGAAGCGGTGTGGAGGGGCGTAACGGCTCGCAGCTTCGTCGTACGATGTAGGAGGGGCGTAACGGCTCGCAGTTTCGGCGTATGATGCATGAGGGACGCAACAGCTCACAGCCTCGGCATATGGTGCATCGTGAGGCTCTATCGGTAAGGCGGGGAAGCATTGCTGGAATGCGGGGCTTACAGAGCCTGCTGTATTTCGCTTCTGATGAGGCTGGTGATGGATTCTGCTGCAGGCCGAAGCTGGCAGTAAATCTTTTGCACCTTGTCGCGTACCACAGCTCGTGACGTACCACTGAATGTGAGCTTCGAGACTGACGTTACTCCTCTGATTGATATGTGGGGTTTAACGTCCCAAAACCACTATATGATTATGAGACACGCCGTAGTGGAGGGCTCCGGAAATTTAGACCACCTGGGGTTCTTTAACGTGCACCCAAATCTGAGCACACGGGCCTACAACATTTCCGCCTCCATCGGAAATGCAGCCGCCGCAGCCGGGATTTGAACCCGCGCCCTGCGGGTCAGCAGCCGAAGACGTTACTCCTCACAACTCTAATCTGGCCCACCGGCGAAGCGGCATTGACATGGCAGTCGTACACAGCCGATTGCTGCTGCAGCATGTTTTTCATGGTCGAGGCCTCCGTTAAAAACTCCATCACAGTTTTCGGAGGACTTCAGACGAGACCAGTGAAGAGCTGCTCCTTAACTCCTCGCATTATGTGCCGCATCTTCTTGTTTTCTGCCATACCTGGGTCAGAGCGACGGGAAAGGATCGTCATGTCCTCCATGTTCGTCACTAAGCTTTCGTTCGGTATTACAGTGCGTGATTGAAATGCCAGCTTCAGTCGTTCACGGTGATGGGGGTCGGCGTAACTTGCCAGCAGCTGACGGCAACACACCGTCCACGACGAGAACGGTTCGCGGTTTTCGTACCAAGTACGAGCATGATCCTCAGAGTTGAAATATATATTCCGCACCTTGTTGGCGTCAGTCCACTCGTTGAAAGCAGCAACGCGTTGAAAGTGAGCCAACCAGTCTACGACATCCTCCGAAATTGAGCCTTGGAACAGATTCGGCATTCATGGCTTCTGCAGCGTGTAATTAGCCATCGGAGTACTTCCGTACCGCTCTAGGGTGGTACAGTTTGCCGTATGACATAATCTCCGGTAGAGGTTCACGCTCGGAAGCTCCGGGGATAATCTTCGGAATCTCCGTCTGGCTTGGAGGACGGGTGGATTGATTGATGTGTGAAGTTTAACGTTCCAAAACTGATATATGATTATTTATTTATTTATTTATTTCGACATACTGCCAATCCCATCAGGGATTTTAGCAGGAAGGGCGTGAACATAAAAATTTGAATAAGTACACAATAAAGACATACATCGCGATAAAGTACAGAATGAAACTAACAGAATATCAAATGTCACATATATGACAGTGGCACACAAATCAACATGCGGAAGAGCACGATGTGATAATGACAGGACTATATCACGAAATGATAACATACGGTGAAGTCTGCGCAGCAAAAAAAAGGCGTTTTTCATAGTCACGGAAAGGATCAACATAACAAGGGTGATAATGTACCACGAATGCATTTAACAATATTGCGTTAAAACAACTTGATGAACTAACAAGAAACATAGGTAAACAACAGCAACAATGCGCTAAAAGAATTAACAAAAAACAGATGTAAAGCAACGAGAACAGCAATATGTGGCGATGGTGATTTAAAAAAAACTTTGGTAAAAGTGAGATACATGGCATTCATGAGAACGAAGTATAACATAATTGTATGTAACAGGCTGAAAACTGATGAAAGCTGCAGACATGTGATAGGGAATTTAGCCTTGTCCGTGACATAGTGATCCCGTTGCTGAACGTGCGCCCAGGAACGTGAGCTTTCCTGCGCTTTCGTTAATGCCGAATGACAGTGCTTTAACTTTTTAAATCACCATCGCCACATATTGCTGTTCTCGTTGCTTTACATCTGTTTTTTGTTAATTCTTTTAGCGCATTGTTGCTGGTTGTTTACCTATGTTCTTGTTAGTTCATCAAGTTGTTTTAACGCAATATTGTTAAATGCATTCGTGGTACATTATCACCCTTGTTATGTTGATCCTTTCCGTGACTATGAAAAACGCCTTTTTTTGCTGCGCAGACTTCACCGTATGTTATCATTTCGTGATATAGTCCTGTCATTATCACATCGTGCTCTTCCGCATGTTTGATTTGTGTGCCACTGTCATATATGTGACATTGATATTAATAGACACGTGTTGGGGGCCCCCAATGTATATAAGCAGCACGTTGACATTTGCAATGTATTCCCTGACGAAGGCCGGACCCCGGCCGAAACGTAGGAGCAATAAAAGTTTTCGCACGTTTGTCCGCTCAAGCCAATTTCTATATATATAGATATATATATATATATATATATCTATATATATTATATATATATATATATATATATATATATATATATATAATTGCAGGAAATAAATTCTTGGACGCCGGTAACTAGTATGAATAAAAGAAGACACACGTCGAAAAAACGGAAAGGTTCTTTACGTTTCGGCCGTGGGACCGGCCTTCGTCAGAATAACCATTTATTCTGACGGTTATTCTGACGAAGGCCGGTCCCACGGCCGAAACGTAAAGAAACCCTTTCCGTTTTTCGACGTGTGTCTTCTTTTTATTCATATATATATATATATATATATATATATATATATATATCATATATATATATATGTGAGGTATGAAGCGATGGTTGGTAGAAGTAGATGAGGAAGAAGTGAGAATGGAATAAACATGGGGTATGAGCCAGGCCACGTTTACCCACTCTTCATAGCGTCACACAAGTCGACAGGATGGAGACCTGCCTGCCCCTTCATCAGTCGCTCAGCATCGACGCAGTTCTACGCAAGACACCCTGACCACACATGGACAACCGTGCAAGCGCCTAGCATTACGCATCGGACCAGCATTATGACAGCACCATCAGACGACCTTCCCATCCCCAAGTACACCGGAGCAGCGGACGATGGACCTGTACAGGACTGGTTTGACCTGTTTGAGCACCACGCAACCGCTGCATCATGGTCTGAACGGGAAATGATCACCAACTTCAGTGACTACGTCACCGGTGAGGCATTTAAATTTTACCTAATTCGCATATTCGAGAACGACGAGTCATGGCAAAAAATCAAAGAGCAGATGATTACCCGTTTTAACGACTATAACCAAGACCTACTCATTGCCAACCATCTAGAGACAACCGCACACTACCGTCAATTTCCTAAGCAGTCCTCAACCATTCGAAAGCCCAGCGCGCATCGA
Organism: Rhipicephalus annulatus; assembly: GCA_013436015.1. NCBI lineage: Eukaryota > Metazoa > Arthropoda > Arachnida > Ixodida > Ixodidae > Rhipicephalus > Rhipicephalus annulatus. Next base: position 4,729 of record WOVY01009581.1, on the reverse strand, counting down.
CAACTGCCTCAAGACGAATTGGCACATGAGTTTACTTTCAGAAGACCATGCGTGTTTTGGGAAACACCTAACTATCAAGCGCGCCTCCCTTCTACACGAAAGTCAGCATTTCGAAAGTCCTCGCTCCAGCATATGACGCGAGGCGTTTCTCACAGACCTGATGTTCTTAATTCACCTCCTCGCATACGCAGTCCATCACGTGGTTTTCCATCACCCGGCTCTTCAAGCGATACTGTTGCTTACCATTTGCCTCATAAGGACGCTGCGACCACGGTAGACGACCTGACGCTGCACGAAAATACCCTGTCAAGCCATGTTCCTTCCGGACGGGTTCATTCATCACCGTGCGGTGCATACACACTAGGCAGTCGAAACAAAGCAGAAGGCTTAGACGCATCGAACGTCGCACGCTACCAGACGCAAGAACTACTCGCAGTGAACAGCGAAAAAGAAACTCCTGAAGAGCTTCGTGTCATTTCTACGGCACCGCAGACCTTGCCAAAATCTGCAGTTCAAACCTAGTAATGCCATGACACCTGTGGTGCCCACATGCAGAGCTCACCAATTCATGAATCAAACAAATTCAGAAGTGCATGATACATCAAACCTCGTACACAGTTGTCTTTCGGAAGCGCCCTTAATGAAACCCCGTCACCGAAGCCTCTGAAGAGCATGCTAGCAATGATGACGCATTGCCAACTATGCCCGACAAGCAAGACACTAGTTCACCATTCATCAGCTGTATACAGGACACATCAAACACCGAAGGAAATGAATGCCCGATTCCAGAAGGGGCGCCACTACAGCCATCTCCTGAGCAGCACCAGCAAAGCAAGCAAACGAAGTTCACAAACTCAGAAAAACAACGAGAGAAACTGCAACGAGGGCATCGGCGAACGCCAACTTCAATGGAAGAGCGTTCACCAGTTGAAGAACATCAAAAAATAGAATCTCCAAACCAACAGACGTCAGGACACTTTCGGACAAAGAAAAGTCGCCAGAAACGCTCCCAGCGCTGCTATTCCGCCGACTGCAACACCACAGAAAGTGCCGAGAAAGACGCGGAAGCACTGCTTGCAAACGCAAGCACTCAGGTACACCCTCACAGTCTGTCGAGAAGCACGCAAGCAACCCCGACGACATCCGAGCTGCCGATGCAACAAGGCGTTCCAACCTTGGTCAGCCCGAACAAGAGTTCTAGCAGTACTGTCAGTATCCACGTATATCCCGCTCCGTCCGGAACGCAACAGTCAGCCTCGCCCACCAGAGTTGTCATAGAGTTCACCGGACTGCTCCCTCGGGCTTGAAGATTAAAGAGACTGTGGAACTCCGTCGGGACTTGATAGTGCGAATTTGGACATTGTTTGTTTATTGGCTTCTTCATTTTTTTGTGTGTTATAAACGGTGCCATCTTTCGGGGGGAGGGGGAATCATGTGAGGTATGAAGCGATGGTTGGTAGAAGTAGATGAGGAAGAAGTGAGAATGGAATAAACATGGGTATGAGCCAGGCCACGTTACCCATTCTTCAAAGCGTCATATATATATATATATATATATATAGAAAAAGGAGTAATTCACACACAACGAAACGTTTCAGCACAGTTTAGTCCGACGTTTCGACCGTGGGACCGGCCTTCGTCTGGGAATACAGGGCATAAAAAATCGCGCGCTTATATATGTCAATATTCGAGACCCCCCCAAAAAAAAACACACAGGCTCTTGTGTAACGAACAAGGCTCATCTGTATCAGCACAAAAAACGGTTTTCAGTGATCAAAAATATATATCTATACAGCACTGTGTGATGTCACCATTGTAAGTCATTGGCAGCTGATACGGCTTTGCGGGATACACGTGTGCATCGCGACATTACGGATGTCAAAGCTCTTTTTCTTACAAAAATGGTTCGCGTGTAAAATATACGCGTTGCCGATGATAATAATTCTATTATATATATATAAGAATCGCTTTTTCTGTATACATTATCAGCACAGTGCACTCTCTGATAAAGAAGCAGACTAGCGTACACTTGTTATATTGTTGACCAATAAGCTTACGTGGAAGGAAGACACGTCAATGTGCCTGCATTCTCATTGATACCATCTGCTTACAGGTATTGAACTTGAATATCAGGTATGATTCCCGGAGGTCGCGATCATGGTTTGAGCGGAAACCAGATTCAGAATGGTTGCTTTCATTTGATCGAAAGAGTGGCCCGGCATGCGAACGTGTCGGATAGCGGTAGATTGAGGGAATATTTTACATGGGATTTGTGGTTATTAAAGCGTATTTGATGGAGTTTCAGTGTGACCAGATATTGTTTCAAACAGGCACTACAGTCCAACATGTACACGGCATTATAAGTGTCGCAGTCGAAGCTACCCGAATCTTTAATTTAAAGTCCGAAGACGTGCTCGCGGCGTTTTGCGTGGTTTGCATGTGCACACACACTTTGACCGTGGTTTGTTACAAGTGCACAGCACTCTCTTTACGGGTACCAATTTTAGATGACGTTAACATGTCGTGAAGGTTTTTTGACCGTCGGTAAACAACACGAGGCGGAACAGAAAAAATTTTTTTGAGATTATCACTTTCGGGTTAAGATGTTGTGGTGCCGTTTCAATATAGCAGATACCTTAGGAGCTGATGATGAAAATGTCAGAACAAGGTTAGTTGAGCAGAGCTATCGTTCCGTCCTTTCCTTTCAGAATCTCGTTGCGGTTGAGTTGGTCAGCTCGAGTTATGATCGTCTATTAGTTTTTCCGGGGTATTTTCTTTTTAACTAGAGAACTTTTGAGCCTATTACAATTTTCAATGAAATCTGTACGGTCAGAGCACAACCGTTTTAAAGCGGTGAGCCTGGCTATAGGGAATTCCTGTTTTGCAATGCCGGGGGTGGCCGCTCTGAAAATGCAGGAGTTGATGTCGGTCAGTGGGCTTGCGGAACAGCTTCGTAGCAAGTTGTCCTTCGGAAATGGTGACTGTGACATCGAGAAAATTTACAGAAGTGCGCGAAAATTGGTGCGAGAACTTAATAGACGGATGGAAATTATTAAACTTTTGAATGAAACCAAGCAGACTTGCTTCATCATGTGTCCAGACAAGAAAAATATCGTCAATGAAGCGCCTATAGTAGAGAGGTTGAGGCATGTTTTTACCTAAAAATTCGCATTCCAGAATGCCCATAAAAATGTTGGCGTAGTTAGGGCCTACTTTCGTACCCATTGAGGTGCCGTTGGCTTGTACATAGTGAATGTTGTTAAACTCAAAATTGTTTAATTCAGGATAAGTTTCAAAAGAGTACAAGCGCTTCTTTATCAATAGTTTATCTAAAGGGGAACTTTCATAGGCCTTTATTACTGCAGAAATACCTATCTTTATGCGGTATGTGGTGTATAGTGATGCTACGTCCAGCGTTACTAACATTGAACCAGATGGAACATGAAGATCTACAATTTCTTGAAGGAAATGGTTGTGTGTCTTTGATGAATGACGGAAATGTGGCTGGAGGAATCTGTTTATGAGGGAGTCAACGTAACGAGATAAATTTTCCGGTAACGGTGCCGATTCCGGAAATGATGGGGCGGCCGGGATTAATTCTGCTTGTGAATTTAGGAAGCATATAAAATCTTCCCGCTACGGGACTGAGTGGTACCAAAGAGCGGACTGTCTTTTCATCTAATTTACCATGTTCTAGTAAGACGTAAGTGCGTCCTTAAGCTTAGATTTAAATTCAGCTGGTAGGATCGGGAGGGCAAAGCTTTGTAAGAAGTGGCATCTGAAAGTTGCCTCTCGGCCCTCGCTTATATAATCAACCGCGTTGAGAATTACAATGGCCCCCCCTTTATCGGCTGGTTTGATGACGATGTCACTGGTTTGTCGACAACTGTTCGAGAGCAACCTTCTCTTTTTTGGACAAATTGTGGCGGTAAGGCGCAGTTTTCTTATAGGCAGCGAAAATGTCGCGTTGTACAGCGTTTATGTAAATGTCAAGACATCTGTCGCGATGTGGTGGGGGTGTCCATTGTTTATATGTCGGTAGTGCAGGTCTGGTTTCATTCGGGCTTCGGCGGTCATGATAGTATTCTCTCAGACGCAAATTACGGGAAAGTTGTGTAGATCCTTCAGAAGTTGAAACTCGTTGAAGCCACCTGAAGCGGGGCAAAAGTTGAGGCCCTTTGACAGAGCACCCATTTGTTCGTTGGAAAGAACTATGTTTGAAAGGTTTTACAACGCTGCTATCTATTTGAGAAGACTGGTCTTTCGAATCATTCGAATGTGTTGCGGCGCGTTTGGTCACCTCAAATTCGCGTTCGTGCGTACATAAACCATCACGTAGAAACTTCTTCTGTTTAGTTGTGTTTAACTTGTTCCTCTTACGTTCTTCATAGGCAATTAAACATTCAGACTCATGCACTGCTAGCTTATTTAACAGGCGAGCTTCTGTATGCTGAAGGTCTTGCGTGCAAGATTTATAATGGTCAATAATTAGGGTATGAGATCTAAGGACGCTTTACTTAACACTTCTTGCCATTTGGTTTTGTTAGAGGCCGAAAGTTCAGAAGTTGGTTTAAATCTTATCTGTACCTTTCGGGACCACCGAAGCATTCAAGTAGCTCGTAAGTGAGAATACGTGTAGCTCGGAACGAACTCTTTTCTCAATATTTTCCTAGCTTCTAAAAACTCTCGCGAAGGAAGACTGAAACATTGCCTTTAAGCGCAGGCGCCT